>JAPZDV010000022.1:20572644-20610144 GCA_029814665.1 Acanthurus lineatus
AATTGTGTTTATTTCCCACCTCATTTTTTGGGTTTTTGTGGGTTGGGGGGGTGGATGGGTGGGGTGGAGGAGTAAAACATGCCAAGGGAGGACGAGAGAGTAGAGAGTGCCTAGACACACCCAGTCCAACAAGAGAGACATGCAAAGCAATGAGCCTGTGTGAAGCAATAAGAGGGTGTGGCTATTTTACTCAGGGAGCACAGATAAGCAGAGTTTGCCTTGAAAGAGGGACAGGAGTTACCATCCTGAACAGACAGCCGTTTACTTTCACTCTGCTGGGCTCACTTTAGTGTCCGGCAGCACGTTCCCACTCTCTCCCTTTGACTCTCATGTACATTCTTCCAGAGGTTTGAAGCAGAACTTGGAAGGGAAGCAACTTTCAGCAAAGAGAAGTAAAAAACACAAGAGGACAGCTCAAGAAAAAAACTTCAATACGCAGCCATGAAGGACAAAGTTAGGAGAGGGGGAGGAAGAAATCAGGCCAAGACTGGTGAGAAATCCCTGTGAAGTGTTTTTCTTTCCTGCTCTTCTCTCTCCCTTGTGCACTTTCCTCTTCCTTCTTTTTTAGTCTGGTTCTTCCCCTGACAAGAATGCGTGGAGGGTGGGAGATTTAGCACTGCACTGCTGCTCTGAACATGGCTGATGCCATTCTCTGCTTTCACCCACTTTTTGACCACTTGGAAAATCTGCTGTGCACTTTTAATCTTTATAGTGACTTTATTCGCATGGATTCACACTATAATCAGTCTAAAATCAACAGAACAAATGTGATCTGTTAGTCATGATCAGCTATGAGCAAAGAATATCTTTTGTTTAAATGTTAGTAAGCGGCTTCCCTTCCTGTTCATTCAAAATCATAAACCACCTACTTATTTTTGAAGTTTCAGCCACCTTATCTACCTTATGATTGTTTTCACTTTTGTCAACCTCTCAAGTGGGCCTCTCAACCTCTTCAACCTCTGTCCCTCCTCTTTTTTCAGCACACAATGATTGAATTAAGGAAGAGTGTATGTTAGTAGGTCTTTAGATGTGATTGCCCTGAGGTGTTTATGTCCTCACAAAAGAGATACAGATATCATGGGCTCAGTATTATGGTGGGCAGGTTATGTTGTACTTTTTAAATATTAATATATGACTCATATGGAAGGCTTTGGCGTGCTTTTCTAGTTTATGGCTTTGTTATGGTGCCAAAAAAGGGCTCTTGGGCTGAAAACAATGCTGTTTTATGTAGTAGTAGGGCAGCAGTTCCAATGGAAAAGATGCTGAGTACTTGAGGCTTGCAGCGAGGAGGAACCTTCCTCCAACCAATCAGAAACAGGGAAACAATTTTTTTGGGTGCTTTCCAATGGTAAAGTGGTCCCAGATTGACAGCAAGACCTAGAGATTTGCTTTACAACACACTACTGTTGGTGCAAGGTGAAGTTTCTGCTTTGCTATGTACACAGTGAAGATTTTGAACATTATCTGCGTGCATCCACGCATGCAAGCCAATCTACTGCCAAAACTTTAAGTCTGTTGCTGTCTCCACATGCCAGTGTGGGGTGTGGTTGTCCCTTCACTCTGACATGAAGACCAGGAGGCAAATTCAACAGGTTTAGTCACACTTGGGGTTGAGGAACACGCTGCGTCCTGCTCCTCTACTGGTTCTGCGAGTCAAAAGGCTGACACACCCCAATTTCCCTTTCTTTGACATTTTCAAGCATAAATTTATAATCACCCTCAGGCATTTTCAAACATATGCTGACAGTTCAGTCGAGTCAAGTCAAGTCAATTATATGTATGTTGTGCAAAATCTCAATCCATGACATTTTTCATATTCGAAGAGCAGACTTATCCCGTACTCTTTATTTGACAGACAACTAGCAAATCCCTCATGAGCAATCACTTGGTGGCAGCTGTGAGTGTGTTATATGTATATAGCATATGTATATGATAATAACAAAAACCTCATCAACAACAATAAAATTTTGTTGATTATTTTTAAGGATCAGTGTACTTGTATAAGTCTGCAGCAAAGAACAGAGAAGGAATCTGGGCATTATGAGTCATGACTGTCTCATTCATTCTTTTATTCAGATTTTTATGTATCTTCGGTTACAGCAGAAGTCTTTTCAGGGTCATTGTGCGCTGCAAACAATCCCAGTTTGTAATGAGCAAAGAGCAGGGAAACAATTTTGCCTTTCCATTGCAAGAGCTCTTAGATTTTCTTTGATTTCTTCTTACAGATGTATTCTGCCTGAGTGGTGGAAGAGATGGCGCTGGTATGAAGCAAGATGATGACACATCGTTCACTGTGAAGATCCAGGGGGCAGGAGTAGAGCCATTTGAGATGCAGGTAGAAAATCAGACTGTATTTTCTCTCTGTTTCTTCTTATTCCATAATAGGCAGTAGATTAATAATGTGTTTTTTGGCTTTGCTTGCTGTGCTTAATCCCCTTGCCTTTGTGTCTTGGTAGGTTCATGGATTTTGGCTCGTTCAAGATGTAGTAATGACCCTGCTCTCGAGGGATGAGGTGTGCCCACGTTCCAGCCTGTCACTCGCACTCGCTGGCACGACTCTGGACCCCCTTGCAGAACTGCAAAGCCTCAAGGGGCTTAAACCAGGAGCCATCCTTCGCCTGGTGGAAGGTATTTTAGTCGTTTGTTTATTTTCTTTGTTAGCTCTCTCTTTCAGTTTAACTTTGCAATATACATTTTAGCATTTATAAATTGTTGAATTGTCTGATGCATCTTTTGCATTTATGAGAAAATGACTTTCTATTTTATCTTCAATGTGATTGCTTCAATTTATTTAGCATTATTCTTTGTTTTCATGTCTCTTGAACTATGTAACCTTGTACCTCAAATGTTTTTTAAAACTGCAGGCCTTTATCACGTTTTTTTTTACAATTTTCTTTTCTGTAACGCAACTATTATCAATAAGTTATCTGCTATTTTAACAATATTTACTTTTTCATGTCAATTGATACATCGGCATATCATTTATAGTGTGAAAATTGAAATGTCAGAATAGAGCAGCCCTGTTCACAGTTTCATCACACCCATAAACCCTTTCCCTTTCACACACCCACTTAACTTTCTCTCAGCTTAGTGTAAATTACTGACTCACCTTTTCTGAGTCATAACAAGGTTTATTGTTGTAGAGGTTACAGATGTGTGTCAACCTATTAGTCTGTCTCTCACCAGCAAGCTGTTGCAATATCGAAACAGACTATTCTGCAGCCATTTTCAGTAAGCACAATGTTAGATTTTTGTCAATGAGAAGACGCAGGACAGATTACTTGATACTCAAAGGGCTATTAACAATTAAAATATAACATATAACATAATCATAAACACTCTTATCTAAAAAAAACAAAAAACAAAAAACTTTTAAGTGGAAAATGACATTCTGGGTGACTTATTGTGTTCATGTTCTCAGTTTTGTGAAGGTCCATCTAACACTTATAACACTGTGTGTCCTCCAGAACCTTACACCACCCGCTCAGCTCAGCTCCATCTGGCTCGTGTGCTGGATCTGCTGAGAACATCTAGACCTCAAGATGCACTGAGAGAAGGACGCTCACCGAGCATACTGGAGACACTCACACATGCACATACTCAAGGTACTAACACATGTTATACACTAGAACAAAAATGTTTTAATTAAAAAAAAAATCAAAATTAAAAAAATATTTAGACCACTTGAATACACATTTTGGATGTTTTGTTTTGACAAGTCTCAATTGAGATTAGGCAATACATTAAAAAAACAATAATTTAATCAACAGCATCTCCACTTAATAGTCAAGCTCATACTAAAGCTTTCCTTTATTACTGGTGCAGATGCCAGCTTATCAAATGGAAAGAGCATGAAACGCTCTTTAAGCAACACAAAAACAGAAGCAACCAACCAGGACGGAGCTCCACCTGAGTACCTCCTCCCTGGTTCCTCAGAGAGACCGCTCATGGCCGTGTTACCACAGAGCTCCCAACCAGAGGTGCGTACATACCTGGCATCTTGTTTCACACTGCGTCCGCCCCATCATGCACACAGACACAATGACTCTCTGTGACTTTATATTTGTCTCATCAGCCCCCCAGCTACGTGAAAGACTTGTCTCTCAGCTGCTGGAACCCACCGCCAGGACACAGGAAGCTGCAGGGAGACTTTGTGTACATCACAGTGGTGACACTGGAGGGACGACGATGTGAAGTCACATCCTGTCCAAAAGGTTTCTTTCTCAATAAGTAAGAAAGAACTTCATGAACTCCAAACTGTTTTCTGTTTATAGTTGCAGTAACTTTGTGAAGAAAATATATGGCAGGCTAATAATGTACTCTCCTTTATAAATAAACTACCTTGTGAATTATTAACTCTTAAACATCTTTTTTGGCCTACTTGAAATAGCTAAATGGAAACATTTTTTACAGAGAACATAAGCCAAAATGACATATATGCATCAGTGAATTCATTAGTGGATAATCAAAAAAAGGTAAAGGCAAGTATTTAAACACTTAAATCTTAAAAGGTGGGATTAGTCAATAGCTTCAGTGGATCACCAGTGATCTAGTGGATGTGTAAGGGTTAATTAGCTAAATGCTTCGGTTTAATTATGAATTCTTTTCTCACCTCCGTTCTTCAACTCAGATCTACAGATGATGTGTTCGATCCTCGACCTGCACAGTCTTCCCCAGTTTGTCACAGTTTCACTGAACTGCTCTGTCACATCAGCCCTGCTTTCAAACAAGCTTTTAGCAACCTCAAAAACAGGTAACATTATTACCTATGCAAAAAAAGAAGCAATAAAGTTTTGATAAGGTTTCCATTACAGATTCAAATACTTAAAATGATCATGATAATGTAAAATCTGCATTGTAAGTGGCAGTAAGTGAAGCGGATTTTGGAAGTACAGCTTGTTCTCTTTCTTCCTTCAGGACTCAGTTACCTCCAGTTGAGGTGATGCCCACTCCTTACCACACACTGAGCTGGCTCGGGCCTCCTTGTGCTTCTCGCACTCACAAAAACACCTTCAGCAGACTGGGAGTGGATGAACAGCCGGCAGCACAGGTTATTTAAAAGACAGAGCAATTAGTTTTTCATTGTTTGTTAAGTTGTGCTTTGTTGCTGGCAGTGATTTAAAGTGTAAGGACTGGTATGCTTGTAATGTGTAGGCTCCAGACTGGAATGAGGAGTTACAAGCAGCCAGAGATCTTCCCGTTGGCAGTCTGGAGGAAAGGCTGCAGAGAGACAGGGCTCTGCTCCAGGTAGCCAAACAAAGCTGTAGTTTAGCTAAAAAAAACCAAAAAACAGTAGTACAGTTCAAAACACTCATCAACTGTTTTCTTAGCTTGTTTGTTTAACTTCTCCTCCTCTCACCTTCACTTGTACCTGTTTTCTCAGGTTAACAGTGCATTTGTTAAGGCCGTGACGCAGGGGGCAGAGTCTGTCATAGACGGCTTTGTGGAGCCAGTGAATGGAAACCCTGAAGACCCAGCTTTCCTGTGGGGTGGTCTGTACATGAGCCAGGGGGCAACAAGTCCAATGTTTGGAGGCGAAAGGGGTCGCAGGTGAGAGCAAAGCACAAGTTCCTGTAGATGTAAAGTTATTTGCTCTCAATTATGTTTGTGCAGTAAATGATTCACAGAGTACGCGGTGGCCAAATACAGTGTCCTCGGGGTCTTATGGAATAATTGTACTTTACAAGAAGAATTTTTTGCATTTTTTTGGCACAGATTATTAAAGTTTCCTCATTTTCCACCTTCAGGGCTGCTCAGAGGCTGGAGCTTAAAGGAGTTCAGGCCTACAATAACTTAGATGGACTACAGGGGCTGCACTCTCTACCTACAGCCATTGTGGACTACAGAGGAGTGCGCCTGTCTGCACAGGGTCTGGCTCCTGGTCTGGAAGGCTCAGAGCAGGACCAGGAATCTACTCCTGCCTCAAGGTAGACTCATTATTCAACAGTCCACTGTGCGAGTAGCTTTAACAACATTGAAGTTGACATTTTTGTCTCATTGTTTCTTCTGCTTTTCAGAGGCTTGTTGTACGGGGTCAATGCAGGACCCCAAGAATCCCCTCAACGGAGACAGCTGTTAGCGCTCTTGGCTAGCGCTGCTAAGTCTCTTTGTCTCCAGAGACATGTAGTTGTGGCGCCCAGCAGCCTCAAAGTACCACTGTTCACCTCAGTAGATGCTCAGGGACTGTTGGGGGCTGATGGGAGGTTCTACGTACTGGATGTGTTCAGGACCTTCCCAGCTGATGCCAACTTCTGTCCAGAGGGGGAGACAGAGAGTCAGATTGTAACTAGAGAAGAGGAGAGCAATAAAAACAGCGAGAACAACGAAAAGGAAAATGGCTGTGTGAAAGAAGGGTGGCCGGAGAACTTTCACGCAGACTCTGGGCTGCCAAGGAGTTTTCCTCACAGACTGTGCAGACTGAGGCCTGAGCTGATGCATGCTTTCGTCCAGCATAAGTAGGTTCTGCATGAGAAGACGCAAATTAAAAGATTGTTTTGAAGTTTTATTTACAAAGTTGAAGTTTTTCTGTTTTGCGTCTTTCAGACATGGCCAATTCACTGAGCGTGTAAAGGAGATCTTGAATGAGAATGGAGGCTTTGAAGAATGTGCAACAGCTTGTAAGAAGTGTTCTGGCAGATCTAATTGAATGGACTCCTTGAAAATATAGTAACTACGTACAGAGCTCTGTCAGTTTTAAACGTATTAAATGTTTCTTTATTCACAGGCGACTCTCGTGCCACTGAGGCAGTACGAGCAGCTTGTAAAGAAGTGGGTTCAGTTAGCGACATCAGCTTCGAGATTCGCTTCAACTCAAGTGTCTTCTCCTCAGGTAGCATGATAAATCAGACACATACTCACACACACAATCAAATCATTGCCAGAGCACAGTATGACACATTCTTGTGCTTGTGTATAGGAGTATCCTTCCCTTTTGGTGAAAGTGGGTCAGTGAAGCTGCAGGAGAAGTTACTGAGGGAAGCTGCATCTTTCATCATCACACACCAGATACCAGCCTTTGTAAGTGGATCAGTTTTTACACACTTCAGCGTGCACATCTACTGCAAAAAACAGGACAAAAGCAGCTCAGAATGTCTTTGTGTGCACAGGTGGAATATTGCCTAGAAAGTAACGAGGCACCAATGGATGGAGCTACTCTAAGACAGGCACTGCACCAGAAAGGCATCAACCTCCGGTATCTGGGCCATGTGGTCAATGCCATCAACAAGTCAGAACACAAGGAGCGCCTGAGGCACATAATGGTGTGTTTGACTTTCAACATGGATAAACTTTAGCTAATCAAGATGATATAAACCTCTTCAAACTGTTTCTAACAACCTTCTTTCTGTCTTAATCAGAGATCCGTCATAGGTGAAATTTTCATCTGCTCTACAAGACGAGTGTTTAACAACTTCCTCCAGGTACTTTTCAGTATTCTTAAATGCTTTTTACATCTGGGTGTCAGCTGGTGAGCTTGCAGCAAGTGTCGATCCACACTTTGGGTTGTGTCCCTACAGGATGTTGATGTGCCCAGTCTCTCTGCAGCCGTCAGCCACTTCCTCTGCTGTCTATTGGTTCCCCACTTCACGCTTGCTCCAGTAGGGGAGGAGACTAAAAAGAAGTCAAGGCGGCGTGGCCGAGGGGCTGGCGCGTCTGAGAGCACGCCCTGGAGCACGCTCACAGGGGCTGAGCTGTGGAACATGGTCTGTCAGGATGCTGTTGAAACATACAACATCTCTGACCACCTCGGGTGAGTGCACAGCCTTTGTTGGTTCTCACCTCATGTATGTTAGTTCATTTTAGAAGAACTAACATTTTTCTCTGTGACAGCTCTGGTCCAAACCACCTGGTGGAGCACTACGGCCTCCAGAAGCTCTCTTTGCTTCGAGAGTTCTGTTTGAAAACTGGAGTGCAGGTAACAGATACCTGAAACACAGTATGGATTAATGCTTTATGAGTTTAGTGAAATAAGTCACTATATTGATGGAAACAGGAATGTTCATAGGCATATTATGAGTGTTTATATATATATTCCTATTTGTAATTGCAAAAAACTTCCACATAAAATTTTGAAAAGAGATTCTGACGGAAAACATTTTTGTTTATTCTGTTTATTTTACAACATCAGTTAAGACTGAGAGACTACTTCCTCGACAACCAAAACAAAGCTCCAGTCGGCCCAGATGACATCCTCAACATCCTCCCTGTTGTCAAGCACGTTCAAATGCCGACCGCAGATGCTTCAAAAGCACACTCTGCTGCATTGACCTTCCTCCAGAAAGGTAGGTCAATAAAACTGAGCCCTTGTGCTGCAGAATCTTGAATCTACAATCTCTATGTTCAGCTCGTGGTTTTGAACAAAAACTAAAGGAAAAGTAAATTCTGTGCAGGTCTGCTGGATAAGGCCCATGAGCATCTGAAAGACGCAGCCTACCTCTTTGGTAGAGTGTGTGATGACCTTCACCCTGAGGCCTGCCATTGCCACAGCCTGCTGGCCAAGTGTGCCTTCATGCAGGGAAAGGCAGCTGAGGTAGATTTACTGCTCCACAAATTTCTACAACAGAGAAAGAAAGTAACCAAGTATAGCTTTAAGCACTTGAAGTAGCTGTAATATACTGTATTACCTGTATTTTCTGCTTGTATAATTTGTCCTCTACATTTGTGAGGGAAACACTTTAGTGTTTGCTCATCTACATATATCCAACAGCTTAGTTACAGGTTTTTTGCAGAACATTTTACACCCAAAAAAATCATTAGTGGGGAAAATATCATAACTTATTAAAAGTTGCTGCATCATTAGTTTGCATACTTAAATGACATTTCGGTAATAATAACACTCAATGTTTACTTCAGTATAACTTACTGGTAATGGTACTAAAGTATTGGTACTTGGGTATTATTAAACAGAGCTGTTTCTGAGAAGCATGCAGTCTCAAATATTACTTCCACGATTTTACTTTGTGAGTGTGCTGCAACACTCTGGAAAAGGCTGAAGCCTTTGTGTCAGTTTCAGGATGTCTTGAAGTGAGTGCAGTTGTTAATACACATGAGGCTGACTGGTAACATCACTGTGACTTTCTGTGCTCTTAAGGCTCGCAGTGTGCAGCTGAAAACAGTGATCATCAGTGAGAGAGTGCTCGGCTTTGACCATCCAAACACCATTCAGCAATATGTAAGTACAGCTTCACATTTTTCTCTGACTTTTTTTATACGAGTGCAAGTTCATACCGCCACTGGAAATCAAACTCCTGGATCCATAACATGTCATTGTTTTTTTTTTATGTAGACTATGCAATGTGTCATGTGTGCAGGGCGTTATTCTTATATGTTGTTGTCATATGTAGGTGCTCTTGGGTGTGTATGTCTTTGCTGGAGGGGAAACTGCCTTGGCTCAGAAGTGTTTCCTCAGAGCTCGTCTGCTAACGCTAACAGTCCACGGAGAGGATCACCCCTACATTGCGATAATTGATGTAGGTTACAACACCTTGGTCTTCACCCAAAGCACAAAAAAAGGCATTCACAGTGTCAGTATAAAAATATTTACCTTTTAGCACTCTCAATGTTTTCTTGCAGAGCTGTCTTGGATTGGTTCTTACAGGAGATCAGACGGGGCGGTACTTAAAGAACGCTCTCAGACTCAACACTTCCTTCTTTGGTCCCACAAATCTGCAGACTGCTCTCAAGTATGGTGCCACTTGGAGTTTGCACTTACATTTTGTATGAAAAGTCATTTAGTGTATTTTGCTCCATGTGGTCCTCAACATCTTCTTCTTTTCTCTCCATTGTTTCTTTAATGTGCAGTCAGCACCTGCTGGCCCAGTGGTTGTGCAGCAAGGGTGACTATCGAAGCGCCATGACCCATGAGAAAGAGGCCCTCACTGCTTTCACTGCCTTGGTCAGTATGCCCGCTTGAGAGGGAGAGTTAGGCGAAAGGGTTGGTTGTTAGTGAATGTCATCTTATGTCTCATTTTCTCATCCAGTTTGGAGAGGATCACTCTCAGACACTCTGCAGCAAAGACTTTCTGTGCACCATAACCAAACAAGCAGTGAAGGTGGAGCGCTCTCTCAGACAGGCAGGAGCTGACTGCACAGAGCAAGCAGTGGAGGTACTGTACGCCCAGGAGCTCATGTGGTCTCTGATAAAATCAACTATTTTGCATCTTACAAAGAAAAGGGAAAAGTGTGTCGATTAATCTCCTTGCCTCCTCTGTCCTCAGTGTCTAACTCCCACAACTGACACTCTGCTGGAACAAATGGTTCTGGTGACGGGGATCAGGAGGATTACAAAAAGGTAAATATACACCGGAGTAGCTCATGTAAAATGCTCAAACACGTTAGAGCACCATTTCGATGCTGAATTAGCAATTAAGGCTGATAGAGCCAATCTTTTACACATAACATAAACACTTTCTCTTGATGAGGATCCCATTAATTTGTATATTTAAAGAATTGCAATAAAGACATTTTATTCAAAACATTTTGCTTTTAAAAAATAAACTGAGTTAAAAAAGTGAGCATTTTTTTTTACTATTTCAAACATATTTGGAAATACCAAACATGTGTTGCGAGCAAAATCAGCTGACATATATCAGTCTGTCCCCAAAAGTAACTAAAATTCCCTTAATTAATATAATTATTTTGTAGTACTTGAAAGGTAAATTCTTCTTCATGAATTCCTTAACTGTTGATCGTTGTTTTGGTTAAAAAATCAAGTTTATGATCATGAATAAAAAATCTGATCTCTAAAAAACTCAAGAAGCATAACTTTCCCCTGCATCTAATGAAGTTTGTCCACTTACAACTAAAATAAATCTCAAATCCCCTTTCAAACACAACTGGCTCCAGCAGCTTGATTGTGTATTTCCATAATCTTTCACTAAGAATGAAGCCATTCATGAATCTGTTGTGTTTTTATAGTGACAGGTTCCAGGAATACAAGCAGAAACACCTGGAGCTTAAGGCAGCAGTGGTAAAAGAACTGGGGCTCAAAGTCCCAAACCAGCTTGACTTCTTGGATATTGTGAATGGGGGAGAGAAAAGGTCAGATCAAGAAACAGGAAGCGGGAAGGAAGCTGAAGACGGAGGAAGCCCAGCAATGGAGGAAACCAGCGAGAGCCAACAGGAGCAGCCAGTGGCAGAGACCTTGGTGGAGAGTGCTGCCGTAGTTTCGGCTAATGGTCATACTGACCAAAACCAGCATGAGGAAGGTGGCAGAGCAGCTTCAGATACTGAGGTCAAAACAGAAAATGAAGAGTCAGAGGTCAGGGCTGCAGGAGAGGAGACTGTGACCAGCACAGTCAATGGGGAGATAAGGTCTGATGCAGCAGCAGATGTGATGAAGTCAGAGTCAGATGAAGTTAATGGTAAAATAAACGGAGCTTTGGACACTGTGGCTAGCCCAACAGTTCTCAAGAGCAAAGGATCCTGGGCAGATGTTGTTTCAAAAACAACTGTAACAAATGGAACAGGAGACAATGGGGTGGCAGATAGTGTCACTGCTAATTGAGTAGCTGAAGAGTGAAAAAATAAATACTGAACAGTAAACCAGTGTTGTAGTCATTTTTTTTCTAAGTCACTGCTGTAAGATTAAACTCTCCCAGGATCCCAGATGTTATTCAGTCTAGTGAACATGAAGCAGAGCGTAGGACAAAAGAGACAAATGAGGAGTTTAACTTTGTGTTGAAGATGTTATTGCTGATGCTGGGGGAGGGCTACACTGTTGGGTGCTACCTTTTTTCAACAATAAACTTTTTACTTTGCTTTTCAACCAGTCTTGCTTTTTTTTTGCACAATCTCAGCACAGATGCATGTCAAAAATGATGAATGTAGGTTATGATTCTCCTGATCGGCAAATCACATTTCAGGTTTATGAATTACAAAAAACAATCTAAACATAATAATTAGAAAAAAAAAAACAAAAAAAACAAAACACATTTAACATTGTTCTTCCAGTGATTAACAGGTCAAAGTAAAAGAGCACCAAAATATGTTTGGAACATAGAAAATCGTTCTGTATCATGTAGTATTTATCATAGTGGTGACAGTTTAAGTAACATTAGAATCTGTACAAGACAAATACAAGAAAAACCACCTGCAAGACTTTGCAACCAAAGGGAGATGTAATCCTCAAACAGTTTGAGTCACTGCAGTAGAGCCAGAATAACTGGGGGAAAAAATAGTGGAATAAAACTAAGTTAAACACATGATTTATGTAGAGAAAGCTTCAAAAACAAGAGGTAGCTGATTCTATGCTGACTTCTATTACACTAAAATCCTTTTTTAAGTTGCTTTCTCTATCATTAATAAATACTGGGAGGTGGGTGTGTGTGAAATTTTTTCAGCTTCAGAAGGGAGGGCATGTCTGCCAAAGTGAGAAAACAACTGATGCTTTATAACCTGTGCAATACCCAGGGTGTAACTTAACACATGGAAGAACAATGCTGTTTCACTGGCTAAAAGTCTCAAGTATGTTTACTTTTCGACAACACCCATCAGTGATAATCAGATATGTGCTTTTATTTCCTATAACCGTGCCATACCATAACAGTGATGTCACACTGTCCTGAAATACACTTACACATAACTGCAGCAAAATTTAACCACAGGAGGTCACCAAAACAACATTTTCAGGGCCCTTAGAATGATCCAAGATGCTCAATTGTATGGTTTCCTTTGCCTGGGACAAACTATGATTATAATATCATTAGAAGATTAAAACTTTATTTTGAAAAAAGGTTAATTTATTTTTAAAAACTGATAACATCCATGTTAACAATTCAAAACACATATAGTAATGTACATTTCTTGTTCATTTCCTGTCTGAGCTCTGTGTTTCCCTCTGAATAATCTCCAGATCAGGGCAATGTTCATAGTTTGGTTCAGGTGGCTCTGCCCAGGTGGACTGTGGAAGTCCGTTAAGGCTGGTGATAGGAAAAGTGATGACGGCTGTATCACTGAAGACATCAATCAGCCGGGATGGACAAGGCAGCTGTCCCTCCTTACATACAGAAACAGCCTGAGTGATGTAGCTGTAATCCCGCTTGAACTCTCTCTCTATCGTCCTGTTGGGACAGAGGAAATTAAGCTCCACTTCAATATCTTAAACATCACCTCTCACAATGATGTCTTGTACAAACCTGTCCCTCATGCCACTGAAGCTGTTTCCAATGATGATCATTAGTGGAAGACATCTTGTGCTCCAATTCTTCCACAGAAGGTTGTTGTACAAAGCTTTCCCACAATGCATCAGATAAAATAGTGTGGGCTTCGTCGCCAGACGCTTCCCCTCCTGCAGAATACAGTGAGACAGATGGCTGCAATTTTTGCACTGACTTCACATGTCATCATGATCATGTGTGATCTGAAAGTTTGCATAAATTATCCTAAAATTTCTAAGTTAACTGTGTTAATCTATTGCTTGTATTTTAGTGTTTAATGAAAAATTTGTTCTTTTATTATTATTATGTGATAATAAAAATGATAAATCTTTACGATGCAATGATCTACCAATGATTTTTACCTTTAACATGAAAACTGTAGTTACTGCTTAATTTCTAGATCTTAAATTCAGACAAATATGCAAAAATTATCCTGGATTCTTGGTTTTCCAGAGTTTTCCTCAAGCTCAGCTTACTTACTTACTTACTAGATTTACTTACCTTTAACTAATTAAGTAAACTGAAAAATAATGCCTGAACAAAGGCTTGAAAAAGCTCATTTTAAAAATCTAAAGTGACAGTTTGTTTAAAAAAGTCTTTGCAACTTGCCAGTTCAGCCAAGTGGTAGTTGATGTATTAACAGGATTGAAAAATCCAACAGCACTGGCCCTATGTAAACCTGATAACTGTCTCTCACTTGTCTGACAAGATAAAAACACAAGTGGCCGATTACTGACCTCGTTTTCTGTGAGTACAGTCACACCCAACTCTTTCAAAACATCCCTCTCTCCAGAGGAGAAAGCAGGGTCATAAACAGAGCAGTTCTTCAGTGGAATCTATAGGAAAAAGAGTGGAAAACAGAATTTGTAATGGACATGGTCAAATTTAGAGTCTGTTATCTCACTTGTTAAATAAATCCTTTGACCTGTCCAGCGTCCAGCAGCAGAAGCAACATGGCAAGCTGGTAGCGAGCTGAGACACAGGAGGAAAAACAGCCAAGGCCATAACAAACACACTCCAGATGTTGGCCCAGGCTTCCCGGCTGGCTGGTGAGGCTCTCTGTGTCCCTGTTCTCCGGAGGGTTTGTGAGGACTGCTGATCCTGCCGTCAGCAGCTGCTCTGAGAAAATAATTTTTAAAGAGTCACTGAGCTGCAAGATAAATGACTGCACTGCCAAAAATAATTTCTGGTGATAACTTATCCAGCATACTCACCTTTCCATTCTTGCCAAAATTCCTCGCATCTTAGCTCAGACCTACGGAGGAGGAGAAGCACAGTTACTTAACTTTCTTGTGTATGTGCCGGGTATGGGGTCAAAATGTGTTGGCATATCCACCGAAAACATGAGTAATGTTATTGGACTCTGCTTCTTAACTGTACTTAGACTTCTTACACTGTGTCTCTGATTCGTTTTACTGTTTTCCCGATGTCCAGCTGCTCCTGGCAACATGTTGAATTTGAGGATACCTGAACTGTTTTTGTTTTTCGCGCTGCGCCTTTTCGTCGTCGGGCCACCTGCCACTCCTCCCCGGTGTCCAACATCTACTCTCATTCACTCGCTGCCCAAGTGTATATACTTAAAAATTACATGAGTTCTAATCTGCCTCTGTGCTGCTGTGCTTGCTAGCCATTGACTGTATGTTCCAAGCGAGTCTTCTTCTTCTTCGTTTACTTTTTCTTCTTCTGTTGTTTAATGGCGGTTGACAAACGGCTTTCAGGCACATAAACATGGGTTACCCCCACCTTCTGGAACGGAGCTCTTCTTCTTGGTTTTATTAGCTGACCATAAACCAACGTTAAAGGTGCATACTCTCTTCCAAGGGTGTAAATGGTATCGGCTTCAAAAGCTAATAGATGACTGGGGACACAGTGCTGAACAAAATGACTGGGTAACTTTGTTTTTTTCGAATCGTTTTGACTTTAGAAGCCCTCAAAGTTGTAGTGGCACATGCTCTTCCTCTGTGTCCTCCCATTCAAGTCAATGGGGAAAAAAGGCACTTTTGTCAAACTGAGGCCCCTACAGTCTAAAGTATAAGTCTGACGGCTTTCAAACCCGTGTCAATGGAAAGAGAACGAACATTCCTTCTAGAATATGATTATTTGTGTAAGATTTGATCAAGTTTGTGGTACTATTCAGGAGGTTTTCTGATATTTTTTCCTTATTTCTCTGCTCTCCTCCACTCACTCTCTCATGTGACTAACTGAGCAAGGGAGCACTCTGCAATACACATTCATTATAAAACCTGAGAGAGAGCACAGAAAACTCTCAAACTAAAACTGTGACTACTCAGAATCAGTACAAGATAGCAAAAACATGTAAATACAAGATTTAGAGATCAGAGTCTTTTGACTCATTTACAATTCGAATGAAGTCTGTAGCTAAAACTATGTTGGCCCAGTCGAAGCTCAAACAGGTGTGGGTTTGATTGCTTTCCCCATTGGATTGAATGAGAGAAAAAGCTGCTCAGAGCAGCACCCTGCTCGTTGTGTACAGGCACAGTAAGGAGGCATTGACAGGCTCTACCCTCGCGATCCTTATGACCTGAACTTGTTTGCTGATGTTTCAACTAACAGCGGGGGGTTATATTTTCACATATTTCATTGTGAAAGGAAGAGTCTAACCGGAACTCCCTCCAAACCAAATGCTACCAAAGCTTTACAAAAAATTACAAGGTAAACAATTGTTTGCTGTTTCAAGGCATTTGTTCAGCAAGCAATGGCGACGCCTGCTGGTCAAACCATTGGTACATTGCATTTTTACTTTAATAAAAAGAATGGACAATTAGCTTGTCCGAAAACAAGTGGTAACACGTTTTTCATATTTTTTCCCGTTACACGATATTTGAGATAATGGTCACATAAAAGCAAAATTTTGAGGGGATCCAAAGATTGGTCCAACAACGCCGGTCACCCGGAAGTATTTGCCCGGAAGTAGTTGTAGTGTGTACAACGAATAACATGCAGTTATTTGACTTTCGGTGAACCAACGTTCATTACACCTACACAAGAATTAATGTGCGCTTTATTTCTGTGTTAGAAAAAAGGACCGCTTTAGGTGAGTAAGGGAAAACACCGTTTTAAATAATGTAGCTGCAGGCAGGTTTTTCGAGCAAAGCGAGCCGGCTATATCAACGATAGCTAACGTTAGCCTTTGCCAACGGTAACTTAGCTAAGTGTTACCCTGTTTTAACGTAGACTTTTCTCTACAGGCACAGGTCTAGCAATTTAATTCTTAAGACACGTTTAAAAAGAGTAATTTTGATGTCAAAGGTTATTTTTGAGTAGCGTGAAACGGTATGAATTAAGCTAGCTAAGCCGATCACTGGCTAATAGTTTCTGAATCACATCTCGGCACATTATTTGTAAACTTAGTTAAATTTACAAAGAATTCAAAATAAACAAAACCTCATGTATGAAACAGTAGCTTAATAACTTCATTTTTTTAGTGAACTTTTAGCCACCTCTAGCTGGTTTTGTTCATATATAATTTGTTCGTGTTTTATGGAGATTGCTTTGAGATCACTCCAGATGTCACCCAGTAATCACACCATTCTAATTGTCTTGTGTTTTGTTTATTGTGACGTCAAGAGATGTCAATGTCCCATCTGTATGGGCGGAGAGGGGAGGAGGAGGAGGAGGAAGGTGTGGAGGTGGAGAGCTTTGAGGTGACAGACTGGGACCTGGCCAATGAGTTCAACCCAGACCGCCGCAGATACAGACAGACCAAGGAGCAGGCCACCTACGGCATCTGGGCTGACAGGGACTCAGACGAGGATGAAAGGCCTAGCTTTGGAGGCAAGAAGTAAGACATGGGTTAATTTGTGTTGCAGCTCAAATGTGTGGTTAACTTCTTGAGGGGAACAGAATTTGTCTTAAGACCCCATTTTTGTCACCCCAGGAGGAATAGTCCACAGAAACACTATTGATAGCAATTGCTACTTAAGTAAATCATCTATATTCTTTTCAGATCTAAAGACTATACTGCTCCAGTGAACTTTGTGAGTGGAGGTCTGCGTAAGACTGCAGCTGAAGAGAAACAGCACCAGCAAAAAGGAGAAGGAGGCTCTGATGATTCTGATGATGATGGCCCATCAGCACCTCCCCCTCCCCGCAGTACAGCACCCAAAAAACTTCAAATGGTAAATTGTGTTGTTCTGTTCATATTTCACTGTATACTATAACACTAATTCATCAAAAGTTAACTGTGTTTGTTTAACGAGAAACTTTTTGGAGGAACTGTATCTTGTCATCCTTCATAAATTGGTGTCCTAGTTTTTATCTTAACAGCTAACTGTTTCTGTTTTCTAGGGTAATTTCCGAGGAAACCAGTCCCAGAGGTTTGCAGGTGGCATACAGTCTGGTAAAGGAATTGGTAGCTGGGAGAAGCACACAAAGGGAATTGGACAGAAACTGCTGCAGAAAATGGGCTACCAGCCAGGCAAAGGCCTGGGCAAGAATGCTCAAGGTGGGTAGGCCTGAGGATGCTATGTTGCAGAGATGTTTAGTAATACTGAGCAGAACTGTAGACTTGATATATTCTGATCTTGCGCTGTCTTCCCTCTGCAGGTATTGTAAACCCAATCGAGGCAAAAGTTCGTAAAGGCAAGGGAGCTGTGGGTGCTTATGGCAATGAGCGAACCCAGCAGAGTCTTCAGGATTTTCCTGTGGTCGACTCAGAGGAAGAAGAAGAAAAGGTTAAATGTTGTTGAAAAGAAAATAATAACTTGCCTAATTTTTCATCCACTGTTATATTGTTGAAGTTATGCTGTGGAGTCAGTCAACATTAGTGTGACTTAATTTCTTCTCTATTCCATACTTTTTAATTTCTGCCTGTGTAGGAGTTTCAAAAGGAGCTGGGACAGTGGCGCAAGGATCCTGCAGGACCTGCAGGAAAGAAGAAACCAAAGTACTCCTATATAACTGTAGACGAATTGAAGGCTAAAGGCAAGCTGGCAGGGCGCACTACATCGGCATCTGCTGGAGAGCTGGCACAGGTCAAGGTATGTTTGAAAAGACTTTCACCTTGCAGCAGTCTCACAGGAATTTGAGCATCATAAAATGGAGTTAATTATATTTCTTCACTTAGTACAAGCCCCTGTGAATGAACTTGTTATGAGAATGTAAGCTCACAGCCTGCTGCTAATGTCCAAGTCTCATTTACCCACATTTACTCCCATCTCTAGGTAATAGATATGACTGGAAGGGAGCAAAAGGTATATTACAGTTACAGTCAGATGTCCAACAAGCACAGTGTTCCAGATGAAGGTCCACCAAGCATGTCCGCTCAGGACCAAAAGGGATCTGGCTTTGCCCTCCCAGAACTCGAACATAACCTGCAGCTGCTAATAGACCTCACAGAACAGGACATATTACAGGTATGAGGGAGCCAATCATATCTGAACATTATCTTCTGTTTTATGTTATGGTTTCTACTAGTTTTTCAGTGTACCACTCTGCTACTTTTCACATACTGACATTCTTTCTCTTTGCTGTCTTATTGCCGCTGTCACTAGTCTGCCAGACGTCTGCAGCATGAAAAAGATGTAGTTGTGTCTCTGAGCCATGAGTCAAAGGCACTGAAAAGCAGACTGGATGCAGAGCAAGATGCCATCCAGAGAATGGAAGCAGTCCTGGCACTGGTGGAGCGTTTTCCCTCCGGGGAGATGGCACCAGGGGAAGGACCCACCCTGCAGGTGCATATATATATACTGTGAACACACATACAGACTAAGAGCTACACTAATCTAGATTTTTTACTTTGTTAGTCCTTTTTCTGTTATCTTATCTATGTGGGTAATTGTTTTGGTGTCTTTCTTGTCTTTCTTCAGGAGTGTGCCCGTATCTTTGAGACTTTACAAACAGACTATTACGAAGAGTACAAGACAATGGGATTAGCAGATCTAGCAGCAGCTGTCGTTCAGCCACTACTCAAAGAAAAACTTCATTCCTGGGATCCTCTAAAGGTGCACTTTTGCAACTATCCCTCTACATACTTTGATAATAAGCTTTAATTAATTAATAGGTAATAATGAAGCCTCCACTGTTCTCTTGTTATTTCAGGACAGCACTTATTGTCTGGAAGACATTGGTCAGTGGAGAGCAATCTTTGAATCTAGAGACCTCCACTCAAGTGCCCCAGATTCAAACATGGACCCTTACCACAGGTCATTTTGAATACAGGCACATACACATTTAGCTGAGTTTGTGTATTTACATCTGTTTTAACGATATCTGTCCTGTTGTTGTTGGTGCAGACTTTTGTGGGAAGTGTGGATCCCAGTGATGCGGCCCTGTGTGTCAGGCTGGCAGCCTCGTATGGTAGGGCCAATGGTGGACTGTGTGGAAGTGTGGGCTCCTCTTCTTCCCCTGTGGATCCTGGATCACCTATTAGAGCAGCTGATCTTACCGCGGCTACAGAGAGAGGCAAGACACATACAGGCTATCTTCGATTAAAGACGTGATTGGATGTAGAGAAACTCTTGTAGTTTTGATAATTTCACGTAATCTACTCGAGTAATTTCATTCTAAATTTTCTGTTTCCTGTTTGGTAGGTGGATAACTGGAACCCTTTAACTGACACGGTGCCCATCCACTCCTGGATCCACCCTTGGCTGCCTCTGCTCCAATCACGTCTTGAGCCTCTTTACCCACCAATCAGGAGCAAACTGTCCAACGCCTTGCAGCGGTGGCATCCCAGTGACGCCTCAGCCCGCCTCATCCTGCAGCCATGGAAAGGCGTTTTCACACCAGGTGCATGGGAGGCCTTCATGGTGAAAAACATCATCCCTAAACTAGGTATGTCTTCATTAGTGACAGCCTTAAATGGGTCGTAGCAGTGGGAGAACGTGTATTTCTCGCCAGTCTTATTCCTCCCTGCCCTGCCCTTTTCTCCTGGTTTCTCTTCCTCATGTGATTCCTCCTATTTGCCTTCTCAGCTTTGTGTCTGGAAGAGCTGGTTATCAACCCTCACCAGCAGCAGATGGAACCATTTCAGTGGGTGATGGACTGGGAAGGCATGTTGTCCCCCTCCAGCTTTGTGTCCCTGCTGGACAAAAACTTCTTCACTAAGTGGTTGCAGGTCAGTAACTGTGCTAAGACAGTAAATTCCAATTATAACAAAAAAAGACTTATATAATTGTAGCTGCAATTAATAATGAATATATTTCACTTATTAAATGTTTTGGTTTTTGTGACTCTATTATGTATTGTCACGTTTTATTTTTAGGTCTTATGTTCATGGTTGAGCAACAGTCCTAACTACGAGGAAATCACCAAATGGTACCTGGGCTGGAAGAGCACGTTTAGTGATGCCGTGTTGGCACAGCCACTCATTAAAGAGAAATTCAATGAAGCTTTGGACATCATGAACCGTGCAGTGTCTTCAGGCATGGGTGGGTATTACACTTATTCTCAAAAATAAACCTGTGAAATTGATTTCTTTATAAAATAATGTTATTTCATCCTTTTATCTGCTGCACTAAAACATAATACCATTCTTGTTCTTTATCATATCCACAGGTGGATATATGCAACCCGGTGCAAGGGAGAATATTGCATATCTAACACAGACAGAAAGACGAAAGGACTTCCAGTATGAAGCCATGCAGGAGCGCAGAGATGCAGAGAGTGTGGCTCACAGAGGCATCAGTGTTGGTGTGCCGACTAATTTTAAAGATCTTATCCAGACCAAGGCAGAGGAGAACAACATTGTCTTTATGCCTTTGGTGGCCAAACGCCACGAGGGCAAACAGTTGTACACATTCGGGCGTATTGTCATCTACATAGACAGAGGGGTTGTGTTTGTACAGGGAGAGAAGACTTGGGTGCCCACATCTTTGCAGAGTCTGATAGATATGGCCAAGTGAGGGTGGAATGACTGATTTCTTGGCCCATCTGGTAAAGAGAAAATAAGTAGAACACTTTTGCTTGCTTTGTTACTTCTGTATGATGATCCTTGGCATGTGTCTTTGTACATTTTTTTATAGTGTCAATAGAACTGTGAATAAATCATTTTCAAATGTTTGTTGTCTGCTGTTTTAATCAGTTGTAAGTATATACGTCCAAGTATTGTACTTATGTAGTGTACAGTACAGTACATATAGATTTTCTAGGTTTTGTGTTCAACCTTGGCAAGACATTTTTTTTCTGTGTATGGTATGTTTACAGATAAACTTGGGTTTTTGTAAAAAATGTGGTGTCAAAGGTATTGAAGTTTCTAGATATTTACAAATATTATAGATACAGGCATTGCTCATTTATATTAGATTTGAATTATTGCTTTGGGTTATTTGTATTGCTACAATAATAAATGTTTTAAGTACATTTTACTTAAGCAACGGTAGAAACTGGAGGAAATGGTAAAGTCTTATTTTACTTTATTTTAGTTGCTTGCCATCGTTTCGAGTAACTTGCGATACCATTAAAGTCATTGAAACCTTTTACTGTGGGGGCGCTGTAACTGCAGGTTCCTCTTCCGGCACGCTGGTTTGTGGTGTTTTGGCATAACAAGGCTTCCGTCTAAATTTAGCGCTGTGCCGTGAAACAAAGTGTCGTGTACATGTGCATTTGAGCACGATTTAAATATTTCAGATATTATTTGGCATCACAGAGGTATGTTGATATTTTTAGATAGTTAATAAAATAAACGACGTATGGAAGGTTTGGTATTAAAGACTAGAAAATGTGTCTTAATGAGCCGACAGGCTAATGGCTGTTAGCCGATGAGCTAACGTTAGTCAGTTTTAGCAATCACAGAGCTACAGTGCTAACGTTATTTAGCTTGTTGTTATGTAAATATTAAAGGCACGTAACTGCGAATATATAATATTTCATTAAAGTCCCGATTCTTATCCAGCTAGCCATGTCGTCGGACGCTCTGAAGAAGCGAAAGTCAAAGGTCCTCCGCAGTGACGGAGGAACCCCAGAGATGAAGCGAAGTCGCGAGGGGGACCAGCAGGTAGGACACAGCCGGGAGAGAGCGCCCGAGGGCAAGGACAACAACCTGGAGAAAGGCCCATAGGAAAAGGGCTGGGGTCAGGGTTGTGTTAGGAGTACAAATATCTCAAGATGTCTAATCTCAAGTTTATCTAAAAATGAAAGAGATTCGCTTCTTTAAACTTCATAAACTCCCCACTCCGTCAAACTGAAGTGTCCTGTTCAACATATGGATCCTGCCGATTACATTTTAAAATGAAAATTATCGAGGTTACTCAATAAAACAGAAATATGGCGCATTTAATGCAGCAGCCAGCTGAACTGTGTATTGAAACCTCGGTTATGAACAGAAATCAATCTACAGCTGTCTGATAAGCTCAACTAAAAATGGGTACCATAACCCTTATGAATAAAGCATTGGCTCTATGGCACTATGCTCTAAGTGTAACCAGATTAACATGTACCAAGTATGAGTTATGAAACTATGAATTACTAGTGTAATTTGAAATCAGTAGTTCATAGTCTTAAAACCTAGGATCTTAACTAATTTACTGCTCCTTTGACCTCAAGCCTAGATCCCTGCTAGTTTTGTTTTATTGGATTCAAGATTGATATTTGATAGGTCTTTGTTTGTTATTTTCCAGGATGTGCGTGTATATAATGAGGAGGTTGAGCTGGACGGCAGGGACCCTGAGCAGGACTACCTGCAGTACAAACAGTCATGTGAGAGTTTGGCCACACTCATGAATGAGATCCAAGAGCTTAAAGCCAATGGAGCCAAAGAAGGGGTAAGAGCTTTACTTTCAAGATTCTCATCTGAAGTCATGTATCTCTATATACTAATGTCATTGTCAGTAACAGAAGTCACATTGCAGGCTAGTTAAAATGGTAAAGGTGATGCTTGGTCAACCTGAAAACAAAAACATTCCCCAGAGCAGAAATGTTATGCAGGCAGTTTGTGGTATTGGTTTATTTACTACATCAAAACACTGTATATATGATCTTAGACAAAGGTGATTCTTTCAATTGTGACCAGCTGTATCTGTTTCCAGTGTGCAGAGGTGGAGCAGAGACGAATGCAAAGCTGCATCCATTTCATGAATCTGAAAAAACTCAATCGTCTAGCTCATATGCGACTAAAGAGAGGCAGAGACCAGACGCATGAGGTAAGTCCCACATAATCCTCAGATGCTGTCTGACATTTCTGACAAAAAAAAAAAACCTGCTTTGGTGAAGCTCTCACTATTACATTTATTTGCTGAGAAAGTGCTGCCTGAACTCCTTTTTTGTGCTGTATGTACATAACTGCTGTAGCTGCCATTGTCAGCAAAGAAAGCTTACCACCCTCTGGATTGTTTTTATTTATCAATCAATCAATCACATCCCATTAATATAACCCCAAATCACAACCAAAGCTCAAGATACTTTACATATAGAGTAGGTCTAGATTGAACTCTAAAATTCAGTTAATGTAGACCCAACAATTGAGAGCAATTCCGTCATGAGCGAGCACTTGATCCAGTATTGATCTGTGTTCTTACTGAATTCAGTTTCTGATTAATGTTTTGTGCTAATTTATTTCCAGGCTTTCCTGGGTTGTGTTTGCAAACCAGCCTTAATCACAGTTTTTTTTTCCTCCAGGCGAAGCAGAGGGTAGATGTGCTGCACCTTCAGCTACAGAATCTGCTCTATGAAGTTTTGCATCTACAGAAGGAAATCAGCAAATGTCTGGAGTTCAAGTTAGTATAAATTGTCTCATTTAACTAGAGTTTTGGCTGCAAATGTATTTCTGATCAAGTAGTTTTACTACTTGTGAATATCTGCTTAAGTTATTATCATACAAGGAAAAAAGAAAGAGACATTAAGTTCAGATCAAGACCACGAAATAGATGCCCATTTCTCCCTGTGAGAGATACACTTGTAATCTATCAGCATGTAGTTAAGTGTAAGATAATTAGTCTCCAGAGGTACTCAAAATTTGTAACCTTGAAAAAGTTACTCATGTGCAGTAAATCTTGTTTGTAGTTAATCTATGTATTTTAAGAAATACATGCTTTTTATAATAATGGTGATATCTGAGTAAAAAAAAACAAAAACTCTTACCTAACCCAGGTCTAAACATGAGGAAATAGATTTGGTGTCTGAGGAAGAGTTTTACCAGGAGGCACCATCAGATATTTCCAGACCTCACCTCACGAAAAATGATCCCCACCAACTCACACTGGCACGACTAGACTGGGAGCTCGAACAGAGGAAGAGGTATGCAAACTTGCACTTAGCATAGTGTGTTAAAAGCATGCTGTCAGAAAATAGTCTTGATTTTTAGGGAGCTCAAAGCAGTATGTTAAAATTTTGTCCCTGGATAAAGGTTGGCAGAGAAATACAAAGAGTCACAGGCCACAAAGGAGAAGAACCAGAAGAGCATCGAGATGAAAAAGGAACATCTGACAAGCTTGCAGCCTGGACTAAATGCCATCATGCAGGTATAACAACTGTCTGAGGGTCATATTATAAAGATTTTGAGCTTTGGTAATGTCAGCATCATCTTGGAGCACAGATTTTCAAAGTGGTTTGAAAATAGGCTGTCAAGTCATTTATTATGGTACTGTATGGTTAATTAAATTAAAAAAAAAAGGTCTGTAGAGCCCGAAGAATCTTTTTGTTGACACTGATGTAAAATTCTGAACTGCTGTGCCACTAATGGACAGCAGGTATAGATCCCCTGAATGACAGTGTTCTCCCTCCCCTTTCACAGGCTTCTCTCCCAGTGCAGCAGTACCTGTCCATGCCTTTTGAACAGATCCAGAAACAGACAGAGATTGCTCGCCACCTCCCTCCACCTCTCTACGTCCTGTTTGTTCAAGCCAATGCATATGGCCAAGCCTGTGGTAAGTCATCTTTATTCAGTTTCCCATGAAATTGTTGAGTTTTTCATGTGAGTCACAAGTCCTGAGTGCCAGTTATTTGTTTTTTTTTCCATTTCAGACAAGAACCTGAGCGTCGCAATCACTGGTGATGTTGATGAGGCCAAAGCCCTGTCTAAGCCTCCAGATGATTCCCAGGGTAAAAAATACAACCACACATGCTGACATCACACATACACCACGTTCATAAAAACACTTAGCTTTTTGTTGAGCAGCTCATTTTTCATTTCTACTTTATGTTGCTGAATATTGAAGATTTTATATTTATGGGAGATCCATCCAAAGCAAAAAATAACATAATTTTATTTGTTATGGTTTTATGCAGATGATGAGAGTGATTCAGACGCAGAGGAGGAGCAAGAGAAAACGGTGAGTCTGAGGCATGGCCTTCTCCCGAAATACACATACTCACACACTCAGAAACCCTGAGGTGAGTGGGTTCAAAGATTTCTCGATATATCCGTCTCTGCAACCGATACACAAACTGTCCCTGAAGCCCTAGATGTCATGAATTGTGGTCTAGCGGGTTGAGGAGTGGCAGTTATCGATCGCTTCCTGCATTTGGATGTGTAGCAGCTCGGGGATTCTGGGAAATTTTTACCAAGAATGGCTAGGTGACTGTAACCTGAGCCCACCTCAGGCATGCACACTAAGCACCAAAGCAGTGCATGTTGTTGTCTGATTGTAGATTGAGATATTCCCTTATGTATTAAGTTAATGTGTAGTTTCTTAGTGACTGATTTGGGAATATATATATATAAATATTTAAATACTGTTACAGCTTCTATTTTGCCTTTGACCGTGTGCATGCTCAACTAAAACACCATCTTGTTTTTCACCAATTCCTTTGAACTCCTGCCTTTGCCTTTTATTTGTTATAGTAGAGGGCTGAAATACTGTTGATGCTAAGTGACTTATATTTCTGCTGTCAGCAGCTGGAATTTGATGCAAATTGTTTTTCCAATTTATTTGATATGCAACAATGTAAAAACATGCATTTTGCTTTGCTTTCTGTCTTTTCATCTCTTGTTTCCATTGTGTTTTATTTTTTGTTTGACAGAAGAGGAGAAGGCCAACTACAGGAGGCCAGCTGGATGACAAAAGGCGGGAGATGCTGAAAAAGCACCCTCTGTCCCTGTGTGTAGACCTTCAGTGTAAAGGTAACTCATTCCAGATTATTCTTACTCAAAATTTTAGAGTGTGCACTAAATCGTGCTTTTTGGTTCAGGCAGACCAATTTCCTGACTCCAAACAGCATGTTGAAGCCCAAGTGTTCAAATCATTTGTGTAACATTTCCCATAATGTGACCATAATACAGCATATTGTTGTAACTCTGTACATTACCAGTTAGTAGGTGAAAGCCTGACCCAATCTGCTGTGATGTTATGACCCAAAGTGACCCATGTGTTCCCTCTGCTGGCAATAAGTGGAATAGTGAGAGATTATAGGGAGATCTGCATTGCAGGCGTAACTCTACCTAAAGAGGGAGGGGGGAGAGAAGTGAGAGAGACGCTTGCAGCAGCGTAGGTCTGCAGCACCTACCACACGCTGTAAGCATATTTTCTCATCCCAAGTCTTTCTCTCTAACTTCTGCTTTTATTTCTAGTACCTCCCCTCTTCCCAGTTATCTTGACTGCTGCCAGCTGCAGCAGTCACTTTACTGCAGTAAAAGCATGAAGTGAGCAGTGTAGGTGTATGTGAGTGACAAAGTGTCACTGCGTTTACTGGGACTGCAGAGTGTGAAGCGGAAAGGATGACCATCAGCACAGTGTGCATCCCCTGGGTGCTACCAGCTATCGTCATGACCACAAGCTGTTATCTCTCTCTAACGTGCTGCAGTGTAAAGTAAACCCTTGGGGACGTTTACTGGGAGGATTAATGAAAAGAGCAGGGTAAGGGGGGAGTGCTGAATGGAGCTAGTAATGGATACGTCCCTTATCATGTGCCATCAATCATGTCTCCACAGATGGCAGCATCCTCCATCTCTACTTCTACTACCTGATGAATCTGAACATCATGACTGTCAAGACCAAGGTCTCCACCTCCACAGACCTCAATACTGCCATCAGTGCGGGGTGCGTCCAAGTGTCTGTGTGTCTAATTTTTTTGTGCGTGTGCATAGCTTTCATCTCTCTCTCTAAAAGGAGAGTCTGAAAATGTCTTCTTTTGCAGGAATCTGCTGAAATCAGACACGCTGCTCAGCTGTCTCTACACCAACGACCAGGGGAGAGAGACACCCAATCCAGCTAATCGCTACCAGTTTGATAAAGTCGGGTGAGAATGTCAGATAATTATAGTAAATGAGAGCCTGTGCAGCTATTCGCTCCACTAAATTAAACAGAATTCCAGCAGAATTAATTCATAATTTCCTTTTAGGATTGTTTGCTTTGCGGATTATGTGGAGGAGCTTGGCCATCCCTACTTGTGGGTTCAGAGTCTCGGAGGACTGCATTTTCCTAATGATACTTCAAAGGTGCCTGTTAGGAACAAGTAATATCCTAGTTTAAAACAGCCTCTGTGTTTTACACCCTCATCACATCGATAAATGCACTTGTTTTTTCCAGGGTGTGCATGTAGGCAGTTCTCTGAGTGCCAGCCAGATGGAGAGCACCATGAAGCTGCTGAGAGGTCGAGTCCAGTCCCGCCTGGCTTTGCACAAACAGTTTGCCTCTCTAGGTACATTACATGTTAATTAACACACATTGAATCCTCCTAAAGAGCAGAAATTTTGACTGAGTTTGTTTTTGCTGGTGTCCTCAGAGCACAGCATCGTCCCCGTCTCCAGTGAATGTCAGCACCTCTTTCCTGCCAAAATCATGTCCCGTTTAGCTCGCTGGACCAGCATCTCCCACGAGGAATACATGGTATATACATAGCAACACACATACACAGACATTTCAGATTCCTATGAAATGATAGATTCAAAAACCTCATTCAGCACATCTCATACTCTCTTTCTTGATAGGATCTGCTTTATACTCGTCATGTGACTGATGCTGGGCTAGCAAAGGAGACTGATCTGTACTTCATGGGTGTGGTGGAGAGGGGCACAGGTAGATACTTTAGCTGGTGAAAGAATTGGCTCATATTGATAATTGTAATTTCTTCTTATTATCCAACTCTCTTAATCTTTTTCTCTTTCTTCCCCATTAGCTCGTCTCCAGGCTGCTGTGGTGATGAATCCTCGTTACCCAGAAGTCTCTCCTCTGTTCTCCCTCTCCCTTAGCTGGAAGGGAGAGCGCAGTGGACGTACTGATGACAATCTTCGAGTACGAACTTTTTCAATATTTATCACTGTTTGATATATTACCTTTTGTTTTACAAGCTCTTTTAATGGCTTGATTTTAGGCATAAACTGACTCATTGTTTCACTTTTTTAGGCCATGGAGAGCGAGGTCAATGTGTTCAAAAATGAACTACAGGGGCCACGTCCAGGACACCAGCTCCTGACCAATCAGATTTCACGCCTGTGCGTCTGCCTGGATGTGTATTTGGAGACTGAAGGACAAGACGACAGCGTAGAGGGACCGCGAGAGTTTCCCCGGGAAAAGATATGCTTGCGCACTGTGAGGTACAGCAAAGTTTTTAACTCTTTACACACATCTGGTCAAAGCTACTCATCGTTTTTGAACAGATTCACATGTCTTACATCTCTCTCTTTCTCAGGGGCCCAAACCGTCTGAAGCCATTCAAGTACAACCATCCTCAGGGCTTCTTCAGTCACCGCTGAATCTTTCCACATGATTTCCTCTACTGTACTTTACATCTGTAACTCCCTCAAGCTTACCTTTGTGAATTTTTGACACACAAAAGTATTACTTTTTAAAAGTCTTTGAAAATAAAAAAACAACACATTTTCTTGAATTGGTTTGTATCTGGTCTATTTAAAGGCTGTGTTGTATTGGTGCTTTGTTGTGAACTCCAATTGTGTCTGTTTCCTCCCTCTGCCTCCCTCTCGGTCTCAGCCCTCTCTGTGCTGCTCTATTTATAGGAGTCGTCTGCACTACCTGATTACTATGCGATTGTGGTTCAGTGCTACAGCTAGCTGACTCATTTCCCGGAAAATATGCTCATGAAATATGATATTTGGTCTGTTGTTAGCCTTTGACCTTTCGTTTATTATTGCGGATGCTTTTATAGAAAAAACAGGTCTTTATTCATGATGCTGATGCAGTTTCTATTAAGGATTACTCTCACTTTATGATTAGCTAGCAGCAGTATTCAACAATAGGGTTTGGCAAAATTTATGTTTTTGCGCATTGGAGTACAAATCCAGCTGAATGTAACCTGATCCCAGAGAGTGAGGCTTTATAGATTTATCAACAGGGATGTATGTAATAAGAGGGAGAGGTTGGTGGTCATTTTAAATGCAGGCTTAAAGATTTTCAGCAGAGTACTGCAAAAAGGGACATTTTGTTGATACTTGCATCTTCCTCCATAAACAAAAAGGGAAAGAACTGCAATCTATCTAGAAATTTTACGTGTTTGAGAAGAAAAATAACTTCTTTTATTTGGAAAAAACTTCAATTATCAGTAAAGGGCAAACCAAATTGGACAGTTTGTCTTTGCTGAATAGACTAAATATTTCTACCACTGTTTATGTTTGCTGACCATATTTCAGATATATTGAGTATCTCAGGAAAAACTAAGGTGCAAAATTTCTATTCAAATGCAGTTGCAGGTGAAAGAAAATTCCACCTGTTGTGTGCTAATTCAAACTGTATTTGAAGGAGATGTGAAATGAAGGGAACATTGAAATGATGGCACGAGAAAAATCCCTCCAATGAGCAACAGCATTGTGTCTGCAATGTAGAGGCCTTGAGCTGCTTTTAATAGACTTGAATGAAATGGTAAAATGGATGACTTCCCACAGCTGCAGCACTCATCAGTAAATCCTTTTAATTATTTAGCTACACCTTTTCTGTGAAAAGATTAAAGAACTTTATGAATAGCCTTAATACTGCTCTTGGGAAGGGTTTGTATTTTCTCATCAAAGTTGTAAGGTGAAGGCCTGACTTGTATTAAGCTTGATAATAATTATGGTTTAATGATTTATAGATAAGTGTGGGAGGGGTGAAAGGATTATTAAATCAGTGCCTCATTGTGTGAACTTTCCTCTTTGTACTTAGGCAGAGCTCAGAAATCAGAGTCTTCTCTGATAAAACGAGCAGCACTGCTCCTGATTTATACATGAACGTGGTCTATGGGATGTGAAGAAGGGCGTGCTGGCTGCTGTGGGTGGGCACAGCTCCCTCTCTCCGTAGCCGCAATGCAGTGCAGTTATCGGCAGCATTTACCTTTCCGCCTCACACCTTGTATTATTGTTCTCCCCGCTTATCCTTCATGAGTCTTAAGGTCAGTAGGCTATAGATTTTTTGCAGTGTAAACAGATCAAGAAAAACCCCCAGAAGCATCTTGTGTGTGATATTTCATTCTTTATTCATCTGTTTCATATTGCATATTCTCAGCAGTTTATACATAGCACAGTCAACATTGTCCTAGCGTTGCAGACCAGACGAGTGAGACGCTGCAGTCTGCCACTCAGGAGAAGCTGCATTAATGTGCACAAAAAGCTAAATTCAAGTCTTTCTTACTCATGTATCTGTAAATATAATAGACATTTGTATCTGCTTAAATATACATTTTTATATTCGATATCTGTCACAATCTTTAGCTTGACATTTTGACATCTCTACCCTTGAAGGCTTCTGGCCCCGGCGGTCCCTGACAGCGGGATTCGGCTTAAATGCACTTGTTATTTATTAAGGGCAGTTGTCACATTCAGATAAAGAGTTTAGAGCATTCTGCATTCACTACAGTCATACATCAGAAGCATCAATGGGGTGTAATGGCCATACTTAGGGAGCGGGGGGTTATTTGCTACAGATATCACTATTGCTTACATACTATGACCCTGCTTTGCTTTGGACACTGACGTGCCCGTCTGTTATCTCCTGTTCCTTACTCCCTCATAGTTCTTTGGCATCTCCACCTCCTTCTCTCTTCATGACTGCTGATGATCAGTTTTACTTCTTGGCTTTTTCCTCCTTGCTCTCCTTTGACTCAGTGCCAGAAGATTTCTCTGCTTTCTCTGCCTTCCCTCCTTCCCTCACCTCCTTGCTCTCTTCTTTGCTGGCCTCCTTCTTCTCCTCTGGCTTCTTCTCCTCTTTCTTGCTCTCTGTTTTTTCAGGTGTGGCTTTAGGTGCAGGCTTCTCCTCTGGCTTCTTCTCCTCTGGCTTCTTCTTCTCCTCTGTTTTCTCAGGTTCTGCTTTAGGGGCGGGTTTTGCCTCGGGCTCGGCCTTCTCTGGTTTGGGAGCAGCAGGTTTCTCCTCCTTGGCAGGGGGAGTGCTCTCTTTGGGCTCAGACTTGGGGGCAGGTTTTTCCTCTGCAGGTTTGCTGGGAGGAGAAGGTTTAGAAGTCTCATCCGTCTTTGGTGCTTCATCTGCTTTGCTGTCTTTCTTCGCGTCAGGTTTGTCTGCCTTCTCTGGCTCTTTCTCCTTGGGTTCCTGCTTCTTCTCCTCCTTCACTGGTTGCTCTTTCTCCTTCTTTTCCTCCTTGACAGGCTCAGGCTTCACCTCTTTTTTCTCCTCTTTAGGGGTGTCTTTGGGAGCGACGGGCTTGGCCTTCTCTTTTTCTGGAGACTTTGGTTCAGGGGTCTTGGTAGGGGGAGATTTAGATTCGGGAGATTTGCTGGGTGGGGATTTTGACTCAGGTGACTTTGACTCGTCTCCTGCAGGGGATTTGACTGCAGGTGACTTAGCGGGAGATTTTGGCATCGGGGATTTGGCCGCTGGTGATTTAGATTCTGGTGATTTTACAGCAGGAGATTTAGATTCAGGGGACTTTGAAGGAGGGGATGCAGCCTTTTCTGGAGTTTTGGACTTCTCTTCCTCCTCACCTGCCTCCTCTTCCTCTCCCTTTTCCTCACCTTCCTCACCTCCCTCACCTCCCTCATCCTTCTTCTCCTCTTCCTTTTCTTCATCCTTCTCTTCTTCTCCCTCTTCTTTCTCCTCCTCTTCTCCTTCCTCACCTCCTTCCTCCTCTTCTTTGGTTTCCTCACCCTCCTCTTCTTTCTCTCCTGCCTCTTCTTCTTCTTCTTCTTCTTCTTTCTTTTCCTCCTCTTCCTCCTCTTCTGCCTCCTCTGTCACCTCTGTCACCTGGGTCTCATCTGTCTGTTCCTCTACAATGACTGTATCTGAGATCTCCTCACCCTTCACCTTGAAGTGAGCAGATATTCTGCTTTCCAGGTAAGAATACGGACTTCCTCCTGACACGAAGCGGTTCTCCTCTCCCTCCAGCAACTTCCTGTTTTGGACACAGAGACACACAATTGATGAAAATGACTTTTGATGTCAAGAAGACAAAGAATTTATTTAGTTGTGTGTGATTTTGATGTCTAACCGACCTATAAGCAGCAATCTCAATATCGAGAGCCATCTTCACATTCAGCAGCTCCTGGTAGTCTTTCAACTGGCCGGCCATCTCCCATTTGGTTGTTTTCAGCTCATTGTCCAGCTGATTGATGGTCTCCTGCAAAATGACAACACACAGGCTGAGTATCATGCCAATAAAAGGACATGTGCAACAATTGTCAATTTATAGTTTTTTACATAAGAGACCAGCAAAAAGATTGTGTTCATTTCCTGCCTGTAGTGAGTTAAGGTCATCATGGTGTCTGTCTTCACACTCCATACGCTGCCTCTCCAGTGACTCCTTGGTTCCTCGAAGAGTCTCCAGCTCAATAGTGCGGCTCTGGAGCTGACGGCGGTACTCTGCGATCTCCTCCTTGCTCCCACGAAGGGCATCCTGGTTAGACCTAGCAGCGTCAGACAGACGCTCCATACGCACTGTAGAAATCAATGATAAATACAAAAAGGATGAAATGATTTTTAAACATCATTTACTGTGTCTTCACCACTGACCAGCCTATTTACCCCAATGGTTTGACTTGACCTGCAGCTACTAAAACCTCAAGAAATTGCATGCATGGTTGTTTTATCTTGGTCCCGAGACACTTGACCTGTCCAAAAGGCCTCAGAGAGCCTCTGGGAGCTTGAATAACCTTGACAGTGTCCATCTGTCAGTCAGTGGTCTGACTCAGCTCCCTCTCTCTACCAAGCATGAATGACTGCTGCAGTCAGCTGGACGCCACACAGGGAAGGTCATTCTGTTTGCACCTTTTACTGGTTGCATCAAAGTCAGCATGCAGATGTACAACAAGGGTCAATCTATAGATCGCTAAGTTCTGTGACATGCAAATGAACTGCTGTGCAGATAAATCCCTTCTAGGCCTTTAAAAGTGCAGACTATATGTGTGTTGTACCACAAAGGTCAGCAGCTCTGTGTGTTTGATTGAGCATCTTGCAGTGTAATTGTAGGGAAGATTCTTTCAGGGGTTGTAACAAGATGAAGTCTCACTTCCTCAATCCATCATATCTACTCTTGTAGCTTTTCCACACATCCCTGGTTAACTCCAGTTCCTTTAATAATGCACAACAGCACAGGGAAATGGGTGTGTTTCAGCCCTGACTTCATTTCGTATTTTGTGATTTTTGAGAGGCACCAACTAGAGTATAAATACAGTGGAGCTGAATACGCCAGTTCTTTTGTTTGACGAACTTCAATCCCGAGATCAGGGAGGATGGGAGTTACAGCACGAGCCCAGTGATGGAGCATCATCTGTCTGGTCGGCCAACCACGAAAAATGACCTTGAAACGACGATTATTTGTGGAAGGTCGGGTTCAGAGTGAAGGAGGCTCACACGGCGCGCATGGGGCGCAGGCGAGAACACACCTACTGTTACCCACAGTGAGAGTGCAAATTAATCACAGTTTCCTCTCAGTGTGCCATCTCACTCCTGCAGTGTGTAATTTAAGTAAAAATTATCATCTGCGGCAACGATGCAGCCCCAAAAGGGTGCAGCATCTAAACGGGAGGACCCGAAATTTAAATTTCTGTTAAGATTTTATGACTTGACTTATTCGACATAAATCACATTAACATAACAATTCTGTTCTCAGTTTCTTTTAAGTTTGTTATTAAGCTGATTAATGGGTTCTGTTAATCTGCAGAGATTTAGAGGTCAGTATGCTTCACTTTTTACAGTCAGGGTCTCATATAAAACATTAAAGGATCCTTTCAACAATGATATGTTGGTCAAGATACTGTATTCCACTGCTGAGTCCCCTAATACATTACAAAAGAGGCAATAATTAGGTTAGAGCCTAATTTAAACGTTAATGTATCCCTGTGGTGTGGTCTTGGACTTCAGCACCACGGACAGAGAACGAGCACCGGGCCTACGTTTAACAGCACGCGGGAGTCTATCTGTGTTTTAAATATCTCCAGATTTTCAAACTTAACTTTTTTTTTAAACAAACTCACCTTTGAACCATTCCTCAGCGTGTGTTGAACTCTTGTTTGCGTGACTGTCCAGCTGCGCGCGGATCTCTCGCAGTGCGCTGGTGACGTCCGCCTTCATCATGTCTCGCATATCAAAGTTTACCTGCGCGCCCTGAATCTGTGCGAGCAGCTCGGCCACTTCTTCCTCATGGTTCTTCTTCAGAAAAGCGTCCTCCTCCTCCAGGGCATGGAGCTTCTTGTCCAGCTCCTGTCGCGCCAGCCGGCACTCCTCAACGTACTTTTTCATGGCGCGAGCGGCAGCCTCCAACTCTTCCCGGTTCCGCGCCTCATCCTCCAGTCTGGCCCTCAGGTGCTGGATGTCCTCCTCCAGGTGCTCGTGCTCCAGAGCAGTGCGGGCCTTCTCTGCGGTCAGCTGCTGCAGCAGACCCCTCAGATCGCCAAGCTCTCGCTCGTAGTGCTCCCCAATTGAGGCGCGCCCGGCTTGACTCTGCCGCAGTGATGCCGCTTCCGCTTCCAAGTTGCGGTTGTGCATCTCCAGGTTCCGCACCTTATCGATGTAACAGGCGAACCGGTCGTTCAGGGTCTGCAGAATCTCCTTCTCGCTTCTTCGCGTCATGTCACCGTTGAAGGTCTCCAAGCTGTCGACGGAGGACGGCTGGCTGTAGGTGAGGCGGCGGCGCTGGGAGTGAAAGCCGCTGGAGGACACGGAGGCAGGCCGAGCCTTGCGGTACGAGGGCTGGCCGAAGAGGTGGTGCTCTACCGAATAACTCATCTTGGCAAGGCCGAGAGAGAACTGACTGCAGCAGGAGGGGGAGCGCTGGCTTATATAGGAGGGAGGGAAAACTCAGTAGTCAGCATCAGGACACTCTCTATTTAAAGAGATATCTTTTCTTCTGAAAACTACTGCCTGCGCAAGAAACACTCTACTGATCAGTGTAGCACCTGATTAATTTTTATTATTTCTAAAGGTGTTAATGGGGTGTGTCATAGCCTATTTCATTAAGACAACAACTTATTTTATTTTATTTTATTTTTAGTATGTAAAATATTTTCAATCACTTTTAATCTCATGCCTACCTGAAATGTCTGGAGAAAATAGTCAATATCCTCTGTGTTAAATGCTTAGAACAAAAGTAATTGTAGGCCTGTGTGCATCTGTCATTTCATGTGGCTCTTTATAAACAGATCTGATAAATATTTAAGTTTGCGAGCTTTTAAAAATTTAAAGACATTCATATTTTTGGTGTGCTGTGATGAGAGTCTATGTGAACTGATTGTGTGGGTGTGCGGTGTGTTCTGCTGATGCTCTCTGTAGCTGCTGCAGTGTGAGTTTGCAGATCCATGCCAACCCCCTGGGACTCAACTCAACTGCTGGGCCATTGACAGACTCTCTTTCTTTTACACACACAAAAGATTTGTTTTACATCTGATAATCCAAATGTTACTTTTAAACCTTGTCGCCAAAGAATTAAAAAAAAAATCTGTGCTAATGTGAATGCAGGCCAAGCATGACATGTGACAACAATGACATAAAAACCAAAAACAGCTGCAGCAGCAGCAGCGTTAACAGCAACTTTATAGTGCAGGATATGCACTGAGCTACCATGATACAGCATTCACCCAAAAATGAACTGAGCTGTCTGCTGATCTGAGAGGAGGACCAGTTCTGAAGAGCACGTACAGCACCTATTGATTACTCAAACTCAGGGTGAGTGAGTTTACTCCGCATACCTTAAAGGAGCAGAGAGAATTGTCCCTTTTCCTTGCTATAAATGTATGTTGAAGAATAGATGGGTCAGCACATACTCATTTCTTGGTATCAGCCTTTTTTCAACGCTGTGAACATGTGTGTTGTCAGCTCAGTGAAACCCAAGGGATGATGTTACTTTTCAACTGTCCTCTAGCCATGTCTCATGTCTCATGTCTCATTTTTAAGGTCCATGAGATCTTCCTCCAAATGTGTAAATGTATTGAAGTGCACGTTTGAATGTGTTGGTACTGTCTGTGAAAAGATGTCAGTGTTATACACAATATCACACATGTAGAGAGAGCTGAGGGGCATGCAGGACAGAAATAATATGTGTCCCATTCCCTCCCTCCACCAGCCTCATGTTTTATGAATGAGGATAATGGAGCACAGTGGGCAGAATTCAAATGTTATGCTACGAGGATCTCATGTTCAGTAAAGCTCATGCTCCCCATTGTTATTTGAACCAACTGCGTGCAGCTGAAGTCTACAGACAAAAAAGACTTGCATTTTTTCAGAAAACTGCTGCTGGAGAACTAAAAGAAATACAGCCACATTGTGACAAGGTTTATCACCAGTCATTGTTGGTGAATGCATTTGTCATAAAATCCGTATTGAGGAGGTGTCGAATCCAGGTCACCTGCAACTACTGCTAGCTGTCTAAGGTGTAAGATTTGAGATAGAAACATGCCTTAAAATGAAATATCATAAAAGAGATGAAGTGTCAAACAACAAAACAAGCAATGTTGCATCTAACTGGTTTCACAAAAGGAGCATAATCCAAACTTTAATGCTGTCATAGAATATTTTGTCGCAGTGGCAATTTTCAATACAGACCTTTCAATGACAGCTTGAATTCTTGCCATGTGAATGACATTGAAAGAGGGGCATCAGAGAAGTGGGAGGCTCCTGCCATGTGATGACCTTGTCCTTGTAGGGATGGATGAGAGATTATTAAACAAAGAGAGATGGGAAATGGCAGAATCGATGCAAAGAAAAATGCCATGAAACAGTTAAACCTATCACAGGGGATGGATGTCTTTTTTGTGTCTTTTGTGTGTGATGTCTGTGCAGTCTGAGTGTGTGATCGTATACTATGGAGCAGTGGATGTCAGGATCTCCCCTTATTTTTCCATGATGGTGTATATTTAGAGCTGTCTGTGATCTGAGACAATGAAAGAAAAGAGGAGCTGGGAGGTTGTGATGAAGGCAGACACTGGAGGTTGCAGACAGCAGGGAGCAAGATGATGAACTGATGGAGGGATGACAGACACAATTAAAAAGGGATGAGAGGAGAGGAGAGCAGAGGAGAGGAAAGGGAAAGAACTGGGTAAGAAAAGAGGGAGTAACCTTGGGAGAGATGACTAGAAAAATGA
>JAPZDV010000022.1:20611482-20653946 GCA_029814665.1 Acanthurus lineatus
TGATTTATATCTGTTTCTAGTAAATGTTGTGCCGAAGTTGCCATATTTCCTCATAAAGTATTGTGCTGTAGCAATGTTAAGTAATGCGCTAGTAAAGTACTTCTATATTCGTGTCTTCAAGGCTATAGTACCTAAATATAGACTTTTGCTCTCACTTAATTGTTTCAGCAGCAAGAAGGAGGAGGAGGCACTTTGAGCCAAGACCAGAGCCAAGCCCATCTAAGATGGTGTTCCTCTGAATTTCACAAACTTTTCAGGAAAATCAAAGGTGCTCCATCTCATTCAAAATGCAAGATTCTGTTTCATTAAGGTGGAGAGCCCAGCTCTTACATCCCACTTCCTCTTTTCCTTTCCCCATGTCCCCCTGTTACAGGTATCCCTCCTCTCATGGATCACACATGGTTGGAGCTGACTGTGGTATACAATGCCTGTGTGTGCTCTGTTGCACAGTCTCAGTTTTCAGAAGCTGAGTTGCTCCTTTCACAAGCCATAGAAAGAGGTATGCCTACACTGTGAGGTGATGACACAGGAATTAATGACATATGTCCAGTTTGATGTTTGAAGGGTTGATTATGGCCTGCTCCTCTCTTTTGCCCTACAGTTCTACAGATAATGGGAGATGACCCTGTTGCTTCAGATCCTCCTATGTTTTGGAGAACAGTTCTCAAATTAGTGAGAGACACAGCTTTGAATTCCTCTGTGCAAAACCTTCTTGGCCTGCAATGGGCAATATGGCTGGCCACCTGCCAGCTGAAGACTATTCTAGATTTACAGGTAAAGCCCTGTTGTAGGTTGCCTGAATTTAGAACTGTCACGTTACCCTCCAGTCAAATTAACTGTGGACTTGGTGGATTTAAATAGCTAGACTCAGTCAAGGCAAGAGTAAAACACTGTGTCTTTGTGGGCATTCAAGTGATACCATGGCTTGACTGTGATGCAAGTAACCATAGGGCTATGATGTATGGATGTGCAGTGTATATCTCTAAATTTATGATTATGTACAGGTCATGTTGTCCCTTTTATCTTCACGAACCAGATTTTTTTCATTTATCAGAGAGAGACTCATGACTACTGTTATGTGTTGGATTTATACCACAAGCCCACAGAGAAAGTACATATGCTTTGTTTTATGTTTGTTTGAAGAAAATCCTTAAAATGCAGACTTTCTGCAGAACAATTCCAGCACTATTTTCCCCAATGCTTCTTCTCTGGTTTCTGCTGGTAAAACATTAGGTGCATATTTGCCAGCCTGTTTCAGTGTATTGACCTCAACTGTGTGGACTTGTACAGGCTTTATCTTGTATTTGTTGTTGTTTATGTGGATATGACAGTATTCTAAAATTAAACTTCATTATATTTTTTCCTATGATGCAGGAGGAGCTGTTCTCATTGTTTGAGACACTATCTGCTACAGTTGGTGATGAAAAGAAGAGTGAGGCCAAGGGAAAGGCCACTGACATTCCCCTACTAGTGATTCATCCACGACAGCTTATTGAATTATTGCAGATCTGTACTGCCATTGTACAAGGTCAGCAATATGTTTTCTAATGAATATTAAAGCATTAGATACAGTTGGTGTTAGTTTTGTCATTTCATCTTGAGTTTTTGTGGTGTGTTCAAGCATTTCTCTTCCTGTAGTAAGTGCTTTAAAAGCCTTTCTGAGGACAATTATGTTTTCTGTACTATAATAAACTTAACTATATGACAGTTATGTATAAATATCCTACTTGTGTTTGTAGACTTGGGTAATTAATCCTGTGTTTTGTTGTTTTTTTTCTAAAGGTGCAGAAATGTTGAGTGAGGGGCGGAGTTCAGACGCGCTGTCTGGGCTGCACACAGCTTCCTCCCTCCCTGCTCCCAGAACTCTAGTAGCATACACACACCTCCTCTCAGGCTCCTGCCTCACCCATATGGTACACACATAGACAGAGTCTACACATACAAACACATGAGAACATTGCATGTAAGAGCATGGCAGGTTTAAGTATTTGCATGCAATAAGTTTATGTTTGCATTTGTGTCCAGAACTGCCCTCAGATGGCACTGCAGTGTTACAGAAAAGCATTGGAGACAGACTCCCAGTGTGTATGCGCTCTGTATCAGAGCATGCTCATCTACAGAAAGCTGGGCAACATACAGGCTGAGATACAAGCTCTTCGTTTGTTGCACTCAGTGAGTAAGACAAATGTGTTGAACTTTTTTGTTAACAATATTCTCTGCTTTTCTTGTATGAAAGTGGCCCTGAGCAGATGACCCAAAATGTTTATTGGGACACTGACACTTAAACATGTAAATGCAGGCTTGTGTACTAAAACATGAAACCTCTCTTGTCCCACAGACTTTACTGATGCCCTTTGCCACAGAGCCTGCTCTGGCAGGGACTCATCTCCTCTCCCCGTCCTTGTTGCTCTGCAGCCAATCATTGAACAGCCTGCTCTCAGTTCCCTCTGCCCTCTCTGTCCTTCTCTGTCTGGCCCAGAAGTGTGTGCTCAATGGGAGGTAGGAAGACCAACATGAAACTAAAAGTTTCCTTTTTATACTGACACCTGATCACCACTAAAACTCAGAAAAAGTAAATTGAGATGAGAATGAGAATAATACACACATATTAAACCTACATTGCAGTTGTAATATGAGTGTTGTAACTGTTTCCTCAGAGTGTCAGAGGGTGTAGAATATTATTTGGACCTACTGGCTGCTCTTCACTCAGAAGATCAACATGGGGTAAGACTGACAACCCTGACAAACAGGATAATTTAACTATGATGTCTGAGTATATTTTGGTGCATGCTATCAGCACATTTGTGACATGCCTTAACATATGCCTTTTTTGCCCCAGGGAAGCTTACTTTTGTAAGATGTTTCTTGATGCCTGTATAAGGTATGTTTTGTCTCAGGTGCATTCTAAGGTCCATCCCCTTCCCAAGTTACCAGAGCTTTACCTGGAGGCTGGCGCTGCCTTGCTTATGGCCCGACGGCCAGCTGATTGTATGGCACTATGTGATGAAGTCATCAGCACAACACTAGAGCTGCTACCAGAGAAGCTGGTGTTGGAGGAGCCAGAGAGGAAGTGTGAGACTGAGTCTGGGGCTGTGGTTGCAGAGGGTGAAAATAGGGTGAGGATGCTGCTGTGGACCGGGGCTGCCTACCTCCTTCAGGGTCACTGCCACACTCACCTGAAGGACTGGAAACAAGCTGTGACCCACTACACAAGGTCTTTAGTGTGACATTATTTTCTTTTCTGTTATCACTTTCTGTGATTATAAACAAGCACAAAAGTTGTTCTTTGCATTACAGGTGTATCAACCTTCTTGTAAAAGTGTGCTGTAAAAAGAGAGGTATTTGCTTTTCTAACAGTTTTTGATGCTTTGGAGAGAAATTGTCCTTTTTTGTTGCCCTATCGCTTCTATTACTTTGTGCATTTTACTCTGTTGATTGTTCAATTACAGGTCTCCAAGCACAGATCCCCAGTGCAGACATTGTTGGAAAGCAGGGAACAGATCTGTTCATCCTCCAGAGGCTGAAGGGGCTTTCGTTAGCTGGCAGGGGCATTAGCTTCTCCCAGACAGACCAACTGAGAGAAGCACTGAGAGACCTCCAACTCAGCCTGCAGGCATCCCCAGGTATAAACACCGCAGCTTTAACTTAATGAGATATACAGGCCAAACTAAAGACAATAAGAACCACAACTTTAACAGAGTTAAAATATGTGCTTGGTACATGTGCTCCTTTGTGGTAACTTTTGAATATGCTGTATGTACTGTCTCAGACTGTGTTGGCGCAGGGCTGTGGTGTGGTGAAGTGTTGTGGAGGCTTGGTAGGAGACAGGAGGCGGCAGCTTGTTGGGAGAAAACATGGAGTTTCACCACACAATCCTCAGAAGAGTAAGATACTCAGTTTTATATTCCCTGCCTTATGTAGATTTGTGGTTTTTTTCTAGTAAGATGTAATGGTCATTAAGCTTGTGCACACTTTTCCTCTGTTTACACAAAATGCATCCTGAGCGACCTTGTTTCATGTTTATATCTATATACATGCCTAAAACTAACTGCAAGGTAGTGGGATTTGATAGAATCCTATATTAAAATGCAACCTGTAGAGTGAGGTGAATACAGATGAATCCACAGCCACACCAACGCACTTTGTCCTTAAAGCTGCTGTGAATTATTAAAATTACAGCTAAACAATGACTGTTGCTTTATGTTGTTTCAATTGTTGTTGGCATGCAGAACAAGGGCATCACCAAGTAAGAAGACCTGAAATACATAGACACCTTTAACATTGCTGACTGTGTGATGTGTATTTGTTTGTAGCAGTTCATCATATTGCACTATGCAGACTAATAAAACAGTTAAGGCATATATTAGTAGGAAATCACAAGCAATTTGTTTTTTGTTTGTTCTTTAAGCAGAGCTCACATTTTCCCACAGATGAACTCAAATGTAAATGGGGATGCTAAATCCGTGTCACTCAAAATGCATTTGAGCAGCATATTGTGATGCCTTACATGAACTGCAGTCTGTCTTTTTTGGATCTAGAAACAACCTGTATCATGTGCTGATTCAAGATAATAGTTTTGAATGGGTTGTTTTTAAAAGGAAATACCATAAAAGTATCCTCGTAGTTTAATCAGTTTCTTGTTGCTTTGGACAGAACACATCTACATCACATGTTATTACTCTGATGTTATTACTTCTAAACAGTATATGCCCTTTGTGTTTCAGGAGTCTTTCTGTGTACCTACTGGAACCCCAGTCTGGCCCTTTGTTGGACTCCAAGGAGCTACGCCTCAGAATACAGGGACTTGGTTCTGCTTTGTCAGCCTAGAAAGAGACAAAAGAACACCCTATCACTTACTGAACCAGATCAACTTTCTCTGGCCTGTGATCTGAAACCTATCCCCACAACAAACATGTATCTACTGGGACAATGAAAAAAAAGTATTTTAAAAGGTTTTACAGTGTTTATAGACAGAGAATGAACACAGAGTGTGGGGGGTAAAGCTGACTGCCGTTTTAGGCAAGAAATTATTAAATTTATTGTATGTGCTATATAGTTGTTTGGTCATTGGAAATAAAATGTGTATTTTAGCACAGCAAGATTATTTAGGACTATAACTTTACTCATTTCTAATTTTTGTATTAAAAGTTATAATTTTCAGTGCTATAATTTTTTATTTTTTATGCTAGACAAAATAAAGCACAGTGCATAAACTATCAGGCACACACCATCAACCATTGCTGCTCTGACATGCCTGTCTTTAGTAATTTTTTGTGTGGATTGCTGCAATAAATGATGCACAAAAAAGATAATTTTAATCTATTTTTAATGAATCTGCTGCTATTATTGTGAGTACAAGGCCAATTTCATGTTTTTACGTTTCTTAAATAACAACGCGGTACACAATAATTGGATAACAGAAGTTCGATGATAGGCTTGACTGGCCAATAAGAGGCAAGTTAGTGAAAATAGGAACGTCCCACTCATTTGTAACTGGCCAAATTTCCACAATGTTCTTGTTAACCTCAGATTTCAGACTCTTTCATTGGTTAACAGATTTGATGGAGAGGCTCCATCCAATCAGAATGACGGATTCGTCCAGCTCACGGTATAACAGTAAAGAAGAGGACGGAAACTGCTGCTCTTTAGTGTGAAATCACAGAGAACGTTGAGCAACGAGAACCGGTTAAGCCTCTTACACATTTAACGTTAGCTAGAATTTCTTTATTTATTAATAGTTATCCAGGTGGACGACCATGGCATCGGGAGGGGAGTAAGTAAAAATATCTTGCAGTCTTGTCAAAATACGCGACTTTTAGCAGTGCCTTTTAAATGGTTTACGGCCGCTTAGTATATATTAGTTTATTAAAGTTAGCTCGCTTGCTAATATATTACCGAGTTTGCTAGGAGAGCTATTGGGGTCAGTCACTTGAGCCTCCGCACTTTTGTCCGTTGGTTGGATAACCTGAAATTAAAAAAAATCCACTGTCAGTTGGGCTTATCCCGACGCATTGTTCACAGATGTCAAACTGTTGCCTTCTACATCGTTACCTTCGACCAGTTAACGTTACCGGTGTTAAGTTAGCCAGCTGTGACAGATACTTGACAAAGCGCAGTCATTGCTGTCGTGTTCGAATGCTAACGTTAGCTTAGCAGTAGTGTCAAGGCCAAAGCCATCCACCATCACATCGACAAGGTGGCCTATTCACCGGCTAGTAGCCTTTCCTTATGATGTGCCCCCATTTTTAAATGAACAAATAACTTACAATTTTAATTAGCTAATTGCTTAGTCTTAGGTAAGGAGCTAACGACTACACTAAACCAAACGTTGGCCATCCAAACGGCTACCAACATATCTGAAGCCGATGTACACTGTGTATCAAAGCTAACGGGTTAGCAGGGTTATGCTACCCAGTCCAAATAATCGACAATATACTTGGCAGTATTTTGCTAGTAGCTACACTGTCGTGAAATAACGCATTTCCCCATCTAGTTATTATGTAGGCCAGCCTTATGTTGATAGCAAATGTAAGTCACGATGGAATAGTAATGTATTATGACCATGGAAGAACGTAGCTGGCTAGCAAAGTTTTTTCCTAATTCTTTTGCTGTGTCATCTGGGCTCGCTTGCTCGCCACTCAGCTAGCTAAAAGGCTAATATTAGCATGCTAACAACATGAAAGAGAAACTACAAAACCGGTCCACGAGTTTTCTCGAAACTTCTGGTATTTCAAACCTTAAAGTCAATTACTGGTTAGTTTTTAAAGTATTTAGAATTTGCGCACGATTCTGCGTATTGTTCGTTGTAAGTGACGTTTACCTTAAGTCACTGTAATTGGCGTGTTGTTAAGGTGTCTGTTTGTACTTTCGGTTACAATTTCGACTTTACACACGTATTTATTCGTCAAGTCACTTCAACTATTGATACAATTAAGTAAACCTCATATTAGTTGACCTACAAGTTAAGTGCTATTTTAGTTCCCGACGGGATCCAATAAAAGTACAGAGACAATAAAGTGAACGCGCTCATGACAAGTACTACTACCCAACACAACCAGTTGTTTGAGGTATATCAAACATGCTCGAGGCGATCTTTCTTTAGATACACTCTGATTGTAGTTTCTTACATGATAGGACTGGCTACTTGGAACGAAGAAGTTCACTATATTGACCTCGCATAGCCAATGTTTAACGAAGGGGTGTTTTCCAATTCCCCGTAGACCTGCCTAAGAAACCAAACTAGAAACCGAGACATTCACCATGTCACAGAGCACTTTAACTGCTCGGTTTAACTTGGGCAGATTTTAATTAAGTTTCTGGGCAAAACATTAATTTGCTGTAGAATAATGAAGTGTTAAAAGTTTCCTATTCAGATTTTTCTGTTGCATAATTACTAATTTTAACAGCTTGTTAAGGACCTGTATGAGACCATTTAGGTGAATTATAAAAAGAATTATATTGGACCTACAACTTGTTTTATATGTTCCTCTCTATAGATCCAAAAATGATGACCTCGCCACTGCAATTCTGAAACAGAAGAACAGACCAAACAGACTGATTGTTGATGAATCCATCAATGAAGACAACAGTGTTGTGTCTCTCTCTCAGGTAGTCTCTAGAAGTTATATTAATAGCAGATGTTTCTGCAAATTCCAAAGCTTGTAATCTGTCACAACAGATAAGAAGTTATGGTATTCTTTTTCAATTCATTATTTTAGGTGTAATAAGATAAGAGATTCACAAAACATCTTTGTTTATTGTCTCTCAAGACCAAGATGGACGAGCTGCAGCTCTTTCGTGGAGACACAGTGCTGATGAAGGGAAAGAAGAGGCGGGAGACTGTGTGCATCGTGCTGTCTGATGACACCTGTTCTGATGAAAAGGTCCGCATGAACAGGGTGGTCCGCAACAATCTGAGGGTCCGACTGGGTGATGTCATCAGGTGAGGAAAAAACACGTCTTAATTTCTTTTTACAGCTTTTAAAAAAAAAAAACAAAAAAAAAAACAGACAAAAAACAAAAAAACAATGTAGTTAAATCTAAGATCTCCTTCAGTATTCAGCCATGTCCTGATGTGAAGTATGGAAAGAGGATCCATGTTCTCCCAATCGATGACACAGTTGAGGGAATTACTGGCAACCTGTTTGAGGTCTACCTTAAGCCATACTTTCTGGAGGCTTATAGGCCAATCCGCAAAGGCGAGTACAAATTTCCATTGTTAGGTCAAAAATTTGTTTTCAGCTCTGTTAGGGTATATTAACCATTGCTTTCTTTTATCTTGTGAAGGTGATATTTTCCTGGTCAGAGGAGGCATGCGTGCTGTGGAGTTTAAGGTGGTAGAGACAGACCCCTCTCCCTACTGCATTGTTGCGCCTGATACAGTCATCCACTGTGAGGGTGAGCCAATCAGGAGAGAGGTAGGTAGAAGGTACACACACAGTTCAATGATCAACACATACCAAACTTAACCACACTGACATTTGAAAAACTTTCTTTGGCCATGTAGGATGAGGAGGAGTCCTTAAACGAGGTGGGATATGATGACATTGGAGGAGTGAGGAAGCAGTTAGCTCAGATCAAAGAGATGGTGGAACTGCCTCTTAGACACCCTGCACTGTTTAAGGCCATAGGAGTCAAGGTAAGGCACCTTCTTTGTCAGCCTGAAGAAACCATCAACTTGTTTTGCCTTAATATAAAAAGTGAGTTTTCTCTACATTGGTAAAGATGTTGTCTTAGGGTGACTGATTCCAAATGTAGAGAAATTCAGTCTACCATAGCCACAGTCCAATTTTTAAAGAACTGTTCACCTTTTTAGCCCCCACGTGGAATCCTGCTGTATGGACCCCCTGGAACTGGAAAGACCTTGATTGCCAGAGCCGTAGCCAATGAAACTGGAGCTTTCTTCTTCATGATTAATGGTGTGAACACTCTTTTCGATATATCCTCTTTAAACACTTCTAGTCAGGACGGTTTCATGATAGTACTGCTTTGATCCTGATGGCTTTGTTTTGTCTTTGATTTTTTAGGTTGGATGGAATATATATTTATCAGAATCCAATCAAGATAGTTTCTTGGATATATTATAAGGAACAAATCATATAGGTGTCTCATACCCAAAAATTAGGGTTCATAGTTAGAAAAATTGGCCTGTATGTAAACTACTTTGTTTCATAGAAAGGAGCTTTTCTGTTTAAATATATTGTATGCCTAGCTTTCCTCTAAAGTCAAAATGTCCGGCTCTCCATTTTAGGACCTGAGATCATGAGTAAGCTGGCAGGAGAGAGTGAGAGTAACCTGAGAAAGGCCTTCGAAGAAGCAGAGAAGAACGCTCCTGCCATCATCTTTATCGATGAGCTTGATGCAATCGCTCCTAAGAGAGAGAAGGTGAGTGGGAAGAGAGGGAAATGAAGTGGATAACTGAATAACAGTACAATGTTTTGTATTTGACTGTATTTTTTAAATGAATGATATCAGCCTTGAGTTTCCAAATCTAGAATTTTTTGATATTTCACATTAAGGAAGGCCAGATAATAATGATCTCATTTTCAGTTTTTGATTTTCACGACACAATCCTTTAACTCTTATTTAAAGCTGTGATAAGTTTTGTTTAAAAAGAAAACAAAAAAACAAAACAAGAGAGGCTGACATTCTGATTCACTGGACAATGTATTCAAATTCAGTAAGTACATTAATGAGCAATGTATGTTGTTTTTGTAGACTCATGGTGAGGTGGAGAGACGCATCGTCTCTCAGCTGTTGACTCTTATGGACGGCTTGAAACAGAGAGCTCATGTCATTGTCATGGCTGCCACCAACAGACCCAACAGCATTGACCCAGCTCTGAGGAGATTTGGTAAGTTATCTGTTTTAAAACAAGTAATATACTGCACTGGTAGCTGGATTTGAAAAAAAAAAAAATCAAAGTCTTTAAAGAAGTGAATATTAATGGTAAAATGTGAACTTGCAAAAAACATTGTTAAAGGTGAAACATTAGAGCCAAAGTTACTGTCTTATGTAACTGTATCTAACATAAAACTGTTCTGCCTGTGTGGCTCACCAAAGTGTGTCGTCATATTACTGATTCAACCAGCTGGCTGCTAATTCTAAGCTCTGCAGGTCACATTTGGGATAGTTTGTCACAATGCTGTGTTGTTTGTGTTAAGATTAGGTAAGGAAATGTTTCTAACTCTCAACAAAGGATTTGATTTATTTCTGGCTTTTTCATCAATTATCAATGCTTTTTAAAATATAGAGGTTCACTATTGCAACTCAAATCTACAATTTAAAATATCAAATCTGCAGCTAAATAATCAGGGAAGTGTCAAGAAGTACTGTAGGGGTTATGCTCTTACAATGAAGGTGTGTCTGTTTCCCTTGAACTCATGACTGTGTGTTTTAACTTATCCACCTCCAGGGCGCTTTGACAGGGAAGTGGACATTGGCATTCCTGATGCCACTGGCAGACTGGAGATTCTCCAAATTCACACCAAGAACATGAAACTGGCAGATGATGTTGACTTGGAGCAGGTTTCTAAACTTATTAATTTATGAGTAAAGTCATTTGGTTTTTATGATATTCATTTAACTTCCAAGTAAAACTACACTGGAAATTGCTTTTAATTCTATATTTTACCTTAATGTAATCTGATAGAATGAAATTATTTAATGTGGACCAGCTGTTATACTGTAAATCACATACTCAGTGCCAACCCTCTTTCATATCGACATATGTAGAAGACTCTGGTCACACTCCGCCCAATGGTCCAGCATCCAGCATGTGTATTTAATTTTACCATTGCCAGATGCATACATCCATCAGTTATCAAACAGTATCTAAATAAACAAATACAATACATTTTCATATTTAGAGTAACTCCATTGTAGTAAATGTTATGTGGTGGTTATGTGATGGATGTGAAATGTGTGGGACACTGGACAGAAAAGTATCACTGTGTTGTTCGTATCTTTTTATGTAGGTAGCCAATGAGACCCATGGACATGTGGGTGCCGATCTGGCTGCTCTCTGCTCTGAGGCTGCCCTGCAGGCCATCAGGAAGAAGATGGATCTCATTGACCTTGAGGATGAGACCATTGATGCTGAAGTCATGAACTCGCTTGCTGTCACTATGGATGACTTCAAGGTTTGAATAGCAATATGATCTTTGAAATGTTGGCATGTATTTGCCTCGCGAGCTCTCACTAACTTTCTCAGTACTGTCCTGCAGTGGGCCCTGAGCCAGAGCAACCCATCTGCACTGAGGGAGACAGTTGTGGAGGTTCCCAACATCACCTGGGAGGATATCGGAGGTCTGGAGGATGTCAAGAGAGAGCTGCAGGAGCTGGTGCAGGTATGTACCTCCTCCAGAAGTTAGATCATAACTAAAACAGATGTGTCACAAACCTTCAAGATGTTAATGTCTTTTCTCTCTGTGCTTATCTTCCTTCCCTTAAATTCAGTACCCAGTGGAGCACCCAGACAAGTTCCTCAAGTTTGGAATGACCCCATCAAAGGGTGTGCTGTTCTACGGCCCCCCTGGTTGTGGTAAGACATTGTTGGCCAAAGCCATCGCCAATGAGTGCCAGGCAAATTTCATCTCCATCAAAGGACCTGAGCTGCTCACCATGTGGTTTGGAGAGTCTGAGGCCAACGTCAGAGAGATCTTTGACAAGGTGAGAATGTGTCTGAGTTGGTTGTAGACACTGCATGGTGGGTGAATGTGGAGTAATGTATGTTTAATCTGCAGAGAAACCACATGCTCCAATGTTTTTAACTAGTATCCTGCACAAAATTCATTTTGACATTGTCTTGTCTCATCCTCTTGTTTGACCTTATGATCTTTCCAGGCTCGTCAAGCAGCCCCATGCGTTCTCTTCTTTGATGAGCTGGACTCCATAGCCAAGGCCCGTGGTGGCAACGTGGGAGATGGTGGTGGAGCAGCTGATCGTGTCATCAACCAGATCCTGACCGAGATGGATGGCATGTCCAGCAAGAAGAACGTTTTCATCATTGGAGCCACAAACAGACCAGACATCATTGACCCAGCCATCCTGAGACCTGGTCGTTTGGATCAGCTCATCTACATCCCCTTGCCTGACGAGAAGAGCAGGATGAGCATCCTGAAAGCAAACCTTCGCAAGAGCCCAATCAGCAAGGTGACAGTGTTGCTACTCATAATTGCATTATTAGACCCTCTACTTGGTCAGTTTCCTTTCCTATAAAACCGTTTGTTCAAGTCTTTTCATTTTCAGAGTTTCTGTCAGTTGTTAGATACTATAATTGGGGTTTTTTTCCACCCTACCATGTTGCCCCTGAATGAACTGATATTACACTCCCAGTTTATGTTAAGAATTTCTGGTTTGCTTCATGAGGCTTGAAAAATGATATTCTGATGAATGAATTTATCAGAATTGAATCAAAATGTAGAGGCTGTTACAGCTCATTTTAATTTTGTAATTTAAATTTTAATAGGATGTGGACTTGGACTTCCTGGCAAAGATGACCAATGGCTTTTCTGGAGCAGATCTTACAGAGATCTGCCAGCGGGCGTGTAAGCTGGCCATCAGAGAGAGCATTGAGAATGAGATCCGCAGAGAGAGGGAGAGGCAGACCAACCCGTCAGCCATGGTCAGTGCTTGTTTTGTTTCCTTGTTCACATCTAAATGAGCTTCTGCACACTATTGCTCCGCTGCTGCTTAAGGGGTTTCGCTCATAAAATCTCCCATTTGTTTTCGTAGGAGGTGGAAGAGGACGATCCAGTGCCAGAGATCAGAAAGGACCACTTTGAAGAGGCAATGCGATTCGCTCGTCGCTCAGTCAGTGACAACGACATTCGCAAATATGAGATGTTTGCTCAGACACTGCAGCAGAGCCGTGGCTTTGGTAGCTTCAGGTACATATCCTGACTTTTTGCATCAGCATTTATTGGTATTGATATTTGGCCACCTTGTTTAACTTCATGGAGTGACTATGGATGTGTAATGTCACTCTTATTGCAGATTTGATAGCCAAATGTGTGCATCTGCTAATCAACTCTTGTTCTGATGGGCAGCTTTGCTGGGGTACAGTTAAATTGGAGATGATTGGCTAATTACAGACAAGTCCTATGTCTACACATGCAGATTAAGCCTTATCTGCGTGCTTTAAACTATGTTTGTAAAAAGCTTTTATACTGTTAGTCATGGCCTTTTTCTAGAATCACTGACTACAGAACATCCAGTAATATCTTCACACCTCCGCTGGTACTGAAATTGCCAGAAATAGTAGTTGCCATATCATAGGATAATCCCCCTCTAAAAATAGTAAGTGATTGTCTTCTGTCTCTTTCAGGTTTCCCTCCAGTGCTGCAGGAGGCAGCGGTCCAAGCCATGGCTCAGGAGGAACTGGCAGTGGTCCAGTGTTCAATGAAGATAACGACGATGACCTTTATGGATAAAAGTACACTGCCCCTAAGTGGTCAGTACTGGGATCACACCTGTACAAATTCACACCAGATTCCACATTTTTAGGACTTTGTGCTTCTTTCATGTGTTCCTTTTTTTTGTATGACTTCCCTTGGAGAAAGCATGTAGCCGCTTGGTTTGCCCTGGCTTTGATGTGGGTGGGGGTAAGGGGATGTTGGAACTGGAAGGTGAGTGACTGATGCTGACTGGGGAGGGAGGGGTGGGCGGGATGTTATTGAGTGGCCTCATTCTCAGTATATCACAACCAACATGAATGGCTTTAGTGATGGGATTCTATGCTAGACTATAAGAACGAAAAGAAAAAACATATTGCTAATGACTTCCTCTTTTTTTTTTTAAATAAACAGTAGCATATAATGTATTACAAATTTGTCAAGGTTATGTTGTTTAAAATAAAATCTCACAAAATTGAAGTGTTATCAGTGTCTGTTTGGAAACTTTTATTGATAGAATTAATGAACATTCTGTCTGATTCATGGTATCTTAATTCAAAAAATCTTATTTTTGTGGTAGGTATAGATTGAACTTTTCATGGTACATTCAGACAAAGTTATGATCTAATTTGTTTGTTTTTATTACTTTTTTTGCTTTATTCGATAGTTTCACATTAGAGACATAAGAAACAAAGCCACTATATTGGTAAGAATTTTCACTATAGTTGACTGATAAATTTAATTCCTGCAGTGATTAGGTCTTCAAAGGATAATTCATAGTTGATTGGTTGTGTAAGCTCTAAGAGCAGCGCTGCTGTAGTGATGATTTACACTTGAAAGTGTGTCCACTGTGTGAGACATGAAAGCACCATGCGATCAGAGCTACTGACCAGGGAGGCAGTTCTGTTACTGACCACAGAGTGTCACTCTGGGAGTGAAAGGAAAAGTGAATGCAATGAGCATGTCACGTTTTTGTTTTATTTGTTTTGTTTTTTTTTCATCTCCCATTAGTTCAATCTCAATGAGAGCAAGACTGGAAAATTAAGTTTTAAGCAACATTTTTTTTTTGACCAATCTCATTTCTCTACAATTATCACATAAATGCTTTTTTCTACAATTAGAAGAAAGAAATTATGATCATGTATGATTTCAGTTTAGAAATGTGAAATGTTTTTTGTATTCTTTTTTTTTTTGCATATGTGAAAATCTTCTTAAAAGACACAATATTGCATTTCTTGTGTGTAGACTCAGTATGGATCGTGGAACGGGAAATGAGGATGTTCAGCATCTCTCCACACTCTCTTGCCATTCCTCTGTTAAACAAAAAAAAAAAGTTATTAATGCTAACATTATAACTATATGCTCATGAGGGTCTGTTTACAATGTTCCTACAATTACATCTCTCCAAGAAAGAGTTTCCCCTGAATAATATAGATCCATGAGACCCTAAAAGCAGCTGATGTTTTAACCATATGGTGTCATCAGTGAGTCTGTAGCAGTTCTAAATTAATGTTGGACTAAACTGGGCTCTGCTTGGGAAGCATCTCTTGCCAAAGGCTTCTGAGGTGTCATAAGATCAGTGACTCACCTCGACAGCTGGGACGATGAAACGCTCATTGTGGTTGAAGGATTCAATCAGCTTCATGTCGTCCTCTGACAGGGAAAAATCAAAGACCTGCAAGTTCTGCTGGATCCTGGAGGGCGTCACACTTTTAGGGATACACACAACACCCCTCTGCACATGCCACCTGCCAAAAGGACACCAAACTTTAGCGCAGCCTCGAAAAAAGTCAGATTTTGTTCTTATTGTGTGTTTCTTATTTGACTGACTGTGACCTTGAGCTTACAAGTAATTTTGAAGTTGAGGAAGGTTTATTGTCTTACCTGAGAATGACCTGGGCAGGTGTTTTCTGGTATCTCTGGGCGATAGCTCCCAGTCGAGGATCCTGAAGCAGACTTGGTTCATCAGGAGTGGCCCAGGGTCTGTCTCCACTGCCCAGAGGACTGTAGGCAGTCAAACAAACTGCAACTGACCTGAGGCAGATGTATTTGAACTGTTACTGACAAAATGGGATCAACAGTTGATTAAACTGACCTGAATGAATGCAAATACGGTTTTGATAATTTGTCACTGCAATTATGCTGACCGACAGTGAGACAGAAGATCTGCTTGAGACAAATAAGGATGGCATTCCACCTGTGGCACAAAATTTGACAATTTTTTAGGCCTAATTCTGAATTACTATTCACTGTGTCCACTAAAACTTGAGTATATGCCTTTATTTTGGGCTCTGAGCCACATTTACCTGGTTCACCACAGGTATGTGTCTGGCCATGCTGATGATGTCATCAGTCTGCCTGGCATTGAAGTTAGACAGTCCTATAGCTTTGACCAGACCTTTGTCCACAAGGCTCTCCATGGCTGCCCAAGTATCTCTGTAGTGTGTGTCAGAGTAACAAATACTTCCATCTTCACGTCGAGGCATCAGCTCCTTCCCCCGCCTAAAAGATTCACAAACAAAGGCTGCTGCAGCTAATGTCACATACTGTATGTAGTTTACATTAATCTTCACAGTGAGAACTGTGAGGACACATAATCAGTTTAATGTGTGCAGCTGCTCACTGAAATGCCATCGGCCAATGCATGAGGTACAGGTCCAAGTAGGAGAGACCCAGGTGAGCCAGAGTTGTCCTGCAGGCTTCCTCAACATCCTGCGGCTCATGTTTGGTGTTCCACAGTTTGGATGTAACAAACACGTCATCACGATGCAGAGCCTGGAGGGGCAGGGTCGATGGGTTTACAAACCACTGACTGTTTAGTCAGATGCAAAACATTTCACGGTGTATTATGAAAATGTTTTAGCAATTAAACTCTGGAAAACTTAACCCAGAATGTACACTGAGCTTAAATGATCTATAACCCCATCCCCAGTTTCCAAGAATTAACGATTAACAAAACCGCCACTGGTGTAGAAATGACAGTAAATGAAGGAAAAATGCAACAAATAGCCCCGGGCAGGACTCAAACTGCTGATGTTGCAATTCATGGTCAGCAGCTTAAGGGGACTCTTGTTAACTCTGTTTGACAACTGTGAGGGTCGAATCAAGGCAAAGTGACTGTCAACAGTTCGTAAAATGATTAGCAACATTAAGCTTGGTTTAGGCTAAAAGTCCTAAGTTCCTCTTACTTGCTTATTCTCAAGCTTTGAGTCAAGAAACTGCAGATGTTTAAACTTTACATTTTTCTGAACAGTGGCAAGCAGGTCAGCGGGGTTGAGACTAACCTGCAATGCTCAACTTTTGCTTAACCAACACATAAAATTTTAAAATGCACATAATAAAGGAAAGATTGAACCTCTGCAGTTCTTTGTTAATTGTGCAAACTTATCTACTCACCATGAGTAAGTGGATCTTAACATCACGTGTTTTTGTCAACTGCTATTTTCAAGGTCAAGAATTAATTGCCAAAATTTATTTCTAATTCAGGCTGAACTGGAGTTTCTCACCTTCCCAGGGCCGACCCTGATAGACAGAGCCTCTCCCACCTCCTGTTCATTGCCATATGCAGCAGCACAGTCGATGTGTCTGTACCCACAATCTAAAGCTGCCAGCACTGCCTGCTTCACCTGCGAACACATGGGTGCAGACACAGTCCAAATACTTATTGTTTTCCAGAAATTAGGTTGGTCTTAACAAACAAAGCCTGTGTTTATAGCTCTACCTGTCCTGGGGCGCTCTTCCATGTGCCAAGTCCGACCACGGGCATCTTCTGCCCTGTCGAGAGAGTCACGAAGGTGCTCATGTTTCTGCTCTGAAGACCAGACAGAGGACAGAGAGGTGTGTGAGGGGTTCACATGTAGACTCCTATAGAACTGGACCCAGTCATCATGACTAAGTCCTAATACTTTGTTACTGATTGACCTTTACATCTGAATTCATTAACTCCTGCACCACGACAGCGGAGGTTGTGTGTGTGTGTGTACATACAGCAGTCTCTACATGTGCAGAAGTCTTTCACAATGCAGCAGCCTTTTCACCCTCTGAACTGAAAAGCATTTTTCAGTGGAAAAAATAAACCCTCTGTGAACTCAGCCTTAATGCCAGAAATAGCTGATACAGGCACAGTATATGGGATTAGTCACAGTGTGGTGTTGCTGCAGCACATCTCAGAGCCTTCGCATGGATCACTAATTATCAGTATATTCTCACCATGTGATATACACACACACATATACACAATTTATTGACCGCAGCAGTTCTTTCACATGATCAGAGTCTCTTAATGTAGACCATGTGCTCTGACTGCCTCCTGACCTGCCAGCAGCAGGCAATTAACTCCTGCCCTGACACGGTCTGAAAATGGTGAAAAGATTAAACATAAAGTTAATTAGAGTCTCTTCATTTTTCTTACCTGGGATAGATGGATGGTAGATGATCCAGTGATCAGCTGAAGGTTAGCTGTCCATCCGCATTTTTTTTTAACAAACTGAGGTCAAAGTCTGCCCTCACTTGTTTATCTGTAACTCAAACTGATGGAAAATGTCCAAACTCCACTGTACTTGCTGAAGTAGCACACAGTGGACAAACCAATGTTGATCACACAAGAGCCAAAACATTTTTCCTCCCCATTTTTACTGCTTCTGAAGAACTGATGGCAAATGAGGTAATTGACATACAGGTACTATCTTATTGATCTTATTCAGGTTATGATACAATATGAGAACCCCGGTAACTCATATCCTGATGCATGATTATATCAGTTTCTGATCATTTGCATGCAGATGTCTTTTCAATCCTTGTCATTTGAGCTTCTTTTTTCTGTACCAACAGAGAATGAGCAGTGGTGAAGAACTCAAAATGCTGAACTTAAGCACAACAGTGTAAAAATGCCACATTACAAGTCATCCATTTAAAATCTTGCTAATGTAAAACTAAAAAGATTAGTTGCAAAATGGGCTTAATTTTCTTTATTTCTTTTCACCATTAAGTTGAGGGACTAAAATGAACCTGGAAACTGACATGGACATTAAACTTACATGGACATGTACAGCCAGTGTTCCCATGTTACATGTAAACATATGAAGACTAGGAAACTAGTGTGTATCCTGGTAAGGTGAAAGTAAACTTAAAGTTTGAGATGCAATCAGGAGTAAAACCTTCTTGAAAGAAACTGAAATGACACAAACTGAGGTTCACACATTTGGTTTTATTTGTTACCATTTTGAAAAAAAGATCATAAATATTGTCAGTTGCACATAAGCAGTGACAGTCTTTCAGCAGCACATGTGCATTCTGGTTGTAGCCACAGTCCAGCGTCCTCAGAGGCTCTCAGAGGCAGGACGCTCACACACTCAAACAAGTCATTCAAGTCTCCCCTTTCATCTCATAATTTTGTTACTATCTTTTATGACATAAAAGTGCATTTATAAACACATTGCATTCAGACATTTTCCCATACACATGATACATATGATCTATTAGGGCTGTCTGCATAATCCATACTCACACATACATGTTATCATTGCTGTAAACTACAGTAGGAAGAGCTGTAGAGAGCTTTCAGAGCCCCCTGCAGCTGTGACAGTGAACAGCTGCTGCAATATTACAAAACCTGTTTCCTAAACAGGGTTTTCTACTGAAAGAAAAACAGATGTAAAGTTCAATGTACAGATATTACAGAGGACAGAAGTAATTATCAAATCACAAACCAAATCACAAACCATGAAACCAAAAAGTAGACCCAAAGAGGGGTCTGTTGTCGGCACTGCTCACAGTAGCACCGAGACATTGCCTTCAAATGGCACAAGAGAAAGCAGAATATACACAACAAAGCCAGGTTTCCCAGAGAAACCACATTTATTTACTTCAAACTTCAGATGAACCTAATGCTTACATTCCTCTGGGAAATCCAACCTGTACTTGTACGGCACTTTACAGGGATACATTGGCAAAATTCATCAGTTTTGTATCAAATCTCTCCCTTAAAATGTCCTTGCTTATATACAGTACAATAAAGTGATTGACTTTACATTGCTTACTTGCTGTTTTTCCAAGATTACCAGCTCCCAACAATGATATCTAACATACCACAGGGCATCACTGCTGTGCACCTAACATGGCTGGTTGTACATATTACAGTCTGACCTGTGTATGTGTTCACATATGTGGTATGACACTGGGCTAAGGCACCTATATGTCCCTCAGATAGCGAGGCAGGCTTTTCAGTCCAGAGGAGCCACACAGCTCAGAAGGGAAAGCACCCATATTATGTGCAGATTGTATTATCCAAGCTCACACTGCAGTTACAACATGTGATTGTCATTCCCAGATATTCGAGTGCAGCTGAGATATGCTATTATTACTTGGAGTAATGTGGAACTTTAAGCCTGCACACATCAGAATACTACTGATTTTAGGGGAGACAGATCTTACTAAACAGTAGATGGCCTATGGACTTCAAGCACAATGCTTTATTAGACTAAAAGCAAGAAAAAAAGCAGGTGGCAGTGAGGGGTGGGGCAAGGGGGGTCATGTTAAAACCAGGATTTGCGCTATACACACTGAAGCTGCTGGTACACTCAAGGTAAAAATAAATAATCCTATTCGAAACTACCTTTGGAAATGAAAATCCTTGAAAAAAAAAAAGAAATTTCTTTTAAAAAATATCATATGATTCATCCTGTCACAAAAAGATGAGTCTCAGAGAGTTGGACAGCATATAAAACCACTGATAAATCCGTAAAAAACAGAGTTAAGAAAAGACGGTCTTGTAAAAGCCACGGTTGTGCTGAGCCCATCCTCAGCATCGCTCCACTGCTCGGGTGCTTGTGTGCGTGCTTGGGCAAAAGGACAAAACAAACAAATAATTACACCCTGATACTGCCATTCATCTTGGAATTCTTCCCTCATCCTCCCACTGCAAAGTCCCTACAAACAATGGCGTCTGTTTAATGCTGTGTGCAGTAACACAGGACATGAGGACTGAAGTAGAAAGAGAGACTACAATGAGGTTCAAAAAACGAGAGATAAAGGAGAAAACTGGTTGGCTTTTTTTTGGGTTTGGGTCATTTAGTCTGGAGTGTGTGGTTGGAGGTGAGTCTTATGATTGAGGGAGGTGTTGTCTGATAATCTCTCTGGACTGAGGGGGGATCCTGTCGGGAAAACGAACAGAAAACTCCACGATGAGGTCACCGCGCTGTGATGGGTTTTTGGGGAAAGGCAGGCCTTCCCCTCTGAGTCGCTTCACCGTCCCTGGCTTGATGATTTCGTGACAGGGGAGGGAGATGATGCGGTTTTCCAGCGTGGGAATGCTAACTGTGCAGCCACACAATGCCTGGATGAGAAAGGAGGAGAGGACATCGAGAGGGTTAATATCTTTAGTTAGAATTAAATGCCAAAGCCATGAATACCTTGATGACTTCATGTTTCCATGAGCTAGAAAGTTTAGTTTATCTTCCTTCGGTACGTCATCCTAACAAGGGAAACTTCTGCATGTTTTCAGTGTGTGCTCATCCTTTGTGTTTGTATGCGTGTGAGAGGAAGAAGTACTTACTGGCAAATCTTTTTGGTATTGAACACAGCACTGTGGGGTCTTAGGAACAACATTTGGATCAGGATCATTAGGAAAACATGACTTGGCAAGGGAAAAGTTTTCCAGTCTTTGTGCCTGTATGTGAATGTGTGTGCGCATGTGGATCTAAGGGGTGTGTGTGTCAATGTTGGAGGGGCTACACATTGCACAGGGGACTAATTTTAGCAACTGTCTCAGCCAGGGCTAATGAAGTGAGGCAGGAATCGGCTGAGCTCGTAAATAGTTGGAGGGCTTGTCAGATGGGCTGGCAGGACTAGGAGGGAGCACACACACACATACACACAAACATCAACACACACACACACACACACACACTAAGCCTCACCTCCTTATCACAATGCCTGATGAATCCAGTCAGAGCGTAGAGAGCGCTAAGCTAAACATGGAGACCTGTGGTTATCACGACTTCACAGGCTTTCCAGTGAGCATCACTCGCCAGATTTGCACTGAATAAAAAGAACTATTTAAATCCAAAACTCTGTGAATGAACAACCTGATGAATAAAAAAACTTTTCTTATATAACGCATTTCCCAGCAACTGTTACAAAACTATTTACTACACAAAACAAGGTCGGTGAATAGATGGTGATGCAATGCGAACAACCTACATTCACTGGGACTGAAAGGGTTCAGAGTGAGAAAGTAAGAAAAACAGAAAAGTACACTAATAACTTGGAAACTTTAAAAAAAACCCACTTGGGAATAGATGAGTATGTAAACAGGGACATTTAAAGTAAATATTTTGAGGATGATAGATTAAGATCTTGGGCATTAAAATGAGGGTTTGGGTCACTGATCATACGGTTTTGCTGTCCCTCTATTTTAGTCTAAATGATGACCTTTGATGATGTTCCTCTTTTTCCCTCCTAATTTCCTTTAAGCTATTTGTTGTAATCTTTAATAAATGCAAAAATATCCACAAAAGTCCTCCTAAAACAAAAATAATAAACTGTGGCTACATTGATTTTGTCCAGCACAGCTTTCTAATAACTGGGTGTACTGGTTACAGCATTTGTTGGCATCTAAGTCCTTGAAACAACTGACTCTTGATCATGGTAGCAGCTCTGAGATGCTGAACATAAGCACAATGGTGCTTTAAACTAAATTCTACTGTCACCATGCTAACATGCCTTACAGAGACAGAGCTACCATGCTAAAGTTTAGTGTTTATAAATGGATTGTAAACTACCATATCTTAGCATATAACATGGTAAGATTTGCTAGTATTGAACACTTTTTTTTGAGCAGATGATATCAAAAGAAAGGTCATCCTGATGTACGAAATGTGTGTAAAATGTGTGAAAAAAAGTCTTTACAGTCCATCAAATACATATGGAGAAGTTTCACTAAAAACAAAATGTTTAAATCTTCTAGTGGAAAATCTAAGAGATTCATTCTCTTTGCATGAACAGCTGTGCAAAATTTCATGGCAATCCATCTTCTTGTTGAGATTTCACACTGTAGCAAGCAATCAATAAACTAACCAACAGACTAACTTTGCCAAATTACCATGGTGTTAGCCTGGCTAAAAATCAGCAGGAAAATCTACAAAACCCCCCTCAAAAACAAACAAAAACAATTCCACAATTGACACACCAACTGCTAAAAAGTGTCTGTGTAAAAGCAGGTGTGTAATTATTGTGAGAAAAGGTGTTAAAATTTTTTTGGGGGGTGAGGTTAGAAGTTGGAAAATGGCTTGTGTAAGATTAAGAACGTTGCACACCAACCTTTTTGATGGAAACAAGAGCATTAGAAGTAAAAGTTTCCCTTTCAGTTTGTTTCCAAAACATGTTAACTCTTATCTCCAGTCATCAGGCAACCAGCCAGTCATGATGTAATAGTGATTTTCTCTGATTGGCACGTGCTTAACTTCTTACACTCAGTTCAAGTCATTAGATTACCAATGTTTTATTAAGAGTGCTTGAGGATTTTCTTGTCTCGTCTGGTGTTTTTTTCTGCAACAAACGGGGATAGACACGTGGACGGTTGACGTTGGGTCAAGCAGAGCAGCTGCTTTAGAGGACAGACAGTTTTCCAGCCATGACATCAGCCTCCTCTTACCCCCTACATACATTAGGAGGTGATCTAATGATGGAGACTAGTGCTCATCCTCTCATTACTAACAGTTCCATTCACTAACTAAAGTCTTACACACAGAGACAGGTTGCCATGACGCTCAACACTCACTGCTAGCTGATCTGAGGCCCCACTGATTACATAATCTTCGGCTCAGACAACTCAAAGACACACAATTTAATTTTGCTCAGTTTTTTAGAATATTCTATGGACTTACATTCCTTCTCTTGGTTTATATGCTAACATTAATGATCATTGTTAACCCCACAGTTTTGATCATTTTTTTACTAAAGGGAGCACTTTAAAAGGGTTTGCAAAACCCACAGTGTCCTCATAAGGCAGTGGGCTGTCAAGTTAGTCCATAACCTTAATACAAACTTGTCCTGAATACTGGCTGCCATTGCTAAATTTATTTGAACTGACAGGAGTGAACCTATTGCTAAAAATTGCACACACTGCCTCACTCCCGGTGACTCATTGTCTTCTATAATCATATAAAAACCATATATATTTTCCTTTTTAAAATATCCTGGAGGTGAATTTGTAATAAGCTTTCCACTTTGTCTATAGAGCCCAACAGCTACAATTAGCACCTATGTGTGTTTAGAGGTGGGTTTTGATGCTGAGCTGAGTTCACTGGTGACAGGAGCTATAAATGCATCGCCACAGATGATACCGTCACACTGCAGAGGCATTGTTAATGCTAGAAACAGCCAACCTATAGATCCAGGTATAGGGATCGGGGAAATCGATGTGTCAGATTCATGATAGGCTCCCTAACTGCTTCTGACTGCTGTCACAGTGAAGACATTGCAGGCCCAAAAGCTGCCTCTAGCAGTGTCTCCCAGGAGTTTATGGGACAGTCAAAGTAGCGCTCGCTGCACGATGGCACTAAATGGAGCTGTTCACCAAGGCACGCTTAAGGCAATAAACAAAACAGAGCAACAGAAGAGCAGGTCAGTCAAACAAAAGTTTAAGTATGACAAAGCAACCAGAACCCACTTAAGAAATGCTTTTCAAACATCACTAAGTCTTAGCTTTCCTCCTCTGTTTTGTGGTTAAAAATGAGCAGAGGTTTATTGTTAATGGAAATAATCATCTTGCAGTCTGGGTTATATCACCCACCAGTTCATAGCTCATTATATGTTGCACTGCAGCATCACATCTTCAGGAAAGCAGAGCAGAGAGGAGCAGTGCAATATGAGCTCATATTTGCTTTGGATACTGAATCATCCGACCCACTTCCCCAATATTCCCCGGATACCCCCCCACACACTCATCAACATCTCCCCCTCTTTCCCCATCTCGTCTTTAGCTGCATCAGACTTAAGTCTCTTATCTGGCTGCTGTTAGAGCAGAGGACTTAGCTGTGGGAGTTCTGCAGTGCAAACACTGTACAGGTTTGATCAAGTACCATATCTGCTTAATGCAACTTAACAAACTCTAATGTGCTCTCATTAACCAGGTTCCTTCGTTGGAGTGCTGTGTGCGGGCACACTTGTTTCCTGTTGAATTACTTCTGTAGAGATTCATGAGAGTCAGCGCTGCTTTTAGTGAAAACTGATAAAATGTGCTTGATTGGAGTACAAACAACAGAAACATCAAAGCCTGTGTAATGAACAGACAGAAAGCGGAGCTGTGCTGGACTCGTTGCCCTCATAGGAGCTGCTAATTAAATGTCCTGCCAGTCACAGTAATAGCAGCCTGGACTGTCGCCACCGTCACACTACAGTCCATCTTAACGTGCGTGTTTGCAAATCCACGTGAAAATGCAAGAGTTTGTATGCTTGCATGTATGTTTATGCCTGTGTGTAGCCTTCGGTGTGCCTGGTTGCGTGAGTGTTTATGCATATATAATTTAAACAGCAGTGCAGAACAAGTGAGGACGATGGCTCTGTACCGGTCACACAAGGACACCACATTCCTGCTGCTTCTCTCACACTGCAGTGACAGAGACTGCTGTTCACTGATCCTGCCTTCCAGCAACACACACAGAAACACACTCACTCCTCAACATGTACAATATGACCAACCGCAGAGGATGTAATCTTATCCTTAAACTAGAGTCACATCTCTCCATCCATTGTTGGCGTAGATTAAGTAACAAGAATTATAAATGTGTGCAGTTTTTTGGATATTCTTTCAAAGCATTGTAGCTCCAAGAAGCATCCGGTTTCTGCCTGGTTTGCTCCTTTGGAAATCAAATTTACAACCTCAGCAGTAATATCTACCCGTCTACATGCAGAAATGTGGCAAAGATAGAGGAAGTAGTTAGCAAAACAGAAGAGACAGAGATTAGATGAAATAGGCAGACGCACCTCTTTTAGACTGATCTTGCAGTTAAAAATTATATTTGAACCGTCTCTCTTGAAGTGGGCGTGTCCTTTGTCTTTAAGCACAAAGGCTATGTCGGCAGGAATGTTCTCAGGGGTCTCGTCCCCCTCCTTTGGGAAGGTGATCTTGGTTCCCTCCTTCCAGCCCTTCTTGATGATAATGTTGAGAATCTTGTCCTCTGTCCTCATGCTCCGCCCATCTGGGTTCAGCCTGCGACGGGTGATCTTCATGCGCTTGGTGCAGCCGTGGAAGATCTCCTCCAGCGAGACCTTCAGCTCGTGGACCACCGGAGGGTCCTGGTGCTTTCGCCCGGGGCCTAGGCGCTCTGATGGTACCCCTCTCCTCCTGCGGCCCTCCCCTAAGCCGTTGTTCATCCCCCCTGGAAAGCCGAACTGTCTTCCAAAGTGAGCAAAGGGGTCATCCTCATCCATGTCGATGTCCTGCTCCATGTCATGGTCATTGTGGAAGGAGAAACCATTGGAGCGACCGTGGCCGCGGTTGGAGCCAAAAAACATATCAAAGGGGTTGGAGCCACCAAAGAAGGAGGCAAAAGTGGCGTGGGGGTCTCCATGGAAGGTGTAGTGATACGTTGAGCTGCCAGGAGCCCCAGAAGAGCTGCTGCCTCCTGTCTTCAAACCTGAGAGAGAGAAAAAAGAGAGAAGAACGTGAGACCTTAGATGCACATGCACGCTCAAACACCCACCAGCTAGAGAACGCACATTAGCATGAACTCAGATAAAAGAACAGGACCCTGTTCAGAAGAGACTGCATGTGGGAAACAGCAGAGAGGAGAGTAGAGCCCACGTGGGCGGGAAGAATCCCACAGCATCACTGATCTTCCAACAGTGCTGGTGGTGTAGGAACTCATAAAATACCAGGTCACTCTGTCCAACACACTCACTCAAATACATGCACTGACACACACACACACACACACACACACACACACCTTCTCAACAGAGACACATGCACAAAACACCCACAAATGAGAACTACAGCAGTCGCTTCTATTCATATCTCAACCACGTAATCATCTGAAGCCATCTGTCTGTCAGCTAACACACACACAGACAGTTGTACACACACTACACTAGCAGCTGAGGTAGACTGTAAGGTATTAGGACTGGTTAGTGTTGTTGACTGTAAAGATAACAATAGACAATCACACACACACACACACGATAATGAAAACATGGAAGAGACACAGTATTATTACTTCAGTGGCCGAAGCCCACCAAAGTCCTCCACTGTGATATTAGATGCTGAGTCTGTTCCTGAGCTATTTCAATAACAACCCAATACATCAAAACGTGTTTAACAAGGCCTCGCTGACAAAGCCTGCACTGTCTGCACTCTCTGACCACTTTCACTTTATCATCCCACACAGACACATACAGATAGGATCAAAACCCCCACCCCTCCTCCTCACCTTCCTCTCCTAGCTGATCATAGACGGCCCTCTTCTTGGGGTCGCTGAGAACCTCATAAGCCTCTGCAATCTCCTTGAACTTCTCCTCAGCGTTAGCATCCTTGTTCTTGTCAGGGTGGAAGCGCAGTGCCATGCGACGGTACGCCTTCTTGATCTCCTCCTCGTTGGAGCCCTTGGGGATGCCAAGGGTCTTGTAGTAGTCCTTCCCCATAGCAGCTGCACACACGCATAAACTCTCTGGACTGGGACCCCCCCTCTTAAGCTCCGGCCGTGGTCAGTCACTGGGGAGATACAGGGCTACTGTTAGAGTCTTTTAATACTCCCTCAGGGACAAATACTGACCAGAGCACCAGACTAAATATGTCCTGGCAGAGTTGCGGAGTGCACTCAAATGTTCTCTTTCACTGCTTTACTGTGGAGTCCATTTAATGATAGTGGAAAATGGGAACACAGAGTACTGGTTTTACTAACTGTTGCTATGGGGACGTGGTTGCGGTGCTGATGTAGAGTCAGATAGAGTGCAGAGGAATCCCCTTATCTGCTTTATCAAAGGGCTTCTCCCTGTCAGCTCAGCCTGGCAGGTATGGACAACACCTGCATTACTTCATATCAAATGCATTTATTTTGAGATGTGATTTTGTTCAGCATTAATGAAACTGACTCCTGGCTGATCTTGCTAATCTCCTCCCTGATCTGCTGTGTTCAACCAGCTGGGCTGAGACACACAACCTGTCAGACAGCAGGAACCCCTTCACTGAGACACTGCGGAGCGTCTGAACAGGACACAGCGGTCCTCTGTTTGAACAACAGAGCTCAGAAGTGGACGAAAAAGCCTGCTCGCATCAGGGCCCACAACATTATGATACACTGCTTATATGCTGTTATAGACACAGACATATACCGGTTCGTTATTATGGCCTGAAGCCTAAAATCCAAAAGCCTGACGATTTGAAAAAATAATTTATAGGTCTACTATAATTAACACCAAACGGTTAGGTTTGTCCGACACATAGACCCGATTTATTTTTTTATAATAATCTGTACAATGTAAATTAAAATCCTAGTGGGAGAAAGCCTTGTTCAGAAAACATGACACGCGGGCGGAGAGCGTGAATTAAGAGAGGGATAAAGAAAAGAAAGGAAAACGAAAAAGAGAAAATCCTACCAGAATGCTCAGCAAATTATGAGAAATATCACATCAACATGGTCCGGCTTCTTTCTCTCTCTCTCTCCTCTCTCTTCCTCTCCCTCAGCCTTTGTTATCTGCCTGCCGCCCCGGCACTGCTGGGTCCTTATAAATTGACGTCAGGACGCCGGGAGGATCACTGGCTCTGAAATAACCGGTGACCAAACACTGAGGTGCATCTGACGTTTCACTGGAAAACCTCGGACAACTGCCCAAGCAAGCAGCCAACCATAAAAACCTCCATCCATCCATCCATCCATCACATAACTCCAGCTGTTGTGTCGTGAGCGCAAAGGACTGAAATCACTGTTGACAGGATTTGGAGAAAAACGCGGCTCTAAAAAAGTTCAAGTTCAATCCGATAAAGTCAGGGATCGTCTTAGATATTTATTATATCAAAAAACATACTTAGTTAACTTACATGCTATGGGGCTCACAAATATCCTAACTCCTGTGTCGCTAAATTCAAGTCTCCAAACCCGTGATTATGATCTTCCCCGGTTCGTCCTCTACCGTGTAAAAAAATGCAACCATTCACGCATCTGTCGCGAAAAATTGCGTTCAAATTAAATTGGTTTCCTTACCGAGCCCGCTGCCTCGTGTCCGATGCGGCTCCTGAGTGTGAAATCCGTTTGCAGCGTTAAGAGCAAACCCAGCCCTCTCAACCAGCAGCCAGCAGGGCTCTTTGTTCAAGGACTGTGTTCGCAAAAACACCCCGAGTTACATATAGGCAGTGATGGAAAGCAACCAAGTACAATTACTCTAGTATTGTAACTGATTACAAATCTGAGGTACTTATGCGTTAGTTAAGCATTTCCATTTTATGATTCTTTGTACTAGTGCTAGACTACAGTTTGGAGGCAAATATTGTACCTTTTACTGCACTTCATATATCTGACAGCAGATAAACACAACAGATTATTAATCTATAGACCATCATATAGTATTAGCTCCATGTTTAGCAGCTGCAACACATTAATTATATACAACTAATTACTCAGACATGGCCATTTTTTCACATTAACTATGTTTACTTAAGAATAAATTGTGATACCAATACTTGAGTACAACTTTGAATACAGTACTTTTACTCCTGACAGAGTATTTCTGCACTGTGGTAAAGCTTCTTTTGCTTGCTGAAAAAAGATCTAAGCACTGCTTCCACCACTGCCTTCAGACTAACATGTAACTGAGGGATTTGAATCAGAGACTGACCAGTTGTTGTGCTTTAATTCTCTCCTCTTGCAGGATCCACCAGTCTTTCACAGGCATGTCAGACGCTGTGGTTCACTGTGCAGGGAAACAGAGTCATATTTGGAGAGAGAGAGAGAGAGAGAGAGAAAGAGAGAGAGAGAGAGAGAGAGAGAAAGAGGGAGTCCTGATAGTTGACAGAACAATCACCTGATAGAGACTCTGCATGTGTGTGTGTGCGTGCATGTGTATGCGCGTGATCGTGTAGTCGTGCCTGGATTGAGTCGGTATAAACTCTGCTGAGTCATGTGATGACTCCATGTACACACACACACGCATTTTTGATCTGCTATCTTTGTAAAGACTGAAGATTTATTCAGAGTCACATCCCACTTTCTCAACACCAAACTCTGAAATCAACCACAACTTTAACCCTATTTTTAGCTCCATATTTACAAAATGGCCCACCCTGCCCCCAACCCTGACCTGAGTTTGATGGACTGACTGTAATAAGGGACCACACCCCAATTTCAATACCAGTGGCTTCCCCAAGATCAAATCCAGGGATGCTGTTGAAATCAGCTTTAAACATCCTTCCTTCCTCATAGAAACTTAAAAATAAACCCCTACAATTACCCCTTTTCATACTTAAACTGTACCTTTAAATGATTCATCCAAAATAAAACCTGAAACCTTGACACACAGCCTTATCATTGTGGGGGTCTCTGGGGGAAGGGGGAACTTCTTGACCTGTTTTAAATCCTTCCATCCTCAGATCACTGTTAATTCAACACAAGTCAATTCGAAGAATAAATAAATAGTGAGATATTTAAAGCTAGTTATGACATTCTTTCAGACCGAAAGATTAGGAAATAAAGCCTCCTCATGTTGGTTGACCTTTACTGGTGCATATTCACACACAAATTTTCCATTAAATTTTCCAAACCAGCTGACATGTAAAAGCTGAAGCTCTTGGTTTCATAGAGGTCTGAGATCATGGAGTGGTTGTCTGTTTTGACTGATTACTAATCCACCCTTATTCTGCCCTGAATTTGACTTTAACACCTCAACTGAACTATGTTTTAAACTCTGACTCAAAAATCTTACAAACCAGATATAAGCCAACATTAACTTGTTAACATGTCAGCTCACTCTGGATAGATTTGCTAGAAACTAAACACACTGAACTTCCTGAAGGCCAAACATTCCTCACTGCCTTCATCACCGTTTTAAGTCCAGAGCAGATCAACAAGCTGCCTACCCAACTCTTTATAATCACTTATATTACAGCACCCGTGGAGGTCTGAGTCACTATTGATGACTTTTACTGTTAAGTGCACAGGAAGGTACACTCAGCGGGGCGAAGTGCTCCTGCTCTGCTGTGCCAATGGGAGAAAGAAAAAGAGACTCATTTCTGTTTGAGTCATCGCTCCCCAGCGGACCGGCGAGGAGGTGCGAGAAAAGTGGGTGTTCTCAATGAAGGAGTCTGTCTGACACACATGCATGTACTCTAATCTGCATGTATGCTCTCTCTCTCACACACACACACACACACACACAGACACACACACAATCAGGATTCAAAACAATGGAAGCATGTAGAGAGGAGTCGCAGCAGAGAGACATTCCTGAGTGTCCAGCTGAGTATGTGTGTATGTGTGTGTGTTTTGGCAGCAGGGTTGGACTTCAAGGCCAGTGCAGCTGTCCAAGAGGAGCAACTGGTCAGCAGTGGGGGTGTTACACTCTGCTCAGCCTGTGACGAACGCTGGAGCATGTTGAAATAAACTGCAATGTGAGGTGGAAAATCTGGTCAAAGATAAGCTGTGGGAATGAGGAGCTCATGAGACGACAGATGTCTTACGCAGAGGCGTTTTTTGTAGAGTTTGATGCCAAGGAGATCAAAACTAGCAACTTCAATAGATGATCATGAGTATTGCCACCACCGATCTGATGCTGTCCTGTGTGTCTTTGTGTCCTCATGTCACCAGTCCTAAACCACGTATCCAAATAAGGTCAAGCTGTGCACCTTCAGGATCTTACTTGGTATTAGAACAGAAACATTCAAACCCTCGGCCTTGGTTGCCATGGCGAGGGCAGATTGGGAAAATCTGCACAATTAACTGTAAGACACAGGATTGATTATAACAAAGGGACTGTGTGACCCAGACATTTACTTTGCTCGACTCAAGTGCAAAGAAGAATGGCAGCAGACTGAGAGGTGACAAGGCCTTGGGAGTTCGAGAAATTCCTTCTCACAATGCACTGACAGAAACATTTGCTTACAATAGGATCCAAAACCTGTCTGTGTTCAGTGAATTATGTAGAAAATAAGCTTTTCTTGCTCAGTACTGTCAGAAGTTCTTGCAAGACCAGTGAGATATGAGAGAATATAACCACATTTCTGCAATTACAGTGTTTGTTTTATGTCTGTTCCTAAGTGCTAATGACCGAGGGGAGCTGATCCACGTGCTGCTCCGATGCTGAGTGTGCAATGAAACTGTCTAGGAACAACTATTCCTGACCTGATGCTGGGTTTCCATGGTGACACAGGAATCTGCCAGACAGTGATGTCTGCCAGGAATACTCTGTCTCAGCAAAGGCTCCTGGATATGTACATGTGTGTGTTTGAGAGAGAGAGAGAGTGGACATGAGGATAACGTCTGAGAGCAAACTGTCACATAAACACCGACTGCTTCAGTGTACTACACCACCTGAGCTGAGACATGGCTGAACCGACCATGGGTTGGACGGGGAGAAGCAACGTGTGAGGGGATCACAAAATAACCCCGGAGGCTGTTTTTGAGCGTGAAAAGCAGGCGGCGATAAGTCTCTCTAAGCATCTCCCACCTCCTCTTTCACAGACTCAGAACAGCTCGTCCTTTCCACCTCCTCTTTCACTTCTACACTTCCTGTAACCATAGAGACCACCATTGCCTGTTTTTCTCCCAGACAGACGTGGTGGTGTCAAATGAGGATTCTGGATGTACGTGTACAACAAAGCACACAGCTCAATTTATGGACCCTCCCCTCCTGAAGAGTCTTTGTAAAAGCTTCTTCTTTTAGCTGGGGACAAGTATTGTACCTTCACACAGAACAACAGGATGCAGATGCCAATCAAATAACACGCTTGTCATAACAGGCTTCAAAGACAAGGAAGCTTTAATTTCAGTTTGACCATCTGCAGCATTATGCATGAAGAATGCAGACTGCAGGCCAGTTTTGTTCTTAAGGTTACAGAGTGTATTTTGTACTCCTGTCTGGATTTCTTTATCTCCTGCAGTGATATTTGCAGCTCTATCCAAAAAGCAGCCCTAATTATTTGTCCCTCCATGTCTGTGACCTGTCCAGGGAGTAAAGATTGAGTCTTCCTGCTCTTAGAGGCTCCATGTACTACATGCAGTCCCTGATCCCTGCGTTGAATGGTAAATACCAACTGTGAGACATTCAGTTCCCATTATTGAACATAGTCTCTTTTGTGCAACACTGCTCTGTAGCAGCTCTGGAGACCCATTCCTGATCACTGACTCATAAAAAAGAAATGCTTTTGACTTTAATAGTCACAAAATAACACAGGCAATAAGCTTAGCTTCAGGCTGCAGAAGTGCAGCATGATTATTATTGAGATGGCACAGAGCAACAGTAGTGTTGGACAGATGATGGTAATCACAATGTGAAAACTGTCTTGGATGTTCAGTGCAGTGCAGTCTAGAGGCCGAACAAAGTCCAGTTACATATTAGTACCAACAACATGACTTGATGTTTGTTTAGAAATACCAGCGGCATCATCAACTTGTATTACAGTGCGCACACTACTTTATAAGGAAGCTAAGTGGTGTGGTCCACTGTAAGTGGTACTCAGTGTATCGTCTTGTGTGTGTGCTTTTTCAGACTGAACCTTTTGTACCAAACAGAGACAGAAACACTCGCAGTACATGGTCATCAAGATTTAAGAAGGTGAACAAACATAAAATAACATTTCTTTGGCAGAAACAAGGAAAGCACTTTTGGCTCGACGTAAAAATATTACTGGCAAATGTTCTGTTATTTAACATAATAACTTCATACAGGCAGCCGCTGTATTCTTCTGTATACGCACAGCAGCTTGTATTGAGAGGCTTCTAAGATTGTACCCAGATACTAGAATCAAAAGACAACTTTAGGAGTTGTTCCAGACTTTGAACCCTGCTTACCATCTTTCCTAGTTTGTCCCTAACCCCATAGTAGGAAGGAACTACTAAAAGTACCAGCTTATTAGATGTATCCTACAACTTCCTGCAAATAATCTGTGGACTCATCAGCTTTTTTTAGACAGATTCCTTATACAGGTTTGAAGAGTCACAGCTAGGGCCAAGTGTTCAATACTGATTCATAAATTCTGCTTCAATAAATAATTGCAACTTCCTCTTAAATCAACAATAGAACAGATGTGTTGAAAACAACAGGCAGGTTATATAAAAGCAACAAGGCATGAGCATGAGAGAAGCAAAGTGCGAGTAAAGATTAGAGGTTAGAACATAACTTTTTTTATGCTTGTGACTGTTTTTTTTTCTGATGAACAGTCAGTTTCTGTCACACTGTTATGTCTTACTGATATAACGCTGATAGCAGTTCACACATTTGTGCTCCAGAAAGATTTTCTCTGTGCTACACAGAGATTTACTGTCACTGTGACTAATGTCCTCCCGAATCTTCAGCATGAATGTCAGATTGAATCGTGGTTAACGGATAATGTGCAGGTATCTGAGGTCAGGGTATAGGAGGTTGACTAGCAGAGCAAGCAGTCGGGGTCCATCTCTGAGACAGTGTCCTGGATAGCAGATGAACTGGACAGCTTTATTTACAGACTCCTCTAACTCAGCGTACTGCTTGCTGCTAGGCATGGACTCCAACACCCCCAGTGTCTGCATAAAAAAGAAAAGACGACAAACACAAGTTATTTTTAGGAGATAATTGCAGACTAGTGAATGAAAACACTGTATTTGCATTTTCGTCACATACTTGCTGTGCTTTTGCAGAGAGCTGCAGGTCACTGGTGGGCTGGAGTCGAAGCTCAGTCTCTGATGGTATCTGGGCTGACAGGAATGCTGCCAGACTGCGTACCACCACCCTGAATCTTGGTGGGTTATTAGCAATGACAAATTAATATTCAACTTAGTCTGGCATCCCAGAGTTTTCATTAGCAAATGAAATGCATGTGAGCTTACCTATTAGAAACAGGAGACCTTTTCCCCAGCCCTATAGCCCCCAACAGCCCAGAGTTCAGTCTTTCCTCTCCCAGCTGAAGCAGCCTGGTTTGTAACCTCAACAGACCCAAAACCACTCCTGACACTTCAGTCTGGCCTGATTGTGGCTGCAGCTGCTCTGCTGACAGCTTCAGTGCTTTGTGCCACCAAAGAAACAGCTTGGCTTCGTCACCAGGACCACTGAACACACAAAACACACCATCGCATTTATTAAACTCATCGCTCACATGCTAATATGCAAGTTGAACTTTTAAAAGTTGATAGAGGCAAATAAATGATGGGGGTCAAACCTGGGGAAGACCTGATTGGTCCATGTGTTAATAAGAGCCAGAGTCCTCCTCTCATTGGCTGCTGTGTATTCAGTGTTGAGTCGCTGCTGGATGAAGGCATAAAGCGTCAGAAAGCTGCCTCCTGATTGGCTCTCAGAGAGGAAGTCCTCCACTGTGAGCTCAGGCACCTGCAGTGATGCCAGCACAGGACCCCAACCTAAAGACTCCTCCTCAGCTGAAATGAGAACAAACGAGACAATGCCCAGAAAAACACCAGTGAAACAACAGAAGCACAATAAACTTTCCATACTAAAAGTTTTTTTGAGAAATTCGTCAGAGATATTATTTATTAGAGAAGACTACATTTTTCTGTTCTACACAGTAAACTTCACAATTTTTCAACCAAGTAAAAAAAAAATAGGTGCAAGAAATTCCCAGAGTGTTACTTTGGTTACCATGGTTGAAGTATGCTGTAATGCATGCCTCCATGATGCGAGTCATGTGCCGTACTGACGCAAGACAGCGGGAGCAAGCTGTGAGAAGAGGCAGGATCGGAAAGCCCCTCCCCTTCCTGTCCAACCAGGTGATGACATGAGCAGCGAGTGCTTCGCCTGTTGAGACTCCAACTCCATTCAGCAAAGCCAGAGCATCACTGAACAGTTTGCAGAAGGCCATGTGCCTCTGCTCCAAACCAGTTTCTGCAGAGGAAAAAGGAGGATGCATCACAGTTGAGGTGATAAATGATATTTTCTGAAGGTTCATAATGTTGATGAGATCAGAGATTATAAATCACCTGGTGGATTGAATGTGACGACGCCCTCCAGAAGTGTCTCCAGCTGAGCCTCCAGGCTGCTGAGGCTGATGCTGCCTCCTTGCTCCAGAGTCACCAATGATTGCACACACCAGCACACATACACTCCAGCCTTCAGCGTCTCTTCCTGACAGACAGAAAGTAACACAGATTATGTTTTTTATTTTTTGTTTGTTTGAGTTATTGCTCCACAGAAACAGATAAATGATGCATAACTTTATATTATATTGTAAATAACTTTATAAATGATAGTCCAAGGAACACAAACAGAATATATAAACTCAAATTAAGAGCCTCAGCCTCAATAAAAAGTTACAATTTTTTTATTACACTAAGTTTAATGTTTTCTGTTGGTTATAATCTATTTTTCACAGTTTTTTTGTGTATATTTTTGCTATGATGAGTAGCACCTAAAAATTTTTTCAAACAATGCTATTTTTTAAAAGTACTGGTAAAATTAAAAAGAAAAATTCATCTCTGGATCTTAGAGTCATCCTGTGCGCAATACAGCTTGGAAGTGTTCTGCCAAAATCTGCCGACTTTGGCCCATCATCAAGTTGTGTTTAAAACTGCCTTCTGTTGTCTCCATCAGCAGCAACTGTAAGGATTTAAGTGTTTCATTTATATAACTTGGCTGAGTGATACACAGCTGGCAAACTCAACAGAGTTGTTTAGTTTGAATGTGATGTGGATGTTTGCAGCCTCCCACTATTGCACAAGATGTACCTGCCGGGGCCAGTGTACACACAGATGTAAGAAGATCAAGAACTCTTTAATCTGCAATATTAAGCTTCCTCCGTATAGTAAAGCTATTGTCGGAAAGTATCACCATTCACCCTCTAGTGTGACCGATGAAATATCAAGTGCAAGTGACTTGAGAATTATTTATTATTCATTTATGGAGTTATGAATGAATGTAGTTCCAGACTATTATATTCGAAGAAGTTTGATGCACTAATTCTATTCTGAATCATCAGTGGTTTAGTCTGTAATACATTTCTGTGCTTTAAAACTTGCTGTGCTTTCACCTACTAAATACAGACCTAAAGTTTGGGAGATTAAACCAGTGTTAATGAACCGTAGCTATAACTCAGATCAGAACTTTAGTGGTTCATGATGCCTTAATAAATCTGTGATTTAATTTGGGAAACAAACAATATTGTGTTGTCTCACCCTGTGTGGAACTTCACTGGGTCGTGGGTGGATCCCAGCAGCACTACGCAGGGATTTCAGCAGCAGCTGAGGTGCAGAATCAGACGTGAGAAGCAGGGAGGGAGGGTAGTGGGTGCTGACGTATCCCAGAATGCCTTGATATGAGGACAGGTCCAGTTGGTGCCAGGGAAGAGAGGTGGACTGGACCAACAGACTGAGCAGAGGGGAGTCCTGGAGGTATAGGAGGAAAAAAAAAGAAGAATGAATGAAGAAGGGTAAAGATGTCTGACCTTGATGTGAAAACAGAATATTCTGGACTCACCTGTTGACTCAGGATTTGTTCCTCCTTTGCCAAAAAAACTAGCATGTACAGCAGATACACCAACATGGTGTGCGACTCCTTCTGAGTGTCCGGCAGAGTTGGATATGCTGTGGAGGTGGGGGGCGTTTGTAAGTGGTCACTGAGGACACTGACCCAGTTAACTTCACATAACACCTCTCCAAGAAAGAGAAAGCAGCTCTTGGGACTTCCTCTCTCAACCTGTGGGCAGAAGAAAGAAGAGAGAGAGAGAGAAAATGAAGCCGAAACCACTTTTGAAACAGATACATGTATAAACAAATCAAACCTCTTAAGCCCCAAATGAATGTACTCTGATTAATTTTTCTTCAGATTATATGTTTATTTTATTTATTATTATTTTTATATATATTATATGTCTTCTTTGTATGTAAACTGGATATTTCTGATGAAACTGGTGATCAAAATATCTTGAATGTAACCTCACTGTAAACCAACAAACAAAATCAATGTTTGTTTTATTTTAACTAAAAAGCTTCTCTTTACTCTCTCCTGCTTACGTCTTTCCCTGTTTTTTGGTTCTCTTGAATATTCATGGATGATGTGGATAAAAGGCTTGATTCTTTATTTTTATCTGTGAAGGTTGTGTATGGTAGCATTCATAAATCCAAGTGGGTCTTAAGATGCAGCCTGTTTCCAGGAACAGGGTGTCAAGCCTATAATTATGGGAAGCCAGGCTAATAATAGGAGCTGAGGGGGGGCAAGCACCTCGGTCTCAGATTAAAAAGCCCCCTTGTGTAATGCATGTCTGGAACAGTGTGCAGTTTTTGGGGTCAGGGGTCAGGAGTGTAAGAGAAGACTGTCTCACATTAAAGAGCTGCTCCATCAGCTGGGTGTCTGGGTGCAGGTGTCTCCAGGGCAGGCTGCGCAGGTGAGTGTGATACAGGTAGAGAAGGTACTCAGGTGTACGTGGAGAGGTGCAGCTCTCACAGTACTGCATCATACACAGCCACAGTGCACCTCTCTGGCCGGGCAGCAGACGATCTGTGACAAATATACACAGGAAGCTATAAACACCTACAGCAGCACAGACAATAAAGAGGTGCAGCACTTAAACACTGAGCTGCAGTGAACTCACCTTTGAATTTGTGATGTAGTGTGTCTGTGAGTTGAGTGTACAGGCTGACCAGACATCCAGCTGTACTCGCATCTGTCTCCAGCCAGGGGTAGCACTTGAGGTTACTGAGAGAAAGAGACACAGTTAATGAGTTTGTTTGTTTCATTAAGAGCTAAATGGCTCTCCCTTTTACAGCAGTACAATGACACAATCTGCTGGCCACATGAGAGACTTTACTGGGACATAGTTAATTAAGTAAACATCTAATCATGTCCCTTTTTTTGGTTTCTCAGCAGCGTAGGTTTTTGTTTTTTTATGTTATGTTCAGTGTGCTTTAGAGACTGAACTTCTCTTTACTCAAGTATATCTTTGAGCCAGTAATCTTCTGTTTTTTTACTTGACTACATTCACTAAACAAATTTCTTTACCTTTTAACCTGCAGCTAGCCTACCCTAAATGTGAGTATAAAAAAGACATTGATAACAAAGCAAAACCCAAAACAAAGGGAACTTCCTGTGACAGTCCTTGCCCACATCCGGACAGCTTTTTCTACCAAAATCTAAAAAAATTTTACATGATAAACATGTGCACTGCATGTGAACATGTGTAAGAAGACAAAATACTGCTACATGTGTTTGGCAAAAGAAAACAAGTACATCTGAATAAAATCAAAAATTAAAAATAGGAAAAAAACATCACGCTTTTGGAATATGAATATCTTTGATCTGCTGCCCTCTGTAGAGTCTGTTTCACATCTGTCTCACTCACAACAGTTGCCTGCCAACTCAAACCCATGACTGCTCAAAGCTGAGTGTGCACCCCGCTTACCCGCCATCTTCTGTGTCCAGAGGAAAGATCCAAGGCTTAAATAATTTCACAATCTTACTGTGTAGGTCCTGCAGAGCTATGAGAGCACAAGATACATCTTACTTTCATAACACAGATAACAAGAGAGCATATGAACAAATCAGCAAAGCTGCAATAATGATACCAAGTTTTATTACTCTCAAACGTGTGATGACATTAGGCTGTTACCTTTCATTATTTTGCTGCTGCCAGCTGACTCTCTGGCACAGCTGCTGAGCTGCACATTGATTAGACAGCCGACCAAATGCTCCCAAAGGGAAACAACCTCACTGATGTACGGAGCCCAGGCTGAGTAGAGGCCGAAGCTGCGGAGGTCTGCTTTACCGAGACGACTCCGCAGAAAGTAATCACTAAGCCAGTCAACTGTCTCATCCACCTGTTAGCAAACGATTAGAATCCCACAGTGAGTCTGGATTAAAGATGAATGTTTAAGCACTGCACAATTGAATGAGACAAATCTAATCACATGTTATTATCTAGCTAAACTAGTTATTATCAGATAAATCAGTTTTAATCTATTATCACCAAAATTAGTCACCTGCTGTGGGGAGAGGCTGATGGGGGATCTGTAGGGGGAAGCAGGGGGTCCGACAGCACGACCGGAGACATCGGTGGTGCTGAGCGATTGCTCAGCTCTGCTCTTTGTTTGACGTGATGGAGGCAAGCAGCCGAGCACTCGCAGAGTCACCTTCCAGCACTCTGGACTCAGTAACTGGTCGGAGGAGCCTGAGGATGTTAAAAATGCCTTTGTTGAGTTGCATATCAAACACCTTAATCCAATCTCTTGATTAAAGCTCTTTATCAGATATTTGATAGCTGATTTAGCATTTGTGTCCTCATTTGGAATCATTTCATCTCATGGGGCTGTAATAAACCCTAATTCTCTCCTGATAAAACACACAAAAAGGCACAGTTGTGTACACGCCAAGGCTATACTCTCCATAATTATTCAACTCATCTGATTCAGTGCACTGAAGGTATGATTAGTTTTGTTAGTCAATTATTCTCATCCTCTGTTGGTGGGAAGATGAGTAGGAGGCATTTTTTAAGAAACGTGAATGTGTTTTGATGAATCACAAGAGAACTTTTCAAAGAAGCTGTGTCTCTTTAGTGAATTATTCAGCTTAACTTTATTTATATAGCACCTTTCATGCAAACATGCAGCAGTGGTGCTTCATAGAAAGATTAAAGGAGCAGAGACAAAAAGTAAAAACAAAAACAGACAACAAAAAGTAGAACTTTTCTAGGTTAAAAATTACCAGGCAATGTGTAGCATTACAATGACAAGAAAATTGTGATTCAAGTTGTGGCGTAAGAGTTAATTATTACTTGAATCATCAAATTCAGTTGGGCAGCCCTCATACGCAGATAACCACACACTTACTAGTCATGAGCAGCCGCAGGCAGTCACTGTAGTGATCTGGGAAATGGTGGCGTAAAAGCAAGGTCCAGTGTTTGGTGAAGAGGTGAAAAGGTGTGAGAAGTTCAGGCTCGGGGTCCCGGCCGCAGACGCAAAGAGCTCCGTGGATCAACTCCAGCAAACGGGTTCTCTCCGAAAACACAGGATGGGCTTCATTCAGCCACTGAGACAAGTCAAACTGCAGAGGGAGAGAAGAGGTAGTTACTGTAGCTGGATTGCTTCAGGGGTAAATCATATTTCTTCAATTTTCATTTGCATCTGAGCAAACCTTTGTGAGCAACATGAAAATGACATCAGCGCTGTCAGGGTGCAAGGATGTCACAACGTCTTGGTAAAGAAAGACGAGCTGATTGGGTGCTGCGTTGGGAGTGAAGAAGGGGGAAATGAGTGGACAAAGACGTGTCTCCTCCAGAATGGTCCTCAGGACACGACCACATTCCTCTGCATTGCTCTGAATAAATACCTAAACACAAAACAAGAAAGGACAGTGTTTGGCTGTTAATTTCAGGCATGTACAGAAAGGTAGTGAGAGGGAAATTACCCCTTTAATAAATTAGCTTTGTCCAACTGATCTCAGCCATGTTCTGTTTTATCCCTAAGCAGCACTGTTTTGATTTAAGTTATTCTAGATAAAGTGAAATTTATATATACATATATGGTTGTTTACATAAAAACATCTGGCTTAAATCTTGTTCTGCTGTTTTTTGCATGTGTGAGCGCACCTGTCCCAGAATCTCCACACATGAGGAGAGGTATTGGCGTGTTGGAGGATGTCGCAGTGTGTCTTCACATACGTAGGAGACCACCTGGTAGAAGGCAGACACGCCAACATGCTGCACTGCTGGTGACTTCTGTGCCTTGTATGTGTTCACCAGAGCCCTGAGCATATTAAAAGTCAAGGTATTAGTGGGAAATCCATTTTTAATATTTTTTCTCACTCCCAAATTTAAATTTTGTGGGTTTTTTTTCCTCTCAGTGGCACAGTCTGTTTATACTAACGTGATAAAGTTCTCAGTGTGGACAGCAGCCTGTGCCAGGCTTTGAGGTGGAGGAGCCATGGAGTCAGTTTGAAGCATCTTGATATCCCTGCGTAGTGATGTTATTTGAGTCTGCACCGCTTCCTGTCTCTGGACACGCTCGCACTACAGAGACAACACACAAACACATTTACACATCACAGCAAAGACGTTCTCACATGCAGAAAAAGGTCAGTATGTGGCTTTAGTGGTCGTACTGTGACGGTGATGTTTGCTGGTCCTTGGCATGGCTGGCCTCCCTTCCCTTTACACTCCAGGGCCATGGTGACTTGCTCTGGTTGGTTCTTGTACAGTTGAGGAAGGCTCTCAAGCAACTCCTGCTCCATCGCCACCTGCTGGGCTTCACGTGCCACTGCAATCCTGACACCAACATATTAATATTCTCTTATCAGTGTTAAGCTTTCTTTAATTGTGTAATTGTGAGTACAAACAAGTACATGTATTTCAGTCCATGATTGCTTGTTTGCGCTGTGTGTCATTGATAATTTGGAAACATTTTTAATCTCTGCATGTTCTTTGGATACCTGGCCTGGTCCCTCAGGATGCTAAGGTCCTGCTGTACCAGTTCAGCAGCAGCTTTAGAGTCAGTGAGGCAGACGGTGGGGACATCAGCAACAGGAGCCTTCTGCTGCTGCACCTCTGGTGCTGGACGGGGAACTGGATGCTTCTGCAGGTTGGACAGGATACGCTCCCTTGCTGCACACAGAGACACACAAAGCAGATCATTAAACTGGTGAAAAACTAAAGAAAAAGAAAAAATTTTTAATGCAAAATGGATCAATGGATGATTTGATCAGCTGCTGTTCATGTTTCTTGAGTTCAAGTCATCATCATTATCAGATACTTAGCCCTACATGACAGCTTTGGTTAAATGTAACATAATCTTTTGGGTCCACATCATCAGTTTGTGCTCTGTACCATTGTTTAGGCTGGTGTAATCAGTGAAGCCGGGGTTCTGGGTCTGCAAGAAGGGTGGATCACTCTGCACCTTTTCCAACAGCGACAGAACCTCCTTCTCATCATACTGCAGGCGCTCCTGGTCCACAAGC
>JAPZDV010000022.1:20657543-20675038 GCA_029814665.1 Acanthurus lineatus
TTTTTTTGGTAATTTTGCATCTTGTTAATAACCATTTTCCGCATTTACAATGTTAAGAATGTTAAAAATGTTCTGAAACAAACCTGAATAACACTGTTCAGCAGTCGGACGTTGTCTCCATAGGTGGTCCCTGTGAGTAGTGGTGCGACGCGGTGGGTGACCTGCTGTGTCACACCTTGAGGACACACGCTGTCGTATTGCAAGAACAGCTGGATACAGCTTACAAACCTGGAATAAATCGAGGGACAAAAGATGTTATAAAAAGTAGCTGTTATTAGAAAATTTCTGTCTTTCTGGTCTTTTAAAGGGTGTGTGTAAAGACTGATTCTTTCTTACTGAGAGTTGTTGAGCAGGTAGAAGCTGAGAGGGTAGGTTGGGGGTAAGATGTTGTCCAGCAGATGCACAGCAGCTCTCAGGTGGCGAGACTGAATCAGACTCTTCAACAAACTGACTCCATCGGTACAAAAGTGTTCCAGACTAGAAAAAACACACAAATATAATCCAGAAGAGATTAACTTCATTCATATTCTATGTAGAATTCGACCATAAGTATAAGTGTGAGTGAGGGAGTACAAACCTATGTCCCACTGTTGTCATGGCAACAGACAGGTAGCATCCGATAGGAATGCCTGCTTTCACAGCCCTGATAACAGAGTGTATGCTGGGAGTGTGTGTAAGCTCTGGAGGTGGGTTGGACGTCAAAGCAGGGACCGACCACGCTCCTTTAGGGTTCTGGGCGTTGCCGTGGAGCTTTAGCCTTAGCAACAGTTGCCAGGCCCACTGACTAAAGGATGCTTCAGGAGAGACACCCAAACGAAGGACACTGGCGAGGTAAGACACCTGAAGTGGGGAAGAAAGAGAGAGAAAGATCAGAAAACATGTAACCTGATGTTTGATTTCATATTGAATCTGAGCAAAGTGTGGATGTGTCACCTGTTTGATTCCCTCTGATATGAGGCCACTGTACGGTTTGTCAGTCAGGTACTTCTGATAGGCCTCAGCCACCAACAGCGCCACCTCACTGTGGAGAGATGAAGACAGGGCCAAGGAGCCATCCTGCAAGAGGAAGCAGGTGTAAGGACAAACTCGCAATGGCACTCAAGAAATACGGGCACATTATTTTACAATAACATTATTTTTCGGTGACTACCTGTGTGTAACCCCAGTTCAGCCCCTCCAGAATGACACAAGCCAGCCGGTTCTCCACAGCAGACAGGGGATGCTGGAGCAACCAGGCTCCAATAACACATATCTCTTCTGGCCGTGGCCTCCACAGACTCAGAGGCAACTCTTTGCACAAGTACAGAGCCACCTAAAAACACACGTAGACACACAAACCAAACCAAACCAAAACTCATGAGGTCTAATGAGATATTTCCCTCTCAGTGTAGACAACTGCATGCACTTGAAACCTTTTAGTGTTGAGGTCATTGTGTGTTATTTTGCTACTAGAGGTCTGTCAATCAGAATAACAAAACAAAGGATGTAGTCTAATGATATTCTAAAGCAACATTAGATTATGAGATTTGTTAACTTAATTATTAAACAATCATCATTGTCAATGAAATGTAATCTGGCTGTCTCAGGCAGATATATTCATGGTAGAGATTATGTATTTAATTTAACTTTATTCATTTTTGCTGACTTTCTTTCCTCACTCTCTAACTGGTGTCTAATTGACTTAGACATTTTCATGCAGTGAAGTTACATAATACACTTTTAATTAAAAAGCAATACTAACCATTCCTACAGTCTGAATGGTCTCCCTTAGTCTCTCCAGGAGCACAGAGATAATGTAGGGATGGACTGTTGCTATGGCGGCGAGCAACTCTCTCCCAACTTTGGAGTAAGTTTCTCTGGTAGACACACTCACGTAAGACACCTGGAGCATAAATAGGAAAAAAGATGTCAAATAATGAGATAAGTACTGAATGTTTTCTACCTACAGGACCATGATGGTGAATCTTTACACAGGGATATTAATCCGTAAAACTTAATGATTCCTTTTTGCTACATTAATTGGTAACAGGTGAAATGACACTGACCCCACTGCATAAACTGTATCTGTAGTCGTGTCTTCCATAAATTTTTTTGCTACAGAGTTACATAGTTATGAACACCTACAGAGGCATCATAGTAATATAACAGTAAAGCTACAGGCAGGCAACAATATGGTATAGAATTGAGCATTTACATTAAATAGTCTCCTCTCTGCCTTTCATTAACATACCTGGTAAATCAGCAGAGTTATGGTTGTGATAAATGCAGGATCAGAGTGCTGAGTCTGTGTGGCCATATGTGCTAAAGCAGTGAGGAGGGAGATGCCATCAGAGCTGTTCACTTCACACAGCCAGTGCTCAAACTTCTCCTGGTGCTCTTGGTCTGTAGCACACACATAAAAAAGATATGAGGTTGGCAAATGTCAACACAAAAGACTTCATTTTTTCAAAAACTGATTTAATTTAAAAATGTTCAGTATTTAATATGATGAGGAAACTTTGAGGTCACATTTAAGAATTACTGCAACATAGGTACTAGTAACATTTTTAGGTTTTTGAAAGATATTTAATGCAGGTTAAAGCCCATACTGTTACCTCTGAGAGCCTGAATGCAGGAGCGTGTGTCACTAGCAGTGCTGAGGGTTTCCAGTCCCGCTGTCTCCGCACACTGCATAACATAAAGGACCTTCCACAGCATAGAGCTGGACAGAGTCCCATATGGCATCTCGGACATAAACAGCCAAATGCCCAACCTAAGAGAGAGGAGCACAGAGCATTATATGAAGCCCTAAAATGTAATCACTTCCAGCTGAAATATAAACTTGAGCTTAATTCTCACCTTTTATTCCTGAGTACATGTAAAACAGCTCTTAGGAAGAGATGGTCATATTCCAGCTGTAGTTTGTCCAGAGACAGAGAGTGCGAGCTGGCTCCATCAGCACCAGTTAAACTCACATACTGGGCCCAGTGATCACTGACATAACACACTGTCATTCTGAGGATAAAGAGAGAAGACAGCATGATGAATATCTAACGTTCTATGCTGTGAATGTGTATAGTTTTTCTGTCCTCTTATTGGTGTACTTACCGTATGATGTGTCCTATACGTTTAACCAGCTGTCTGTATCGCGCCCTGTTGTAGGTTTGTAGTCCAAGAGCGAGAATTTCAATGAGCGAGGAAGCAAAACCAAAAACACGCATCATCTTCTGACTGGAACAGGCCGGGGGCTCATACACACCTGGAGATAAAGTGGCGTGTCAGTTCAAAGTGTTAGTGATAAAAACCAGCAGACAGGAAGACAGACAGACTCACTCACCCTGCTTGCTCATCCCCAGCATGTGTGAATAGAGCTGCTGGAAAGGAAACTGAGTGAGCAAGGAGATCAGATCCTCCTCACAGAGCAACAACCAGCTGCTGTCTGGGTCCTCATCCTGATAACAGAGAAAAGAAAAAATAAATCATGACAGGTTTTATTTTACATTTATTTACATTTTTAAGGCAGATGTAAAGTGGAGAGCACTTTTTAGGTTTAACAGACCATAGTATTAAAATATGTTAATATGTGAAGGTTTAACAAAACATAATACACTACTTGAATTGCAGTATCTTAAAATGTTACTGTTTTACAAAATATGTTTGTTCAAGGTTTTCAAAACAAAGTGGTTCCTAAGCAACACATCAACAGTGGCAGCAGTCGTGGTTTTATGCCAGCAGACATGATATTTAAACGGTCATAGGTGTTCATTTGGCATCTTTTTCATAACAGCTTCGAATGTGACTCAGCAGGTCAGAACAAAGACCAGAACATTCTGATTTATAAAATCAGCGTGCACAAACCTCAGAGAAACATCACATAACCACATCAGAGTCAGTAAAGAAAAACAAAAACAGAAACTGTCTTTACAAGGAAAATACACTTTACTCTTATAATTCAAGATTTCACTTATTTTCCATGAAAAAAGGATGGATTTGGAAGTTTTTAGCTTCTTATTTTTACTAACAGCTTTAATTTTTATCTAAAAAATCTAAAACTGTCCAACAAATCAACTTATTCCCATGTTTTTTTATACTTTGTTTTCAAACTGGAGCTTTGATTCTTTCTTTAGCATGCAGTTATTGCCTCCACACACATACCTCCTCTCCCCCTTCATCCACTAGTGTCCAGTTGCCAGATTCAGGTCCAGAAGCTGCTGAGCTCTGGCTCTCACATGGCTTCAGATGTCCCAGGAACTCTGCACGGTGTCTGAGTCAAAACACAGAAGTCATCAGTTAGAGATGTGAGACTGTTAGATCCTGAAAGGATTACATTGATTCTCATGGAAAATCAAGACATAAAGTGAGATTGTGTAGGTCTCAGTCAGTGAGTAAGAAAGAGTAATTGTTAAAGGGGCTGCTGCACATACCTGGCAGGTGACATAAGGATGGCCAGAGCTTGCATAAAGTGCTGGACTCCACAAGTGTTCCCTGTAACTTGAATCTAAAGTAGATATTTAAAAAAAAACTCAGTCAGTATGTACAACAACTGACATGACAACAATAAAAGAAAGACTGCTTCCCTAACTAACCTGCAGAAAAGGTGCAGCCCACTTGCCCACCCCGGCAGGACAGCACAGGAGATGGCACAGCAGGTACAGGTGCTCTCCGGACCCTCCAACATGCAGCAGGACTGCCACCTTGAGAGCGGACCAGAGCCACGTGAGGAATCAAAAACAACAACACACTTCCACCAAAGGCACATGGGGTAAGAAAATGGTGCAGTGTTCGAGTGTGTATACCAATCTGTCCAGCCAGTGATGGATGTCTGTTTGAAACTGTGTGTCATCCAGGACTCTGCGTGTGAAGCTAAACAGGACGCTGATGGCTTCTTTCAAGGGCTGGAGAGAACAAGGCTGCGTTTGGCTGCCAGAACAATCTAAAAAACAAAAAACAAAAACAAAACTGGTGTAAACTTTGTATTTAATATTAGTTTAATATGATATGAGAGCATTGTATGAGAGGTATGTTTGTAACAGGCATGTTACGATCACTTTGAGGCAAGTGGAACTTTTGAGTCTCTTACCTTTTAGCAGACGATATAAGTATGATTCCACCTGGAGGCGTGACAGCAGAGCCGTGTATGCATGTAGTGCCACCTTCTGATGAAGCAGCTCACTACGAGCTTCGAACAGTCTCCTCAGCTCAGCCAACACGCTCTGACTGAACTCTGCCTGCTGGAAGCGGTGGTACCCACACACCTTGGACTGGTCTGCACACACACCCTGTAAATTATATTGAAAGTGTCATTACAGCAAACAATCATTTCTTCTTCTTATTATTTATTACATGCGTGTTTCCGCATTTTTTTTCAATAACCACACCTGAAGTGTAAGCTGTTCATCTCTGAAGCTCCACAGACGATTCTGAGTGCTTTTACAATCAGATGACTGTGTATGTAGCTGTGTGTGTGACTGGGTCAGCTGTCTTCGACAGCGCCAGTAGTTCTGCAGCAGTTCGGTCAGTTCGTGGTTCTCCTGCCGAGCTAAAGCACAGAACTGAGCTGCACACACTTCAACACCTTCTAACCAAGCTCGCAAACCTCCGCCTGGCTCCCACACACTCAGCTGCTCCAGTGAGAATGGCTACAAAACAAAAACATATTTGTAGAGAGGTTATCTCACATGTAAATGTACATATTAACTTGACTACATCTTTCAGCAATACTGAGGATGTTAAATTTATAATATTTTGAACAAATAAATTATTTTGTATATCACAATGGGACATTAATCTTTTAAAATTTGAATGTGTACCAGCCATTTTAAGATAAATGTTTAAAGTCCCCAGCTACTGAACTGTATATCATTATTTGTGTCTATCATGTATTAAATCCTCTTATATATACCATCTTTTACCAACTTTTGGCTGCTGGCTCGTGCTAATTTCTTACTTTTACTTGTACATACTGATATGATTTCAGTCTTCGGTCTTTCTGCATTTGAAAAAACCTGAAAACTGTACTCATAATCTCACTTAATGGTACTGCTTAGTTATGAGATTACCTGCATTTCTGGAGCTGTCTTGGGTAATTCTGGGTAGAGTTTGCTCCTTGAAAGTTCAGCTACTGACTCCAAAGGCTGCAAACTTGGAGGGGAAGATTCCTGCTCAGGAAGCGCCAACACTGCAGGTCCCTTTTCCCTAGTTTTCACAGTTTCCTCACAGAGTTGCATCACAGGACCCTCCTCCAGAGTTGGGAGGGAGGGATAGAGTGCAGGGGCACTAGGTGCATTTGGAACCTGAAACTGATTTGAAACACAAATTGTAGTCCATGACTGTGTGTCTTTTTCTAACTCAGTCTTTAGCTCAGCCCCCTGAGCTGCTACTCCAACATCCTCCTCTTTCGTCTCAGTCAGATGCACCGTGCCCTCTGATGTTGGACTTAACTGTGAAGTCTTTGCCGACACTGATGTGGATAAAGTATGTGATGAGACAGTCTGTTGTTTCTCAGAAGGCAGATCTGATGGTTGTTCTTCGGTCTCAGGGGGCTGAACAGGGTCCTGCTGCTCACTCACTGGCTCCTGATATGGCAGACTGAGGGGGATGTCAGTAAAGTCAGAGGTGGAGGGCTCATCGCAGACAACTGAGGGAGCTGTGGCTTTTTTGTCATCCTCTGACTGCTTCTGCTTCCTGACCAGCTGAAAATTTTGAACAACAACCAGAGATATAATGATTCTTTGTTAAAAGTGTGTCATAATTTTGCAACATGTGACAAAGTGTGAGTGACTAAAAAGCAGCATTGCAATGAACGTGGTGAAAAAAGATGTCTGAACGGAGTGTCCCTATGGTTAGATCTATCTTTAAAATAAAAATATTCAAAATTACAGTTATAGATTTTTTTTAACCCTTGGCCTTTATGTTTTGTGTGAGTGTTTTGGATGTTTTCCAGTTTCCTTCTAGTCTCTAAAAGACAAAAATACGTTGGATTGGATACTCCAAATTATCCATAGCTGTGACGAGTGCGTTTGTGACTATATTGCTCTAATATGGACTGACAACATCTGTCCTGACTAAAGACCAGTGTTTGTTGAAATGGGCCATCCAGTAAAGAACTTAATTTAATCACCTGTGATTTTCCGCTGGTTTTAGCCTTGGTCTTCTTTGGTCTTACAGCCTCCATCATTAGAGTCTGCTCAAACCAGTTTTTTCCAAAACTCGGCTCACATTGACAAACAGCTGACTCAGGTGTCTCCTCGTGGAAACTAAGCTGTTATGCCGGAGACAAACAGCCCTCATACGTAAAGTTGCTAAACACAAACAAACACCATTAGCTGCGAATGCTAGCGAGGTCTGTGCTGTGATAAACAGCTAGTGGCTGGTTGTGTTGTCAAGATAAACACTTGCCACTTGCTGTAAACAAAACACGCTGTATGGTCGGCTGAGAAAAGTCAATGGCGGAGGATAACAAGGCAACAACTAGCATTCCTCGTAGCGTTGACACAATGTCCAGGGAATTCATATTTTGGAAAACGAAACACTTCTGCTGATGAAACTCCACCTAGCTAGCTACATAACTGAAGACGCTATGCCACTGCTAACCTAAGCTAACGCGTAGCTGTTATCTAGTTACGCTGGCTTTCAGTACTTGTAATTTAATCACAAGCGGTAGAAAAGGTTTTCTTTGTCGCTGATGAAACCATCATAATGACATTGCACCATGTCGAAGCCCGTGACAGGGGGTATTAGCACCGTTCGCTGGTCAGCTGTCATTTGTTTTGTTTTTTCCAGGAAACCAGCGATCACAATCTCTGACCACGTGACTACTCCACCTCTCTACGGAAAGCCAGAGAGCCCAAACTGTATCGGTTACATCGTTTAGATTGCGCAAGCACAAAAACACATGCTTGAAAGTAATGCGGTGCAGTGTGCCAATACTTAAAACAAATTTAAGGTACTTGTACTTCACTAGAGTTCCCTTTACATTTCTGGTCCACTAAGTTATATTATAGAGAGAAATGACTGTGCTTTTTACTCCACAATATTTATTTGATATTTAAAGTTATTAGTTACGTTTCAGATTTTTTTATGTAAAAATAAAAAAAACAAAATAAAAAAACTAAACAAAGGGTCAGCTAATAAAAGTATAATATTATGTTTCAGCTAAGGAACATTTACCCTATAAATTAATCAATGGTTTCATGCAAATAATTTTGTGCAGTAATACGCTACCTTTTAGCATCCCTGTTGTGTTCAGGCAGGTCTTGAATAACAGAAATTGTATTTATTTTCAAATGTATATTGCAACGTTTATACAGAAGATAATAACACAACATTATTAAAATGTTTTTTTGTTTTTTTTTTACATTTTCCCTTAAAATCCATTCACTCCCCACACCAAAGACAATCAAATGATTTTTGCCTGCATGTATTTTATAATTTAAAACATACTAAGTGCTGGCTCATATAGCTGCAGGTGCCCTGACCAAATATGATACAGTAGGTATCCTGAACTGCCAGGTGAGTGATTTTCACTCAGGACATTGAAACATCAGATAACATGCTAAACAGAGAGGAAGTGCAGCAAGACTAAGGCATGAAGGACTGTTCGTTTGCTGGTATGTGAATTAGTTCATTAGCTACAAAATTAGTACTTTTCAGTTACTGTAACATTTAATAACATTTAGTTGATACTGTGTATAATAATATGCCTCTGAAAAAGTTAACATAAGTGCCATAACATAAATGCTAAAGTGGTAGAGATCTCCTAATAGAAAAATAGATAGATGGTCACAATTACATTTTACCTAAATTTCCTGCTTATTGATTTAACTAATCTGAAAGCTCTATTTCTTGCAGCTATAGTTGCATTGACACTACACACATCTTTAAGCATTAGTTCTTCTGGTGTTAATACAGTTAGGGCATTATTTTAACAAAAATCAATACAATATTTGTCACACCCATAGTTAAAGAACCATTATGTTTACACAAATCCTAAAGACGATGAGCATGCTTGCTCTGTTCTCTTGTAAAGCTGTCAAATCTCAAATGGCAGACCTTATGATCCATCTTCCACCTTTAGCCTCAGTCTATTTAAAGTTGTTTAAAAGGACAAAAGTCTGTTGTGAGCATGGTGAGGCACTGTTGAGAGGTGTGCGTCTGCCAGTCGTTTGACAGACTGCTTGCTTTGTGTTTTTATGGAGGGTTGGTGAGGGACTGCAGGGTGGGGTTATCTGGGCTGTATCCTGGCTGTATAATGTGTGTAAAGGAAGCTGTTCTTGCTTGTAGGTGTGACTCTGTGTCTGGTTAAAGGCCTCAGGTGTGTGGTGAATATATGCTTGACTCAAGGCCAAGCTGAGGATCTCTGTCTTTTCCTTGTAGAAGCGCAGCTCCATGCCTCGACGCCTGGCCAACACCAGCTCCCTCTGCGCCACCTGCAACTCCTCCCCGAGTCGTCCTGGTGACTTCTGCTCCCGTCCGAGCCAATCCAGAGCCAAACTGCTGCGCATGTATTCATCAAGTCCCCGCTGAGAGTAATAGGCAATCACACTCTGATGGGGAGAAAAGACAATAAGCAACCATTGTTATGCAGCAGCAGAGATGCTAATGCATTGTCAAAGTTTGCAAAAACAGTGATAAAATATTCTTGGTAACTCCTGTACCTGTCGAGAGCACTGTCTTTCCCTCAGAGCCTTCAGTGTCCCATTCCAGTGCAACAACTGAAAAATTGTCATCATCTCCTACAGAGGACAAGAGAAGGTGAGAAAGTGGGTGAGAATGAGAAACATACAGAGAGAAAGTCCTGTGTGACCCCATAGGTAATGACATGAATAACAAACCCAAACATCCAGCTCTGTGTATGTATGTCTGACAAAGATAACATATGATGTGGATATTTGTGGAACTCACACCTAAACTGTGAACGATTGGTTTTGAAAAGATATTGTAAATCTTTGTACACCAGGTGGGGTTCATTCTGATTTATAACACACTGTCTTGCTAAACAGCTGCCATGTGTTAAGAGCTAGTGACATTATTATTAAACAAAGCGAGTCTATAGATTATCTAAACATAAAGAATTTGACCGATGAGACACAAATGGAAAATATGACACATAAGATGTCTGGGGTTAAAGTCCATGTTGTACCTGCTGGTCTGTTTACTGTGTGACCAAATGAGCATCTGACCTACTTGTTTATGATTGGCTGACTACCAAACCATTAGACACCCCTGGCATTGGCTCCATGTATACATATTTCAAAGGCCTGACAGCTGCATACCATATGCTTAATGCTGTGTGTGCAAAAATATGAATACATTTTAATGTCTGTGTATGCACAAGTGCACACATATGGAGGCATGTGTATTACTTGGAAGCACTTCATCACTATGAGCTGTGCTTTAGTAGGAACGATAATGAGCCTATTTCCCCTTGCTAATAGGCCTCTGTCTGCAGACATATGCTTATTTACACAAAGGTAGAAATATTAGGTGTTTCATACCATGACTCCCTGCCTGGGAGTAACAGAGAGTTAGATGGAGTGGGAATTAAAAAAGGCAAAAACAGTGTGGTGGTGTAATAACAGCAGTGAAGGGTGGAATTGCTACCCACTGGTTAAGATTCTTGTTATGTTTGGCGCAATAATTCCTAATTATGTAAAATGATAATGCTTTTTTAATATGGGGTCCAATTAAAGTCTCTTAACACAAAGTTGCATTTCACAAAGCCTGAATTGTTGGAAGTAAATAGATCTTTCACACCAAATGACCCCACATGATTTTATAGTGATAGTTACAAGACAAATAACATTTTCAACTATAGGCCTTTGCTTTTTTTACCTGAAACTCCAGCATGGTCTTTCCGATATAAGAGTGGAGCAGCAAACTGTAGGTTCCTATGCTGGTGCTTGAATCAGAGGCATCTTCAATGGATACCTTTAGAGAGACAAGAGCACAGGTGAACATTCATACTGAGACTAAACACTCATTTCTCCTTTCTTTCTCCAGACTTTCTTGTAAGAAGGTGTAATAAAGTGCATTTGCACTGGCTTACACTCACAGCGCTGTCTGTCGCTGCCTGCTGCAAACTCTGAGTGATGAACTGAGGGTTGATGCGTCGACACGGCAGCTCATTCACAAGTGAGTTCATCAGAGCCACACGAGCTGCATCCCTCCGAGCCTCTGCCTGAGTGTCACACACCTGAGGATTAGGTGTTGATGAACATGTAGGGTTAAACATCAAAGACAAAGTGAGAGAGAAAAGTTGTGAAACTTTGTCAATTTAGGAAGAAATTTCAGTGTGACTTGAGTCTATAAGTCCTGTCTGCAAAAGGGTGCCCACTCTTGGTTCCATCTGGGTGATTTTACACTTCATTACAGCTAATCATGGGATCAGAACTCAAATTACCAATGAGATTAAAACATTAGAGGCATTCACAGATAACCAATCACATGCCTTCTCTGAGCCAGGGGCTGCAGTTTGGGTCACAATGAGCCCATTTAAAAGTATTATGAGATTTAACAGAACGAAATAAATTAAAAAACCCCCAAAAACTCAAAAGTGTGTGTGACTGTGTGTTTATCCCCACTGAATGGTCTTCAAGTGTTGCTCGTAAGCATTTTTACTTGCAAATAAATGTGAAAAAGCTTGATTCATGGGATGTTTACTTTATGATTTAGTTAAGATCTATTTTGTGCAGCAAAATTAAGAAAAGCTACTGCAGATGAAAAATCATCATGTGTGTAGGAATTCATAGTTATCTTGAAAAAAACATACTGGCCATATACATAGAATAAAAAACTGTGAGTTGATGAAATATATTATTACATTTATTAAATTTGCAAAATATGTCCCAGTTTCCACCATGAGGGCAAGAACATCACCTGCATCATGTTTCTTAAAAACACTCACTTTTAGCTTCTGTTTGGTTAAAATGTGAACTATCCATCTTTATATAAACGATCATTGTCTCTACGACACAGTGTAGACCTGTTGGATTAACTGGGATGTATAAATGGATGATAGATGATGCTAAACATACCTTATAGTTGCCAAAGCAGCTTCCTCCAGGCAGGGTGACATAGCAGATGTATGGGGGACCAGGGGAAGGTGCAGACTCGTACAGAAGCAGACTCTCCGTCTGGATGGCCGCATCTCCAACAGAACCATCAGATTCACCAGAGGAACTGTTGGACTGACTCATCTGCCTCTGCTCCCAGAAGTTATGAAGCATGGCCACTACATTTACTGCACATACAATGAGGACACGTGTCAAAAATTATGACCTCTGAAAGTATGCTTGAGCACAACAGAACAGTTGGAGTATAAATTAATGCATTTATTCAAGGATTTTTATTGTACAAAATATTTTTCCTGCTTTATTATAAGAATTTTAAAAAAGTTTCTTTAAGTTCAACTGTGTAAACATGTAAGAATTTGAGTAACTTAAATCTGTATTTTCCAAACAGACATCTGTAAATAATCATTTCCAGACTATTTTTAAATTAAGGGGCCACGGGTCCCCCCCTGTAACTTGCACTAATCAGTGTTCTTCAAACAATTCACCACAGCTCAGTGTGTGTCAGCAGTGAAAACTTGACTAACACTTGATGGAGACATTCTTTGCAGGGAATATAACAACATCACACATATAAAAACAACAAATGGCTTGTCTGTTTCATTTTAACACATCATTGTCAAGTCAGCAGTTAACAAAGAGGTCAGTTATAACCATTGCAACCATTTGATTTAAATATCTAAAGCAAAGTAGTGCCTCTTTCCTAATTAATCTAAGTTCTCAGTTACTCACAGTCATTCGGGCTGGTGTCTGCCTCACTCTGTGATAGGTATGACATGATGCTCTCCTCCACTTTCACTTTACTCATCCTCATCTGGCGTTTACCTCCACAGCTGCCTCAAACAGGTTCAGTCCACTTTTCTCATTAAAATGTTCCATCAAAACAGCAATCATGACCCTAGAAATGAGCAGCCACCACCGTCATGCCAGCTCAGGATGGGAGAATCATGTCGAATAAACTCAAAATCTGAAAGCTACTCCTCAACTCCCTCTCTCCCCTCCTCCTCATCTCCTGTGTGAACATCTCACCAGGGTTTCTCCTTTGAAGCAGACCACCTTTGTCACCCTCTCTGCCAATTAGCTCAGAGGGCCCCTCACTCTTTCTACACATGCACACACACAGAGGTGGAGCAGAGCTGGAATGCTGAGCCCCTCCCCTCAGACTGTGCAGCTGGCTAATCCCTGAACAGAGTCTGACAGTTAAAGACCTGCATTAAGTTGGCGAGTCGAACCACAGACAGCAAAATTCAGCATCATCAAGTGACAGGAAAAATATGAACTGCTCTGTGAAAATTCTAGTATATAGGTGAAAGCTTTTAAATAAAAAAAAATGACCTTAGTGTTCAGGAAAGCCCTAGCCAGCACAAAGTGCCTGAGATGAGTGGGGGCGGGATACTTTTGACTTCACACACTAATTTGAGGCCGGGGAGCCCGAGGTCCCAGCTCCATTCACCCACTTCAATATGAATGGCCATTGTTGAGGCCTGAATTCACCCGCTCCCTGAAAGCCTCTTACACATAAATGAACCAAATTCTGAAAAAGAAATGGTTTCTTAGCTCCCGAGTCCTCTGCTCTCTCATCTTCTACATGTCATTCTTCAGTCTGTGTGGACTCACGTCAGTGTGACAGAGAGAAGGCGTATACATGTCTGCCCTTTCAGGCTGAGTGTGTTGGTGTATTATTGATCATGTATGTTCCCACACACTTGTGTCAGTCTCTGCTTTTTTTGATTGGTTGCTGGGAGTGTGGAGGTAGCAAGCTTTTCAAATTACCATAACAGTTGAAGTCCTTTGAACAATGGGAGTTTAGCTTCAACACAAGCTCTTTATGAACTTGCACTCTGTTTGGATCTGCTCCCACATTTGTCACTGTCAGAAGTAAAACCCCACTGAGAATGAACTTGAAACTATAATAATGGCAAAGAATGTGTTAACTTAACTTATAAACATGTTTTGCACAGGTGCTTAAATGGCCTGATAGAAACAAAATTAGCTGTAACCATTCTTTCAAATAAAAGGAGAAAACATACCTATTTGTTTTGTTTAAATGGTTTAATTATAAATCATACAGATTTGCTGTGATAAACCAGTGGATATTTACATTACACTGTATGCTGAACAATACTTTATTGCAGTTCAATAAAGGGGGAAAGAAGTTTCATTGCTCTCCTCTCGGGTATTTTGCATGATGGTATAAAACAGTTGACTTGTTGCTCAGATGCATTTTTCCATCAACAACCGTGTTTTGAACTCTCCAGACAAGGGAGCAGAGACACCAAGCAGCATGTATGTTAACCAAACAAAAGGCATGCTGACATCAATTCAGTCTGTCCATCACTGCAGTCCCATTTATCCCCAGAAGGAGGCACTCTCCATACTAGACTTAATGTTATTTTGGTTCTCTCTCCTGGATTTGGTCACTAAGTTGGCCTCTCCCTTCTGCAGACGTCTTCTCTGAGCTGCCTTCTGCTGTTTGGTGAGCTGCCTCCGCACCTTCTGACGGACGACCTCCTGCAGGACACACAAAAACAATGACAGCAGGTTACTACAGATGAATGTATGTGCTGTCTGTCTCTGCAAGGCAAACACAACAGTATGTAGACATGTTGTTTGTACTACAAGTCCCCACTCTCATTCTTTAAAAAGTCTTTAGCAACACCGGCAACACAGGCTACTTCTTTCTAATTCTTTGTACTACAACTGCTACAGTGCCTTGTAATATGTAAAGCTTGTCACTTTTTCTAATATTTACCTCAATCAGAGTTTTTGTAATTGTACTGCATTAATAGCCCTTGCTTTTACACTGACCCTTGTAAAATACATTCAAAGGCTTAAAGCTAGATGTGTCTGTTTTACTTACTGGTGGTATAGTAGAGCAGCTCCCTATGCTGCCCATCGTGGCCTCACTGTCTGTCCTCGTCCTCCTGTGTTCTGCCATGTGTAAAAGACTGTCTGAGTCTCTGTAGCAGAAAAGATATGGAAAAAAATTAGATTCTACTATACCTTGTTTTAAAACAATGCACAGAAATACACTGTTCTGAAATATTTTTTGTTAAATTTCAAATAACCCTTCATGCCATTGTGTTTACCTGAAGGGTCTGAACTCTTTGTTGGATTTAGAAAGATCTGCCAGCTCTGGACATTCATCCTCTGCCTCATTCAAGTCTTCCTCTAAGTCCTTCTCCGAATCTTCATCATCTTTAGCAGTGTGTGCTGTCCCAGTCTCTTGTTCTTCCCCTTGTTCACCCTTGTTGTTTTCTTCTTGTACAACTCCATCTGTGTCACTGACCTTCAGACCTTCCAGTTCTAGCATTGCATGCCTATATTCTTCCATGTCCAAACTCTCCTCTTTATCTAATTCCTCATTTGTTGCCTCTTCCTCATCACCATCCTCTTCGTCGTCATCTTCCTCCCCGTCAGGTCCGGCTGGGTGAAGCAATTCACCATCTTCCTCTAGATCTTTGGTAAAGCCGCTGGCTGAGACTTCAACGTCTAGAGAATACGATCGTCTGTAGGAGTAAACAGCAACATTGAAAGATCAATTAAGAATTTCTTTTCAACACCAAATCACATTTTTTAACTTACATAGAAAAGCAACTAAATTAACAAAGCAACATGAAATTTATCTCATTTTTGGACACAAGAAAAAAAGATTAGACAACAAGAAAGGAATTTCCTTGGGTATTAAAAAAAGTTCACTATAGTCAAACATGTCTTAAAAGAACACAACTTTTTTTTTTTTTTTTTTGTATTTCAGTACTTTTATTGCAACCAAAACATAACTGAGCAATTACCTGATGTCTTTAAAGGTTGGAAAGAGCTCGCTCTCGTAGTTGAATCTTTTTGCAAAGAAATCTCTGATACATTTGACATCTCTGTCAAAATACCTAAAAACAAAAATGAAACAACATCACAATTGATTGTTTGATTCATCAATTTCAGGTCTTGATTGATTTTTTATTTAATAAACGAGGCACCAACCATTCGGCATTAGGATGTGAGGTGGACACCATCTGGGGGAAGTCGATCATGGTAATGTGGTCCTGGTCATCTAACATAAGGTTGAATTCATTGAAGTCACCATGAATCAAGCCGTTATTGGCCAGTTTGACAATGAGCTCCATGAACTCACTGTACAGGGCTGATGGATCCTGCAGCTCATGCACCTGACACCTGGAGGAAAGCGATGATACACACGAGTTACATACAAAACAAAGATTAGGAAAAGTGTACTATTATTATTATAAGTGTAATATACAATAAAAGAAAGAAGGCTTGATTACATACAGTGGATATCCATTGATGAGCTCCATCACCACAGCATGTCTGTTATAGTCCACAGGTTTGGGAACAGGGAAACCCCGATCATACAATGCCTAAAAAATTACAAGATGACTCATGAGATGCAGCACATGAAACTGGATTCCTATTGCACATCTTATGACTTGGTGATGAAATTTTCTCTCCTACTAAGCATAATTTTCACATTTTATTTGATTTGATTCATTACCTTCATGTAGGCAAACTCCTTCATTGCAGAGAGGCGAGAGAGGTAAAGCCAGGACATGTTCTTCCTGTGTTTGTGGTAATCTCTCTTGTTCTTCAGATTCCTGAAGGAGGTACGACCTAATCTGTGAAGCTTCAGAGCATACTGCTCCCCATTTGGACTGGCAACAATAAAGATGTCTGCAGAAGGTGAACACACAAAAAAGTATTTGTATGAATGTGAGAGTTTCTAACCGTGGCTAAAATTTCTTACCAAATCAAGCAGGTAAAATGAGAAGAAGCTATAGGAACATATGCAGATAAACAGTATAAATACATTTACTGTGATTTTCTTTTTTTACCTGACTCTTTTCCCACACCCATCTGGTTGCCAACTGAAAGGATCACTTCCCTGGAGCACAAGGTCTTCAGAGCCAAGTAGTCATACCCCCCGTAGTTCAACCTGTAACCCTGCACAGCTGAGGTTAACATACACACGCATAATTAGAAAAATAACCCACATGTACCATATTTACCAAGAATAATGAGGTTCAGCTTGCATTCCTGTGTGTTTTCTTACTCTTGGTGCGCTCATAGACCACAAGTTTGTGTTTGACAAGCTCTCTGAGGATCTTGTTGCAGCCGCCATGTTTGAGGCTAGCGATGGAGGACAGGAGACTCACAGGAACAATCTCGTGGTTCTTCATCCCCATTTCAACCTGCATGAAGGAAGGTTCACAGGAAGAAACATTCTGATCATTCGAGTGCTGAGATGCAAACCTGCTTGCAGAAACAGGGTTACTATTTGCTGCGGCTGAAAAATATTATACCTGAAAAGAGCAATGCTTGAACAGACTGTTACCCAAGATTTTGGTTTCAGGAATATGATGACATTACTCAAGAGTCTTTGCAGTCAATTTTTTATTTCTAAAGCTAAGCAAGGAAACAGTAACTGGTAAA
>JAPZDV010000022.1:20683069-20717376 GCA_029814665.1 Acanthurus lineatus
GTGTGGATATGAAGAAATCAGGCCATCACAACCATACAATCAAAAACAAGTCCATCCATCCATCCATCCATCCATCCATCCATCCATCCATCCATCCATCCATCCATCCATCCATCCATGATCTTTAACTGCCATCCATCCATCCATCCATCCATATTTTATCTATAACTGGTTCTTCTTTGCAGGATTGTGGAGGGCTGTAGTCAATCCCAGCTGACATTGGGCACGGGGTTGGATAACCTGGACAGTTCATCACAGGGCTTTATTTTTACTCATACTTTTTGCCACTTAAATAAGCACACATATACATCACTATCTAATCACATATCACATATAAAGATAGATTCAACCAAAAGCATGTGTTTGCAGTTGAAATTAATGTGGAAGCTTGTATTTGTATCTGTGTGTGTCAGTGATGTATCATTTATAATTAGCTGACTTGACTTGCTGAGTTGTGCTCCACAGTCAGGCAGGCAGGCTGGTGCTGCACAGGAATAATAAGGTGCTGGGACCACAAGTATGTATTTTTAAATATAAAGGCTACTTGTTAGTGCAATATGTACACAGTCACATCCAGTGTAATATATGATCCTTTGATTCTATTCTAAAATATCATTTATAATATAATATAATTTACATTGTGTGGTTTGCGTACACCAAGCCCTGCTATATGATGTCTATTGGAACTCTGTGCATTTAACCTCTTTAAGTGTTATTAATTAATAAATATGTTTTCCTCTTTAACTGAGGTCAAAATGTCATTGTGTAAGGGGGAGTTTACGGTTGGGTTTGTTCCTCTTACACTTTCCTTAAATCTTTGAGCTTCATAGTAAAGATTTTGTGAAGTGGCACCATATTTGCCGGTCCTCACATCCTGTGGAGGCACATCTATGTTTGTGTGTTCCTGTGTATGTGAGTGTGTGTATGTGTGAGTATGAGTGATGTAACATATGCCCCAGCCAGATAATAACATGCCAGAGTGATAGAGAATGCTGCTAACTAACAGCAGTCTTTAGATGATCCTCTCCATCAAACACACACACACACACAAACACACACACACACATACTCACACACACACACTGACAAACACGTACACAGTGCTCACTTTTCAGATCCTTGTAATGGGATCACCGAGGGATCGGTCCTGCATCAGTCACAGCACACGTAAAAATGTATACTCACACACAAAGATACAGCTGATCGCCCACACGCTCACACACTCATGCACACACACACACAGACACACTCACACACACTCATCATCCAGAGGCTGAACCTGGCTGTGTATCATTAGAACGAGAAAACTGCTCTTTATCTCAGAGGTCGCTGCTGTTCAGGCCATCAGATAGCAACCACATCTTGTCTTTGTGTGTGTGCACGTGTAAAACTTTGTGTGTGTTTAATGTGTGCGCACTTAAATGCATGTGTGTGTCTTGTTTAATAACATTAACTCCTGCAAGCGTGAAATGAGACAGTGTCCTCCTATCTGTCTTTAAGAGCAGAGCTGAGAGAGCAGAGTGGCTGACATGAACTGATGGATCAAGCAGACTCTCAGTCAGATGAGCCAGTTAACTCCAATAGAAACTGTGCTGATCTCAATGGTGAGACATCACACAGTAAACCACAAAACACTGATCACATATTCTGACTTTAATTGAGTTGAGCAGGTGATACCTTGATATGATTCGGTTGCATATTATTTTCAAAGAGAATGCTTCAGATGTCCTATTTCTGATAGCTGAGTGGGGTTTTCAGAGCTAATTTCAAAACATCTGGATGACTGATTTGGGCTTTAATAAAACTACACATACAGTCAGCAGGGAGTCAGCTAATCAAATGCATGTCAGCACACACAGTTTTATTATGTTTTCCTATAACAGGTAGTGGAGATCAATATGTATTAGACTCCAAAATGCTGGAAGGAGGGCATTTTGAATAAAAATGTTTTGCGCTGGATGAAAATTTCCACAAGCTGGTTGGATTCTCAGAAATTCAAACAAATGCTCAGAAAATCTTCTGGATGTCTTGACAGCAGTCTTGGCATGTAATCAATGAGATTACTTCACAAAACCCAGAACATGTCATGTAAGCCTCGCCTGCAGGTCAGTGGGCATGGTAGCTGTGATAACTGCCAAAGATAACAGACTAGTGCACAAAATTTTAACAACAGATGTTTTTTTTTTTCTGTTTTGACTCTCACTTGTTGTGCTCAAATCCTTCTCTCAGTTCTGCTTGAGCTGTTGCCTTGGGAGAAGTGAAATAACACAAACACACACACACACAAACTCTGTTTACACACAAGCATCAAGACTGTGCATCACAGTAATCACACCGCAAGGGATGCCGGGTAATTTGGTTAAAGATGTCAGGAACGTAAATCACCTCCAATCAGTCCTGCACTCTCATTGGACGATACTCTCACCTCCAGAAGAACTTCATTGGCCACTTGTCCACCAGGCTGTCTCTGCAGATCTCAGGCTGCACAGCTGTTGCTTACAGGGACACATCAGATACGAGACTTAATTCAAGCTCCAGTAACTTATGTAACCACAACAGATATAACTTGATTTGATTTGATTTAGCCACAGGGACAAAACAGTGTTTCCTGAGAGAAATAATTTAACACTATTGGAATAAATGCATTCACTTTTTTTGCTGAGAGTCAGATGAGGAGGTTGATTACAGTCATACATGTAGTTAACAAGAAAGCAATTAGACTGACAGCGAGTCAGGGTTGTTAAAAGATCTAAAGACACGGTAGAACATTTTAAAAAATGTGCTCATTCACTCTGTTGTCCAGAGATGGATGAGAAGATCGATACCAACCTCACACCTGTCTGTTCAATTCAGGCTTCAGACAGCAGCTGCAGCCTTAAATTACTAAAATTAGTGTTTGAAGATAGCAAAGCCATTTTAAAGCTCACTAATTAAAATGCTATATCGCATTTGTATAATCCATAAAAAAGCAGGTTGTGACACATGCAAAAACACACTCACTTTCACATTAACACACACAGACATATATATATATATATGTCTATTTATAAAAACCCACGTTAGATGTTCAGGGCTTTGATTTTCTTTAGTCTCAACCACAGATAGACACTAGATAGATAAAGATCTTTAAACAGCAGCTGGATAACATCTTTACTGCATATCCAGCACTACTATTGATACTTATTAGGAACAATGCACACTCACACACATGCACTCACACACACATGCATGCAGGCCTAAGCTCAGATTTTACGATTCTGTGAACGCTGCACATCTCAGAGCTTTTTTCATTTGCACTTTCTTCCCTCAGGCTAGGACCTTCATCACGCCGCCGACCATTGATTGGGATGATACACAGCATTAATAAATGAAATGAGTACATGTAACCAGTAGAGAGGAGCCTCACAGAGGCAGCATTCAGCATGATATTCTCTAGTCTTTTCACTTGACCACAAATTTCGTAGCTGCGATTGTTAGCTTTCATGGACCAGGGGCAGCGAAGGTGATGGACAGTAAACGGAACATACAAATGAACAGCCACCCACGGGGAAAATCATCCCACCTTGAATGTTTACTGCACAGGGACCGCTCTGTGTGAGCCTGCGGTTGTCAGTAAATATTCCTGGTATGTGTGTATGTGGTGGTGTACGCTCCCAGGAGAGGGTGCTATGTGGAGTGGTGGAAATGCAGCAAAAGAAGAGATGCTGTGTGTGTGTGTGTTTGCATGTGTGTGTGTGTGTGTGTGTGTGCCCTGTCCAGGTGGATGTATTCTAGGTCAGGTCGTTTGTCAGAGCTGAGACCAGATCGATGTAGCTCTAATCTAAGGCAGTATGATGTGATTGATCACCTCATATTCTGAGGTCCTGCACATAGACCTCCACTGGGCGTGATGGACACACACACATACAAATAAAGGCACTCACATACACACACTATGGTCAGTTCACCCAAGCAAAAGAATAGATTGGGATAAAATGAAATAAGAGCAGATTGGTTTTGCCGTGCACAGGGCTGGACAGCTATCCAAGAGGGCCTGAAAAGATGATGAGAGCAGAAAGTGTTCATTGATGCCATCTTTCATGTGTGAGATGTCGATGAGCATGTGTGTGTGTGTTTTTTCTAAAATTGTTTTTTCTTTCCTGCATTAACTGTGCTATTTTTTCTCCGTCTCAGCCCCCACAATCCCCATCCCACATGTCTGGGTGTGTGCTAATGTAAGTGTGAGAGCGCATGATTTTGACAAGGTGTTTGTTTTGGTACGGCCCTGGAACACCGACGGGTGAGAAAACGGTTCCGTATGAGTGGCTTGAGGAGTGTGTTAAATGAGTAGAGCTGCTTGCCCCCCCACAGCCTGGCAGTGTGTTTGCATAATTTTCCATGTTTGAAATGTTAATGACACCTGTAGGCTATGCTATAGTGAATCTGCTCATAAGTGAATACAATGAGATAATAATGTTTGCATGTAATTGTGGATATTTCTGCGAGTTACCAGACTTCCAGCATGTGTGTGCAGCGCACGTCTCTGTGTGAGTTTCACACACTTGGGCTTCAACCTCTCCTCATTGATATGCATGGTGTCAAGAACCTCATTTGAACTGCTGGTAACGGGCTTTGCCGTGTGTTTGCCTGCTGGGCTGTACTGCCCGATCTCTTCTGAGAACTAACATATTGTTTAAAAAAAATTCAGCGTGCCTCCTTCCCTGAGTCTTCCTTCTTTTAATTGAAGATTGATTCCCTCATATTTCCTCTGAGTTAATCCAAACTCAAATTAAAATGTTAATGCCAAGTTTATGCTTTAACAAACAGTGAGCAATATTCTTGGTAAATGGACAGCATTGACGTACTGCTCCTCTAGTCTTTTGACTACCTAAAGCATTTTACAGCACAAGTCAGTATTAACCCATTCACATATATTCACATGCTAACAGCGAAAAAGTAGACAGCCCACTCTCTCTCCTTAGCTAAAACTGCCAAAATTTTATGTTCAAGCTGTAAATTGCAGTGGAACTGCAACAGCCAACAGTGATTTAGATACATTAAGTCCGCTTACTTACATGAGTTACATGGTTTCAGAATAAATCTCTTACGCAAAAATTTGACATTTTGGGAAGTATACTTTCGCTTTCGTTGCCAAGAGTTAAAGGTTTAGTGTGCAGGATTAAGGGTCTGTTTTTAACTTCAGAGGATTATACACCAATAATAACATATTTATGAATATTGTGCTCCATTTCTGCCATGTTGATCAATAGATCCCTCCTACACACTGAACATTTGAATAAGGACAATAATGCAACCCAATAGAGTAAAATTCTGACAATAGTTTAAATTGTTTCATCTAAACAATCTGCAACTTGCTGTTTTTACATTAGTTTTGCACTGTTTCATGGAGGGTTAGGTTATGGGTGGGAGTTATTTCTTTTCAGGTGTCAAAGACTCTTTTGGAACCAGCAGAGGCTCCAGAAAGTCATTACTCTTGGCCATGAATCAGTTCTGCTCTTAACATGCGGACAAAAATGTGACATATACTTGTTCGTAAACTTGTTCATAAGCTTTGGAGATGCTGGTTAGTGGATTTTATTACCAGACACAAGTCTACCTGTTTGTAGTTGTTATGCTAAGCTTACTGCCTCCTGGCTCCAGCTTCATATTGAAAGGACAGATGAGAGTGCTATCGATTTTCTCATCGAATTTTCAGAACGAGAGCAAATGAATTTTTTTTTTAATCTCAACTAACTCTTTAATGCTGATATCAATAACCTGCTTACATTGGCCTTACTCATAATTGAATTCAGGTAAACACAGTCCAGGGCCTCGCTAAGCTCTGGGTTTTATCTCCACAAAACAGCCACATCACCAGTATGCAGTGAGTCCAGCTGCAAAGTCTGTCAACTGGCTTTTGTATTTTGTCCCTTATCAGCCAAAAATTTAATAAAATTCTCTCCACTGCATCACATTCAAGAAAACATATTTGACTTCTTTCATCTTTCCTCACTGAGCAATGTGGAGCCTTCTCTGTGACTCTTTTTGAAAAACAGGCCGGGACCTCAAACGCATCATCATGAGAATCTCATCACAGCTAGGTTTCAGGTCCAGCTGCAGCCCCCGAGGTCGGCTATGAGTGCCTCTTGGCCTAAATGCAAACCTCTCCGTCTGCCCTGTAGCTGCACAGCCCTGCTCCCTCTCAGCCTCACAGGGCCGCATTCACCACATGCAAACACACAACTAAGCACAGATAAGGCCACTCTGCTGGGTTTATCACAGCCAGTTTCCCTCGCCAAATGTGTGAACCACTCCCTGTCTGTCCCTCCTCTTCCCCGCTTTTGGACCTGCCTCCATGACTCCATATTGTCGTTTTATCTCTCTCCCATTTCTCCCCATCCCATCCGTCACTCTGCCTCCATTGCGCCACGGGAGGAGGAGGACGGTCCTTCATGTTGTGCCCAGGTTTGTCTCTCTGAAGTAACTGTGTGCATGTGTGTATTTGAGCGCTTCCATGAGGGCATGAAAAAGAGAAAGGGAGCATCTGAAAACACCATTACAGAGCAGGTGTCCTTCCATCTGTGCAGATCACAGCTAACTTTTTCCTCTCTGAGTCTGTCTCCTTCTGTCACACACATCCTGTACTGATGCATTTACACAGGGAAATTAGCAACTAAAAGTACAAAAAAAAGAGTAAAAGCAAAAGGAAAAAGGGAGATAGAGAAGAAAGAGCAGGGGAGTTGTCAAAAAAGGTAAGAAAAATGGAAAACCGAAAGAAAGGACAGGCTGGGAGGCCGGAGAGATAAAACACATAAGAAAGAAGAGGACAAAAAAGGATTTGACAGAAAAATAGACAGTGTTTAGAGGAACCTAGATGAAAAGTAACAAAAACAGGTGTTGTGCGGAAGTAAAAATAAGTATTTGAGAAAGGAAATGGTGTGCAGGGCTCCAGAAAAAGGAGGAAATTAGGAGAATAGAAATATGGCAGAGGCTTTGATGAGGTCACCGCTGCTGATAAACATGCAATTTTATGCAGTGTTTGATGTTCGGTGTGTGTATGTCTGTGTTTGATGTGTGTGTGTATTTTTGCATCTCAGGAGAGCCAGAGGAGCCTATAGTCAGTCTAGCCTATAGGAGCCCTAGTTCACACTATTAAAACATGTCTGAGGGCTGCAGGAGGCAGCTGAGGCTTCCCCAGGGGAGAGGAGCTCACTGCCTGAATAGATGGATGGATTCTGTGAATGTTTACGTGGATGTATGGATGGATGAAAGTTAGTCAGATCGTAGGATGGATTGTCAGATGAGAAGACTGATGTGGAGATAGAGATGTCTATTGGTAGAAGATGGAGAACCAGACTGTTTACCTCAATAACATACTTCAAAAAGGTGTCAGTGTGGTGGTTTCTCTGCAATCAGACATTTTCAGAATTATTTTTCAACCCTGTCAGAGTGCATGTCGTATACAGTGCTGCAATTTCAGGACAAAGTAATAATGTTTAGTGTAGCAGCACAGCCACAAGACCCAGTGGTATGACAGACCATGCCAGGCTGTTTTTGAAATCAGCTTTATTAGAAATCAGTAAGCTGGGCTTTCAAAAATGCAGCATAAACAGTCTACATCTCTACATCTTCAGTCTCATCTTTTGTTTATCACATCGGGGGGTTTCCTTTGGCATTCAAATCATGCATCAGTAAATACCAAACTCCTTTAATTTATTTCACAAATCTGCTTTCATTGGTGCTGCCATTATTAGCCTGCTTACTAAATATCCTTTTTTTTTAAAAAAAAACAACAACCTCCGTCTGTCTAAGAACAACAGGAACAAACAGCATGTTGCAAAGTTCAACTCAGGTCGACAGAGTGATTCAATAACTGGCAAACAGACCTAAAAGAAAAATTTATTATGGTTTTAGATTTGAGTTGAGAGAGGCTGTCCATCTTACAGATCCTTTTTGGTCTTTGGAAAAGAGGATTAAATATTGAATGTTCCCATTTCACATTTATACTTTATAGCTTGTTTATTTTAGATCAGTGGCATCAATGCAACTGGTCTCCCAACTGATCTGATTATGTGAATGAGCATGAAGGGCCAGACAGCAACACAATCTGTTTTGCCTTTCATTCACGCACAAACACACACATCACATCGCTCTCCTTCATACAGTTATAAAACTGACCAAACCTATTGTATCAGCACTAATAGTGATGTTGTTTCCCGAGGTTATTTACTGCCACCTGCTCTTATTTGTGTCTGTGCTGTCAGATATTCTCTGATATACGGTATCTATCTCCTCTGATTTACTGATGGCCTCTGGTTCAGCTGAGGCACTTAAAGGCTTCCTGTCAGCATTTGAAGCAAACGAGTCAGAGACACAGTTGAGGCTGTGACTGCCTCCTACGAACAAGTTAAAAATAAAATGATCTCGTTTTATTTTGGTTGAGATGTCTCATAAATGCTTTTATTTGTGGGCTTGCCATGTTTACAACTATTAAATGTCAGTGAGTTCATGCTGTGAGCAGGTCCTCTAGCTAGTTCAGGAGGTAGACGAAGGAAAAGAAGGAGGTGTACGAATCATTGCTGATCCACCTGGAAGCACTGAGGTGAGATAAAAGCTGCACATGCACATTTGCCCAGAGCAGCTACAATTACGGTGACACACTTTGCCCCGACAATGACAGGCAGGCATTTGACCTACTTTTTTGTGCATTTGTATGAGGGTGCAAAAGTCTCTCCTACCACCACTAATCCAGACACTGTCCCTGTTACCTCAGAGCATCATGGTAATACACGTGCAGCTCTCCTCAGAATCATGTCTGACATCTCAAGACTCCCAGCAGCTCCAGGTCACCCAGAGGCCAGCCAATCAGAGGGCTTGTAGTAAAGTCCTCACCAGACCCCCCTGGCAGAACCAAGCGGCATAACAGTGTATCATCTTAATCAGACAGACATCTGGAGAGAGTCTGGAGCTCCTACATTCATCGTTCCTGCCTCTGTGGTTTTATGAATGGTGTAAATGTCTGTTATGGTTGCCCCTTTTGTCTAACACAACACCTTATTTGCTCTAAATTAGCACACTCTCAAGAGAGAAATCTCACTGTCTCGCTCTTTCTTTCTCCCTCAGAGGTGATTTAAGGAAACCATCAGCACTTAGAGGCTACAAGATCTGGAGTCAGATGTCTGGGTGTATCAGCTCACCCATGCATGTGTGTTGTGTGTATTTATGTGTGTGTCTCTGTGTATGATTGAATGCGTATTTCTGTGTGATGAACTGTAGCAGGCACCTGCTGGTGCACTTTTATGGGATTGACCTCACAGACACACTCTCGCTGCGCCCCAGACGCAGGTTTAGTGCACTCAGAGTGTCGGCGGTAGTGAGATGGAAAAATGGTCCACACTTCCTGAGGCAGAACAGTTTTTTTTATTCGCCACCACTGTGCAAACAGGTTCTCTTATTCACTATTAGCAGCTCTGTTTGGTGGATTAAAAAGGTGCTTTTGAGATATTTCTGTGTGGTTTTTGCACTTCTCTAACAATGCCAGAATGGATTCAATGGATGCTTTGAAGAAAGGGCAAAAAAATGATGAACCAGATCCAGATATAATCTTCTTGTTCCATGAATTCTTCGTCAAAATAGGTCACCTAACTCCATCACTGATACTGCACTTGACGATTCAGATGGGTTATGCTAACGCAACCTTCAGCTGCTTGTTCAATCAGAGAGCCACCTTCTTGCTCCACACACCCAGATTTTTTCATTTTCAAACTTGTAGTCTTCAGATGCAATTGACCAACCTCAACTTCAATCACTTTGTGTTACAATTAATCAGACTTCTAAAACTATCAGATCTCCCTGCAGCTATAACAAGCTTGTCACAAGTTTTATACACCTGTAAATGCTTTAGTACTCTTCCAAATCTGTGAACTGTTCCCTTGTAATGAAAGTTGCATTAGGATGATATTTGACCTTATTGGTGTTTGACAGTAATTGTACATGCGATTGCATTCATCAGTGTTTTCATAAGTGAAAATAACTGTAATAAAAACTCTTGTCGTGAACATATGCCCTGCAGCAACCACTTGGGACCAATCATTGCAATTAAAAATTCCATTATGGGGGGAAAAAAATAATTGCTGTAATCTACTGGGAATCTAATTTATTCCACATTTTCATTACTGCAGTTCAGAAGAGGAAAAGATAAACTTTGAAATAAAGATCCTTTTTGAAATATGCTGTATCATTCCACCACGTTTCATAACAGAATGGGTCCAGTAGTTTTCTTATTGATGCACGGGTAGAAACGGATCAATCGGTCCCCTCTGCTCAATCAATGTTTGGCAAAATGAACACAATCACTGTTTGTAATCAGTTAGACACAGGCTTGTATTTTTTTTATTTCATTTGCATAATGAAGAGTATTGTGTTTGTAATACATTTAATAATTGTTTGTTTATCTGTATTTGTAAGTCTCCCCAAAGGCAAGAGCCAATTTTCTGTCAGTTTCCTTTGTAAATGTCATTCGCTCAGTCTTTCTCTCAGTGGATCAGAGAGACATCAATGACACATTTCTCCTTCTTTGCTTTCATCCTGAAATCTGGCACCTGGAACATAACACTGCCCTTGGTAAGCCAATCTGCGTCCCAGAGCCTCCTCTTTACTCCTTCACTCCTCCTCTGTCACTTTAGCGTTAACTCCAACCCTACTTTACCTCTCCTCTTTCTTCCTTTCCTTTCCTTTCCTTTCCTTTCCTTTCCTCTCCTTATATTCCCCTCAGTCTGCCTCTCTTTAATCCCCTGCCTCTCTCCTCTTCCTCTGGTTGTCTGGAACTCTTTCAGTCCCTTGTATCGCTGTCTTCCGTCTGACAGCCTCAGAATGGAAACAAAAGAGAGGGTAGAAGATGGAGGAAGAGAGATAAAACAGCAAAAAGCCAAGTGAAGTCATACTCTCAGCCTCACTGTTTTCTTTTTTTACTTACTCTTCCTTTACTTTGCCGTCCTCTCTTTAGCTTAATGTTTGAAAGAGCTTTTATTCCACAAATTCTCTGCGCTCTCATGAATAACACATGAGCAACAACGGCAAACTCTCTCCATTTTGCATTATACCCACCCCAATCTGCTCTCTCTTATTCACACACACACACACTTACACACACTCCACTCACAGATGGCCTGGTCCAGGTCATTTCCTCTGTGGATGGAGGATAACTGGATTTGCCAGTCTGTTGTGTTCTGTTGCTCTGACTGATTTGTTTATGGACAGAAAAAGGCAAAAACACAAGCAGCTAATAAACTGTATGGTGTCTGTGTGTGTGTGTGTGTGTGTGTGTGTGTGTGTGTGTGTGTATAAATCCTTAAGGACTTTCACGTCTGCCGCAGCAGAACCCCCTACTGATGCTCACATTGCCCCCACAGTTAAGCAACAGTTGTAATTGTTAATAGCATATCAACCACCTTGTGACAGTGTAATGTTAGGTTGATGTGTTTTGCAGATTTTTCCATTATGTCCCTCTGTTTTTTGCCGAGAAGACATAATGGTGTTATTTCTCATTTCTGTCACTGTGTGTGGTTTTTCGTTTTTTCTTGCACTATGGGCACACAGTTATTACTCTGCTGAAAAAGCTATTTTCCCATCAACTCTGATCTACACTGAAACTGCAAATTGCTTAAAACTCAGAAACATGTGTCATTTTTGCTGAAGATCTTTCAGTCTATGAAAAGTCTCTGAATGAGCTCCCCCAGAGGGATGCTCGGATCCATAAAACACCTTTTGAAGCTAGAAGGAAGTTGCGAGGCTGTGGTGTTATACCCTCTTTTATCATTTTTGTAGTGTTTTTTAGGCTAGAAAGTGAGGTTTCTTGTTATTAAAGCAGCTGACAATTACATTACTCACAGCAGGAGAACACTTTTTCTCCCTCACATATTCATGGAAGCTACCTGTCAATTTAACTTGGAAGGAGAAAGTAATATATGGTAAGGGCAGGCTTTACTCTATGTTTAGATTTAACTCTCGGCAGGTGTGTGTTTCCATATATGTGCGTGTGGTAGATCCAGGTCTCTCTGTGGAAGTAAGTGCTGCACGGAAATAACCAAGTTGGCCAATTAACTGAGCGTGAAGTCACCAGCCCACACAGCCCCAATGCAATTTTAATGCCCCCACGCTTCAAAATAAACACACACAGGCTCATGCACACACATACACACACATACATGTCTCCAAACTAAACAAACCATTAAAGTTAACTATCCTTCCCCAGGGTGTCGTCTGTTGGGAGGTGCTGAAACATAACATATTTCATGTTTTTGACTTCAGCTGTCAGTCAGCTGCCAGCTTTACTGTAAGCTGCACCGTTCCAGTCTGAGATCATGGATCAACCGTCAGACAGGGAGACACAAAGACAGACAGGCCTGCGCTGCTGGAGATTTTCTCTTTTATAATTCAAACATGGAAGGTGGCATGCTGTGAAATACTCATTTAGACATCATAACGTCTGTGCTTAACATCACTTTAGACCTGATTAGAGGGGTGGACACCTCGTTATCACAGCTCCGGCTCCTTTGTTATTTGCATGACATGGCTCGATGGATGCTCAAAAAATGACCTGTCGTTCTCAGGGATATGTGTTTGGTGGATACGTTGTGTGCCAGGTGGAGACAGGACTAGTTGAATTCAGATTGATTACTATTTGTCCTCTGAGCACCTGCTTAAGCGCGCGCGCACACACACACACATGCATGTAGAGGTGGATGAATTCCCAGTCCTATGTTTGAGTTGCATTACAAATGCATATGTAGTGTTTAGAGTGGCACAGAGCTCCTTTCATATGGAGATGCGTCTGAAGAGTCCAGGCTTTGACCTGCCACAGCCTATCGGGTACAGCATTACATCCACAGCTGCCCCCTCTGTCCTTTAGATTTCTTTTATCCCTCCTCTCTTTCTCCCCCGTTAGGCTCTTCCACCCTGCGTCTGCTCCACATATTATAATAAATCTTAACAATATGCTGTGCAGAAGAACTTCTATTATTAGTGATGACAGTGATGCTGCCCTAGTTGTTTGCCTTTGTTGGTAGCCTAGATAATAAATGAATGATTCTAAATTCAGGGGTTGTGAATAGGGCCATGTGCGAAAGGACTGAAATGTAAATGTATGATCGGGGAAAAATGAAAAGAAAAGAGCTCGGAGCTAGCAGGGGCGACCACATTTTCTAGTCTGCCAGAAGATAAATATAATGGAGATGAATGTCAGCGAGGCTCATTGTTTGGCTGCCATGGGAGGTGTAGGCGACTCATCATGTATGTCAGTCTGTGTCGTTTGTGTGTGCGCGTGCTAATTTTATGCATGCTCTGAGCTCCAGTCTGATTGTCAGTCTGACGTGTGCTCACCTTTGTCTGAGTGAAGAGACGGGAGGAAGGAGGGGTGCAGGAGGAGAGCGTTGGGGAGACAAAGATTTGGAAGAAGTTTAAGCAGGTTGCAGGAGGCTCTGATTAAGCTTTTGTCTCGTATTTGTGTGTGTGTAAGAAAGAACAAGGGGAAGAAGCCCTGCTATGACAATTTATCCGTTGCTTAGCAGGTGCAGTCTGACCTGCCACACTTTCCCCCCACCTGCATCTCTCTTTTCTGTTCCACGTCTCTCCTCTCTGCCAAACAAAGGCAAGGAAGTCTCTTTCTACTGATGTCAGGCAGAACAAAGACACAGGATAAAACACTTTTTTTCTGTGGTAGCATTACCTTTTATGTGCACAATACTTCAAAACACGTTTCATTTTTGCTTCCGTGGCAACATTTGCACTGCCATATATATTTATTCTATTTATATATGTTCATATGTAGGGCACTGTTGGAGTGTATGTGCTCTGCTTTAATATGTAACTGAGCCAGATTGTCAGCACAGCTGTGATGACATTTTGGTTTCAACTTGACATTTCCTCTGTCTAAAACAGCAACACCTAGTAAACATACAGAGAGTTGATACATATATTTGTCCTCATACTTCCGCCCTTCCCCACACATACACACAAAGAACACACACAAACTCGTTTAAAGATCAGCCATTGATCTTCTCTTTCTCCCCTGCCTAGGCAATTATCTCCCTAATTATTCAGAATCCATCTTCCGCTCAGTGTAAGCCATCAACCAGGAAACTAGTGTGTGTGTGTGTGTGTGTGTGTGTGTGTGTGTGTTTGTGTCTAGGTGTGTGAGGATGTGTTGCAGGATGGGACAGAAACTGTTTCCCTAATTGCTTAAAAAAGACAGGGAGCCTGACATTTACTTGCACCCTGCAAATAGCAGCCTGCAGTGTAAATCAGTCACCAGTGTATGCACAGGCCTCTCTGTATACACACACACACACACACAAACGCAGAACCACCACATGGATGATATGTCACACCTGTCATATTAAGGGAGCCATTAAGGAAGAGTCAGCACCCCGGCTCTTATTAATGATGTCACTGTGGACAGTATGTCGTATTAATGATGTCACAGCAAGAAGTGAGTTACTGCAGCGGCTCTTCATCTGCCTGTGTGTGTTTGTGTCTGTGTGTGTGTGTGTGTGTTTATAGAGAGGATGGAAGAGGGGTAGAGCAGTGCTTCATTTGTAACACGGTCCGACCTTGATGCCTGGGAATGAACGATGGGGGAGGGGAGGAGAGTGGAGGGAGTAGGAGGAGGAGGAATGGAGAGGTGTAACATCTCTTTGTCATCACCCCTCTCTTGTGGCTTCCTGCTCGGCCCTGGTGCTCTGCTCTGCTGTGCTTATAGTGGCACAACCTCGCTTTGTGTACATGTGTAGGAGCTGCTGTCCTATGCTTTCCATGTGCAGTGTGTGTGTGTGTATACAGGCTCAGACACCAGAACAACAATGGAACATTCCTCTGACCTGACCAGGATTAGTCCATGCAGTCATGCAGAGAGAGGGAAAGACAGAATAAAGATAACAATGAGAGAGGAGAGTTTAATCAGTGGGTGTGAATATAAAAGTGTGTTATTACAAGCTGTAATACGGTGATGCTGCAAGAGCAGAGCATCACATCTGTAACAACTGGGTCAAAAACGGGAAAATATTCGCACTGCGAAAGGTTTCTAACCAGACACAGAAGTGGTTTTATTAGATGTCCTGGACTCTAAAAGCTGATGTCAGACCTTTACGTGAAGCTGATGTCAGTTCAGAGGAGTTTAGAGAGGACACAGGTCAGGTTACGCTGTCTGTGTGTGTCTGTGTGTGTGTGTGTGTGTGTTTGAGAGGTTATGTGAACATAGGTGCTGACTTCACTGTTCCACACCATACCAGGGTTGGATTAGTGTGAACAAACACAATTTACAGTGATTTATGCCTTGACTCATGAGGACAAGGTTACTGAGAGGGCTCCCTTTTGTGGCTTTGTACAAGCTGGACAAAAGATGTGTACACAGGTTTTCTCTCTCTTTTCCTTTTTCCTTCGCCTGGCCTCTGATTTTTATTTTTCCTCTGTTAGAAAAATTCAAAATCCTTCTTTTTTTTAGGGTAAAGCTGCTGCTGCTGCTGTGTGAGAGAGAAGTGATGCTCTTCCCACTGTGTGTGCAGTGATTGCCTCTGAGTCTCACCGTGGCCCAGAAACCCTGCTGGCAGTGGTTTTAGCATCTGGAAAACAGTGTGTGCATATGTGTGTGTGTGTGTGTGGATGATAGAGAGAAAGAGAAAGGGTGGGTGTGTGTCCTGCAGCCGCAGACTAATGATGTTGTTGACCTGCTCTTTGTCTTGAAACAAAGAGGTGCTTGTGGCTACGCTCTTCTCCGTCACACACGTAACACACATGTACTGGAGACACAGCTTTGATTGTGAGTGTGTGTAGTGTGTGAGTCTGTGTTTCTGACAGCTGCGTCCATGTGGAGGACTCTTCATTGAAATGCATTAAAATTATTTGGGATGCGTGTTTCTGAAGCAGCTCTTCACACGGCCCCAGCCCTGCTCAATAACCCCTGCCGAAGTGTGTGTGTGTGTGTGTGTGAAAGTGAGTGTGTCTGTATTAATGCATGAAACTAGTCCAGGGATGTAATCTCCATAAGTGATGACTTGAGAGTGCAGATGCATTTTAAGGTAATTATCTCTATAGGTCATTGTTGTCTTCATATACACATGCACACACACAAATCAACACACACACACACGCACATTGGGGTGGGTATATGTGCTTCAATTATCACCAAAGTCACAGTGTACCGTGCTAACACAAACCAGAGCTGGAAATATCACAGCAAACAGTTGTGGACAAACAGAGATGTGGACACACTTCCAGTCTCATTCACACATTTAGTGAGTTAACAGCCACAAACACACAAACCTCATTACAAACATGCATCTGAAGACTTATGCACACACACTCACACACACCAGCTGACAGTTAGGTAAATAAAGCTATATGTAACACCAGATATGAGTTACTTATCAGGCGTCAGGCAGTCCACAGACTCTCCACTCTGTCAAGGTGAAACGTAATGAATAAAATAAAAATAAAGATTCAAAACAGCTGAACTTGGGCGGGCATTGCAGTATTTCATATAAAAAATTAATATTAGTTTGTAAAATGGATAAGTCAGGGTTTTGGTGAAGCAGCTTCATGTTAAAGCATCAAGGACTAAAATCATGTGGGTGCTTACGCATGTGATCCATGTTAAGTAAATGTTTATTAGTCAATACCAGGAATTTGTTATTAAATTACCCACAAACTCATCCAGTCCTTCTACTTCATGTTTGATCTTGCAATTTTTTTCATTTTTTTCTTACAATTTTTGTAACAATGGTCAAACAGAAAAAATGCTTAGAAGTGTCACCCGTTACTTTGTAAATTTATCCATTTAAGTAACTCAATTAGCCAGAGTTGAATCTGGGGTTGGTAATGTTGGAGCAACCAGCAAAAGTAGGCCTTCAGACATCCCTCCAATACCTCAAAACACACATGGAAAGCCTCTGCCTGACTACTCAAGAGAGCCATGGTTCTTTTAATAAAAGAACAACCCTGGTAAATGCCATAATTGCCCTAAAGAAGACTCCAATCATGTACAAGAGTACAGGGCAAAGTGCCTGTACGTGGGCAGAGAGGCTAGTCACTCTTCTCTTTCAATAAAAAATGATGGGATGTGCTTATAAAGTGTCTGCAATAACTAGAGATGGCCTCCTTTTTTTCTGTTTATTCACAGCATTTTATTTATTTATTTATTGATTATTGCTGGCATGTAGAGAGAATGTAAATATATATTTTTAAATGCATGTAAAATATACGACCTAATCCATGTAATATACATAGTCTTGCATACAAATCAATCCTCAATCATACTTTATAATGAAGTTCTTTTATAATGCCTCAGGGTTTGTAAAATTGCTTTTTGAAGTAACTAAAATACAGCCATGTTCATCTAATACCAGACCTGACCATTCAGTTTTCGGATAGTTGGCAGCACTACACACTGTTTTAGGAAGCAATAAGGTTATCTCATAGATACAAATGGCTTCATTACGCTATATGACCTGCAAAATTACTTGGTAATTACATATAGGTCATTTAAAACCCATAATATGAGCACATATTGAACTGTGTATTCATTTCCTGCACTGTGAGACTTTTACTGTCTCCTTTCAGCGGCCTTTAAACAGGAAAACACTGCAGGCGGCTTCATGAGTCAGACACTACTCATGTACTGATAAGTCAGGCCTGGATGGGTCTATAGAGCAGCTGCTGAAGTGACATATGGGGCACAGCTGAGATATAAGGAACCTGTATTACACTGAAATCATATCTTTTTATTCAATCATATCTTTTCTGCTGAATTCAATAGCTTGAACTGAGTCCAGGAAACAGATTCAGATCCACAGATGTGCCAGACTGGTTGTCAGTGCTGTGCAGATTGGTGTTAATAATGACTTGGACTTATTGTTGGTAAAAGATAGAATAGTAAACTCACTCAGTATACACAGCTCCTGTGACTTAACAGGACAGAAAGCTAGATTACTGAGTAGTACACTATTATTTTATCCAATATTGTATGAAATTCACTCTACAAGACGGTCAGACTTCAGTAGACACAATTCAAACGGATTAATAAAAGCGCTTTGATGTTTGGCTTACCAGCCAAGATTTCCAGAAGAAAAAAAAAGATTTCTAGGAGGCCAGTCCCCTAAAACTGTTATACACAATTTAATAAGCTGAAGTCAAGCAGTTTTTTGAGCAGCTCTTCATCCGCTCCTGTCGATCACTGTTTTCTTTGGGCAAGAGAACTCGACAGGTTACTTTTACCTTCTGAAATGAATGTATATGCTCCAGAAAAAAACAGTTTTCAGTTATGCAGAGTTTGCAGATGTTCAGGGGGCTCTAAAGTAAACAAGATTTCCTTAACACATGCACACCCTGCACATTGCTGCATACACTAGTTGGTAGTTAGGGTTATCTTCAATCCCAGATGGGCCACTAGTCGTTGGACCCTAAAGAAAGCATGTACTCTGTTTGTGTGTGTATGTGTGTTCATTTGTGTGTGTGTGTGTATGTGTGTATATCGTCCTCCTTCTTCATCTATCTCTCTCGCTCCCTCGATCTGTCGGGGTTGACAGAGGATAGAATGTGTTGCTGAGCACCGGACTTCAGCAACTGTGCAGAAATGTGTGTGTGTCTATATGTGAAGTCAGGGATAGCTATGGGAAAGGATTAGGACAGCTTTAGACAGGCTTTGTTTAATAAGCAGCACAACGGCTGCTCCGGATGGGAAACCACCCAACTGCAAACACAACCATGCACACTCACTCACACACACACACACACTCTCACACATATACAAAAACACAAAAAAACACACAGGAAAGATACCAATAGGCTAAAAAAGCTTGGACCCATAGTTTTTTTTATGGTGGAAGCGGGGCTGTGGTTAAGTATTTGTGTGTGTTTCTGTGTGTTTGTGTGTGTGTGTGTGTTGAGGTTCTGTTCCAGGGATTGGGGTCCATGGCTGTGGTAATGGGAGCGATGAAGCTGAAAGCAAGGGATGAACCAGGGGATAAAAGATGGATAAAGGGAAGGATGGAACTGTGCACATTGCCCAAGGAGCTCTATACTGATTGGCTCTGAGTGACCGCATGTGTATGTCTATGTCTATGTGTGTGTGTACGTGTATGTGTGTGTGTATCCCCACAGATGTGAACAGCTTAGCTATTTTCTCAGCAGACCAATTAGATGAAGGGAGTTTGGTCCCCATGTGTGAAAGCCCCTGCCTGGTAATTGGAGCTTGATTAGTGGATGTATTAGCTGTGTTCTAGTCTATGTGTCTGTGTGTGTGTGTGTGTGTGTGTGTGTGTGTGTGTATGTGTGTGTGTGTGTGTTACCATTTCAGTCTGTATTATAGAAAGATTAAACTTGGCTTCCAGTGATTTGTGCTCACTTCTGTCGGTATATCTATGTGTCTGAGCCCAGTCAGTGAAGTGATGCTAATTCAGCTAAGGCGATTCCCAATCCTACTACTTAATACATGCAAATAGATTCCTACAGGGTTCATCATAACAGAGATTTTACTATCATAACATTGTTTCTCAACTAGGTCAGTGTCAGACGGCCAGAGATTTGGAGCTAAAAGTGAAGAGAGACCATAACCAGAGTGTTTCTTGCGACAGCCGTGTTATCCCACAAAGGCGTGATGTTGGAACCAACAGCTGCAGTAATGGAGAGAGATGATGAAAGTGTGATGGGGGCGAGTGGGAAAGAGGGAAGTAGGAGGAGAGATTGATAAAGACAGAGAGGGCAAGAGGAGAGAGGTGAGGCCTGCTTCTGAGCACCACTCCTGGGAGCCTAAATGCTTCCTCATCAGTAAACAGTGAATAATTCATCTAGTTACTATAGAGAGCACACTCACTCTCACACACATCTGCATGTGCACCAACACATGCACACACACGACCACAGCAAAAATCATATTCATGTCACAGAAAGGCCATTTTTACAGCAGACAGGCAGCCCCGACCAGTGTGGGGCTTTTATTATTCACTAGCTTATGAACTCTGCAGGACCCTTCACTCTTTGACTGTCTGCACGTGTGTACATGTGTGTGTTTCTGTGATTGTGTGTGTGAACAGTTTAAATGTATTTGCGGCAAGCAGGAGTTTCATTTTCTGCATCTGTAAGGGTGAAAAGGAGGACAGAGGAGAGAGGCACGCAACTTTCCCCTATTCTTAACCCCGAGGCATGCACACACACTCACACACACACTTACATTCACTGACACACACATGGAAATGCCTCCAACAGATGACGGAGAGTTGAATGCTTTGGTTTTATGCCAGAAAACAAATACACAGTTTCCAATTTCTGAGAACCTTCTGTGTGTGTGTTACAGCGACTAAACTATTGATCCAGGGTCACCTAAGTTACAAAATCACACATTTCTCACATTTGCATTCACAAACACAGACACACCCTTTTGCATACACACTTCCATGAACACACAAGCAGACAGGCAGTGGGATAGGTGTGATTCATTCCAGCGCTCACTCGCGTCTTTCATTTAAATTTGTCATGTATAATAACTGAATACCTTTGTGAAATACCATTGCATGCTGCAGAATAAAAAGAACAATATTTTATTTCATTTCCATAACTCCTGCCTGTGAATTATTACTATGCTAATGTTGTCGGGGAACCACAGTTGCTGCACACTAAGGTGCCAGCCTTGCTTTTTTATAAACTGAAAGGAAAACACAGTGAAATACAATAAGCTGCAGAATAATCAATTGTAAACTGTTTACAAAAGCGACTTGCATTGTTGTTCGCTCTTATTATTTGATCACAGCAGTATTTCACATTCAAAACGAAACCAAATATGAAGCAGGGGGCTGTGACATAGTAATGAGGTACAAGAGGAGGAAATGGGTTTTGTCTCTGGGTAATTTCAACTCTGCATGTGTCTGTGTCTGTGTGTGTGTGTGTGTGTGTGATGACTGATGTTTCTGACCGTAACCTCTGCCCCAGAATACTATGGACACCTGTCTTCCCACGCAAGATCCTCCAGGACCCTCTCGTTCAATGCAGGCCTGATTTATTAGACCCCAAGGGCTCCCTCTCTCTCTCTCTAGCTTTCTCTGTCTGCCTCATACTCTCCCTCATTCTCTCTTTCACTGTCTGACACACACACTCACACATAGGCTACACAGACAACCCTCATCCTGAAGGACCATAGAGAGAAAAAGAGAGAAATGGCTCCTGTCATTTTTCCTCTTTTAACTGGGGCTTTGCAGCGGTTTCTGTCACAGAGCCCCTGAGGGGAGGACATCAAACAAAGGAAAAACCTTTCACACTTTATTGTCTTTTACCACAGAGAGCTCATATCTCTTTTCTTACTCTGTCTCCCCTGTTTTTTACACTTCCATCATATTCCTCTCGTTCATCTTCTTTCCCCCTTTTCCTCATCTCTTTCTATATCTATATTTTATAAAGTTTGACGTTTTGACAATGCCCTTTGACCATGCCAGCTTGTCAAGAATACAGAGAGGGCAAAGAGGGGAAAAAAGGGATGGAGAATGGTGAAGACACTGAGAGAAGGGGAGAGAGATTTTGAGGTGGAGAAGAGAGAGAGGGGTCTGCCAGAAGGGGGATGTTTGAAGGGCTGAGGAGCAGGCAGGAAGCCTTACCTGTTAAGAAAAAAAACACATGTTAAAAATGCAATTTCACATGTTAAAAATGCACAAATAGTGCTTCAAGCATTATACAACAATAAAACATCAGACTATTAAAAGACACTTGGAGAATCACATCAATGTGGCTTTTGTTAGTTTATTATATTTCTTTCTTCCTCATACTCTTGTGTCCTCAGGTGCTGAGAAATAGGTGAGTGACATGACAAATAGTTTTTTCAGATTGACATGTTTACTCACTTGCAGTACACACAAATTCTTGCAAGGCCACAGGTGACTATGTGTGTTTTACTGTACATGCTGTGTGTTAAAAACTGAGGCTGGATCACAGGAACCAGACTTTCAGAAGTTCTTGCTGTCCTGCAGAATATTTATCAGACCTATACTGGAATCTGGCAACAGCTTCTTGCTGTTCCTACACATGGACTTATTTAACAGTATTTGGGTGAACTTTTTATATTTATATGCAGGAATACAGAGAAAAGTGAATTGAGCTGCTGGAAGTTATGTGAGACTTTTCCAAAAAAAAAAACCCAAAAACTTGTAAAATAGGAGTGTATTGGGTTAATACCTGTAATCAGTTATTCGGTATATATTGCTTATTGACAAAGTAAGTACACGTATTACTTTTAAGTCTCAATCTGTTTTCATGTTATCTTTATATTGCTGTAACAAAAAGACTGAATAAGTTTTAAAAAGAACAGAAAGTGTCACATGAATAGTGTAAGGTTTTTCAATCACAGCACAGACAGAATTTGAATAAAAGTAAGAAAAATCTGGAAATAACAACTTAAATAGAGCATCTTTTTCAGCTTCGCAAAGGAAACTTGGCCATGCGTTTATTAACAATGCAGAATAATTGTCCTGGAGGAGAATAAAATATAATGAAATTGAAATTTAAAAAGAAACCAGTGATGTTTCTCCCAGCTATGTGTCTGAGTGTGTCAGTGTGTATCTTTGTGTGTGTGTGTGTGTGTGTGTGTGTGAATGTGTGTGTGTGTGAATGAGTGTGCACAAGCCAAATGCAGAGTTAGAGAAAATCTAACAGAGTTGATGCGTTCTCACTGACAGACTGGCTGATCACAAAACACATACATTATACACACATACACCATCCACATGAGATGTAAGCCCAAGAAGTAGTTACACATTGTATATTACACACACACACACACACACACACACACACGCATGCACACACACACACACACACGCACTCACTAGTACTGGGGCAGAGGTTAGAATTGACGGCTTGGAGCGACCTTCATTTGAGGTAACTGTTTCCCTGTGGACTTTCTGCCCTTTTGCAGGCAGCAGAATTTCTCTGAGAGAAGACGCTCGCAGCGTCATTATTTTCATCTTCCATGCAGGAGACGGAGCGCTTCAGGAGGCAAATGGCTTGACACAGCTGGTACTGTCTGATCTGAGTTGGGGGTAGGCTAATCAATACCATTGAGGGAGATCAATCCCACTGTGTGTCCCTCAGGTTTTCACATTGTGTGTATGTATGTCTTCGTGTGTGTGTGTCATTTCCCTGGTGGTCGTGGTATTGTACCTAATGGGAGACCTCCTGCAGCCAGCTGTTAGGAGCTAAATTCTGCCCAAACATTGAGTTTGACCCACAATTTGATTGGCTGCTGGACACACACACAATTTGCGTGTCTGTTAGTGTGCATTTGTGTGTTTTTGGCCTTGTGCACATGTAAGGGAATGTGTCAGCACATGCATTTGTGTATGTGTGTATACATGTGTGAGTGTGTAAGAGTTGTACCCAGGTGCACTGCCTGAAGGTTGGTGGGCTGATAGGAGGGTGTATGTGTGTGTGTGTGTGTGTGTGTGTGTGCGCGCGTGTGTGTGTGTGTCTGTGTGTTTATGCATGTGTGTGTGGATCTGTGTGTGTATGTGTGTGTGAGGGGATGACAGGGTGTGTCAGGAGGATTCTTCTCCCAAAATCCCACAGCACGAAATAAGGTCAAATTCAAAATATCGTGTCAGAGGAAAAAAACAGGGAGGGAAAAAGCTGGAAGGTATTTTTATGTAAATTATGATCTTCACTGAATTAGAAATGAGGAATTGAAAGTGGAAATTTCAGTTATGGTGTCTCAACTGCACAAACCGTTCTGACTTGAGGTTTTGTTGATGTGATGGGCACACACTGATAACGATGTTGCATAAAGACCCTGTGTATAATGTGTAGATTTTTTTTAGCTCTGTCCCCAGGAAAAATACTTATTTCAAACATTCTTGACTCAACACAAGATTAGGAATATCTAAAGTGAATTGTGTCTTTTTGTTTTGTTTTGATGAATCAAGAGAGGCTCTCAAGCTTTGAATGGCTTCAGAAGAAGTATTACATGTCACCAAATGTTTTTTTTTTTTGAACAGATGCCATGTAAAATAAATGTTAATGTGCGGTAAAACGTTTTTGTCCCTCAGGGATTTTTTCTTGGGCTCAGACACACTGTAATCAGCAACACACTTGCTAATATATCCCATACATGCAAAGACTCTGTGTGAGTGTGCCCACTGTGTACAACAGTTATTCTTTAAATAACAAGGATAAAAGAAAGTATTTTAAAATAAACAGAGGATAAATAAGTCAGTTAATAATCAGATCACAGTATCTCAGTTTCCATATAAAAAACATACGATTTACAATAGAATGAAATGAATGAGTTTTTAACCCTGTCTCTGGTTTTACTGATATTATTTTTTTGTTTGTTATGGTTTTTAAAACATTTGCTTTATACTTGTTCAACATTTGCATGAAACCAGGACTAAAGAAAGATAGAGAGGATAATGAGACACCATTTAAATGAGCCAAATGAGAAAGACAGAGACAAAGAGACACACAGCAGAGAGACACCTGCTAGGCCCTTCACCTCCCTCGCTCTGTTGTTCCGTTAGCCTTCTGGTGATTGGACGTGTGTGTGGGTGTGAATTCAAGCTTGTAAAGTAAAAAAAAAAAAAAAAAAGAGCAGCTCCACAGACACACCCACACAAACACATGCCGACACAATGGTGTCTGAATATTTCTCAACACTCAGTCCTGCAGGAAAGCAGGATAAATCATGTGTGCAAATATTTGATTCTCAGCCTGAGGTTCCATCTGAATAAGCCATCAGTTGGAAATGTGTGAGGTGTGAACATGTATCTGTTTTTGCTTTGTGCCTTTTTATTGGTGCAGATACATGAACTGCAGCCCAAAGATTATGTTTTTCCATGAACTTATCATAAAACAGAAGAGATCCTCTTAAGGTTTGGGCAGCTTTTGAGGAACCTGAGTGAGACGCAAGTGAGCAGTTAGCTTGTCATTTCAGCTGGAATAAATTATAATTTATAATCAATGATGTGACACAGTGGAAAAAATTTGAAAATGATGCATGATTTATTAAAACACATGAAAGAAAGCTGCAGTTTCCTCGCTAAATGTGCTGTTGCCCCCAGCTGTTAAACTCCTTTTCATACAACATGCATTACAAATCGGTCTCAATTAATTAGACCTTCTAATTATCATATTGTGCCCAATGCTTCATGCTGATAAATGATCAGCCATCATGGCTAAATTCTGCCTTTTAAACAAAGCTAAATGAGGAATCCAGGCATGCAAATCACCCTGATGGATGACTTCTTTTGAACTTTGACTGTAGAGCCATGTGTTACTTTGATTACATTGGGCTGCTTTCATCCTTCTTGACATAAACACCAAAGAAACACTTTCACGTCAGTACTGTGGTAGGTAAACAAAACCTTAAAATCAGTTTTTATGACTTGGAGTCCCTCACTGTCCCTGCTGACTAGTTATTTGTGTAGATTTCATTCCAGTCTTTCTGTTTTCAGCTGCTTAGCCAGTTTTCACTGTATCACAATGCATTTTTTATTATGCAAATATTAATTTTAAGAAGTTTCAGTGTTTATTATTTAACCCAAGAGGGAACGCTGACCTAGATTTCATTTCAACGGTTTGTTTCAGGATATTTCCAGCTCTAACAGCCAGATTGTTGTTAAATGAGTTTTGGACGCTGCACCCCACCCCTCACCCGGCCTGGGTGGGCCTGTCTGCAGGGTGCCAAGCAGGGTGTCTGTGGCCAGTGATGTGAATTGACATGCTGTTTAAAAATGGATCTGTCTAAATTATTCAGTCTGTTATTTTAGTGTCAGCAGTCAGTGCTGATGTCTGGTTGTCACGGAAACATAGTCCCATGATCCTGAGCCCACAGCTGAGTCCCCAGAAGAGAAAAGAGCAAAAGAGATGCAGCACACAAGCCTGATCATTTCCACAGAAAATGAGGTGAGAGTATTCACAGTCACTCCAAGTGAAAATGTGTGTAAGAAAAGAAAAACACATCTTCCTAGAGAGTAAGGGGCCAATTTTATGAGACCACTAGCAGTGAGATGTTATACAGGGCCACAAAAATGATATAAAATGTTACATAGTGTATACTGCCAGTAGGGTGTAGATGAAATACAATACTTGCCTGGAACTGATGAATACATACAGGCGGCTCTCTGGCTCTGTCTTTCTCTCTTTTTCAAACACATACACACACACACACACACAGGATGGGTCCCAGGCTGTGTCGGTCAGGCTTTATGGATCTCCAGTGAGACATGAACACATGGAACAGCCATCTAGCTTCCAGCTGCTGGTGTGGAGTTTCTCTCCATCTCCCACTGAGGTCCTCTCTGTGATGAGAGGCTGCATCTGGGGGCTGGCACTTCACTCACTGGACACTTGTCTGCAAAGAAAAACTCCTATTCATTTTCAGTAAGCTCTCCATATGCACTTGTCTGCATGCCTGAAAGTCTGCATGTATGTTTGGCTCGCTTTGTGTGTACAGTAAAAATTTCTTTGTAAGCGGTCAGGCTGTCGCGGCAGAGAAACGGCTGTGAGAACAGCTGTGGAATCAGACGGTGATTTTCTCTTCCACCTAAACGCTGGGATTTACACGCTGCCCAAAGCCCAAACACACAACGCTCCTGTGCCAAGACGAACATGCATATGCATGCAATCATGCGCACGTACACAAAGGACTCTTCCTCTTGCACAGATTGCATCATACATTTCGGGTCATTTCATCATCTGTTAGTCATTTTTCTTTTTAAGCTCTTCACCTTAAACAAACAGTCATAATGTACTCATTTATTTATTCCCAAAGAGAAAGAGAGAAAGAGAAAGAGAATCTCTTGCGTACAAATTGGTTCCTGTTCAAGCAGCTTACTTTTGATACAATATGCTACCAACTGCTCCAGTTCATTACACACTCAATCAGCAGCATTTGAAGCACTATTAAACCAGACAAATTGACAAACCCACCCCGATTCCTTTAAAAGGTGTAAAACACAGATACTGTGCACCTTCACACTGGGAGATGTCCAATCAAACCAGTGTGCATCATCTTAAGAGGCCTGTCAGAGCACAAAGAGGTGATTTAACACTTAAGCTCCATTTGCTTGTTGTGTGTTGTACAGCAGCAGAGAGCTAGCTGCTCTTTTCACGGTCCCAAAATACTTGAAACTTAGTCTCAGTCACATTTACACAAAATAAATGTTTTACTCATCACTTGAGATGCAACATGCCACAAAGAACAGGACTTAGTGCCAGTCAGGATATGTTAACTCCCGCTGCAGCCATTTGGAGACTTGCAGCCTGCTGTCTTCACAGTGTGACTCCAAATCCCACCGTCCCTATCGCGCCTTCGTTCTTACCTGTCAGCAGATGAGAGCCTCATACACCTGCGGCAGCCTGGGTTGGTGTGTGTATGTTTGTGTTCGCTTGTGGGTGCCCACCAAGGAGCTTGCTGTGCAAGCATATTCACAGCCAGCATTTCTGACAAGCTTAATGAATCTCCAGAGAGCCGCTACCTGCCAGCTCTCTCTTGTTCTGTCTTGTCTTCATTGTTCTCTCACTCTGTTTTCTCCGTCTTGTTTTCTATCCACCCGCCACCCCTCCTCGCTGTTGTCTGCCTAAACCGACGTTGCCTCTCTCATTGTGGTGGGGTTTTGCCTCCATCAGCTAACAAGCGTTGCTTATCTGTACTGGGAACACATATTACACATCCCCATTAACCCCCGAGGAAATAAACGGTCTGAGGGAGACCTTGCTGTTTATGATGTGGATGAGATGAAGTTCTTTAAACACAAAGCCAATTGATGCTTGTTACTCAAACTTCTGTTGTGTTGGAGAGGGAACCTCCTTCCAGAGAAGAGGCTTTAATTATACTTACCCGTGCTGTATTAGTCATGCCTCAGCTCAGCTTGTCTATCCAAAATCCATTACCTATGCCTGAGGAGGCCTTGTTAGTTCACAACTGAGTGCTAATTACCCAACATTATGATACATAGGCCTCATCTTGCTGTAATCACAGTAATTAGTGAAATAAAGTTGGTCTTCATGAGCAGGGAGGCAGAAGAACCAAGAGTGTGGAGAACAAAAGACTCTTGCATCCACCTTAAATGTCCTTCAAAATACACACGTGTGAACGTCTGCATACACTAACACGCACAAGCACACATTTATCTCATGTGTCAGTTAGAAAGTTGTGACTGCTTCACTGATCTGTTGCCTCGCGTGAACTGGGGGGGGGGCGGTGAGCGTGCACACACAGAGCATGAGTAATGAAACGCTTCACACTCATTTGGCTTTTGCACTTCAAATGAGATTGGCACGGCACAGCGTCTAAAACACAACCATTAGATCTATAATGACTCCACAGCCTACTCCCCTTGGACTGACTACACACACACACATACACACACACACACCCAGCCCCCCAAATAGTCTATGTATTATGCATTCCACCCATCTGCCACTCTGTGAGCACTCTATCCCAAGGGGAAGAGAGGGGAGGGGAGGGGAAGGGGGAGAGAGGGAGGCGCTCACAGCTGGATGTCGGAAAGAGAGGAGTGAGCTTCTTCTCCTCCTTCGTCTTTCTCACTCCCCCCTTCTCCTTCTCCATCTGTATATCTGTCAGGTTGCAGGAATGCAAAGGGGCTCACCTGTGTTCGGGCTTCTTCCTCACAGACAGGTATGAGCATATGGCTCTGGAGTATGAGTGATTTATAGATGCCATACCTTTTTTTTCTCACTCTCTGCTCTGTGTGTGTGCGTGTGCTTGCATGTGTGTGTGTGTGTGCGCATGTGTGTGTGTGTGAGTGTGGGTGTGTGTTGAGGAGTTTTTGTTTACCACTTGGAGGATTTGGATGGCCCAGCAGGAGATGGAAGCTGACCATCTGTGGCCGCAAGACTCAAAATATCTGTGAAGCTTCAGTGTGTGTACATGTGTGGAAAACACAACGTATCAACAAAGTAACCTGCATGTGTTTAAGAGAGAGAGACAGAGAGATGTCTGTGTGTTCAATATGATCAAAGTCGATGCACAGAAAGCAGCATCATACTAGATGAACAATTATCCCCAGCGCTGCCTTCATGATCAGATGTAAGGGATTGAAAATGTCCCAATTTTGGAAGTTATGCACTCATGTTTGCACAAAAAGATGCCTCTTATCCCAAAATTAACATTGGTAGAATCACAAGGCTTCTGCCCATTTATGTGGATGTTAGCTGGCAAACTGACTGACAAAACAGGTTTCACAGCAGAGAAAGCTGGAGGCGAGAAGGGAGCAGCTTTAATAGCGTGTCTTTGTCTCACAGCTGCCAAACATTCACCCTGACCCAAACCAAACTGCAACCCCATGATCCTCATCTGCCCTATTACATCCTTCAGCTGTTTCCTTCTTACTGCTCTGTGTGTGTGCAAGTATCTGTGTGTATTTGCCCGGAGAAAACAGAGGCTTCGTTGTCACTGTGCTGTCTGATGCAGCTGTGTGTGCTTCAGATGTTTTTACACAAAGGATGAAATGGATAGTTGAAGGAAATGGAGGCCGGGGGTGAATGCAAAGACGAGATAGTAAAGAAATTCACCTATGAGTTTGTCAGATGTGTAATTTTTGTTTACTTCAGATTTATTCACACATGACTTGTTGAACTCTTTGTGGCAAAAACTTCACTTTACAAGGCCAGCATGTATTTTTACCCTCAAAGCACTGATACCCTGTTTAACTAAAAAAAGAAAGGGTCACCAGAGACATCTTTTGTATTCTTTCTATAGACATTCTTAATATTGTTCTTATACGTATAGTTTGAGCTTTACCAAAAGCTCCAATCTTAACAGAAAAATATTGTTTCTATATAAATACAATGGTGGAAGAAGTAATCAGTAATGAGAGCAGAAAGAAGAGAACAATTAGATAGAGGAAATGTGTGAAACACAGCTATTACACCATTAAAGGGCTATATTTTATATATTCTCTCCTCTGTTGCTATATTTAACTGTAATGTCATGATAGTATTTTGGGTCAGTACTAGTCAATCAATGCACATCAACGGGCCGCTCTGGGAAAAAGACACTGAGGTTGAGAGTGTAAGAAGAGAAGGATCAATGTGATAATCTCTCCCTCTCTGGCCTGCGTTAAAGGAATCCTCTCCCACTTATCTGAGCTCTCTGATGACACTGTGTTTCTCTCCAGCATTTCAAAAGATAAACTGACTCCAAGATGAGCTCTCTCTGCTTTTCCACTCTGACACTTTTTTTTTCCAAAATGCACCTGAAAGCGGCCTCAGCCTCTCTCTTGTAATGGTGAAGTGAATGTGCAGACACAGGAGGTCTGATAAGGCCAACTCAAGTAAAACACAACATGAGTTTGGCTGAGGAGAGAAACAGCTATCAAACAGGCTATTATAGGATTAGGTTTCCCCTCGCATTACAAGAGGCTTTGATACCTGGATTTTATCTTTTATGTTATCGTCTCACATCAGGAATATAAACACACACACACACACACACACACACACACACACACCTGCAGTCTCCACTTACCTTTACCACCTGTGAGTCAGTTATTGGGTGTGTGGGATTTGTGTGTGTGTGTGTGTGTGGTGGCTGGCACTGAGAACAAATGGGAGAGATTAACTGCATTTAGTTTATGTGCAGAGGTGGAATGAATTTGCTATTTCGTGCTACTTAATATTCCTACTCTACCACAATTACTCCCTTTCAAATAGCTGTAGTTGCTAGTTACTTCAGAAATCACTTTGCCTGGTTCAAGACCTTTGAATCAACCTACTCACCTGAGATCAGTTGATGGATCCTGCCATTAATCAGCAATATGCAAATCAGCTTGTTCCACTTGTTCTCTAATATTAAGTTAGACTTCTCTGTTTGTAGTGTTGTAATGTGCCATATTTCTTTCTTTTGAGAAGTTGTTGAAATTAAAAACACAGAAAGTACTGTGACTGCACTGTAGAAAATAAGCTTTTAAGACTCAGTTGCATACAGATTTTTCTATATATTCTATATAATCCATATATATTTATATATTCATTACAATCCCCATACAGTGTTTTGAATTTTGATTATTTGCTCTCTTTACTTTGACATAAGTAAGAGTTTAAATTACAGGTCTGTTATGCGTCAAAGTTTTAATGTGGTTGTTCTTATTTTCACTTAAGAACAGATATTCTATGTCTTCCCAACTTCACATGGGTGAGTGTGTGTGTGTGTGTGTGTGTGTGTGTGGGTGTGTGTGTGTGTGTGTGTGTGTGTGTGTGTGTGTGTGTGAGTGAGTTAGACAGATTATTCGAGATTCATTGCAACATCTCTCCTGTGCACAGCCTGTGACATGTTTGCCACAATGCAAACTTTCAACACTTACACGCTCTGGCACACACACACTCACACATGCATACACAGGTGTACGTGGAGTTGCAAAAGCCATGTGTTGAATGACGGGCTGTTTGGAGTTGTGGTGGGGTGAGGGGGAAGGGGAGGGGGGAGGTGGAGAGAGGTGGAAGTGGAGAAGGGAGGCAGAGGTGTGGAGGTGAAGACAAGCTGGACGTTCAGAAACAGACTGTCTTTGTGCCTGGGGCTCAGTGAGTGAATGCATGTGTAACTGGGCAAAGCAGCTCTGTGCGGTGTGTGTGTGTTTGTGTGTGTGTGTGTGTGTGTGTGTGAGTCTCTGTGCCGAGGGGGCTGAGTTACTTTCAGCATCCTCTGTTCTAAGGCCTCAGCTGTGGTTTAATTGATTAAATGAATTAGTATGAAAGATAGAATTAAAGTCCATGAATAGGGTCACATGTTATCTGGGGTTGCATGTGTTCGTGTCTATGTAGGCGGATGTGTGATTAGTATGAAATATAATATTAGTCGTGATGAATAGAACCATATGCACACATGTAATTGAATTAACCACTCTGTGTTTGGACCATTAGCATGAATGAAATGTTCACCTTGTGTGCTTCATCCTGCAGAGGTGTCACAGGATGGTCAGAGAGGCTGTTTTCACTGTCACAATGCTGCTGCCTTAATTTATGTCTCAATATTTGGTTTCCAGAATGCACAGTTGGGTGGCAAATGAAGGGAAAAACAAATATAAAATGACTGGAATTCCACTGGAAGGACTGAAAGAAAGAGCAGCATTCTTCAAAAAGACAGTCCATCACTTGGTGTTTTGATGAGGCTGGTGGAAACACATGTTTCAAACTCTCTCATTGGTGTTTCCTTGGCTGTGATCTGGTAACTGTGACACCTTAATCATATGATTCACATAATTTTATTTAATTACAGTGGTGAAAAATAGTAGCATTAAAAATTTATTCTTTTTTTGTCTTTTAGTCAAAAAATAAAAGCAAAATGGGAAAAAGTAGAGGGAAGGGAAATAAAATGCAATTAAGAAACAGATGTGAACCACTGTGTTGTTCATGGCCACCACAAAAAAACCAAAACTTTTCTTATGCAAAAGCAGAAGAACAGCAAAAAATCTGTATAAAGCTAAAATCTTCAATATGAGTAGTAAAACTACTGATTTTGAACAATTATTCTTTTTCCACAGGGTTACATATATGTATGTTTATATATATTTTAAAGTATTGATGTAGCATCACTGTTTCATGCATTGAGGTGGAGGTAATTTGTACGGTTTCTCCCCGACAGGCCTTAAGAGGTACAAAGCACAAACACACACACATACGTATACACAACAGAACAACATCTGACAAGATCTCCTGACTCATTCACTCACACACACACACACACACACTCACACACATGCAGACTTCCTCACTGGTGACATCAGAGGTTTCTGGAACAAACAGGAAGTTAATATCTGATATCAGGGCCTGTTCGAGTTGCACACATCATCTCCTCTGGCCACACTTACTGTAAAATTCTCATGAGCTTTTTAGTGACTGAGTGTGTTTATTTTACTGACGAAATCAGCAGGGAATGAGTGACCATGAGCAGACTTATGGCCGGCAGTGATGTGAGCGTATGGACTGCAGTTGACTCATTTTAGAGTGAAACTACCCAGCTATGACACACAGCACATAAAACATCAGCCACAGAGAAGCTCTGTTTGCTGCACAGCAGTTAAGCTTATGGGGATGCTCTCCCTCTTAGTCACTCACTCACATATATTCGCTCATATGCACATACACATGCAAACAAGTTAAGCCAGGGTGGCACAGATTGGCAGAATGCAATAGGCAGCAGAGGATTACAGTCACAGCATATGTGCAAACAGCCCCGCACACACATATATACACGGCTTCCTCACACTTACTCTCTTGACAGAATACAAACAGAGCATTAAAAGGACAAACACAGTGTATAAATGAACACTAAATAAAAAAAATATCCAGAACGGTTAATGTTTCAGTGCTTTGTTTGAAACCTGTCCCACTTCACAGCCTTTAGTTGAAAAAAGGTTCAGCTGCTTTGCAATAAAAAGTTTCAAAGTGTATGGGAAAGTGAGTGTGAAGTTATTCATTTGTGAATCATAACTGTAGGTGGAGAGAACAATAGTGACAGCAAAGCAAAAGGCTGTTTTATAGCTTTCAGTGCTCAGTGTCATTAGGGCTGGAGGGTGTTTACATGTGCTCACCTCAGCATACCTTCTGCAGATTTGTTCTTTTGACTGTACAGATTTATGACTAGTACACTGCGAACAGTTTGGTGTCGGTGCGTTGTTATGTCTGGACTGGTTTATGTCACAAAGGTGAGGCCTTCACATTGTGCTCTGCTTAATGTCTGTCCTCTATTCTGTGCTTTATATGCTAAAAAAGTAAAAAGAGATACAAAATTATCATGAGACAACCACAGAGGGAGAGTGATGCAAAATTTAATGCACAACACTGAGTTTGATCAAAAGATCATTTAAAAGGAAATAAAGCAAATTGAAAATGAATAAGCTTCAATTATTACATTTTTTTCTGGCTCATTTGGTCAGAAAATTAAAAATTTAAATTTAAATTAAAATTAGAAAGCTTTATGCAGCAGAATAATTAATTGAAGCAATCAGATAAAAGGGTTTTTTTTTTAAATAAGCTCTTTAGAGTATATATTTATTTGCTTTAATATATTTTTTTGTTTCAATAATTCAAACCCAAAGAATGAAACAAACAAATGAACAAAGTTTAATATAATTAGATATTTACAATGCTAGACTGCATAAGATAGCCCTCTATCAAAATACTTATAATACTTATGATACAAATTGAGAGAAATTAGGTTTAAAACTATGTTGCTATTAAACTAAGATGACGATTATTATTATTATTATTATTATTATTATTATTATTATTATTATTATTATAATATTTTATAATATTTATCTACTCATCTTATAATAATA
>JAPZDV010000022.1:20717476-20801891 GCA_029814665.1 Acanthurus lineatus
TTTGCTTTAATATATTTTTTTGTTTTGATAATTCAAACCCAAAGAATAAAACAAACAAACGAACAAAGTTTAATATAATTATATATTTACAATGCTAGACTGCATAAGATAGCCCCCTATCAAAATACTTGCAGTACTTATAATACAAATGAAGAGAAATTAGGTTTAAAACTATGTTGCTATTAAACTAAGATGTCGATTATTATTATTGTTATTATTATTATTATTATTATTATTATTAGAGATTTTATCTTTTTGAACTCCTCTTGGTATCTTTATATCGGAAAAACATTATTTTCTTCGGCATATGAAGTAAGTTAATAGCATCTTACCAACGTTTTACAACTTTTACCTCCGGCCTCTTCATTATTTTGTCGACTCCGTGTGTGTGTGCGTGTGTGTGTGTGTGTGTGTGTGTGTGTGTTCGTGTAATGGTAGGCGGGTTTTCCGCCAGCAGGGTTTGGTTGATTCTCTATTGATTTGTTGGAGGGGCAGTGGAGGAGGAGGAGAAAGTGAAAGGGGAGGAGTGGAGGCGAAACCCCGGCCTGTCGAGGAAGAGAGAGATGTGATTGTGCGTGTTTGGGACGAGAGAGGAGAGCACAGAGTGATCGCAATCAAGGCAAAAGTCCGACCGCGGAGCGAGCGCACTTAAATCACGTGGGGTGTGGATTTGTACAGGAGAAAAGTAAAAGTGTCGTCGGAGTGAGTTGCGCTTGCACTTTGTTTTCCTCCTCTCATTGCCTTTTCACTCCCTCCGCCCTGCATTCCGTGGAGCAGCTGTGTTTTAATGCCCCTGCGCACCCGAGGAGGAGAGGAAGGAGAGAAGAGTGAGGAAGAAGAGGCAGAAGAAGAAGAAAAAGAAGAAGAAGAAGGTGAAGTGAGGAGGCCTGGACACCACCTCTCCTCGCCCTTTGGAGGTCTGTCCACTCTCCCCTCCTGGCCCTGCATGGACGGGGATGGGGAGAGCCGGATGCTGTTGCCACGGGGCTGAGCGCCTCGCCTCCCCGTCTCTGGTGCGCCGCTTCCGTCCACTGCTGCTGCTGATCATCGCTCTCTGCTGCGGTGCTCACATAGGTAACCAACTACACTCAAACACTGCAACAACTGCTGTGTCTCTCGGTCATAATCGCAACAAATCCCTAATTTTACGCACTTTGTTATCTAGTTCCGCGCTAATTGCTGTACACTGAAACAATTACAACCACAGTAACAACATTTCTTGCAAGTCTGTTGTGTTTAACAGCGATCAGAGATACTTTATTAGTTATTAAGCGGTTGTTATCATTGTGTTTCCGATCCTTGTGTTGGGCCCACTGCTGCCTGACAATGGCTCTCTCTCCAGCGGCAGTGCAGCAGTCTGAGCACGGATCGAGTTTCTCCTGCTCTCTCCTGGGCCGTCATTCTCCTGTCTGCCCCTTAATGGCTCATGGAGGAAGGGAAGAGAGGGTGACTACCTCTCCTCGTGTGTATATATATAATAGATACGAGCTATACTTTCCCTTGGAGCAGTATCGGGAAAAAAAATCAGAGTCTATCTAAGTGCAAATCTGCTCTTAAAAAGTTAGGATTAGGGCATGTCTTTGTTGTAAATCTAAAAAAATCCAATGTGACACACAGTTCAAGTTGATTTGCCTGATGAAAATGAATAAAATGCATCATGAGAAACGGTATAAAAGTGATTACAGTTACACAAGGTAGACTCTTAGACTGAAAAAGCATGGTGGTGCTTTGCTGAACAGCTGGTTGTCTTCTAATCAGCACCAAAAGCAAAGACTCACACATGCCTGAGCCAAATGCTGGACGGGAAAGAAAAATTAAAGAATTACGCAAAGAAAAACTGTGCTCACTGAAAGGTTAATAAGGTGCAAGGATGATTGATGCAAACACATGATATGACTTGTAGTCTGTAACTATACAGAAGTCATGATTCACAAACCTCTTATCTACCGCACTGCATGTCGGTTTTAAATTTATTTAATCTAAATCTGGTAAAGACACATGCATTTTTCATTTAATGCTAAAAGCAACAATATCCTCTTTCCAGTAACTAGCTCTTTTTTGGGCCAAAATGTGTGTGCTGCTGTGTGTGCAGGGGGTCGGCTGTTGTGGCGGCTGTGTGTTGAGCAGTCACACCTCCAGTAATTAGTTTAACACGGCTCAGGCAGCGGCACAAAACCGCCTCTGCACAGCGCCTGGTGGGAACAGGGAGACCCACTTCACATTAAAGACCCTCCTGGCACCTTCTGCTACTCGTGCGTCACCTGGAAAGAATGTGCATTATTTAGTCTGTTTAGCAAACACAAGAGGTTTTTTTTTGTTATAACTTGTACATATTTTATTGTTGCTCCAGCTGTCAGCACCATGTGTCTGTTTATTCAGCCAGAGAGGCAGGAATGTCTGAATTGTTGACTATTGTTCACACTCCCGGGTCTCTACTCAAGAGAGAACGAGTGCGTGTGCTGTAGTGTAGTCAGCTCCTGCAAAGCTTCGTATCTCTAAGCTTGGAGGGCTATTTGTGTGATTTGAGCTCCATGTGTGAGAGAGTGCACACAACAAGGTGATCAATAAGCACTTCACAGGCCATTCCCACGGTTGAGAGATGATCCCGTTTGTTTTTTTTCTGATCTCTGGAGATCAGAGAAGTTGGAGGCTGTTGGAGAGAGAGACAAAGAATCACTAAACCAAGCCTGAGAGATTGAGCCGGTGGATCTTTTGACCTTTGTCTGATGGTAGAGAGGTTGCCTCAGGATATGGGGAAGAGAGATGACCAGGAGGTGTGTAGACTCGTCCAGGGAATCAGACTGAGAACATAATAGAACAGTGCTTTATCAGAAATAGTGCTGATGGGGGGAAAAATCTGACAACAGATGAGGCTTGAGAGAAGAAAAACACGATGAGACCTTGGAGATTGTAAAGGCAGCCGAGCGATGGTGAGGGGGATGAAGTGAAAAAAGAGAGGTTAATATTGTGGTGGACATGGAGGGAGTGGTGTGGGCACTGCTGGCTGTTTTATTGTGTCTATATTAGATACCTACCCCAGGGGATCAAACAAACCAGGCTCTGGATGTGTTAAATGGCTCTCGTGCATCAGTCTCTCATATGAGGAGTTCTTAGCAACATTTTCAAGTCATTTCGGTGTCAATCAACTTAACTAGTCTTACCACAAACTGCTTGTTTCCATGCATGGATTGGATTTTCTTTTAAATATCATGCATGTTCAGATAAGGATTTAAGAGGATGGCTTCAATAAAGGGCGATCATGGGAAACCTTGAAGAACAAAAGTGTCAAGATAGTGCTTTAAAATTGCCTCACAATATTATTAATATTTCAACGAAAATGATGCAATAACAAGAGTGCGGGGTCAGCCATGGAGCAGCACAATGGGAGCTGGAATGAAACTTCAGCAGATGCTCGTCGTCAGAGAGGTTTTGACCTTTCACTGGTTTGAACCCCAGTCCTTCAGTTACAGGGTCGACTCCCTTCTCGCTGTGTCACCCTGCTGGGAAAATGTTAGTGAATGAGTGCTTTTGTGCGTTTTTAGAGCAGCTCATGATTCTGATACCCTTTGAAGGAGAAGAAACCCACTCTGATTAGATTGGGAGTGGTATTTAGGTACTGCAGGGCAGATAGGAGGGAGAGAAGGAGGCTGTTGGTGCACCAGTCAAAGACACAATGTGTCCTCAGTACTCCGTCTGAGACCGTCTGTACAGTGGTGCTTGGCATGGAAGGCAGCCTGTGTGTGTGTGTATGTGTGTGTGTCTGTGGGTTGGTGTCAGTATTTAACAGGCAGGAGAGAGATTCTGAAGTGCGGTGAGAGCGGGGGTCTGTACCTGCACCCTGATTTTAAAAACTCAGAGCACTACTGCCCCCAAATGGTAGCACCCGACTTCTTCATGCCCAAAAAATCATATAAATGGTCAAAGATGAACTGAATTTAGCTGTTTGCTTGTGTTTGTTATTGTGTTGGGGGGCAACTTATGGTTGTTAAGTGATGGTGTGACGTTAAGGGAATCTGTTGAATTCAGTAAACCATGTACTTTCTGGCAATTAGGAGATCATACCACCATCTGAAGATCACTGGCTATGTATGTTTAACAGAGGCACAACCAGCATTCTTTCTAAGACAGCTATTTGTGTGTGTCTGTATGCAGCTGCCCATGCACTGCAGAGCTTCTCTCTGGCCTAATCTAATAGGAGCATGCTGTGACTGATGCATTAGGTCTTGTCTCTAATCTCTCACTCTCGCTCCCTCTCTCTCTGATGATCTATGATATAAAAGGCTGGTTTGACCCTTGTTACGTTCAGAAATGTAGCAGCAGATAAAACATCAGGGACGATTTCAGTCCAAGGCATTTGCTCCAAATGGGTATATAAGGACAGAAAAATCAGACTTTTGAACACATTTCCTCCTGTGCTCTGAAGAAAACAGATAAAAACCCTAAAGTTACAAAGACATTTTTTTACTTGCTTTGATAAATGTATAATTTTTTATTGTGTATCATCTCTGCTAAAACTACAGGAACACCCAACTTGTATTTTTTTGCTCTCTGTTTATAATATCCCATGTGTTCTGTGCACCCTGGCTATATAAGCAGTATTATCTCTCCCTCTATGGGAAAAGATTTGTTATCTTTCTCTCTGGCTGCTCTTTGGTTTATTACACTTTAGGTTTATTACACTCACAGAGCGGCAAATCCTGATTGATCAAGATGTACCACCAGCGGCAGGTTCTTTTTCCAGGTTTATTAGGTTGGATTGTAACAGGCCAGTAGCAATGTATGTTAAAGTTCAAGGCTGTCTACACAGTCTTAATTGTCTTCTGTATGCACATGAACTTCCAATTTTTGGTTAAATCAAGCTCTCATTGTAGTGCACACCCACATTATCAGACATATTAGCTGCTGTTCCTGTAATAATATCACTTTATTAACAGTATTTCTGTGTCTCTTTCGCTTTCCTTGTACAGGTCAGTGCCAGGTTGCCACCCCTCAGTGTCGAATCCAGAAGTGTACCACTGACTTTGTCTCCCTGACCTCCCACCTGACACCAGCTGTGGATGGCTTTCATGTCGAATTTTGCAAAGCTTTACGTGCGTACTCAGCCTGCACCCAGAGGACGGCCAAGTCCTGCCGGGGGAACCTGGTCTTCCACTCAGCTGTGCTGGGCATCTCTGACCTCATGAGTCAGAGGAATTGTTCCAGAGATGGGCCCACTTCCTCCACGCACCCTGAGGTCCAACACGAGCCCTGCAACTACCACAGCCGCACCCAGCACGCCCATATACACTCCCACGTGCACGCACACACACATTCTCACACTCATGGCCACGGCCATCCCCGGACCACCTACCTGTTCTGTGGGCTGTTTGGAGACCCACACCTGAGAACATTTAAGGACAGCTTCCAGACCTGTAAAGTGGAGGGGGCGTGGCCTCTCATCGATAATGACTATCTGTCGGTACAGGTTACCAATGTTCCTGTGGTACCTGGCTCCAGTGCCACAGCAACCAATAAGGTGAGCAGAGAACTGTTATTAAGGGGGCAGCAGAGAAAAATGGGCTTTTTTGAGTCTAATTTGCTGTTATCAAGGTTAAAAGAGTTCCCTAAGTGAGAGCAGCTGGAGTAATTAAGTTTATTTCACCGTGCATGTGTGAGTTTTAAAGGGAAACATTTTCTGTAATGACCTCTAAATTGCTTTTCTGTGCCTCAGAGTAAGAAATCTTATCAATGTAGGCCTGGAAAACACCCTTGCTCTCCCTGCTCTACTTTTCTCTCTCTTTCTCCCTCTGAGTCACAAGTGTGAGGCAAACAGGCTAATGTTGTGACTTATCTCTTGTGACTGAAACAGTGTTGGAAACCTAACTCAGTTAATGGCTGCATATAGCCTGACCTCTACTTACATGCAATGAGACGTGTGAAAGAACCCACTGTTTACTTATGTGTGTGTTTGCAAGTATTTGTGTGTGTCTGTGTGCCTCATAAGTGGCACTCCATGCACTCAGCTTAAAGCACTATGTGTGTATAAAGTCCTTATCCCTTAATGACAAAAAAGTAGTATGCACATGCACACTTACATTTACAAACACACACACACACACACACACACACACACACACACACAGACCACCAAATGGATGACGAGCCATACAAGGTGATCTTTGTGGTGTTAAAGATGCTATGTTGATGTTTCCCCCGATGATCTTCCCTCTCTAGCTTAGTCGATAGCTTTAATTATTAAAACACATACACACCCATGCATACATCTAGCCATGCACAGGCTGTTGGAAACACACACACATTAAGCAAATAGTAGGGTTGCTACACTGTGGAGCTGAAGGTTTGACCTTGTGTCAGAGGTGGGGCAAGTTATTAGTCACAATTATTAGGGAGACACACACACACACACACTCACTAACATTAACAACCTTCCAGGCTTAATGGCCTGCCAGGCCTCATTCCTCACGGCTGTCATGTGAACAAAGCAGCCATTCACCGGAACTATGATGCTAGTGCTAACCGTAAAGCTCACACCACACCCTGTATCCACTGCTGCCTCCACTCACCACTGGAGCTCTATGTGTGTGTTTGTGTGTGTGTGTGAGAGAGAGTTTATGTGCGTGTTGTTGTGTGTGTGTGTGTGTGTGAGAGAGAGAGAGAGAGAGTTTATGTGCGTGTTGTTGTGTGTGTGTGTTTGGTTGTGTGTGTGCATGTGTGCATGTGTCAGCATGTTTGCATAGCTGTGTCAAATTACCACTTGTTAAAAAGTCATTTAGTCATTTTTCAAATGTAGTGTGATGAGAGTCAATAACCTGTGTAATGGTGAATGTTAATATGTGTGTGTGTGTGTGTGTGTGTGTGTGTGTATGTGCGTGTCTGGATAAATGTGTGTCTGTAGAAGAAAGAGGAAGCAACAGTTTTACCTTATCTTCATGACTGCAACCACTGACAGTTTCCATCTGGTTATTTTTTTTATTCTATTTTAAGTTAACAAATTGTGAAACTGCAGGTTTTCACATTTTTCCAACCAAAAGTTATTCAATTATCAAAGACATAAAAATGAACAAAGCAACAAGTCATGACACTTTTTTTTTTTAACTTGGAAAATTTGTCATTAAAGTAGCTGCTGATTAATTTCTACAACCGAGCAGCTAATAAAATGGATTGCAGCACATGATTATTTTACCAATACCAATTAAGCTGCTGCTTAGATTGTTAACCAAATTAATAGTTCATAAGAGAAAAATGACCATCACATATCCTCAGAGCCCTAAGTGAAGACCTAGATTTTTTTTTCAACCAGCAGTTAGTTATTTCAAGAATGCACATGACTGTCCCACTGTAAATGGCAAAGGAATTCTTTACAGAGGAAGCTGAAAATAGTTGCAAATTAGTATTCTTTCAACTGCCTGATCAATTAACTGACCTACTGTTTTTAGTTGTTCTACTGTCCTTGACGAAACTTGTGTTTTTCATGTATGAAATTATTTAACTTTGTCACTTCAGATTGATGAGTTCTGGTATTTTCAGATTGACATTCATCAACATACTTTAAACTTAGTTTCTTAACTTACATGATGCTTACTCTCTTTAGATCACCATCATCTTTAAACCATATGAGGGCTGTACAGACCAGAGGGTCTACCAGGCAGTCACGGACAACCTCCCTGCTGCCTTTGATGATGGGACTGTGAGCAGTGGAGACCCCATCCACGCTTCAGCTGGAGCAGATGGTGCAATTGGAAAGGTCCGAGCTCTGTGGATCTCTGAGCGCAGCCCCGGGCGCCATGTGGAGCTGCATGCTGGCTACATCGGTGTAACAGTAATCGTTCGCCAGCTAGGCCGCTACCTGACCCTGGCAGTGCGGATCCCGGAGGAGCTGGCTCAGGCCTACGATGCCACCCAGGACCTGCAGCTCTGTCTGAACGGCTGTCCCAGCGGAGAGCGCATCGACCAGGCAGGCCATCTTCCCCTGCCCCTCTCTCCGCCTGCGCTTGGCCTACAGCTCCAGCAGCTGCGTCGGCCCAGCTACTCCTCACAGACACAAGCATCCCCCTATGGTGCTGTGCAGGCCTTCAGCGTGGAGGGGGCAAAGGAGCGCTGCAAAGAGCAGCTGGAGGTGCAGGACATTTACTTCCACTCCTGCGTATTTGATCTGCTGACCACGGGGGATGCTAACTTCACAGTGGCGGCATACAGCGCCTTGAAGGACATGGAGAGCCTCCACCCACACAGAGATAGATGGAGGATCTACCCCCGCGGCTCTGCCATCTCCACCTTACACTCTGATTCTCAACCTATCACACGGCTCGCCTTGCTCCTGCTGTGTGCGCTGAGCATGGCGTTGATGTGAGGAGCAGAAGTGGGGGTCTCTGTGTGAGCCTGCATGCATGTGGGCTCCTGTATGTGTCTGCACTAGAAAGAGAGTTTTTTGTTTTGTTTTTTTTGCTGAGCACTGATACTGAGCACTGATTCCTCTGTCAGGTAGAGAGGAAACAGCAGTCTGGACAGTTACTGGGGAGTAGTGATTTTGTAGAGGAGGTCGCAGGGCTCCCAGCGGGCACAGGAAATACTAGCAACACTAACTGCATCGTAACCTGGCAGAATCAGCCCTCTGGGAAATAACACAGGAGATGTGATGACGGCTTTCGCAATCTGTCATCTTTAGAGAGAACAATTGACAATGACATGAAAGTACCTGTGCTGGGGGAAATTGAGTGTGTGGATACACACTCCAAACTGTAAATAGCTTGTCTTCAGTGCACAGTGTAATGGCGTAGAGTTTGTTTTTCTTGTGTCATTTGATGTGATTTTCTTCTGTAGTACCTCAGACAGAGGATGTTTGTTTTAACAGAAGCACTTTATTTAGTTTTTTTTAAAACTTTTGATTTTATTCTTTAACAAATCCACATCAGTGTTTCTTTCTCTCACCTTCAATCCTCCAACATAATCTTAAGAGGCTGGAGGGCTGGAGATCATCTTTGATTTGATTTTTGATCCTTTCAAAGTAAAAGTCTGTTGAACACAAGGAGCTGATGTTTTTTTTAAAAATGCATCTTTCTCCCAGTAGCTGATGTGACTCAGCGTGTCATTTTAAGTCTGTCAATGTGAGTTGTTCTATTTTGAATGTATTATGAATATTTGTCACAGCAAATGTCATCAGTACTATTTTGTCACTGTATGGATTTGTTGATTTTCCTCAGTCCTGATTTCAAATATGTGCAAGTGTGTGTGTGTGTTTGCCTGCGTCAGTGTTTTTTAAATTTTTTTTTAAGCAGTTGTTGACATTCTTGGATGTGTTCATAATTTCTCTGAAAATCACATCAGAGGTGTTCCCACCTTTTTGCCAAGAGGATGTGATGATACCGGCTCATGTATTTTTCTCACCATTTTCTTTGTTGTGTTCATTTGAGCCAAAGATGGATAATGTGGTTTCTTTGTTTGTTTTTTTGGTACAAAACAAATCTTAACTCACCACCAAACCAGCACCCATCTCCATCTCACACCCACTCCCTTGTTTTTAAAGTTGCTACTGTAAACTGTTTTTCCTCGTTCTGCCTGAACTGACAAGCTGCTCCTTACTGGGATACTTGTTTAGATACTGGAGTGTAGACAAAACACTGCAAATCTCTGAGAAACCTTAACCACAGTCTGCTGAGACTTATGCTCTGGCAGTGTGTTTTGGGAAATGAATGCCATTTGATACCTGATAGAAATGCCAACTCTTAAGACTATGAGCATTTTTAACATGAAACAATCTGTATAATAATATCCTAATTGAATGGCCATATAAGCTTAATCTCAGTTCTTGGCATTGTGATCTCTTCCATCATGTGTGAGTGTCAGTTTGGTGAAGAGTGACTGGTCAATGTTGAAATACTTAACTTATTTATGAACGTAGTGTCCTGTAGAGGAAGTAAAGCTCCATATTCTTGCTGTTGGATAATAATTTAAAAAAATGTCAAATGTGATTGTACTGCCACCTAGTGGTGCTCTGTTGCTATGTCAGTGTGTTATTCAAGGCGCTCAAAAAAAAAAAACATGAGGAAAAAACTGTGTGCAAGTGTTTTATTTAAAAAACAATAAACAATAAAATGTTTCAAGCCTGCTTCCTGGTTATTCATGACACATTTACAGGAATTTTAAGAAGCAGAACAGAATACTGCAAATGTTTCCTCGTAAACTCCCGAGAAATCAAAGTTTTCCGTACAATCTTTTAGTAATTCAAGGAGTTCAAACTACATGTAAGTAAAAAAATACATATGAGTAAAAAAAACACACAGATCTAAACACAAACACTTATAAAAGAGTATGTGCATCTGTTTGAGGTTAGGCGACAATCAGATACCAGGTTTTCAACTGTTAGTGACACCTGGGATGTCAAGGAGAAAGAGGCCGAAAAAGGCGCGACAAAAGTTTTGTAGCGTTCGAGACTTTTTACTCCTTTGATCCCGATTAAAAACAAGCTTAAACTCTTAAACACTCAAGACCATATTCATAAAGCAAACCACACGGGTGGACTTTTGCTCAATTTCTTCCCAGTGTAGCGATCCACACTGCAGACTTCAGACACAAAAGAGTTCCTCTCTGTTTGTGAGTTTTCTTTTCAAGGTCACATGGTGAGATCAGGCATCTTCCATTTCAAACATCTGAAAAGCAAAATACATATCCATCTTGAAAACATAAAACCCATTTCCACCAAGTTACACAACATGGAAGATGAGTGTAAATGTTGTTATTTTTTCACTTATGGCACTTTATAACACATAAAACAAACAGACTCATCCTCTTACCACTTAATAACAATGTAGGTGGTCATCAAAGTGTTAAAGACAATAATTTTCATGAGAAGCAGCCTCATTACCATGACAACCACAGTGTTTGTCCACACACCAACATCTGGAGATCAAACCACACAGACTGACATAAGAAACAACATCTGCAACAACAACAGAACTCACAAACATTTTATTAACTGTTTGCGAACCAAATGAAATTTACCATTTGTCTTCTCATTTTCATCACAGATCTTATTTTGATGATCTGAAATTATGAAAAGCATTTTAACAGTGTAAAACTTACAGTAAATTTCTACTATTTTTAAGAAGAAATGACATAAAATGAGTTAAAAACTCTGGTATTCTTACTACTGATGAGCTACAGTCCTACCTGAGGGGTTGGTGTTGTGTCTCCTCATGACTTTTGGGTGTCGTCTGTGTCTCACAGAGCAACTATACGATGGCCAGTCACCAGTCACCACAGTAATGACAGCCACAGCACTCTGGAAATGCTGCTTCTTGTTTACAGCAATGCTGTATGCTGAGCTGGACACGTGACCCTCTGATGGAGACCTCCAGCTTACCTCAAGGTGTCCTCGCCTGAAGTCCCTCACCACACAGATCAGCAGGGTCAAGCCCAGTCTTTCCCCTGACAGATGGACTGGAGGGGCCAGAGATGCAAGCACATTACCCTCTACGCCACCTAAAAGTTGATGATGTGCAGAATAAAAAGGATTGAATTTTAATACAAGGAAGATGTGGATTTAGGATAAAAGAAGTCTCGATCTGGGGCTGTCTGACAGAAGGATACAAACCAGGTCAACAAAAAATGCTTTGAGTTACAGAAAATGCATATAGTAGCTGTAAATATGGGGGACTTCTTAAATATTGCATTTTTGTTATTTCACATAGTGTTAGATACATCAAAATACAAAACATGTAGTGCAACAGTTTGTAATTAATTCTTATATTGGATTAACATTATTTCCAGGTACAACTCCAGCTATGGCAATAGTTTTTGCTGCAATCTCTAATCAATCTTTGTGATTTTGATGTAGTTATTATTGGAAAAGGAGCCCCAAAATGCCACCATTGATAACAGACCATATAACTTCAGGACAGAGGGGTTTGTATATTGTCTGGATTTAACAGCTCAGAGATTAATTTTTGATTTAGGTATAAATAATAACATTGAATTGATTCAAACTATCTCTCAACAGTCACTAAAACTGAGAATAAAATTCAACATATCAACTATAATCATGTATTTTAGATCAAAAGGTCTTACCTGTCCACAAATAGATAATAGGAAGGTAAAATAGACCCCTGGATGGTTCAGTCATGTCTGCTTTAGTTATAAAGTAGCTTCAGTGAATGCTGCCTTGTTTGTGTGTGTGTGCATTCGTGCACTTTGTGTTAAGTGTGTGAGTGTGTAAAATGGGAGCATGCCATTTGGCTTTGCCAGGAGCATTGCATTATGGGGGATTGACATGCCTTATTGTTGTGACCTTATACAAACAATGGACCCCCCCACCCCTCTTGCCACACAAGCAAACTCACACACAAACACAGAGAGGGAGAAAGCTAAGCATGCAGTGCGAACTGTTTCACAAACAAGGCTTTATCTGCATTTATAAAGAGGGAGACAAATGAGGATCTGACAGCGATGAGAACGGCAGAAAGTCAGTGAAGAGCCATTTGAACAAGCAGAGACACACCTGGCTACGGCTGTTAGATCCGAGGTAAGGAACTGATCATATCAACACATCCAGAACATTAGAAAATGCACTCCGATGGTGCACCTGCACACACACACACTCACACACACACACTGAGCTTTTTTTCTCTAGCAGTGGGCGGGAACTTAAAACAGAAAGTGAAACTGAACAACAGGCACATGAATGAGGAATGATGAAGCCAAAATGACGGAGGTAAAGCTTTTTCACATTTGCAGGTGGTTGATTTCTCCTGAAAATGACCTGTAAAGCAGCCTAAGACCGGCATTACTTTACTAATTGTAACCTTATAACAGTTTGGTAGATTTCTGGTGGAATTGTTGGTTGTTGTTACTTACATAATCTTCATATTATCAGTACAGAGCAGCATAGCTGCTGCCTGTGCGGCCTGGTTTGAACTGCAGCTATGCTCCTGCAGCTGTTGTCACCTTACACTTATAGCTGTGTCCTCATCTTGTTTTTGTCGGCATGGAAAATCATGTGGTTGGCCTGTCTCATGTTTGAGTCTCCTTCAGGCTGGGATGTTTGCTGGTCGTGGCTTAAAACTTAAACACAGCTCAGTTTGCCAGAATTTATGACTAACTTTACAGAACTCATTTGAGATGCTTGCGAGGTACAAAACTGTCATCTTGTAAACATAAAAAACTTTACCTCAAAGGCAGAAACAGGTGAAATAAGATTTTTTCTACAATGTTAGCTTTGATTCATATTGTCAAGATATTAACCTTTGAAACCTTGGCCATAAACATGGCTTAAGGAGGCAGGATAGACTCTACCAGAGCACCAGGAAGAACTGTGATATCAGTGTTTCATGGAGAGTTGTATTTTTACCTTTACTTATACTTTTCAGGTTTAAGGAAAAAAACGTCCTGAGACATTTTTCCCCACCATATTCTGATGTGTGACATCTGGACATATCCACCCAGCAGGCATTCAACACTCACATCAGGTGGTCCCTCATCATTTTTCATGTTTGGGATGTGACCAAGATCAATACTGGTTGTCAACTTGTCACACTGTTAGCTTTTTCTTTTTAAACCAGTGGTCAAAGGAATTTTCCTCCACAATGGTCTTGGTCAGGCTGTTAGTGCTGTTTCTATTCCATGTGTTTCTGGCGGGGTGTCAGCCCACCCAGACTTCACAACAGGCGCCAGATCCTCCTCACCCTGCAGGAGAGCAGTCTCCTTTGGCTTCTGATAATCTGTCTTTTCCTTGGAGCCGTCTTCGCCTCCCAAGGTACTAATTTAACACCCCCCAAATTAACAAGAAAGTTGTCAGACATGTATTTTTGAGCCACTGATTATAAAAGTAACACATATATTTTCATTTTAGGTACATCATTCCTCTTCACTACCACCTACTTCTGCACCCTAACCTCACAAGCCACAGTTTCACTGGCTCAGTGCAGATCCAGATCGATGTCCAGAACAATACAAACTGGGTTGTATTACATAGCAAAGGTCTACAGATTTCTAAGGCAACTATATTGGACCAGAATCTTGCTCACCTGTCTGACCAGGTATCTGTCAATGCAGAGCAGGTATTATTGCAGCTTATATGTCACCATGTTGTTACCTACAGTGGACCAAAACCCCTCCTGCCTGCTTTTCTAGGTTCTGCCAGTTCTTCATAATCCTTCCCATGAGCAGATCGGTATTTTCTCGCCCAGGGTGCTCAGCAGTGGGCAAAAGTACTTTTTGTATATTGAGTTTGAGGCAGAACTTGCTGAAGGTTTCTATGGCTTCTATAAGAGCACATACAGAACCAGCACAGGTGAGACCAGGTAAGACCAGACAGATTGTTTCATAGCAAGCTTATAATATCCTACACATATGCACGCCTACGCAGAGAGGCTCGAGGTACCAATAAGTGTCTCCTCATGTGTCTTTTCAGAGTCTTAGCTTCAACTCACTTTGAGCCCACGAGTGCTCGAATGGCATTTCCTTGTTTCGATGAGCCAAGCTTCAAAGCCAACTTCTCCATACGGATCAGGAGGAGTCCAGAGTACATTTCTCTGTCCAACATGCCTGTGGTACGTGGTATATACTTATTATTTATACCACATACTCAAATATATGTGAGAATTTGAGAAATGGATGCAATCAAATGTTTGTATATTTCAGGTCAAGACAGTTGAAATACACGATGGCCTCCTTGAGGACCAGTTTGATGCAAGTGTAAAGATGAGCACGTACCTCGTAGCTTTTGTCGTCTGTGACTTCAAATCAGTCACAGCAACAACATCTTCTGGGGTGCAGGTGCAGTCTCGCTGAGGATATTTGAATCTCTTAATTTTTTTTGCCAACAACATCACTTTTTCTGTTACACGTGTTTTGCTTTCATGCTCTTTTTTTTTATCTGTAGGTGTCCATCTATGCTTCCCCTGAGAAATGGCAGCAAACCCGCTACGCCCTCGAGGTTGCTGTCAAAATGCTGGACTTCTACGAGGAGTATTTCAACATCCATTATCCTCTCCCTAAACAAGGTTCCCCTTTGTTCAGCTTTGTGAAACTAAGCCACACAGCATTTCTTTTCTTTCACATATCGTCTGTCATTTTTCCCTCTTTACACTGTCACTTTCAGTCCACTGATCTGTGTTTTCTCTCTGTCAGATCTGATAGCCATCCCAGACTTCCAGTCTGGTGCGATGGAGAACTGGGGTCTGACCACCTACAGAGAGACCAGCCTTCTCTTCGATCCCCTCACATCCTCTATTTCTGATAAACTCTGGGTCACTATGGTGATTGGCCATGAGCTCGCCCATCAGGTAAGAGAGTGACACCGTATCTGCACTCAAAAAGGATCTGATCATTACATAAATAGCCTGTGTAAAGTGCTGACATTCAAAATATAACTTACCTGCAGTGGTTTGGTAACCTGGTGACCATGGAGTGGTGGAATGATATCTGGCTGAATGAAGGATTTGCCAGGTACATGGAGTACATTTCAGTGGAGGCCACCTACCCTGATCTCAAAGTGGTATGTGCTTTGTTCAGTTTGAGAATATTGATGTGACTGATTAATAGTGATGAATTAGCATAAATCCTAGAAGAGATAATGATGACCATGTTCTGTGCTCAATCTTGCAGGAAGAATATCTCCTGCACACCTGTTTTGCAGCAGTTAGTCATGATTCTTTGAACTCTTCTCGGCCAATTTCAAGCCCAGCAGAGAACCCAACTCAGATTAAACAGATGTTTGACACAGTTTCCTATGACAAAGTATGCCATTCATTTCATATATCTGTTGTATTTTTAGTAACAAAGAGGGTCAAACAACTAATAATGACAAGTCATGTCAATTATGAGTTTATGACCTGTGAAATGAAATGACTATTCATGGCCCACTGATTAAATAAACCTTTTCTATCTTCCATCAGGGAGCATGTGTCCTGCACATGCTGCGACACTTTCTGACAGATGACGTGTTTCAGAGCGGGATAGTAAGATACCTCCGCAAATACAGCTACAGGAATGCACACAACCAGGACCTGTGGGACAGTCTAGCAAATGTACAAATTCGAATTATATTACTTGTTAAAGTTGCATGACATAATGGAATAGTATGGAATAGTATGGATGCTACTGGACTGATCTTATGATAAATGTTTTTCATTCAATTTCACTTTGTTTTCCAGACATGCTCAGAGGAAGACTTTATTCTGGGAAAACACTGTTACAGCAGCAGTCAGGCCTCCAAGAATGCAGTGAGTAAACATTCAAACATCACCTTACTGACCTCTCTTTCTGGGTTTCCATTTAAAAAAAACACACACACTGTTTTTAGATTATTTTCCAACCTTGTCACATGCTATCTCAATCACTGACCTCTGACTGTATCCTACAGTACCTGTTTGCAGGAGAACACCTGGACCTGACAACCATGATGAACACTTGGACTCTGCAGAAAGGTATTCCTCTGGTAACTGTAACTAGGAAGGGGCCTCATCTGCTGCTTAGACAGGATAGGTTCCTGAGGACAGTGCTGCCTTCTGACCCCCTCTGGTCCACATTACAACAGGGGTGAGTGGACACATGCACCAAAAAACATTATTCCTATCTAGTTTAATCACATATTCCCAGTTAGTTGCTTTGCTACTGTTTTTTTTTAAATCTTGCAGCTATTTACCCATTATTTTCATGACCAATATTAAGATTTTACATTTCTTAATCATCCTCATTCCTTTTTGTTTAGTTTCTTGTGGCATATTCCCCTGTCATACAAGACAGACACCTCTAGCACCATCCAGAGACACCTGATGACAACACAGACAGGTAACAGGGAAGAGACGCAAACTATATTTCATAAACATCTTTATGTTTGCTTTGTAGTTACATTGTTTTCTATCCTCTTTTGCTATTTTTGTTTCTTTCAGACAGTATTCATATAGGAGAAGATGTTAGCTGGGTGAAAGTAAACACTGACATGACAGGCTACTATGTGGTTCATTATGAGAATGGTGGTTGGGACTTAATGACCAAACTACTTTTGGAAAACCACACAGCTCTGAGCTACAAAGACAGGACTCAGTTGATACACAACGCATTCCAATTGGTCACGTAAGCATATATGTGTATGATTTTGTTGGTCAGTGTGAGAGAACAAGAGGCTGATTTTACATTTTGCCTGTAGTTACAGATAAACAGCTTTGATCATCTGACCGAAATAGCACCTCACCTTTCAAATATTCTTGCATGCCTCCAAAGGGCAGGTCATCTGCCACTCAATAAAGCCTTGGACCTGATTGGCTACCTGAAAGTGGAGACACACACTGTGCCTCTCCTCCAAGGACTGGGCTATCTGGAATACTTTTATCGAACTATTGAGAAAAGGAATGAGTTCGATCTAACGAACAACTTGGGGGTAAGGAGACATGAGTATGTGTTTAATATGGTTTTTGTGCCAGCTTCAGTATGAAATGCAGCTTAAGTTCATGTGAGATGTCGTTTCTCTGTGTGTTTTGGCGCAGACGTACATCCTGCGGTTTTTCCGTGCTGTCATTGACCAACAGACGTGGACCGACAAGGGCTCTGTGTCAGAGCGACGGCTGAGGTCAGAGGTCCTGTCGCTGGCGTGCCACCTGGATGACCCCCCCTGTCTGGAGCGGGCACGTCAGAGCTTCAAAGACTGGCTTCAGTCTAACGGTACACTAAAGTATGTCTGACTAAGCTATATTTTAACACCCATCATCATCAGTCAAAAACCACTGATATGATTCACATAAGCAGCAGCTATTCTTTGTGATAGGGTGGAGCGTGTAATTGGATATTCCATCATGTCCCTAATATGCACTTCTCTGCTTGTGTTTACCCTAGCTTGCCCACTGATGTGGCAGAGACGGTGTATTCAGTTGGAGCTCAGGATGACCACAGCTGGGCCTCCCTATTACACACATACAACACGTCCCTCTCTGAGGCCCAGAAAAACAAAATCCTGTTTGCCTTGACCTGCACCAGAGACACAGACAAACTACATCGGTACATTTTCTCTCTACCATATTTTTCACACAGTTAATGCTGCCATCAAGTGGCAAACATGAAGTACTGTGTTATAGTACTGCAGCCAACTCCTATCTAATATTTATTCTTTGTTTACATTACAGGTGTACTGAGCAATTTTAAGTGCATGCTTCCTCAATGATCTCAGATCATGTGGCGTAAACACAGCAGTTTTATTGTGTATGTTTGTGTTGCAGACTGCTGGAGTTGGGTCTAGAAGGGAAGGTGATTCGATCCCAGGACCTATCCACTCTCATCCTGATGGTGTCCAGGAACCCACGGGGACATCACCTTGCCTGGAACTTTGTCAAGAAGAACTGGGACACACTGGTTCAAAAGTAGGTACAACATACTGGTAACATTATGAATGATGTACTCTAACCATTCGATTCAATGAAAATACATGAAGTTGGTCTTGTAAGTAGGATACAATAACACTATGTAAGACAGTAAGAGCTGCTTCAAGTAGAACTGGTTTGTGGTTTGACAAACACACACCACTGTTAATACCACAGCCTACACAGTAGGTAGTTGATATTAGATCTATTTGTCTGTGACTGTCTTTCTTTTGTCTTTCTGCTCCTCAGGTTCCAATTGGGCTCGTTTTGTATCAGAAACATCATCATTGGTACCACAGGCCAATTTTCATCTCAAGAGGAACTCACTGATGTAAATATGTTCTTATGTTTTGTTTCTGTATATTCTCCAAGTAAATTTAGATGTGCATCAATATTTCACCTTGCTGTTTACACTGGCAAGTTTAATTGGTAATATTAGTAATATTAATGCAGTAGACATACTGGTATTACAATTCAAATTCTTGCCTTAAAAATACTTAGCAAGATCTGAGAACATAACCTGTTTTGGACTGACATTTGTAGCCTATTCAGGCCTTCACAAAAATGCTAAATTTAACTATTTTTCGCTGCTAAATACAGTACTTACCAAAACAAAGTTACGAGAGTAACTATAAAAAACCACATGCATAGGCAACGTTTGATAATGTTAAAACAAAGTTGTGACTTAAAATGAAAGAGGAAATGTGTGTGTGTGTGTGTGTGTGTGATGGGTTTTTTTATGTTTTTATCAATGCTTGTGTGTGTTTAACCCCCAGGTGCAGTTGTTCTTTGAGTCCATCAAAGAACAGGCGTCCCAGCTGAGAGCTACTCAGGTTGCCTTGGACAATGTGCAGAAAAACGTTCGCTGGTTTCAGAGGAATCTAGAGCCCCTCAGAAACTGGCTGAATGAGCAAATGAAGTAAAAGACAGCAAAGAAAGAGAGATGGTTGTTGATAGATGCCACGGAGGGGACAGTTGAAATATTTTAGATTTTTTTTTTATTTGCAGATTATAATAAGTTTGACATCACTGAAGAGTGGAGAGTTTTGTAAATGAAAAAAGCATTTTGTAAATTGTCAGGGGACTTATTTGTTTGACAAAAATGGGAAATAAAATGTAATAGGTAGCATTGCCAATCAAGAAGTAGGCCTACTTGTATGATTGAGGATTTGGTGTATGGGTTGTGTTGTGTTGACTGTGTGAGTGGGTGTGAGAGAGAGATCCATTCCAAAGTGACCCTCAAAAGCTGTGTAAATGGATTTTTAAATAGACAATAAAAGGGTTCATTGTTCTGCTTGTCAACTTTGTGTGTTTGTTGCTATTTGAAATATAGAATTTTCTTAAGTCCAGCCATTGTTTCTGTGCTTGTATTTGTTTGTGTGCATGGTAGTCATCATATTTACTATTCCTTCAGAGTTATAACTTGTGTAGGTGGGATAAAAGGGCAAGTTATAACCAAGTTTTCTGCCCTCTAGAAAATGAATTTGAATGTAGGAAATGTTACAAGAATCGTTAAAAATGTGTGTGTTATACTTATTATTTTACATTTTTGTAAAGGTTCACCCCTGGTTTTAGGGTTAAGGTAAGACCCGTGAATAGACTAAGGTGAGGCTTAAGGTTAAGGTTATGCATGTGGGCTCATTGATGCATACATATGTGGGCTACACAACAATGGTTAATTTTGACCTCAGTGGAATGAATGTTAAGTAAAAAGGTCCTCATAAGAATAGTAAAAGTTGCATCGCACGCCCTGGTCCCGCCTCTGGTGGTAACATCCAATAGGATGTCAGTATGGAAATTTGATGGGTGGTTGTCAACAACTGGTCAGGGAGGAATGAAAGTGTCACTTGCGCGTTTGTTAGTGTTCTGACTATGTTGGAATAAGATTTATTTACATATTTTTATCGTCTGTCTCAATTTTTTTGGACAGTCGCTGCATTTTATGTTTTGTTTTACAAAATAACAATGGACGATAAAGTTATGGAAATAAGCTTACGTTAGCAAACCAAATGTCTTGCAGTCACAATTATGAGAAGTTGGCTAGTTTCAAGCTAGCATCTACGTAGCTAACGGTAATACAGTGAGGATAGGCTGCTATTTATTGTGTGCGTCTGATAGCCTGCGGTGGGTTGTGACCAGCGAGACAAACGTCACGTCTGTCGAGCCGCTGTAAACGGGTAGATATTCACTTGTTTTGGGCGCTGAAGAGCTGTTTGAGATATCCCACCATGGATCCATTCGACAGTAACAGTACAGGTAAGGAAAGAGGATGGTAGGTATAGCAGCAGCAAGCTAACAGCAGCAGGCCAGCTAATAACTAACGTCAACTGGACATTAGCAGCAAGCGCTCTGGGAGTGACATTCAACCGAGGACACATGTTGAGGGGTGGGTTTGACTTTTGACTATGTAAAAGAAAGCTGCAAACATGTTAGTTTGATTACTGGTTTCTTTTTACAGTTGTGGGTAAAACCTAATTTAACTTAATCGCTTTCCCACCACTCGGCTCTGCAATGGGATGATAACATTTTACTGCACGTAACTGTCCGTCCACCGTAAACACATCACAGAATGGGCTGTTTGTGAATCTTGCGGTTTATTTACGCAACGTTTTAATTATGTTGAAACTAATGTTAAACTACGCCAGCATCAAATGTCCGATAGCTTAAACACTGTATATCTTAAAAGTCTTAGCTGAAATATAGTAGCTACTGTTAAGACTCAAGTTGTCTGTTAAAACACAGCAGTACTGTTTGCCAAATTTAAGCCTGTTGGTGTGATAATAGCTATGTTTTGTCTGGGTGTGAAGAGCTGATAAGTCATGCTCAGTTCAGCTGTGGTTACCAACTGCAGGCTGCTTTAAAACCTCTGCTTAATGTAGTAAATAATAATAATAATCATAGTTATAATAAAGCTGAAGAATAATAGTGTGAATGGTAAATAAGCATTCACGCTACGTTCTGCTTGTTAAATGTTATATTATTTTAGTTTCATCCTGTAAGAAATACTCACAAAATCGAAGCAATTATGTTACTTCCCTTTTCTCTTCCTCAAAGGTCATGATTTGTTTTTCCAGTATAATCCCCAAGTGACATTTAGATCAGAAGATAATGAAAAACATTATTAAAGATGGTTCCTTTTAATTTTTAAATGACACTCAACAAAATACAGCTCTGTGTAAAGTGTTCGTTCTTAACTTGGATGAATTAGTAGACGCAGTTGTAAAAATCAGACACATACTTAAACCATATTTCTTTACCATAAGGTAGAGTTAATAAATGTTTTGAGTTAATTTGTAGCACAAATTCAGCAGATAAATTATGTTGTGCTGTATTTACACATGCTCAACAAACATGTAAGAGTTGTAATTATTAATTATCGCCTGACAGGGTTTTCTAATTGTAGTCTGTATGATAATAATTATATCACCTGCATCTTACTCATAATATGTTAATTAACTTTACTTTAATATTACAGCAATATCCTCTAGCTGTTAGAAGTAGATATTACAATCATTTTTGATCAAGCTTGTTGTATTTTCATGAATTCATTCATGGACATTTCATGGACATTAGTTACTACTTAACTTTAAGCCTGGTCAAAGAAATTTATACTGCAGCAGTGTGGTCACAACAGAGACATATCAGATGCTGTAAAAGAACGACAGGGAACTAAATTCTGCCCTTGCCTTTCTAGATGCTTGTCTTCCTTTTCAGGAGCTAAGGCTTACCTTGTTTGGTGTCATTGTTTCTGTATGAACACTGTGTTTACTGTCTTGGTGCTTTGCACTCAAATCCATTGCCATCTGAGACTGAAAACACATTGTCTTTGCTTGTAAAAAACACGATTGGAACATGAGGACAAATGGAAGACTTGCAATGCATAGCATCCTACTATTTGGTTATTAAATTAGGAAGTTGAGCATGCCCGTGATTGTGTCAAGAATTACTGAGTCGAGAATCTGGCTGTCATAAAATCACATGGGTTTTGGTATAACTTTTGTTTGATGCTGAAGACACAGGTTAGTTTGTGGAAATTCAGCCTCTTAAAAATTGCAGTAGCAAATGATGTGGCCTGATGATGAATACTCATTATATACAGTTTTCCCTAGTTTTGCTCTGACTTTTTTAAATGCTGTTAAATGAGGACTTTGAAGGAAATACACCAATTTCTGTGTTAACAGATTTTGTAACACCAGCACTTGAACATAGTTGTCTTATCAACCTGATAAACTTGTTCTATGTAGGTTAAAGTACCAGGAAATGCAGTACAAGCCATACTAACAGGAACTGAAGAAACTGCCTACACAGTCAGGGACAAAGAAAACCCTTTGTGTTGAAAAATTCTTGTTGCCATTCTTATTGAGAACTCTGAAACTAAAAAAAAATAGATCATATGTTAAGATACAGTAACCGTTGTTTTTGTCAATATATGTAATTATTTGAATTCTGTTCATTTTCTCTCTCTCTCTCTCTCTCTCTCTCTCTTTTTTTGTCTCCCCCTGTCTCTCTCTTTCTTTCATTTCCCCTTTCTCTCTGTCTGATTTCTCTTTCTGTTTGTTGTAGAGCGATCCAACCTGCCAAGGAACATGATTGAGAACAGCATGTTTGAAGAAGAGCCTGATGTTGTTGATTTGGCCAAAGACTCCTCTGCATTTCCTGTATGCTCACATCATCTTATGCCATGCATGCTATGTGTACCATCCCGGCTCAACAATTTCTATATATCATAATCTCTCTGCACATTTCTCACAAATGCTTTCATTTATTAATCTAATAGTGTGAACAGATCAAAGCAATACAAATAATCACTTAATTGAGGAATAGAAGAATCTTGTAGGTGGCCAGTGATGCTTGTCTGCATTGTGTACGCTTTCAGTTTAGTACATCTTTCACCACACATTGTCAGATCTGTCAGCTGCATTTGTCAGTACATGTCAAAATCAACATTTTTAGAATTCCTTAAAGCCTTATAGCAAAAAGACGTTTCTACATCTTTGGTATTTTAATAGTCTTATTATCTTTCTCTTCAGAGCTACAATCACTCATTTGCCTGTACGGATTGTTAGTACAGACATACTGTATCATAAATCCTCATAAACTATGTCTTACCGTTCATCCCCTTGTTTCCGGGACCTCTGGCTTTCCTCACTGTCTTAAACTCCCTCATAAATTTAGTTCCCCTTTACTTCCCCTGTGTTCAAGATCTTTACATACACATCAACTGCAGTCCTATTAAAAATGTCTGTCAGCATTCCCCAGTCAATGTGATTTACCTGTCATCTTTGTCCTGTTCTTCGCTAACAGGCATTTCTCTGTCAACAGAGAAGAGCCTGTCCATTTTCCATTATTCCTGTCTACACCCTGACTCTCCTCACCGCCTCCACACATGACATCTTACCCTGTGCTAATTAATTTACCTGGAGAGGCAATCCAGTTATTAACATTACATAGGAAACACTGGACAACTTAAGTGGAGAATAATGAGAGTGTGCTGTATATGCTTTCTCTAGACGTTTCCTGCTCTTGACCCAGATGAGGTGGTGTATGAGCCTCGAAGCTCACGCTTGCTTGTGCGAGGCCTTGGAGAGAATGACATGGATGAGGATGAGGAGGACTGCGAGTCTTCAGCCCGTCTGCTTGGCATGTCCTTCATGAACCGTAGCTCTGCTCACAGATCCAGCTCTTCCCCTTACAAAAGACAGGCTCCACCAAGGTAATGCACTGGAAAGGTCACCATCTTGGACACTCTGTAGTATGTTGATATAAAAAATCTTTTACTTGTTTGGTTTGCCCTGTGGCTGTGTGCTGTATTAGTTATCGTGCATTATCATATACAAAAGCTTCTGTGATAAGTGTTTGTGGAGTCTGTTGATGCACCTATATTAAATTCAGGTGAACTCAGTATGTTATTTGCCCGTAACTGAGTTTCAAAAATTTCCCAATTAATTGATATTTAAGATCTTAGGTTATTTTTTTGGAAGTACCTTTTTTAGATACTAAATAATTAATGCCAAACTGATGGAAGTAATGAACGCATATTAGCACATACAGCTGAAAATTAAAGACTAAAGTGAAGATTGAAAAATATGTAATCTTGATGCTGTTAATGGTAACTTTTCAATGATATGACCAGCCAACAATAAAAAGGTTTATTTTAACTGTGCGGCACAGCCTCATAGTACTGTTATTGAATGCATAAGAACAGTGTGTTCAAATATAAAGCACCTTCTATGCATTAAACCTGCAACATCACTAGACATTACAATCAAAGGAAAGGAATGTTTTCTCAGACTGGTTAAATGACGGATTTTAAAACTTGTTTACAATCTAATGACAGTTTATCCCAATATTTGTTTCTAACAATTTACAGAGAAAATAGTAAAGCAGCAGTTCCTATAGCCTATAAAAAATTGCACAAACATTTACATGTTAATGTAAATTTTATAAATTGTAAACTTTTGTTAAACTCTTTTAATCTCAGGTCATGTTCACGTCCTTCAGCCCGCACCATGGTCGTATGTGTGTTAGTCCTGGTGATAGTCGTGTCCATGACCATGGTACTGTACTTCTTACCTGGATGCACCTTTACAAAGGTAAAAAGATTATTCACTGCCTTCTGTTAAGGCAGTTGTGACCATGTGTAGATAGCTAAATAAGACTCATTGGACATGAGTCAGTAACTCTCTCAGATTGTCTTCCTTGTTAGTATATCTGTCGTACTCATTTCTCTGGCTGACACTATCACTCTGCCTCCTTTCAGACGGGTTGTCCTAAGGCAAACCAGACCGCTCCCTTGGAGCCCGTCTATCCTGAGGCCACAAATCACGAACTCTTTCCATGGGCACAGTTCCAGTTGCCTCGTAGTGTTCATCCGCTCAACTATGACCTCACTCTGAACCCTGACCTCGACAGCATGACCTTCACAGGAACCAGCGTCATAAACATGACTGTGCTTCACAACACCAATCGCATTGTCCTGCACAGTGCTAATCTCAACATTACCAAAGCTACCTTCAAGGTGGGATTTAAATTAGTTTGTCTGATGATGACATTGTGTAATAACAGAGTTTTTATGATTTTTTTTGTTTGTTTGGTGAGGTGTGAATTTGTTTTTGCCTGGATGTGCAGAATCGTACACAAAAATTTTATTTGTCAGAACAAAATATTTGATTCAAACTTTTTTCTCTCTAATACTCCTCTTTTCCAGCTGGGTAATGGGGAGGCCAGGAATGTAACTGTACTGGAGTACAAACCCAACCAGCAAATAGCTGTTAAGTTCTCTGAGGAGTTGAAGAAAGGGGATAGCTGTGTTTTGACCCTGGATTACTCTGCTAGCCTCTCACACACTTACGATGGTTTCTACAACAGCTCGTACACCGATAAAGATGGAAACAAAAGGTACACTTGATGACTTGGCTGTGGTATTTACAACAACTGAAGATGTGATGCCGAGTAAAGACTTCACAAAAAGCCTTCATATGGATCATGTGTCCTCAAAGCTAATCTTGTGACCGTTGGCTTAAACTCATGGCCAGACACTAGCAAAGCAGTAATGTAAACTTAAAGATTAAAAAGTAAAATTGGGCTGCTTCATTAAATTTGTGAGAGTACACACTTTGTTATTTCAGCATGATCATGCTCGTCTCTTTTTTATCCACAGGGTCCTAGCTGCAACCCAGTTTGAGCCACTCTCAGCTAGGAAGGCCTTTCCTTGCTTTGATGAACCATCTTTCAAAGCCACATTCTTGATTAAAATCAGCAGAAAACCCAACTACATGACTCTTACCAACATGCCTAAGGTACTGTTACATTAGTTAAAAAATCCATTGAAAATACATGTACTCCAAATAAAAATATAAACACACTTTTGTTTTTGTTCCCATCTTTTATAAAAGACTTAAGACCTTTTCTATCCATACAGAAAAGGCTTATTGCGTTTAAATGATCAAAATTTCTTAAAATCTGTGCTCATGCCCACTTCTCCTTTGCCAAAGTAATTCATCCGTCTGACAGGTGTGGTATTTTAACATGCTCATTAAACAACATCATTATAGCACTTTTTTTTTGACTTCTCAAAATAAAAGGCCCCAAATGTACAGTTGAAGTTAATATTAGGATAACCAGGGTTATTGGATTTAGTTTCCACTAATCAACATTAGCTGTCGTAATCGTATCATGTTGTGTGTTTCAGGCAAAAACCACAGATCTTCCCAATGGCCTTGTGCTGGATGAGTTTGAAAGGACCAGTGTCAATATGAGCACCTACCTGGTGGCATTCATTGTAGCTAATTTCACTCCTATCAGCAAAAATGTTTCAGAAACTCTGGTAGGTCTGACACAGTTATTATTCCTCTTTGCATTCAGTGCAGGCTTTAATTGTATATTGTTGTATTGCCGGTAAATCATCTAGATATGTTTATATGTCTGTATGTTTTAGTTGTCCGTGTACTCTGTGCCAGAGAAGAAGGAGCATACAGACTATGCTCTGGAAACAGCCTCCAAACTGCTGGAGTTCTACAATGACTTCTTTGAAATTAATTACCCCCTCAAGAAACTAGGTGAGTAGGCACAGGTACTTGCACATTGTAAAGTCCTTCTCAGGTTTTTCTTTTTACTTTTATCCTCTATACGTACACTGATAAGCTCCTTCTCTTTTGTCAGACTTGGTAGCGATCCCAGATTTCCTAGCAGGAGCCATGGAGAACTGGGGACTCATCACTTTCAGGGAGACCAGCCTGCTGGTGGGCAAAGAGTCCTCTCCTCTGGAAAAACAAGTAGTTGCCTCTGTCATAGCGCATGAGCTCGCTCATCAGGTAGCTGGGTTCACTTTTATGTTTGTAAAAAGCAGCAGAGGAAATTTATGTATTACAGTAAAATCCTAATCTGTTTTTGATGTTACAGTGGTTTGGAAACCTGGTAACTATGAGCTGGTGGAATGACTTGTGGCTGAATGAAGGCTGGGCCACTTACATGCAGTACACCTCATTGCAGACAGTGTTGCCCCAGCTGGACATTGTGAGTTTGCGCTTCTGGCTCATCAATTGTTCTCCACATGTGAAGCAGATAAAGTAGGCTTCACTGTGTGCCCTCTGTTTGTTTTTCAGGGTAATTTGTTCTTGGCAGTGCGGTTCAGAGCTCTGGACAAAGATGCATTAAACTCCTCCCATGCTGTGTCGACAGAGGTTAATACACTGGAGCAGGTGGAAGAAATGTTTGACTCCGTCTCCTATGAAAAGGTACATTTTATATGTACTAAGTAAGTAGCTAGATAGATGCAGTGTTCATTAATTCTCCACCATATCCAGCTGTTTATCTCAGGGACCTCACACTCAGTTCTAATCTTAGTTGGTGTTCTGCTTTGAATCTAATCACCAATGCTTTGTACCTCTGCTTCCAGGGTGCTTCCATTCTCTTGATGCTCAATGCTTCCCTGCCAAGCGACCAACAGTTCAGAAAGGGTATCATTCAATACCTTAACCAGTTCAGTGGAAGAAACACAGACACTGACGATCTCTGGAACAGTCTTACGCAGGTGTGTGAGTGTGTGTACCTTTTTGTTTTGTGGTGCTTTGGAAACACCCATTAGCTATTAGTTACTTTCACCACATTTCATGCCTAATATCCCCTCTTGCAATCTGCAAGTCAGCTGGCTCAAATATACTTACCATGACATTGACTGAATTGTCTTGTTTTACTGTTAACACATTATTGGTGATGACAGTAAAACCACCTTGGGAGCAAAATTATCAAAGTAAAAGGCAGTAATTGACTTGCAATGATAGTCAGTGTCATAATTAATTTGAAATTTTTGCTTACTCCCCTTTAAGGGGGGTGGGGGGTCAGGAAACTGTAGATATAGACAGCATATTGTATAGTTACTGTTGCAAGGGCTTAAATCCAATCCCGTCATTTTGTTGTCAGTCGTCCTACTCCTTACCTCCCCACTGCTGCCCCTGTTGATGCTGTAAATTACATGTTCATAGTCTTGTACAAGTCATCTGGAAACATGGAATAATGGGACCAGTGAGACGGCTTATTTCATTTTTTTTTATTCTTTTAATCCTCTGTTAATACCACCATATGTAGCTGAAAAGTCTTAGATCACCACCACAATTGGCTTCATACATTCAGGAAAAGCAATGAACATTACATCAGACTGCACAGACTTTGAATTTCTCTCTCTGTCCTCAGGTTGAAGTTTCGATGCAGCACCACAATGTATCAGAGATGATGAGCTCATGGACGTCGCAGAAAGGCTTTCCATTGGTCACTGTAAGCCGCAAGGGAGATCAGGTGACCCTCACACAGGAGCACTTCCTGCTCACATCTGACAATGTCACACACACAGCCAGGTGGGTTATGTTACCACATGTGCAGACACAAACACAGATCATAGAAACACACAAGAACTCTAACAGTGTCCTGCACTCTCTTTAGCTTGTGGAATATTCCAGTGACCTACGTTAATGACACCTGTAGTTTGGCTCCTGAGTGCAGACAAGTGTTTACGCTGAAGACTAAGTCCGGTAAAATACAAAGTATTAACCTGCAAATTAAAACTCTGAGGCTTGGGTATTATGCCAAATGGTAAATATGTGTGTTTGTTTGTGCACATGTGTGTTTTTAGCAACTTTTAAGCTGCCAGAGAGTGTAAAGTGGCTGAAGTTGAACTACAGAAACACTGGCTTCTACATTGTCCACTACGAAGACGAAGGCTGGGCTGCTCTTAGAGATGCTTTGTCCAACAATGTCAATGTTCTGACACATGAGGACCGTGCCTCACTCATACACAACATCTTTGCTCTCTCCAGGTATACTAAACAAAATAATTTTTTAAAAATTTCATTCAGTGACAAGAGAAATTAAAGCAGATGAGCGTTTTCCGATTCCTGTGTTTGACATGACGAAAGCTTTTGTTTTCTCTTGTGGTATTAACAGACTAGGCCGTGTGTCCTTCCGTCATGTCCTCAACCTGTTGAACTATATGTCCAATGAAACTGAGACTTCTCCTGTGACAGAGGCCTTGTTACAGCTCAACACTATCTATAGGTTGCTTGACAAAAGACAGGAGCACAGTCTTGTGGCCCGCATGAAGGTACAGAAATGTACACACAAACACGCACACACTTAACCCACACCTACTCTCAGTCAAGAGATTCATGTTGCAGTGTTTGTGAATAAAGATACAAGGTGCCATGACAAACATCTGAGACTGATCATGTTGTAAACCTTACTTACATGTATAATCTTTTAATATGAAATTATAAATTAATACATGAATAAATTATTTATGGTATTAAAAACCATAAACAACTTTTATCACTTGCAAAAAAACCACTAAATGTGCTATAATACTTTTCATATCTTTTACAAAACTATGTTATTACTTATTGTTCCAGTCCAACTACTTTGAAGCACACGTACCTTTATTTTTTATATATAGTTCTGATTTTTTTTAGTGAAGGTGTTGAGTTCTTGTTACAAGCTGTTGCATCAGGGAATCTAAAATACAGGCTAATATTCCAAGTCTATAAAAAAATCATCTAAGTTATTTTTCTAAGATGAAGTCGACTTGTGAACTCTTTATTGCACTTTATATTTCTTTGTGTGAATGTGTCCATTGTTTCTTTCTTGCATGTGACAGATGTATATTTTGAGTCAATTTGGTTCTCTGATTGACAAACAAACATGGAAAGAGGAGGAGAGCGTGTCAAAACAGGAGCTGCGCTCAGCCCTGCTGGAAACAGCCTGTAGACTGGGTGAAGAAAAGTGCATTCAGCAAGCCAAAGACCTGTTCAAACAGTATGTGGAGTCCAATGGGACCTCACGGTTCGTATAGCCCACATACATTCTATTTTCAATTTGCTTTTCTGTGTCACTGTCACAATAGTGTGGGAAGAGTAGCCCAAACAAGTCATCATTTTTAGCTAGGATGGATGGATGGATGAGATTAACTGAATAGAAATTTGACTTTGGAGTTCTAGGAAGGGAAGTAAATTTTGAAATACTTTTAACCTAAAAGACATGTTTCTTTACATGTTTCTGTAGGATCCCTGGTGATCTGCAGCAAGTTGTATTCAATGTGGCCGCTCAGTCAGCTGAAGATTGGCTGACACTGCTCCACCTGTACGAACATGTCACATATGATGCAGAGAAGCGAAAGATGCTTCGGGGTCTAGCATCCACTCAAGACGCTCGGAGTATAGTTTGGTATGTGTTTCTGTACATGTGTTTGCTTTTGGCCAGGATCAAGCATCAACATCCACTGAGGACTTCCTATGCATGTGGCATTCAGTACCAGAGAAGAATCAATAGAAAACCTTTACTGGCACATATTTTGAGACAATGCTGAGCAGAGCAGCAATGTTTTAAATGTTAAATGGCAAAATTCTATCAACTCACCCTGAGAGCATTTTCTCTTTAAGTTTAAACCTGAAAGTAACCAAACATGGACTCAACTTGAGTCAATAACTGTATTTTTTTGCAACAGATACAGTTTGCAGAATAAACATTGTTGCAACTGTCTGTTTTTCAGTGACCACTAAAAAAAAAAAACAAAAAAAAACCAAGAAGGGCTTGAAACTTCATCTTTACTTGTGCTGTTTGAAAGTTATGATTATGAAGTGAATGTAGTGTTCTTTGTGCACTCAACAGCATTTCAAGAGAATACTTATCACTGTCTATCTAGGATTCTGAAGTCAGGTCTGAGTGGGAACGTTGTCCAGACACAGGAGTTGCCTTTGGTCATCAGCACTGTGTGTGATGGTTTTGCTGGCTACTTGTTTGCCTGGGATTTTATACAAGAGAACTGGGACCGCCTCATAGACAAGTAAGTGGTTCCTGTCAGCCTCTTACCAGTTATTACTATGAAAACTTTTAAAGATGTTTTCACAAAAATAAGTAAAGATGAAACAGTGCAAGTGTTTTGATGTTTTCTGGCTGTAGGTTTCCTGTAGGCTCCTTTGCCATCCAGTCAATCATTAAGTCCGCCACCTCCCAGTTCTCCACACAGGCACACCTTGATCAGGTATGTTTCTTCATTCAAAAGGCATACATTTATGCTGCATTGATATGAGGAACCCTGCACATGTTTGTGGGGAGATTAACCATTTACAGAATGATTTTTGTGTGTGTGTGTGTGTGTGTGTGGTGCAGGCGAAGGCTTTCTTTTCCAGTCTAAAGGAGCGCGGCTCTCAGATGAGGAGTGTGCAAGAAGCCTTAGAAACTATTAGGCTAAACCAGCGCTGGGTGGACATGAACCTGTCCACCCTCCAGAGATGGCTGTAGTACTGCCGCTCCATCCAGTCTCCGCCCCACTTTCAGACAGCCGGGGCATGTTGTCAAGACAACAGCAGTGTTTGCACTATAGTAGGACTGTGTCTCTTGATTCCCTTTATCCAGGGCAGAAGTTGTACTCTACCTAAGTGGACAAGGTGTTACACTTTTTGAGATTGGTCCTGTGAGTTGTATTTGCTAGCTCAGGGTGGCTCTGATTGTTTGTCTGACAGGGAATTGTCAGATGCAAACACACACTCCTCACACTTATTGCTGTTGACCAAACCTCTCCTCTGCAGCACTCATCGAAACCTCATGCCTGAGTAGACAATCATGCTTCAGCCACACTCCTTTCGCTCAGCCTGCTCTCAGGCACTTCACTGAGCTATGTAATGGCCACTTCCAAAAGAACAGGTATGAACAATTATAACATCACTGTCTATGTATGTATTTCCAGTCACTCCTGGACTTTCTCCGATCTGATATATGTAGATGGCAGCTGTAAGGGAATTCCTCAGCAATTAAAAAAAAATTGAAGTTACTTTTACTTGAGAAATGGATTATACTTAGAATTTACCTAAGATATTATCGCTGCGTTATAAAAAATCTGTGTAGAAATAACAGCTGTCAGCCATTCTGGACTCTAGTTAGTCATGCAAAATGAAGCATTATTTTATATTAGTCATTATTTGGTTAGAAAATTGGTTGGTTCATTGATGGATAAAATACCAAACTTGTGTTGGCATTAACTGAATGTTCTGAAAACCTTCACACTGTGTACAGTAGATGGCGTACTGCACAGCAGCGCAGGTTTAACAACCAATGTGTCTTAGGGGAGGGCAGGCAGTGCACACTGGAGCCAAATATCCATATTTTTCTTGTTTTTTCTCTCCCAACCATTTGCAGACCATTTTTAGCTCTGATCAACACATTTTTACTCAATCTGTGTTTGTCTGCAGTGCAGTCCCTGCAGACTTAAACTCAGTGTGCTTGTAAACTTGTAATTATGATGTAAAAAGATTCAAACCCTCAATCCCTTTTCCCCTGCAATTTTGGATGTACTGTTTTAAACTAAAACCCTAACTTTTATTATATTAAGGTTTGCTTTGTGTTCTGTATATAGCGTGTAAAGAGAATATGTATACATAGAAGTGATCAGGAATCTTGGTCAAATACTTTTACTGTATTTCTTGATTTAGATCCCTCCTCACCAGGGAGGTCATTTGCTGATGAATGTTTGTGTTTTAAGGGCTAATGTGCATATTGAAGATACAAAGCATATAGAAGAACATCTATATTGGGCTTGACTCTGTCCAGTTACCTGTTGCTCCTCAGCCAAATAAAAATAGCGAAAGTTAAAAGTTACTCCAACGTTAATCAGCCATTCCTTCTGAGAATGAAGAGTAGCCTAGCTATTTATTGAGTGTCAAAATTTTTTCCCAGTTTTGTTCCAATGTTTTATTTAAATACAGTTTTACACTCTGATTTAGCTTTATTTAAGCTTTATTTACTTAAATGCTCCGTGACATTAATGATGTTCAAGAAAACCGAGTAAATATACTTAAGATTTGGTCATAATCTTTGAACATCTATAACACTGTTACATGAGACTTGCATTAATGTTTTGGGTTGTTACATCCTCTGAGGCCTTTTTTCTTAAATTCATGTAAAAACTGAGTCTTCAAGATGTTCAAATTCATGAAAAGAAGACCAGCTTGGGTCACAGAGGCAACCCGAGATCTGGGTTCATATCCTAAAACTGTTACATCAGGCTTAACTTTGCGTTCCAGTAAGCGTAATTGGCCTTGAGCACGTTTTAAGGGTCAAGTTTGTTGCTGCACTAATGACTCCTGCTGGTTAAGTGAAGTAGCTTTAAGGAGGGTTGGTGTCCAGGAGGAGGCTGACTACACAGTAAAGCCTGGTATTTGTTTAAAAAATAACACACACAAAGAGACACTATGTGTATCAGAGGCATGGCTGTCTACCTCCTCCCCAGGTTCACAGTGCAGTGGATTATTAAATTTGAAACTGGGGAGGAAAAAATGAGGTACTACAAGTATGTCAGATGTTACATTTTAGGATATAATTAAAGTTAAGGTCAGGTTGAAGGTTATCAGGAACATTGCCATTTACTTATTCAGTCCAGTCCATCATAGTTTGCCAGACACTGTGACAGACAGTGTGGCATTGCCTTTAAATACACATCTTATACTTTTATGTCCTGACCAATTGTGGATTGAACTGTTATACTCTAAAAAGAGTTGTGAATCAAGGACATTTTTCCATTTGCCAGCAACCAGATTTACAAATCAGCTTTACCAAGGCTCTGAGACTTCAGTTTTTCACCATATTTTGGTTAGAAAATAAAAGATATGTGTGAAATTGGTTGCAGTCAGCCTTCTGAGACACATGTTGCTGATGATAATCAGTTACAGGGATCAGCTTAAGTTACGCAGACCCAATCAGATTGTCTTTGTTTTTGCACTTGGATGATATGCTGCGGATGCTTTTAAAACTGTGTTGCTCTTCATGTGAACAAAATACAAATAAAAGTTGTTTTCTGAAGATGTTGGCTTTTTGTTTTCATGCCAACCCTCCTGTCTATACCCCTTGTATTCAAAATCACCAGTTATTTCAATGTTGATCTCAGTTACCCAGTTTTACAAATTATTGTGAAATTGTTGGCTGAAATTGAAACAGTGACAGTCTAAGTGCGATTAAGCTGCTAACATTTTCTGGTTTTGGAGTGAAGTTCACTAAACATTTACTGAAGTAAGAACATCATTCCTTATAAGATGAACAGTCCGCACTTAGTCCCATAAAGGAAGGAAATGTCATGCTCAAAATTAATTGAAGAGACAACATATAAGGATGAGCAGGTGCGGAACAAAAGGGCTCAGCAACATCAACAGAGATGATTCAAAAAACGGACGTTAATGAAGGGCCGAGCGCGAGGCCGGGACAGGAGTAACGTCTGAGGCCTACTGGTTCTTCGTCGTTGGCGACATCACGACAAGCGAAGAAATATGGGGAGAAAACTGAGAGGAAAATAAGACAAACTTCAAAGGAGAAGAGAAGGAGAAGAACCAGTGTTTGGATTAACATTAAGCAGTTGACGAGAGCTTCGCAAACAAAGGCGCAAGTCAGACACTGAGGCGGGCCGGTAAGTAACATTAGCTGGCATGCTAAGTCGGGTGTCCTGTGTTGGTGCATTTGCTTCATGTTTGGTTGTTAGCAAAGTTGTTCACTAGCTCGTCTTTCGGCAGACAATCAGCGGAGCGTAGCATTAGCCTCATGCTGTCTGCGGTTCTGGTTACTGCTAGCTTTAACCCTACAAATTTTGACTGCCAAGTACAGGTGGAGGTGTTGAGCACATTCATTTGTAATGACGTTTCTTGGCAGTTAGCATGTAACGTTACATTACAAACAACAATATTGTCCGTTAAATTTTGGAATTGTGTTGAAGACAGACGTCTTGCAGTACCGACTTCAGAAACAAGGAGGCGCCATATTACACTAAATACTAGTTTCTTCAGAGCATAACTTTAACCATAAATTTAACTTTGAGGAAAGGCTTGAAAGCAGTTACTTTAGTTTCACAAAGCTCACTCACAGAAAGAAACTTTTTATGGACATTATTTTGTGAATTTAAACCTGCAGCACCTCCTTATCAGAACTACTTGGAGGTTCCATTTAAAATACATAGATTTTTTTTACATCATTTCAGTTGAAATGGCTTTTAACTTGGAGCTTCTCAGCTTCACCACCAGAGATCTTTATAGCGCAAATGTAGTTATTGTAGTTATATTTGCAAATGTAAATTACTGTAGATGATTGACTTACACGTTGACTTGTAAATCATTTATTGTTAAAATGACCTTGAATCCCTTGAATACCCCCAGAAACCATGACCATACTTTGAAAAAAAACTTTCAGTAATGATATTTTTTGCATTTTTATCCAATTCTCTATTACACAATGTTTTTACATGTACATGTACTTTATGTGTGTTGTAGAAATCTGTTTCAAACCTTTCAAAACTTGTTATGGCAGAATGCCTCACAGCTGGAAGACATCAAAGTGCAGGTTTTTTTACTCTCATACTTTTCTTCCTTGGCTAATTAACCAAAGTGCAAAAGGCACAGTCAGTTGTGGGCTTTGTTTTGAAATATTGTTTTGAAAAATTTAGCGTAAGTAATGAATAAGCTTTGTACTATATCACTTGGCGAAATACCTTGTCATAGTTTGCTGGTTGCAGAAAAGGTGGCATGAAGTGTATTTTACCTCATGAAGACTCACTCAAGAGCATGTAAAGATACTTTTTTTTCTCCTTAGAATAATTTCTTTGACAATTATCACGCTTAGTTTGACAGTCAGAACCTCAAACACAGTAAATGGTTTGTAAATGAGTACAAACAGTTTGGCTTTGACTGCTCTATTGGGAAAAAAAGATTATACAAAGTTTTGAGCTTTCATAAAGTTATGTATAGAAAGTTTTTAACGGTAGGGTTGACAGAAAAACAACATCAATTACTACATTTGCAAGCCTTATGAAGTGTCAGTGTTGGTGTAAATCATTAAAAACTTACTTTTGAAAGCTGATGAGAGTACCTAATTATCAGTTTAACTACAAGGAGACGTTGTATTTGTATGAAACTGGTAATGTCATGAAGAAAATTAAAACTGACTGTCAAAAAAAATTAGGCTATATACTAAAAAACTACGATATTCAGATTAATTTCAATTCAGTCTTGTTTTCCCAAACTGCTTAACCAAAAGTCTAGACAAATTAAACACAAAATGGCCCATCTAAAATGTGTTTGCATTAAACTTTTAGTCTTACCCAAAAGAAGTACTTTTTCTTTCAGAATGTAATATTTTAAAATACTGCTGGCACTTCCAAACTTAAGTGCAGTACTTGTGTGAAGGCACTTAGTTACTTAACACCTATATTATTATCCTCAGTATCTTTGCGATAGTGAAGTGTTGCAGCTGATTTAAATCCTCTTGGTTAAAGAATGCAGCCATCAGTTAGAAAAATGCAAAGAGATCTCACACTGAGTGATCTGCTGACAGTACTTATGTAGAATATAATTAGGAGCTATTAGTTAACACACCACAGGGCAGGAGACATAAGATCAGAAATGCTGTAAAAGTAGGTCACTGAATAAGGAAGCATCTCTGAACCTCAGTAAAATGTCTGAATTCTAACAGATCATTTGTGTAGCCATATTTTTCCCTTAGTATGGGTAAGTTTGTCACAATTCTTGTTGTTAGCACTACAACCATTTAAACAATGCTGCCCCCATGCAGGCATCAGATTGATCTCTGTGATCCATTTTTTCATTGTCATGAAACATCACATGACATCTAAGCACTGGTATGCAAAAAAAAATCTTAAAAGAGGAAAGGTTAGGGGAAGGTTACGAGAGTGAATAGCTTGCCAGGTGTCAGTACATGCTTTAGTCAACACATCGCTGTCTTAAAATGGTGATTGTAGACTATTTACATGAATAGAATGTCTTTGGCAAAAGCTGTGCAAAATAGGGGGCAAAAACATACTTCATACTGTAACCCAACACTTGATAAATAAAGCAGGCACTTCAAGCTAGAAAAGTTTGGGTTTACATTTTTTACTGCAGAAACATTGTGTCTTTATATCTGTTTTATTTTTAGGATTCATGAAGAGCAGCCTAGTTGGTTTAATAGTTAAACCACTGTGTACTTTTGATTTATTTTAAGGCGATATAAAAGACTTTTACAAATGCCACCCAAATACTCAATCTTTGAGAAGAGTTTGAGAGTTTAATGACCAAAGTTGAAATGATGAATTTTAGATGGCACAGTGTCATCATTTCAACTATTCTACAATGTTTATCAAAGTGGAGTATGTCTACATTTTATGTAAATGAATAGATTTTCTTATTAGGATGACATGCTGCCTGACAAAACCAGGTATTTCTCACGATAAGTCTGGACATTTTCTTCCTGTCTTCCTGGCAACAAAAGTGGGTACCTTAAGCCAAATTATAATCTTTTTTCTTTTCCTCTAACCCTAACCGAGTGGTTTTAGGGCCTTTACCCAATGAAACCTTAACCACAGTGAAAAATGACAGCATTTATTATGGCAACTGAATTGGGGTGGAGCCCTTGAAGAAAGAAAATAGAAACATATTGATGATAAAACTATTTAAATGACCTGAGGCCGAGGTCACTCTGTTGTGGAATGTTTCCTGGCATCACCTGCTTATTTGCCGGAGTACAAGTCATACACATACAAGTTTGAAGGTCTTCCCTCCAGCCTTAGTAAACATTTCATATATGTTTTAAAATATTTAACAAATGCCCTTGAGAATTTTTGTCCTTTTTTTGTGAAATGCAAATGAAAAGTAAATTAAAGTAACCGTGTCAAGACCTCCAGCATACATTAGGGTTTCTTGTGAATGACCCTGGCGTCACCACAACAAAATAAAAGCCACCACTCCTTCACAATGATGTTATTTGTTTGTTTTCTTTATTTCAGATGTTAGAAAATTGGACATCATACTGTATGAATGAATATGTCAATGTGCGCACACATATGCATTACCTTCATATGCAATGACCATAATCGGAGTTTAAAATGATAATTTAAATGTTATGAAATGTTACCCAATGCTGCAATGAGCTTCATTTTGAGAAAAATTGGCACAGTAAGTGTAATTGCCCTCCTGTGTGGCTTTATGGTGGTGCAGGCAAGGAGGAAAGATAGAAAAGACAATGTAAGGAAAGCCAGACAGAATGAGAGAAAGAGGATAGAGAGTGATACCCAAGCAAGGCTAGGTTTGATTGCTTTTATGATCAAACATACCTGCCAACATTAACGTTAGGCTGTGAAAAAGAGGGAAGTTTTCTGGGGCCCTAATGTTAACATTTGGGTCAGCTAATTTTGAAGAGCTATTCAAAAGGTGATTTTAACAATGCATAACATTAAATTTTGGTCATCACATATTACATTTCAGATATATAATGAATAAATAGCATGAAATAATGTCAGGTAATGCTCAGGCATAAAATATTCTTGTTTGCATTTTCATATAAGTGTATTAAAATATTTCCAGAAGAAGAGGAAAGTTCCTGATGGAATTATAGTAGACAAGTAAACAAGTAGACAGCAGAAGTTGTGGAGGAGAGCAGAGTGGAGGGCAAAGCAGGAAGATTATTATGTTGTCATAATTTCAAATTTCATGTTGCCCAAAATTGAGGCCTGGTGCAGAAGAAGTTTTTGGGCTGAAAAGATTTTTGGGCAAGGCCTCTGGCTGGTGCTGAAGCCTTCACCCACAGTTTCAGAAAATCCTAGAGGAAACCCTGTACACTAGACACAGGACTATTAGCCTTACCTTAGGAGTCTTGCAACTTAAAGAGTAAAGAGGGACACAGGCAAAACAGGAATTGCAAATGGTTACATAAACAGGCCAAGGGCAGGTCACATCTAACCTTAGGTACAAGTTGAAACACTGGAGAGGGTGTGCTTCTTTAAAATTAAACTCTTGAGTTGTTCATCATCTAAAAAAAAAAAAAAACTTGCAGGTTTATGAATCTTCATATCTTTGATTTGTAGCTGGTGTGTAGGCAACTGTAAGGTGTCTAATGATTTTCAAATGCATTTTTACATATACCTGGCCAAGAAAAGTGGCATTTGCTTTTAACAGTTATAACCCACAATACCTGTGGAAATCATTAACCAATTGTTAAAGGTGACAGTTAAATGGATACCCTAACTACCAAACTTTTCTTATATCAAACCTGATTATATAAATATGGCTGTAGAAAACTTGCAAGATTAACAGTAAGTGGTATACATACCATGCACCAGTTAAAGCTGGAATCTACCCAACATATAGGCCATGACTCTAGATTATATCACCTGTACAACCATCCAAACCAGCAACAATGTGCTTCATTAAGCACTGGAATGTCACAGCACATTGTGCAACGCACCTGCATCAGACCGGAGAGACCAATAAATGCACAGATCTGCTCTGGGGTTCAGTGGAACCTGCCAGAGTGCTTTTTTAAGGTCATTTTCACTCATCTGTTTTGCTGAACCAAACAAATGATATTATCTAAACTGAAAAAAATGGTCCCTAAGTATTGTTTGTTTGTTTGTTTTCTCCCACAAGACAGTGATAAACAGCTCAGACTGGAAGCTTTAGCAACGCTGTTTAGGCAATGCTGTATACTGTGAACATGCACTTACTTCTTATATTGCATTACAAAGAAACCTTTTAGGGTGCTGCTCGAAAAAGTTGGAATAAGGAAAATCTAATTAATAGTTGTATGTTAGAGGTCATCATTTATTACACCAGCTCAAACTATGCTCAGACTACACAAGAGTAGACCTACCATCAAATACAGTCTACCATACAAACTGCCTTGCTTAAAGTTCCTCATCAGACCTGTTTAACATATGTAAAAACACACTGCACCTAGTTTCTTGGGTAAAACTACACTGTTGGAAGCAAGACTCAAACAATCTTTCCAACAGTGTATTTTTACACAAGAAACTAGGTCAGAAAGTAAAGTGGCTCTTCTGAGCTGTCTTGTCTATAGCTCAAAACACTAAAACCCTGCTAAATCCAGTTACCCAGAACAACAAACATATCTCAATTGTGACATTCCATGGTTTTATTTGTTTATCAGTTATTCAGTTATTTTAGAGGCCATGTACACCTGATCCTAAATATTTTCTTAAAATCAAATAACCCAATCGATACTTACTGTGCCAGATGTATGATCCGCATTTGGAAGATAAGATAAAATGATTATAGACACTTTGCGGTATTTGCTTTCTTTTAAGAGTTTGATAAGAAGACTGATACTGTACTCCCTCTAGGACTGTCTGTTATTGTATAGCTAGAACAAGGAGCCAGTTATCTTAGTGTGAAGAATGGAGATTGGGTAACGGCAAGCTTGGTTTATGGAGACTTAATATGGCCAACGTTACTCCTAGAAGAAGTTTTAGTCTTTTAAAGACTTCTGATTGTGTGTAGATTAACTCATGAAAGTCGGTGCATTATTTAGTAGGATCCACATCCTTGATAAAAACAGATTTTGTCCACTGAGGTCCACACACATGCGGCAGCACATTGATAGTAGCACTACATAATATATTTTTTTTATATCTATAAATCATGTAAAACTGTTCCTATGAAACGAAAATAACCTCATCATAACAACAAAACACAAGTTTCAAAGACTGTCATTATTTCATATTCAACTTCAATCACATTTTTTTCAGGCAACAATAAATGAACCATTATAGACTAAACTGGTAATTGAAAAAATATTTATTTAGAAAAATACACGTTTAAGATATTGACAAAGTTTTACAAAATGAAGAATTGCAACATGTCATCAATAAATCACTTAGTAAAACATCAACTGGACTAAGAAAGAATTACCAGAATAAGTTCCCTGAAAGCATATTTATAGATGGACATACTTCATACATTGAAGTGTCATTAGCTATTCATATCTCTTTAGGCTATTAAACATAATCAGCAGCAGTGACCTTGGTTGGATCACTGGGTTTGATTTGTTCTTCTTCATTACCCTGTTGCTCTACTGCAAGTGCATGGTCTATAACAAGTGTCTTGTCATTTTTACTCTCTGATGCCTCACTTGCCTCTGTTCCATTTTCCATTCTTTCAAGCTCTAACCTTAATTTTTCTTTTTCATTTAGCATCACTTCTTCCATAATGGCTTTCTGATGCTCGTCTCTCTCATTTCTGTCTTTCTCAGCTTTCTCCTTTTTCTCCTGCTTTTTCAGCTTCCAGAAAAAGCCAAGGTTTTTCTCAGGATAGGTTACTTTGGCCAGTGGTAGCTTGAAAATCTTGTTGGTCCCTGTGGTTAAGAGGAGGAAAGTGAGGGCAGAGAGGCAGAAAGGCCAGGTGCAGGCTGGCAAACCAAACTGTAGATGAAAAACACATATTGCAGTTAGTAACTTGTGTTTATCCTGGGCTGATATATAAATGAGAGAAAATGTGCACTTACTGTTGACATGATATTGGCAATGGCTGAGCCGAGATATGCACAGAAAAAAGCTGCAGAGGTGGAGAAGAGAGGATACAAATATTATACCTTGATATAATACCTTGCTAAACTGTGAAAATGGAACAAGCCAAATCAGGGGCTGCAGCAAATAGGGAACTACTAAGGAGTCTGTCACCTGTCTGTTTAAATGTCAGTCAGAAGCTTCTAGTGAGTCTTCAACTACAGGAAATACCTCTCAGGGAGCGTGCCAAGTGACAAAAACACACCCAAGGTGTTACCATGTTCAGGCATCCTGCTAAATACTAAAATATTTACTGAGGTCTCCCCACAGGTGACTGTTGCTTCAACTCCCACCTTCAGGGAAGTGTATTATCTTTTTCTGCTGTTTTAGACAATCCCTTTTACTTGAAACTTCAGAACTTCTTTCAGCTCCAGATGTTTGAAACTCTGAGAAGTGTCTTGGGTTAGAGAGGTAGATTGTTTTTATCAGGACAAAAAGGCTAAGTGGACTGGTAAGAGTATAAATTTAGAAAGGTCAAGCAAAGAAGTTGAACCAAGAGCAGACTGTTAAGGACTTTGCAGTGCACAGTGTTTACAGAATGCCATTCAGATATATGAGAACATGTAAGTAAGCTATGTTGCCCATGTTTAGTTATCATGTTATCTTTCTGTCTGAAAAAGATCATATTTAGATACTGTTTTGATCCTCCTGGTGTTCACTCACCACATGTGATGGCAAGCATGTGAACCTGCCAGGTGAGAGCGTAAAACATTCCTCCAATGGCAATGCAGGCTAACACGCAGTTGTATCCCCAGAGGCCAAAGTAAATGTCTCCAAAAGGAGCTGCAAGAGCAAGGCCTGCAAAACATCAAATCACAGCCATCAAGGAAGAGCCAAGTTCAGTTCATGTTTGGATTATCTTAACACTGGTTACTTTGTAGTTCTACTTGGAGTTGAAGCATACTGACTGTGGCTTGAATTCAGCCTTTTAGCCTGTTGGAAGAAAAAATCATTTGTGCGGTCTATTGAGGTGAGACAGAATGACTTTTACATTAGGTGTTCGTTGCTGTACACCCTTCCTATATTGACTGCCTGCCAAGGAAGTGCCTGATCCTCTCACCAGAAACCATGCCCACAGCAGATCCAAGAATGGCATGAGCGCAGGTAATTGGGGAGGAGATGAAGAGCGAGATGATGAATATTCCTCCAGTCCAAGGGTTATCACAGCCGTAGACCTGACCAATTCCCACAGGCACTGACATGAACAGCTAGGGAGGTACAGACAGGGAGGTTAAACATCGCTGTAAATGCATAGTTTTTATCACTGACTTTTTCCCTCATGTTGTCTTATTCCTCTGCTTGATTAATTGACTGAAATCTCTATCAGTCCCTGTTAGCTTTGATATACCCATGCAATACAACTTATGCATAAAACAGACACATAAGAAAAAATGCAGCTAACCCAAGAAAACTTCTATTAGCCTGAATATCTGGAAATAACCTTGATGAGATTAGTTAGTTAGCACCCTAAAAGATTAGTTAGTTGGCATCTACAGCTCATTAACTGACAGAGATATGTTGTAGACAAATTCTGGCCTGTCACTGACCTTTGCCACATCGATTTCAGCCCAGGTAATGTTGGGCAACTCTGAGCGAGGCTGAATGAGGACCTGGGGGAAGTGGTGGTTGTAGTGGCCAGTGGCGACCATGTGGAGACACACCAGGATGTTGAAGGGAAGAGTGAACACGGGCAGATCCCAGCGACTGTTAATAGATGCCAGTGCACTGGATAGGATTGGGCTGAAGGATAGTACAACATTTAGTATTACATTTAATTCACATTTAACTTACATGTGACTGGGATACCTACTCTATACCCTCAAGCAATGTGATTAAATCATTAATTTACTTTATGTCTGACTTGATCAGCAATGATTGACTGAGATCAGGCATTTGGATGTAGAAGAACACAGGCTTTTAATGTACCGTTGCTGAGCTGGAGCTACTAGCCTTTGAAGACATGAAATGTATAAAGTATGTGCATACTACAGTAAACTGATCATTTCTGACATTTACTTGTTGGGGTTTGTTAAATTTTTCAACTGCCTTACATCTACTTCTCATTTCTTATTATATGAGTCAGTTGCATCATTTAACTATTGGTCAGTCTAGTTGCTTACCACATCATGGACATGAAGATGTTGGGTAAGAGGAGCCACCAGTACCAGTCTCCTTCATTGGAGAACACAGCCATCAGCAAACCCACCAGGATGCCATTGTAACCATATAGTCCTGCAGCTATTGCACCCCTGAGGGGAAGTAAATGGAATGAATGAATCCTACATTATCATTTCATCTTCTAATGTCAAAACAAAAAATTTCATCCAGTTAGGTTTAATGTCGGCATTTTAAGCAATTATGCCGGCCTTTTGTTGTAACTAAGTTCATAAGTGATGGCAATGTATGATACTGGATTGTACATGATTTTTATTCATATCCAGTTTTCTCTATTCAGAGTAACATCTATAAACTACTTAACTAACAAGACCATGCCGTAGTAGCTTAAAATAGCTTGTTTGGATTGATAGGATTCGAGAGGCATGAGGTTAGGGCTGAGTTCAGTGGATGAAAGTGGGAGGAAAAGGGTCTATAGTCTAGAGATGAACAGGGGTCGAAGGGTCCTTAAGGCTTGAATGAGGAGTAACCAGGGGTTGAGACTCAGGGTGGAGGCACATCTCAATGAGTATGTGGTTTCATCACCCCCCAAAGAGATTTAGTGGATCAGGTGAGGATATGCTTGTAGGATATTGCTGAGGTGGTTGTAGATGTAGCTTTTGTAAGCTTCAGAAGACTAGCAGCTCAGTATTTTAATTATGTGATCTGGGATTCCTTGTCTGGAAGCGTTGGTGGCAGCTCCGATATGGCAGGAGTAACCTGAGTATAGTTCAGAAGAAATTCCTTCTTTATAGGTGGACAGTGAAATAGAAATAACCCTTCCAAGAAACACCAAAGAACTGCCAGAAGTCTGGATGGATGGGCAGAACCTTGGAAGCACTAGTGATGTCTTCCTTAGACAACCAGGCACTGTAGCCAGCAAAACAGATCAGGTTGATGGTAGCGCACTGCATGGAGAAGTTAGTACCGGGAATAAGGCTGTAAATACTGAGTATGGTGGTGCCATTGGGGGCAAAAGAGGTATATAATAAGTCTATTCTTGCCAGAGTGCTTTCTAGTGGCAATGCCAGTGGGGCTTATTTTGTAAATGGGGAAAGGGGGACTGGGAAATGGGCGTGTTATGAGGGTGGCTGGACCTTTCATGGGCACTGCTGCAAAAAGAACATGTGTGAAAAAGTGACAGCTGAACACGTTTCATTGTTTCCAAGGTCATCGAAATTGTTGCAGATCATTCTGCAGAAGGACTGGCCTGCCCCGCTTGTTGGGGCACCGGACCACAGATGGATGTAGGCATTCTAGCTGGCGGTGGGAGAGTAGGCCAGGGAGTGATAGGTGCAGAGGCTGTGACAGAACCAAGCCTCAAGAACACCATGCAGAGTGCATGTGGGTGGTGTAGAAGTCTGTGGAAGTGGAGAGCGAGAACGCATTCTGTGGCAGGGCTCCACACAAGTTTCAAGCTGCTGCAAAAAATGCGGCAGTCGAGCTCCAAATCAATAGCACCCAGTAGGTGCCCTGGTTAAATTGCTGTAAGTAGCCTGCAGCCTGGGAATAAAAAAAAGGATGTTCAGTTCGTCCCTGCAGTCGGAGAAGACAAAACAAATGGTGTATCAGTATGGTGTATTTTCTTAAAAAAAGAAAAAGCAATTCAGCAGGCAAGAGTTATCTAAAATGTGATGGCGAGGACTGTCTGAGACAGGCTGCTCCAAAAGGTTATCAACAATATGGTTGCAGGCAACATGGACTATGGAGCGAGGATGTGAAGGAAGGGTGGTTGCCTGAGTTAGAGAGGAAAAGACATTGGATGGTGGAGATACTGACCTCATGGAGTGACTATCAAACATATCGTAGTCCAATGAATTGAGAAACAGCTTGTGGTCCATTAGGTGAGTGAACTAGCAAACAAAAATTTAAATAACAAACTTACAACATTAGTCTAAGCACTAACGAGCGATCATAAGAAGTTGCTACAAACAAAGAGAAAGGGATAGACTTATAGGACAGCACAGGTAATTGAGTTAAAGAGGCACAAGTGGTTGAAAAAGTGCCCCAGGAATGTTAAGTTAGTGAAGGAGAGTGGCATGGTCTTGTTCCTGAACTTAAATTACCTTAACTTTATTTAAGAATTATTGCAGTCAAAAAATATTGTAGTTGTTCAAACCTGTTCTGTTGCAAAATGAGAGCAGAAATGGTGGCAAAGAGTGTGCCCACAAAGCCATTTAGAGCCCACCAGTAGTTCTGAATGATAAGCCCGGCAAAAATGATGAGGCCGCTCAGAGGGTTGTTGACAAACATCACCTGAGCAGCTCCACGCAAAACCCAGTCCAGCAGCTGCAGCAAGATAAATTGTTCTGGAGGATGGGATGAGAAAATAGAATGCAATGATATTTTTTCAGTGCTGCTTTTAAGGCTTCTCAGTAAATGTTGTGCAAGTTGTAGTCTCCTGAGGCCAAAGGCAAGATTATACAAACCTTCTATTATTTTAAGACAGTCAGAAAACAATGTGGAGTGAAGCCTGGGACTCTGAGCTGAACAGTAGCAGGTAATTTTTTGTCACAATATGATTATTCAAGGTGGAATAAACAATAGTTTAACCAAAAAAAAAAGTTCACAGGTTTTTATTTTGAAATAAAGTAACTGACAGTGTATTTTCATAGTATGCATGACTTAAATCCTTAAGGTAACACAGCTACAAGTTCTTTTTATGAATTTGTCAGTGACACACTATTGATTTTATATTCATAATATAAAATATCATAGTAATTGTGTTACTGACTCGGGGAGGAGTAACTGATGATTTGGCAGTGAAATAATTTCGCTCACTCTCACTGTACTAATACAGATCTGTACATCAAGTTAATGTACAGTGAGTACCATCATCAAGTTATTTACCATGTACCGCAACTGTATGATTATGCCATTTCTAGTTTACCACTAATGACCTACCCATATGTGTTAGAATAGAATTTTTTTAATACAAACTCTTAGTGTTAACTTACTTTCCATCCATTTTCCAAACAACTTCATGTCCCCAGAGAAGTAGGACACCCCCTTGAGGAACCGGTCTTTGATCCTCTTCAGCGTTGTGGGTCCTGGCTGCGCAGGGTCTTTCTCCTTCATGTCATTGTGGGAGTTATCATGCTCAGATGCCAGATCTGGGTGCGCCATCAGGGGCTGGAGCTCTTTAATCTGCTGATGTGGTTATAAATTAATTATAAAATTTAAATATGAGGATTGCTTGAAGAAAGGAACAATACAAACAGCATCTTGCTTAAATTGTATGTCTTAGATGTAAACACTGACATACAGAGAAGGAAGCAGAGGTGGTGGTCAGTGCAGCAGAAGCAGAACAGTCGATATTCTTCAGAATATCCTGATATTGGAAAGGAAAGGTGTTACTTAACAGCACATTGTATTCATCACTCCTTTTTTAGGATAATACCTTCATCACAACTCAGTAAGTGCAACCAAATATTCTGAGTAAATTATTTCCAGATTCAAGTTATATGAAATGCCTGTCTAAAATATGCATTTATAGCTTATTTACCACATTTTTCACTATATTTTTAAACATATCAATTTTATGAGACCAATGTGAAATTGAGTATCATCTAAAGAAAATATATTTTCAATAAAAAAAAATATTATTTATTTGTAGCTTTATAGCAGTTCAGGGAAGATTCGACCAAAGCCAACTGGCAGCTATCTTAATAAAATATAAATCCTGACATCATGATAGTATACTGTCCATTTTTTTTAATAATTTAAGTGAAAATAATTTAAGTTACAAATTATGCAAAGTCAGTGCTCTCAGGTAAAAGATTATTATACTTTTCTTAACCTTTTTCCATATTTCAACTGTCCAGCTGGACTTTACGGACTCATACAGTTTTAGGGGCTCCTACCTTTGTGCAGTATGATCCAGGCATATGGCACAGGTTGTGCAGGTTGCCAGCTCTCTCAAACTGAACAACAAAGATTTCATCTGAAGGCTTTTATAGTAACAGAACAGCAGAGAAAACTCCACCTCTCCCTTACCCCTGCTCAGCCTCCAGAGGAATCACTGTTGGATGAAATATGAGGTCAGGTGAAGTAAGGGTATTAGTTATGCAATGTAAAATAGTGCAGAGCGTAAAGCATATATGTGTCAGTCTCAAACCTGAAAGGTCATGCACCCAACACGACAATTTTAAATCAAGAAGAAGATGATAGCAACCATGTAGAACAACCATGTCATTGTTTACCATTTCATCTGTAAGTTATCATGCAATGAAAACAGGTGAATGTGTGAGCAGATTTAACTAGCAGGAGAATGAGGAGAGGGAGAGCTAGATGGTTATTTATAGTTTTTTACAGAGTGATGACAATCACCTTTTGCACATAGGTGTCTGTGGATGCTGACGTGGGGTAGTGACGCGAATGGCTTCAGTTAAACAGATATTCGGATTCCTCTTCACAAGACTCCCAGGTAAAGACACTCATGTTCTCCCACCTGATAAAGTTCTGTCAACATAACACAGGTCATAAATTTACACTGTAAATGCAGCATTTCCTGTCCTTATTCTACTTTTCGCATGATTACAAAACAGCAACAGTGTAAAAAATGTATTGTATGTCAAGAATGACACCTGCACAGGAGGACCTGCGCACAATTTTAGAGCTGAGTAATGCTGGAAGTGTTCCATGTCAGTCATTTTTGAGTTTTGCGTAATCAAGTTGTAGGAATAGTAGAAGTACAAGTACAAGGAAATAAGTGAACAAATACTGTTGCAAGTACAAAAAAATGCACATTCAGGGATTAATGTGGGACTTATTGTTTAGAAAATGTACTTAAATTATCTAAAGTAAAAGTAGCCTACTGTAAAATGGTATGTTTTACATCATTGGATTAACAACACTCATTCATTAGTGTGTATTTGCAGCATTTTACTGTCTAAGGTAGTCAAAGTGGAGCTAGTTTTAGCCCTGATGATCCTCTAAAATTAAAAATGTGTTTTTCTTATGTTTATGTCACCTAAAACATCTGATCTTGACTAAAGTGACTTGTTTCTGTGCAAAGTTTCTCATTCGAGAGGTATTTTCAAGTGTGTGCATTCCCCTGGAAATCTTAGATTCATGCATAACATGGGGAAGCTAGATTTCATACATCACAAATTCAAAAGCCAGTTGCTGTCAAAGAAACCTGAAAAAGCACAGAGTGGACTTGTCAATGAAGACAGTTTGCATTTTTTCAGCAAATGTAGGTTAACCGTGGCCTGTGATTCATAGAACAAGAATTTCTCAACATGGTACAAAAAGGTAAAGCGCTTCTAGCCCATTTTCAGAACAGAACAAATGGCTCTTGTAATGCATTTTCAGACAATGTTAGCCTTATAGATTCGCTTGTGGTTAGTGAGTGCTTTTTTTCCCCCCTTAACCCGGGGGACTAGTTTCTGTTTAAACTTACTTTTAAACAGTATGGTTATTCATCGTTAGAAACTGTTAAACTCATTCATCACCACCACATAAAATCCAAATCACATTATCATAGGGGAGACAGGAGACACAAATGTGCACACGAACTTACATATTTATAATGGATGTGTTTGTTCCTCTGGCGTTTATTTAGTCATTAAACACAATTACATGGTACTTACAGAGCTGATGAGCAGCATTGATTGCTGCTGCAGACATCTAGTCATCACTGAAAGAGAAAGAGAGGGGAGTAGCTAGAGAAAGAGAGTCATTGCCAGAAAGATATCAACAGATTTAGATTTTTCTTTTGACTGTTTACATGAGGAATGAAGAACAAGCGGGTCTATTGTAAGACGTGCCCCGAAAGATCACGTCATATCTTTCAAGGAGTGTTTGGTTGGCAGTTGCTCCTGGTAAGCAGCTGTTTAATGTGTGTACTAGCTTATGCAATACAGGCAATTTAGCTAAATAAACACTACTGTGTATGTATTGGGGTGATGAAAAAACTTATTTTAATCTCTCTGTCTAGCAAGATGTTACATAATGACAAATGCACTTATCATAATCGTCATCATCTTACATAATCTTACATAAAAACGATTGGTTATGTAATACTAACCAAGAAAACACACGGTCTTACAATTCTTAATGAGATGCCCTCAATTTAGCAAGATAAGTGCTAAAATAGGTTATCGAATATTTTGTTTTGTTGACCTATTTGGATGTATGTGTAAGTGGGCAGGCCTTCCCTTTTTTACAGGAGATCTGACCTTCCCTTGCAAACATGAAACAGTGTTGTGTGGTTGCAAACAATTTAATTAAAGTAGATATTCTTGTAATTTTTAACATCCACACTTCGAAATCCACAATCATCACGCCACTACTGCTACTAATTTTATTTATTTGTTTGTATGTTGCTCTGTATTTTCAGTGCTATCAAGTAGTGTTATAAATGCAAATATTAAAACATAAAAATCAGATGCTGACTTAAGACAGTGACACTTTAGCATAACACCCTGACTCATTTATGGCAGCTGTTGTCTTAAATGTTTATCATGTTCCTAATTTCATCTAATAGTGCATTTAACTCTCAGGTATAAGATACAATGATGCAGTAAATTGATCCAACTTTTCACAGAACATCAACCTCCAAGTTATGCTTATTTGTTCTACTCCCATACCTGCTTTACCTGACAGATGCCGATAGTTAATGATATAGTGTGTCAGACTACTGGTATGAAGTGGTATGTTCCAAGTGGCTTTAAATGTGAGTCAGTCAATCCCGTAGTCATATCAAGGTTTTTGTAAAAGAATTATTTTAATGCAAACCATTGTGATTGCAAAATCTTTCTATCAGTTAAGCCTGTTATTTTATTTAAAAATGTGTGTTCATGAAAAAAATCCAAAAATATACAGTTATATTGGTAAATCAGACAATTAGAGGGTCACTGCCGCTTGAGCATCAGTGGCCTTAGGAAGAGTAGGTTGATAGGGACATCTAGTGGAAATTTAAGAAATTACATGTTCCTTTATTCTCCTCCCCTACCTCATGATCACTTGACCTGTGGACCTTAAAAAATAATAATAAAACAAGAAATTCTTCTGGTTTTCTTTTTTAATCTCTAAGCAGCTTCTGCACAGACTGAGGAGATTTTCCCATAGATGACACACAATGTCTTGCAGAATTGACCTAATCAGATCAAGCTGCATGCAGGATCAGACACTTTTGCCCTTACTTCTACAGAAACAGATCTGACGAGATTAGAAAAGACGGCGAATCTGTGTTTTCGTGCAGCCAAATCACCCTCATTCACACACAGAAAGGATGGGGCTACAAAGTATGCCCCTATGCATGTGTTTGTTTCTTTGTGTGTGTGTGTTTGTATGCATGAGTGTGTGTGTGTTGGGGTGGTGGGTGGTGAAGGGGCTCTTCTACCTCTGCCAGAGTCTATGGAACCTGATACTTGATGACTCCCCATCACAAGAATGTGAGTTTCCTTCACTTGGAGCATCTGGCCCGACGCCCGGCCACATCTCAGTGTGTGTGTGTGTGTGTGTGTGTGTTGCTTGTTACTGTTTGCCCCTTTTTCAGAATGAGCGGCCTCTTTCAGCAGAGTAAGACATTCTTTGTATGATGGTTGTCTGATTTGTTTTCTTAGTCTTCTGCTAATGTGCCGTCACCTTAATTTTCTGTAATTCTGGAAAATGGTGCATCCAGGCTTTGAGCTGTCAGGGTCATAATTCAGGAGAGAAAAAAATCTAAAAAAAAGAGACTATAAGTGTTTGTTTTTAGCACATTTTTAAATATTATATAAGTGTTTCATGATAATTTAGATAAGCTGGTGTTGATTATAAAAAGTGCTGTTACTTTTACTAACCAACACAAGTATAACTTCATGGTAAGAGGTGTTAAAGCTTTTCCATCATCTTGGGAAACTCCTTGGACTAAAGGCTAACACATTCACACATCACATTCACACATTGAAAATAATTTTCACCTTACTCCAGTGATGTGGTATTGTACTCCAGAATGTCTCAGTGCATTGTGACATCACTGCTGGGTGTGGTTACAGGTGGAACAGAGCACTTTTCTGACCACACCTAAGAACTGCTGGGTGTGGTCTGGGTCAGAGGTGCATCAGACTTGTAACTTTGGAGCCAGAGAGGGCAGTAAAGCTCTGCTTTTCAACCTGCTTAGTTACCCTTTAACTCCATGTCCTTTGAGCGTGTGAGGAAACCAACATAAAAGCAGGATTACACAACAGTGCAGGAGGGACACTGCCAACAGACTGGTTTGCTTTCTGTTTGTACGAAAGTTAGAAGTAGTAGTAGAAGTAGTAGCGAAAGTATGTGTTATATAATTATATATATTTGTTCTTATATTCTAAATAAAGTAGCTGATATCGGATTGTTTCTATTCCAAAATTATTATAATTAACAATTATTTGGGTTCAAATATATTTTGCTTGAAATAATGATATAACATGATGCCACTTAGTTGTATAAATAATGAAAACCCCAAAATTAAGGTTTTCTGTCCATGTGTATACTCATTAAAACCTTTTCTCAACAAACGCCTTGAATTCTCTGCATTTTTGCACTTTGTAAAAGTAGACATTATGGCCAAAAATGGTCAAATATTTGGGCCTCTTTTCTCCTTAGGAGCTTCAACATAAATTCTGACTTGAAGCCAGTTCCTTTAAACACACTGACACTGGAGAGGATAAATGTCTGCAGCTGAAAGAAAACATGAGAACAAACAGTTTTTATGATGTAAAACACCTGTATCATCTAGTTAAATATTTTCCAAAAAATAAACACAAAGGTGCCAAGGACAGTTACAACTGGAGTAAACTCTAATCATCTGAAAAAAAAATGCTTGTCCCTCTCTTGTTTTAGTTATATTTCATCCAAATGTTACAACACCACAAGTTAGTGACTCACTCACCTTCTAAAGAACTGCTTTATATGTCACCTTTATATTACTAAAGATAAGTCATCAAACTTTGAATGGATAAGTGTTTCTGTCACAGTCCTGCCTGTTTCTGTCCTTTTCTAGAGTGTTTTTTCCCCTTGTTTTCACAATTTCCCTTCTGTACTTCTCCTTAGCATGTTTTCTCTTTTACGCTTTTCCCTCACACCTGCTCACATCAGCCTCATTAGCCCTGCTTTGTTCCCAGTATTTGTCCGAGCCAATTAGCTGCTTTCCTGTTCTCCACTCTCTCCAACTGCATCACATCCTCTCGTCAGTTTATTTTGTATTTTTGTCCAGTTTTTAGTTCAGGCTTAGTTGAGTCATTTGAGGACTGTACTACAAAACAGGATTAATGGGTTAGTGGGGTATGTCAAGCCTATAGCCAGAGCCTCCTGTTTTATGAATGCAGCTCTCATTTAATCTGGCTAGATCATCATATTAACTGCAAATCTAACCTGCTCCGGACCAGGTTATGTTAAGAATTTCGGCTTGAAATAGATCAAAATTAAGCTAGTCAAGGCTATCATTCTCGGAGAGGTTCATATGATGTGAAAGCTGGAAGGCCAAATTTCATTTACACAAAGAAAGATTCCCATGTACAAAATCAGGCTTTTTTGGCTTTTTGCAAGAGTTTAAAAGATGCATTTTTTTAATTAGGCACTCTCTAAAAGCAATTATATGTGAGTTCTTCTCACCTCTGTAAACTTGAAGGAAGGACCATTATAAAGTTTTTGCAAGTCTTGGCTTCTCAGATACAGTTCAGTTATGTTACATAGCCTTTTTCTCCTACCCCTAGAAGTAGCATCTCTCTTTTTTCCATTTCATTTTTTGTGTGCAGACTCTTTAAACTTGCTAAAATTGGTCAGTCCAGCAGTTTAAATCTGAATTCCACAATATTTATTGTCAAAGTTATGTCAGCATTTTGAGATATTGCAATGCAAATAATTTCAAATGATTGACACTTAAACATTAACAATCACAATAAATAGTCATGCAGATTATTTAAGCAAGTGTATAATGGATGTTCTTATCATAAGGCTACCTATGTCTACCTCCTACCTTTGTTTGCAAAATTTGAAGCAAAGCACATGATTTTAGCTAATGGGCTAAAGCATGTAAAGACAGTGGCAAGGTCCGCCTAACTGTTGAAGAAACATAGTTTAAATTGGTCGGACTACAAGGATTTAACTGTTGGTAATGGTCTCATTTAGTAGGTTTATTATCTAGTGTGTACATCTGTACTGATAACAAACTAGGATGTTGGATAAGTAATTTTTAAACATAAAGTAAGAATGAACAGATGGAATTAAAAAAAGACATTCACCAGCTGCTCCTCACTTAACGAAGAGTCTGTTTTTGCACATCTTTTTACCTCAATTCATTTTGCTAAAGTAATTACAGGTAGAAAAAATAGAGAGAAAACTCCACCTTGGCATTGCCACTTGAACATCATTAAGTGCTTCATTCACACACTTCCAATGAAGTGCTGGATTCTGTTTCTCTACTTTAAAATTCAATAAACTGCATCTCCCAAAAAGCCAAACATGATACAGCCTTTTATGTATACACGTGTGTGTGCATTTGTGTGTGTGTGTGTGTGTGTAAGAGAGACAGTAAGGGAGGAAAGAGAGCAGGTATGTGTGAAGACAAAGGCTCACTTGTTCACAGTGGTGCTTTATCCTCATTACACTCGTCATTTGTTTACACTGTTAACTCTCCTGCTTCCTCCATCCTTACTGCCTCTCTCTCTCTCTCTCTCTCTCTCTCTCCCCCTCTCTCTCCCCCTCTCTCTCTTCTCTCTCTCTCTCTCTCTCTCTCCCTCTCTCTCTCTCTCTCTGGTGACACATTCATTCAGTACACGATCTGTAATCAGTGTTTACACTCTTGCTGCCCTTCCTTCAATCATGACATGAGCTGCAGCTCAAACATGTTACTGTAAATTGGTCCGAGGCTGTGTTGGCAGGACATACAGGCTTACAAACATTTCACATCTGAATCAATAACCAGAGTTGCTAAGCAAGATGAGGAGAAGTCAAGACTAAAAACAATGACATATTTAAGAGGATGATTAGGAGGATGAAGTAGTTTGGATAAAAGAAGGGATTTGAGATGATTGGGGAAAGGTGAAGGCAGCGTCTTTGTTGGTGCTGAGTTATATTGGTGCAAGGAAAATGTGAGCAAACACAAAAATAAGGGTTAACTGTGAAGATAAGTCTTGGCTCACAAAGAAACAGGCCTGCAGAATTAAAATCAGACAGACGGAGAAAATGGAAGCAAAGGAGAGAGAGATGAAGGGAACGACAGAGAGAGGGAAGAAAGAGAAAGAGCGAAGGAGAGCAAAAGACAGAAAGTAATTGGTTCTATGATGGCTTCCAGCTGCATGGCACTCGGCCAAACCAACTCTTCATGACACACACACACATACACGCACACACAAACACACACTCGCTTCAAGTCAGTAGTGCACCATAAACACAAGATCCTGCTAGTTTCTGACAATATATGTTAGCAACTGTGACATGCTCGGGTTGAGCAACGTGAAAAATTCATTTTGTGATTGAAATAATGACCTGTTACTTCCAATAATTTCCTCTTTCCATGGTGGCTTAAAATGCATAACATAAATAAAAATGTGTGTTTGTCCACACTGGCTGCAAGATTCAGGGGCCAATGTTTTTTTTTTCCTGTCTTCTTTTTTATAGATAAACCCCTGTAGCAGGACTCTTTGAGGCATTAAAGAAGTTACCATGGGATGCAGAAAACTGGGGACTTCACTAAAATGCTGCCTTTCAAAGCAAATGATATTCACATTCATTCAGTTACACTTCTGCCTTAACAAGGGTTTGGTTTAGGGTGAGGGTTCCAAATCATTGTAGCATAAAAAGAGGTAGTTCCTCTTTTTCTGAAAGGGAAGAACTTTAAAAAAGCTCTGCGTTCATGTGACAATGTTGAGAAAACGATTCTTGTGCGCGTTAAAAAAATCGTTTGCATGCCAGGCCAGTAGTTGTCAGTGTAACTTTTCAAATCATCATCACATAATAACACCACGTGCCTACATGCAAAGCTTCCCTGTGCAACACAGTGAGTGTAAACATTAAAATGACAGCCACTGCACATACTTTTTTCTGGACAGACATTTTGCTGGAGGAGCATTAATAAACTCAGCTGAGTCTGCAGCACAAACAAAGCTCAGTAGTTCGCCATTGGTTTTGTTTTTTTATCCATGCAAAGCTATTAGACTGAAAAATGTAAAAGCCATGTGTGATTTTGGGCCACATCTTCCAAGTTTTCACAAGAATTGTGTTTTGCAAGTTTACAAGGCAGCAGAAAGGGTATGATTTTTCAAAAAAAATTACATACTGTTTCAATTTTGTACTCTGGCTCCCAAAATGCAGTTGTCATGTAAGTGACAGGCCAAAGTGTTACAAAAATTTAACATCTATACAAAATTCTTTTTTGTTGATGGATCCATGGATACATATGTCCTGATGAACAACTTAAAGCTTATAAGTTTTTTTTCAAAGCTGCTACCATGAACAGTTGAGTTAAAACAAAGACTCTCTAAACTTGATTCAGGCACATATGTGAACGGGTTTTGTGGTAATGTATGCATGTTTGTATGTGAATGCTGGCGGCATAACGTGGCATCTGTTTGAGAGATAGTAAATTAGCAAGTTTCCCTGCCAGGGAAGCGACAGAGTATCACTCAAACAAACTGCTCACACACACACACACACACACTCTCATATACTCGCTAATAGAGAGTGCATAGCATAACATAACCACAAAGTCAACACCCAAACATGATAAATAACTCAGGGGCAAATCAAGGCAGTGCAGCAGTAGAGAGTGACAGATTAACACCCATGTTAACAATTTTACAATTTACCAACAGTGTCAACAAATAAACAACCAAAATGAATTATGATCATAGAAAAAAGACTAAAAGATTAGCATTAATATGTCAAACAAAAACTCAGTAGCACAAAAAAGTTATAAAATTGTTAAATTAACATTCAGACAGGCCCTATAAAAGAAACTAATGTTAAATCATTGCGTATTGTATGAATCTAAACATCATAGCCATGAGCAGTTACCGTTTAGCCTTGCAGAAATAAATTTTGGTATTTCCAATTAAATGACTTTTTTTCTGTCCCGTTTGTGAGCACTTTTAAAATGCAAATTCACTGTCACAGATGTTCCTACAAATGACTTCTAAAACCTGACAAACATACAAGAACAGGAGTCATTAAATTTGACTTTCGTTCTTTTTTATGATGTAGATGAAGTAGCTGAGCTTGGCTGAAATATTTATCAGGACAGAGAAGGGGAATTGAATTCGTCGGCAAGTTTAACAGCCCATTTTCAGCTCTAATGTCTATCTCAAATGTCTATCTCCCTATTGATATGCAGCTAACACTTTGTTTTACACTTTAGGTTAGTCATGGGCTCTTCAGTAAGTCAGCAACTGCCCCCCCCAAAAAAAGATTTCAGATGGCTAATCCATGTCTTGAGTCAGTAAAGCCGTCTGGTGTTTGACATTCTCACAGCTTCTTGCTCTCTCTCCCTCCAACCCTAGTTGCCTGGAGGCTTTATCCACTAAGTCAAAACATTGGCAGCTCCAATATTTTAATTCCTTTTTGAAAACTGATTTTCCCCTTTATGGCTCATGCTCATCTGTTTTTTATGTGGCCGTGACCAGGAGAATAATGTTATTAGAGTCCAAGTAAAGACAAGAACACTGTTTGGATCAGATAGAGCTTGATGAGGGCTGGAAAGAGCAAGTAAACGTATCTTTGTGGCACGCCAAATTTCTCTTTCTCCCTCTCTCTCTCTCTTGCAGTGATGGACGTCCACTGCTCTGCTCTCAAACAGATGGTGAAGGCATTAGAACAGGGATCTTGAGAAATGCGAGAAGTAAAATTATTATCTCTGACATTTCAATACAGCCTTTAGTCCAAGCCAAATCCATTCAAGCTAATCTAGACCCCTCTTCACACAGCTTATCCTTCTCAGGGCTCTTCCTCTTTAAGCCCCTTGGATCCCTGAACGTCAAAATCATCTCAAACAATTTACAGTATGCAGAGCGCACCCACAACATAAAGACACCATCATGTAATGACTTTTAAGCCTTCAGAAACTGACTGAAAGTGGCTGTATCCATTTCTCTGGGTGTTTATGCCCTCAGCAGGAGACAGGCCAAAATCCCAAGCTATGGCATGGTACATTAACATTGCACAAGTTGACTGTGGTCTTCACTTTCGCAGCCATATGAGCAGTTATCAAAATCACACAAGAGAGTATTATTATGCATGCTAGTAAATGACTAATCTTTAATGAGACCCACATTTAACCTTCTAATGGCTCCTTATTAGACTAACAAGCTATGCCCCAGTGTGTATGTGTATGTGTGCAAGAGAGAAAATGTGTGTGCACACTATATGTGAGTGCAGCAGTGAAACACTAATTAAGCTGTCGGATGGTGCAGCAGATTAGGCAGGCCCCCTGCAGAGTCTTCGGCCCCAGTAGGCAAACAGGCTTCATCCCTCAGCCAGCCAACCCAAATACATCTCAGCCCAGCTTTACCCAGAGCTCAGCAATAACATTAGTACTCACTACACCCAAATATCTTTAGTCCACTGAGGCCAGATCAGATGGCCTGCCAGAGCCAACAGCCCAGACTGCTGGGTGACTCAGAGAAGACTAGACAGAGATTTTAGCCTCAACTAAAGGAGAGATTTTTAGCCCTTCTCACAGCAATGTCACAGATTTACTTGTATGAATTGAGCATGTATGCACTCAAAGACGCACATGCACAATTGCTTAAGCATAAACAGAAACTATTCAAGACAAAGTGTGCTAAAGAAAAAAATGGGAAGAGGGGATTCAGTGTTTTGCAGAGAGCAAAGAGTTTGTTTTCATGGTCTGAAAACCACAAGATTATAAAGTTCTTGTATTATGTGTGTATGTGTGCATGTGTGTCTTTTAAGATGTAGTAACTACACCGCAAAAGGAAGGAAACTGTAGCCTTGGCTTTGCACAAATAGCAGTTAAAACTACTGTAAGTGGCATGATTAGGCAAATGTTAAAATAACTAGCAGTTAATATCATTTCATCTCTCTGTCTTTCTAGCTTCTTCATGCATGTAATTTTCTCTCCTTTTCTCTCTCTCACACACACACACACACATAGAAACACTTTCATTATGTATTTTACTCCTCCAACATTTACATCATTGCTGTGTGGATACCCCAATAATTTCAATCCGTCTGCTGTTAGTTTATATAAACTAATGAGGTAAGTTGATCTTTTTCTTTTCTTGTAGTCCCGCTGTAGTGGTGTTACATGTTGAGAACATGTAAAGGTTTCTATGGTTGCTGACCTAGGTTTAAATAAATTAATGTAGGAGGCTGCTGCACATTTCCCACCATATGAATAAAACAAATTTTATGTGTCTCTGCTGGGTTTGTGGGCTTTTCATCGAGGGTGGCCACAAATTCTGATCTGGGTTCCTCTTACATTTAGTACGGTATCAAATACAGCACCCTGGCCAAACACTGCACTGTTACTCCACCTTACAGCGTGTGAACTGATGAAGAAACTGCAAACAAGGAAAGACTGTTTTCACCTTTCAAGTGCCCACATTTTTAGCTAAATTGAGACCATTTTGGTTGAAAGCCCTTCCCAGGCGGTGTGCATTCACCTGCATGCCTTTGCACAGCCTGTGTGTGACTGAGACTTATCCTGAAGGATGCGAGGCTGCTCTCCCAGGCTCTTAAAATGGCTGCCTGGAGGCATGGAGGAATAGAGCTCCTTTTATTAATGCTACACCTTTGATTAATCTTAGCAAATCTGTTCCCCATCCAATGGCTGACAGCTCTGGGGCCGACGCAGGGACCCCAACACACACGCACACACACATACATACACACAAACACTGTCAGTGAGTGTTGACACAGTCCAGATGTTGGCAGCTCTGTTCCAAATGAAAGCAGGGCAGCCGGCCAACAACCTGAACCACTCTCCCCATCAAATGATATGTTTACAATAATACTGTTCTGAGACTCTGGAGACACACGCATATGTGCACGTGTGCACACACACACAAATGCAACATGCAAGCGCATTCTCAAAGCAGGGGAAATGAACTAATGGAAAGCCAGCGTACCACATTGGGTGCAAAACAAACCAACTTGTGGCGGTGCAGAAAGAGAGAGAAAGAGAGTTTGGTAAATCAGAAGAAAAAGCGTAAAACAGAGAGACAGGGTGTGACAAATAGACTGAGGAAAAGACGAGCAAGTCATTATCATTGCCTTGTTTGGATCTGTATATCCCCTGCTATGTCAGTCAGACAGAGAGAGGCAGGGGATGAAAAAATAATAGTGTGGTTATGTAATGTGCCTTGGAGGGCTGGAACTGAAACAGAGAAGAGAAACACACCAAAGGTTTCACACTGAGGTGCAGCAGAGGTCAGACTGTACCTACTGTTCTCTAACAGCAGCACTCAGGCTTTTTTTTTTATCATTGAACCTCCAAAAACTATATGACCCACTTTTTTTCTGAACCAAATGTGTAACTCTGATGGTGGACATCGATTCTATTTTTTTTTCCTTATGAGACCATTTCATTTGATTAATTATTGGTGTGAGCCTAAGGGCTGTAAATATTTATTCTTCCTCGAACATGAGGCTTTTATCACTAAGATTCAAAACATGATAATAAATTAATACATTGCAGAGTATTTTTCTCATAACATAAATCATTCCTGCAAACCCCTTTTCTCTCAGAGCTGCCTGAGGGGGTCCTGAGCTCAAAGTTGAGCGTTGTCTCATTATTTCTCACACACACATTTCTGTTGACACACTAAAGTATCTGCACAGGTGTTTTTATCTAATGACTGTCTGAGAAATTTTCTATATGTTTGCGCATAAACAAACATTGTCAAAATGTGTCTAATGAGCAGCCACTCAGTTTCAGTCTGTTGACTCCAATCAGTGGTTTGTTCTCAGCATGTTACTTTTGACTGTCACACTGTATCAAACCTTCAAGTGTACCTGACAGCTTGAAGCTTCACTCTTCTTCATTATGTGGACATATGCAGGCATGTGCATGTAGGTGCATATGTCCACATAATGAAGATTCTCTTGGATAATATTATGTTCAAACATTCAGGTGTTGCACTATGTATCCTATTCTCTTTGATGCTGCTCTGTTCCATTCCTAATATTTCCTGGAGCAATAAAAATTAGGTAATATTTCAGTGTTGTCAGCCTGATGAAGACAAGCCAGAACAGGCACAAAAGAGGGGGAAGAAAAAAATAGGTAAAACTGTCTGATAAAGAACTTAATCCATTCATCTGTTCCAACAAGACCAGACAAAAGTAGAAGTAGCCCACTGTGCTGACATGATTGCCTCGGCTCATTTTGAAGAAGTTTTATTCAGATTTGAATGAAACTACATGTAGATCTATGGTGTAATGCAGATGTGCTTGCTCACAGTCAGCCCTATGAAGAACCTCTCCACACATATTAGAAGCCCTTTGACATATTACATTGTACTTTATAATAATACTTCATGAATTATGAATAATTTTTTGTTAACTGAAATACAAAAAATTGTAAAAAGTGTTGAATAAACCACTGGAAAATGACTTGATGGTGCATACTCTGTCTTCTCCCACTGAGAATGAAAGATTCAATGAATATGCAAATTTGGAAGAAGCTACTGATTGTGTTTGCTGTTAGGGAATTCCTCTTTGATCCTTCGAAAAGCACACAGAATCATCTAGCCTGGTCAAAATGTGTGTGTGTGTTTGTGTTTGTGTGTGTGTGTGTGAGAAAGAGAGAGAGACAGGGTATTGTCAAACATATCAAGAGCTGATTGGCAGAGATTTGTCATTTTGGACATGAAATGAAAATTGCTGACATTAAAGCCAAACTCACGAATGAGAATCAATGCTAAAAAAAATTGGCACATAAAATGTTGAATTGGTGAATGTTATGAATATTAATTAACAACATCCTGCACATAGAAGAGCCTGAAAAATATCAAATCATGCCACTGCATTTTTCAGATTTCTTGGTTTTTAGCCACACAAGAGGCTTGGCTCTAGAGATGGCAATATAAGTTGGTCAGTCAGTCAATCACTTTGGTCCAGACTGAAGTACTTTAACAAATATAAGACAGCCAGTTAAAATTGCACAGGATTTCTGTTGTCTGGCAGATAAAGCTTAATAATTTTGATAATTTTTCTGACATTTTCTCTCACCCCCTATGAGAATTACATTTAGCAACTACTTGATGGGGTGCCTTGAAATTTGTTACAGACAGTGAAGTTCCCCTCAGGATAGATTGCAATCTGTTTGGTTGTTAACTTTTCTTATGATGACTTTATCAATTCAAAGTTTGTAATCATCTAATACTGTGGCCAAGTGCTTGTAAAGACTAGTGAAGTACCCATCAGGCTCAGCTGCAGACTGCTGTTTTGAAATAATTAGCCACAATTAGCATGCAAACACGCTAAACAAAAAGGTGAACACATTAAACATAGGGCCTGTTCAGCATTAACATACTAATATTTTCACTGTGAGCATGTTGGCACCGTCACAGCACCACTGTGCAGTCTTATGAAGCTGTTAGCATGGCTGCAGACTCTTTGTCTTGTTGCTCAATAAAATCATCTACAAATGAAATCAGTCACATAGAGAATAAATACACTTCATTATTTGCACATATGCAAATACAGTTCTGAATTTGTCGGGTCATATATCACCGAGTTTTTGAGCAAATTAGTTTTGGAGGAGTGTGCTTCACCACATCGCTTGAAATGCCTGGCACTGCTGAAACATATGGGATGAATTATCTGTACAACAGTGAGGAGGAGAAAGAGACAGAGAGAGACAAGAAGAATATTTCCACAAAATGTTTAACTCAATAATTGAACGTTGCCTTTTATTTTGCTGTTTTCGGCCTTTTGAAGCTGCACTGTTCCATGCTATCACTGAGCTGATGGAAGTTTAATGAAGTGTGGAGGAACAGTGCCAACTTCAGCAGAAATGCCTGTGGTTCTGCCTTCCAGCCCAATACTAACAACACAGCAGACAAACGGTGCAGATAAAAACTAACCGAGGAGTTGAAACCATTTTTAACACACAGACATGCTCCCCGTGCGTCACATAATCTCATCCACTAAGGGGTGTGTGTGTTCGCTACGGGGGTCCATTAATAAAATATGACTGTATCATATAATAGACTCGTCTACCAAATTACAGGAGACAGAGAGACAGCTTATTAGGAGGATTGAGGGGGAGGTGTATGTGTGTGTGTGTGGGTGTGTGTGTGAGATAGAAAGAGAGTGTGTGTGCGAGATGAAGTCTGAATAGAGAGATTAAGTGGCCTTCTCTCATCAAAAAGACACATTACCTAAGTGTTGGCATCATTAGGAAGACTAAGGCAGAGCCAATCTGCTAACAAAGGCTCTAACGGTGACCGAGGAGACATAAGAGAAGTGGACAATTACTCTCTACTAGAGCTCAGAGGAAATTCTCCCATTCATGTTTTTTTTTTTCATTGCAGCAGCACAAAAATACCAGCCTGTAGTATGTGCACAAATTCATATATGCACATCCACATTACACATACACAAATACACACACACACACACAAATCACACACTCACACACCAAACAGGGCACCCCTCTAAATCCAAATCAAACTGCTATGAGTCACACTGTCACCGTGGCAACAGTGGCCGGCTCCATGCGGAACGCATTCTGTTATATCTCTGGTGTTTTTTTCTCTTCACACCGCACAAAGACATACTCAACTTTCAGTAACAATATTTCATGCACTGATCTTTCAAGTGGAACCATGAATAAAGCACTGGGCTGTGTGGGTTTGAGTGCTTGAGGTCATAGTTCACAGTTTTATCATTCAAATCCATAAAAACAGTTCATCTTCCTTCTTAACCCGGAACTGCCGCATTTGTGTACCTGTCATATTTTCTGGCTCTGGCGATGGCGAGTGATGATACTCTCTGTCCTGTGGATGTGACGTGAGGCTTTTGAGGGGTTTGGGTCGCAGTGACACATTTCGCCACCAGATGGTGTCTCCCATCACTGCCATCACTGTGCAGTGGAGCAAGAGAGCGGAGGGAGAGAGAGGGTGTGCTTAGATATAGCCCGCCGTATCCATCTTCATAAACACAAGCAATAGTCATCCTCTGAAAACACCAACAGAGATAAATTGAAGGGATGCTTGGCTACATGGCAGACTCTCTGGTTAGTTGGCCCAGACTGCAGGACTGTCTGTTGTAAATTTGTGGCTCTGTCTGTTGTTGATGGTCTGTGCGGCTTTGGACATGCCTCAAACAGTCACTGATACTCACTGGCACTCGCTCATGCATCCTAACTTAAGTCAGTGTAAAGACTCAGAAAAAAAATGACAATGGTTAGAGGCATACTTGGTTAAAAAATATTTCAGAATAACTAGTGCGACCTTTGTCTTATTTTTTTTTGCACCATGTGCTGAAGGAATCAGGCAGCCACAGTGAGGGCTATAAAGAGCAAAATCAATATTTCTAATAAAAGGCAACATGAGGGTCACATTCTGTGCACATGAGAATAAGATCCTGGTCTTACTCTGAATGACAACAAATAAGGCAAACTTGGTGCTGCGTAGACACTTTGTAGACTTCCTGAACATTCATAGTGTTTGTGTGCTGTAAGGAACAAAGGCTGAGCTAGGTGAATTAGTTGGCATAGAGATGGAAGATGAATTCCCAAAAGTCAAAACAAACAATTGTGATAATTTATAGCTACTTCAATCAGTTGTGCTGCAGATGTTAACAAGACTGGGCAGAGACCAACAGCAAAGCAGGCTCTGATGTTTTTCCACAAACTTGTCCTTTTGTCTCACAAAGTGGAGGGACATATGCTGGTAAAATGCTGATTTATGCAGGTTTGATGAAGTGGGCAGACTTTGGGAGGAAGAATCAACAATTTGAGAGTATAATCACCAAAGGCCCGCCAACTCCATCTATGATACACTTCAAAGCTCTTTCAAAACCTCTCCCACCAGAAGGAAGCTCATACTAGTGGCTGGCAGTTATGTTAGGGGATGCATTGATTCATCTTGGGCTGTTGTTGGACTGCAACTGAATGTCTGTATCCGACCATTGCTTTTAGTCTTTGTTGTCTGTCCAGTACCCCTGCTCTAAAGTTAGCTCTAAACATGGGCTCTTTGACCGGTTAGGGCCACCTTTTCCTTTATCCAAACTAATGAACAGCACAGACTGACATCACCAGTTAAGCCAAGCAAAACTTTTCTGTTAGGTATTGTTTTTTTTTTTTTTTATCAGACATACAGACATACATCTATTCTGACTTCACATCCTAAGTGAGAATAAGAGCCAGGAAAAAAGATAATCAAGCCTGTGTCATTAGTATGGCAGCAAATTTGGGGGGTGACAAGTTTTGCAGAGAATGTTTGTGCACGTTAACTTAAAACTGCCATAGCTATATTAATTATCTGCACATATGACGTGATGTAAGGAGGTGGAAAAAAGAAGAGTTCTTGCATAGCTTGCAATTAACATCCTGTAAGGCAGCAACTGATTATAAGTCAGGGGAGTGTCTTGGACACCTGCTAGTTCCATAACAAAAATAACAAAATCAACAAAGAGTGAAACTTTTTCACAGCTGACAATCACTCTCTTTTTATCAACTCACTGTTACGTATCCAAATACAAATAGTCCTTGTGAGGCAAGAATTTGTTACAGGACACAAGCCACCTGTAAAATCTGTAGATATGGCAACAATGCAATCTCGGTTTTTTAACATCTGCAGGGGTTTTTAAGTAACCAATCCAAGTCAACACACCAGCTAACTCAGTAACGTTTCCACAATAACTTCAGAAGAATTCAATGGGCGATTGACAAATGGCTGCTCTCTAATTATGCCCTTTGGTCCTGCAGCTGACATGTACCTCTTCACAAATGTCTCCATGTGTCGGGTGTTGTGTGGGTTACATAGAGCACAGGAATAGTGACTGATTAACTTGGACCATGCATATTTTTTAGATGCACACACTTTCAGGTTCCCTTTGCCCTAAAATCAACAATTGAAAGGAGGCTGGTCCATGAAGGGTTGGAGAGAAGCCCTTTCCAAATTTTTGGAACATTTTCCTTAAAAAACAGGTTGTTTAAGTTTGGGAACAGAAAACCTACAGGCCCCAGATGAACACCACAATTTATAAGCCCTCTCCTCCTCCCACACTCTTAGCAAATTTGCACAAACCTCCACCACCACAGTGCTGTTACAGACTGTATCTCTAGATACCATATGATAACACTGACATGAGCTTTTAGAACTGTACCGATATATTTCTGCCAAGTGCAGATGTCTCAGTAGATAAGATTTAAAAGTTTCATTATGTTTTTGTATGAAGCTGAAATGTTTTCGAAAGATTCTGGACACTTGTGGAGCAACAAAAAAAGAAGACAAACATTTAAAAACACTACAGTTTGACTGCAGTCCAGGTCTTGACGCTTGGTTCAGCATGGGATTTCACCCGCAGATCAGTGAACCTTAACATTGTCTGAAAGGTGCCAGATAAATATATATTTCAGAAGTATACATTTGCTATGTATTTTTCAATTAACTTTATTAGTTCATTAGTGATTTGGGCCTCCCTTTGAATGGAACAGTGTCACTTGAAATAGGACATGCTTACTCCAGCTGTTGATCTATCAGTTATCACCACCTTTCATCTCATTAGTGATGTTGATCTAAGTATCTGTGCAACTTTTCTAATGGATCTTGTGCAGTGAACAACCAGATCTATGGAAACCTATGGTATGATTCTTAATGTGGTTAGAAAATCTATACATTGTGCATTAGATGATGACTCTGTTATTCTCTATTAAGTGGAGCTCTGGCTCATCACTACATACTTCATGTAAGATATGCTGTTTCATTGTGATCACAGCCCTGGTGATCTATCTCATCCTCTCTCTCGTGCTGGAGGAGGAGTGGGGCCATGTGGGCTCATTTACAGGCATCAGTAGAGAGTGATTTGGGTGCAGCCCCACTGCAGCCCTGACTTCCATCAGAGGGAGGATTTTTCCAGCATAACACTGGTGATGCCAACGGTTCTATCAGCACCACTAGATACACTGAGACACATTTGGGCAGCTCACCCTGCAACCATGGCAACAGAAGAATTTTACTAGTTGGCAGCAGCCAATAGTGGGGCACTTCCCACTCCGCTCTGTCCAATAACAGAGCAGCCTGCAGCCCAGCCCACCTAGAACTGACACTGATGGGCTAGTGCAGGCAGGATTTAGAGATGTAGGCTTGGCTAATGAACAAGTACGAGAGTAAGAGTGTGTAGGTATGTGCGTGTGTGTGACTGTGTGTGAGTGTGACTGAGTGAGGCTGTACCATAATCTGATGAGAGGATTCCCTTTTAACTGCAACAAGCGAATACACTGTGGGGTGGTACTCATTCACTGAGACCATTTGACATTCAGCACCAACGGTGCAGCAAAACCTTATGGCTCCCACACTTTCACATGCATGCACACACACACACACACACACACACACAGTCTCAACTTTTGTCAAAAAATAACTAATCAACCTTATCTCGGCATGTGACAAAGCAGTTTTCAGAAGATCAGTACACAAAATCTTAACCGGAGAGAAGAAAAGACATGCCACCATCAGCTGTCAATAAAGTCATTTATTATTTCACACAATGGATAACATGAACAACTTCAACTGTAGTTCTTCTTAATAAGTGCTCAATGCTGCCAGCCAACAGAAGGGTAGCAAAAGAATGAGCTTTTTCTTTCTGAGGAAAGAGAAATAAAAAAATGAACCTACAAGATCATGAAAGATAAACATGACCAAAAGCATGCCAGCCGACATGGATATACATATATAATGCATGTATATATGTGCTTAAGACATATATCTGTATGCCAGCAAATGCAAATACAAAATATATGTGTACATTTACACATACATACTGTGAAGGATATATGCATATGCATGCGCATCTAGTATTTACTCTATATGTCAAATATTTGCAGTTTTTAATATTCATACAATGTACAAAAATGCTTCATGAATTAAAAAATTCATTACAAAAAGAAACATATCAAACAATGTACAAGTCTTGCTCCAAATTCAATTGAAATTCAACTTTCGGCTTGTCTAAAATATTTATGCATACAATCGATTTGAGCATGCAAATAAAGGAAACCCACTCTAGAAAAAGGTTCAAATACACTATGTATACAAACTAAAATATGCCCACACTGTTAGAAGAGCTCACTTTGTGCTCTAAAGAAGTACATTTATTGGTTTTCTCAATGCTTCATCTGCACTTTCAGCTTTGAACAACATTATAGCTTAGAACTGTAACATATGCTGTGAGGATGACTACATGTACATTTATGAGGCTCTGTCTCACGTGACCCCTCACTCCATGTGTAGGACACTCATCACAGTATGCTACAAAGGGAATGGGGGGTGATCAAAATTTAGGTGCCATTTTATCCCGTTGTAGTTGCTGTAGTGAACTAAAGTGGACTACAGTAAACACCCCCCAACCACTCATTTAAGGTCAAACACTGCTGCGCTGCCCTTGATGCTTAGACCAAAGACATGGTTAAAGATCCTTACATCAGTGCTTAGGGGCCTCCTGTAGCCACCGGTCCAGATTAGCTGCTAAATACAACACAACAACAGTGACCTTGAACCCTATTCACAGCCACATCCCCTCTGCAGTCTCTGTGTAGAGTGAAAGCTCTGGATTAGGACAATACTTGTCAGTGTTAGAAGGCACCGGAGCATTGGCTGGTAGGAGAGACAGACAGGACACCTGGGGGTCTTTAACTCTTACATCAGAGACCGCTGACTGACCACAGTATGGAGGAGTAAGCTGCCAAACGTGTAGTCTCAACACCTCACAGACCACATATTTAGACCTCATCGTCACCACAGCGGACTGCAGACCCACCGAAAGTCATCTAGCAAAGCAAGGTTAGGCTCACTGACTTTAGGATAAGTATATTTTTGGCTATATCCTCTGAGAACTCCCCACACATACAACCCTCTTCCCTACTCTTTATGCTACTGCACTGCCCCAGCTGGCTGCAGGCAAAATAGCTGCAATTCAGCAGGGATTCCTATTTTTGGTCGAGTACACTACAGTGGGGGCTCATATCCTCCAAGAACTTTTAAAGGTGTGATAAGGCAAATCGTCTTAACATCCTGGGTAATTTAATGGACTGGAACAATGACTGTCAGTGTACAGCAGAATTTGTCCAATGTCATAATCAATTAGGGTAGTTATTTCTGTGTTTTCTTGGGTCTCAGGCAGTCTTAATAGAGAGAGAAGGTCTACTGTGGTTTTCGGAGACAGTCCCAGCATAGCCGAGCCTAACCCGGTATGCATGCAGGATGGACATACTAACACTATTTACAACAAACACTTCAATACTGTAGTTTTACATCTGGTTAAGGCTGTACTGCATAGAGCTGCAGTAACTATAGTTTTCATGAAATGATAGTCACTTTCTGCACAACTTATTACAAATTATTACTGGTATTATTCACAATTCTTGTTACATGAATTCATTTTATTCAGTTAATAAGACCACTTATTTCTCTTTGTTGAAGGGTGGACCCAGAACAGAAATTCCTTTTAAGGTCATTGCCAGGCATGGCCTGATGCATAGCAAACAACAATGTACGAGAATGTGGTTTCCATGACAGCCTCCTCTGTCCCCTCTCTGCTGAGGAGATAACCAATTACATGTTGTAAATAATTGGTTAAATACTAGGCAGAGTAAAAGATCTTCAATTATACCTAAGCTGTTGAAAACGATCAATACATCTGGATAGAAACACATCTGATACAGTTGACCTCTCTACTTACACCACTGCTTAAATGCAGTGTGTGTGTGTGGGTACATGAGGAGTATTTAATACAGTGATACCCTATTACATCAGCTAGCTAAGCCCTTCCAGCTCTGCTGTGATGAAGTGGGTCAGAAACCTAGTAGGAAGCTTGGAGACAGACTCAGCACCCGGAGACAGAGGATGCTGACGATGGAGGCTGTGAAGGGACACGGGCAGTGTCAGGGTTCTGATGATTGAGACACATGCAACATATGCACAATCATGAATATTTTAGGTCAATTTCTGGGGCACTCTTTGCCATTTGATATTTCTCAGGTAAAAAGTAATTGGTGAGAGAAAGAAACATAAGGCACAAGTTGAACTGCTGCAACTGAGAATCCCACCCGACCCAAAGAAGACAGAATCTCCTGAAACAAAACAAAAGTTGCCAAAGAAACACTGATCCATTGCTTATATTCTGAAATACTTATTTGAGAAAATACCAACCACTACCCAAAGCCACATATACTGTAGATAGAGTTTAACAAAGGCTAACATATTGACACAAAAGATCCAAGATGGCTACATTCTAGAGTGCACATAGGAATGCCTTACATTGGTGCCAACATGGTGGAGAGTTTGTCAAACTCCGATTTAGATTATTTTAAATTATACATCCTTACACTGAATACTGAGACTTTGGTTTCTAAATCTAAATACTGAATTTACTTTAAAAAAGATTTCTCCAAGGATATGGATGAAAATCAGGTGAAATAGAAAGACAGGGATTAGCTTTTCAAAACACTGACTGTAAGCCCTCTTTAGCTGAACTGTCCAATCACGATTCAGACTCGGGCTTCGGTTTGACGCTTTTGGCTGCGCAGCCTGCATATACAAATTGATTAAAATAATGCATGCTCTCTGGAATGGATATCCACACCATCAAAGGCCAAAACATAAGGCTGGAACAAGCATGTAAGTGCTGCATTTGATTGATGCAAGTGTATGGTTTTTCATAGTGCATTAAACCAATTTTTAAGGTTTACCAAAAACACACCTGATATTCCTCCTGTATGCAATGCCCCCTGGATATAAACACAATAATGAATGTATGAAAGACTATATGTGGTTCTTTCTGTCTGAAAACAAATTTGTCTTGAGTCGCACCCATGTCTGTTTTTGGTTATAAAACAATACACAACTTTAATTGTCTATGGTACAGCAAATCTATTTGACATACTGTATGCCAGTACATGTCTATGAGCTGGTTTCTCATTGTACAAGGCAGGCAACAGTGGACTTTGTTTCTATGTACAGTCTGGGACAGTCTGGTCCACCATATTGCCTTTTTGTCACTGCTCAGGACAGGCCTGAGCAGGTAGGGAGAAATAAATGAGACAGAGGGTAGGTGGAGGGACCGCAAGCAATAAAAGATATAAAACACAAATGGTAGTAGATGAGAGGACAAAGAGAGATGAAGTTGGGTGGCAGGCACCAGGGAGAACTAAATTTTTTTGGGAGAATGTTGCACAGGGAAGGGGATCAGGGGTGAGGAGCTGCCGGTTAAGTATCAGTTACTTCTCAGAGAGAGCAAGGAAATAGGGAGGGTACAGATGGGGATGGGAGCAAAGAAGAGGGATAAGTAATAGGGTAAGGTGTCTTAATTACTGCTGTTATTATCCCAAACGTCTTTGACAAGGTTCCTCAGAAAGGCAAAAATAAGCAGAGCTGCACAGTTTAATATTAACCATTCCCCCTCCCCTTGCTGGTAAATATATGGCTAAAGCCACATTCAGATACAGTATCATGAAGTACCATACACATCACTGTATCAGATACATAAAGAATCACATAATATCCTACACTATCATAAGTACCACACATTTTATAGCATCAGATTTAGTATCAAATAGTACCATATAGTGCCATTGTAAATGAAGGTCCAATAAATCCTTGAAAGGCTCATGTCTGATCTGGTTAAGCAAACAGAGGGATGGCACTGGAAGAGTTCTCTCCTCCTGCTCCTCCACTGACCCACTGTTGTCCTCACATATCAGAGAGGAGAAAGAAGTCAAAGTGCACCGAGGACTCCCAGAATTAAGGGCACTGCATCTGAAACAGGCTTAAAACACAGCACAGACTCCCAATATCTGCTTTCCTTTCGGTTTCGCAGTTGCTCTCTCCTGCAGTTCTATTGGCTTGAAGGAGCCCATAACTCGTCTCTGCTGTGGCCCCTGCCTCTGCGCTTTCCCCCTTTGACCAGCGGAGGCACAGATCGCGCTTGATGGACCACTGTCTCAATTGTTGCTGAGATGGAATCGTGATTTGAGAACTCCAGAGGCTCGGGGGTCAAGCTTGGCCTGAGGCTCTGCCTACCTGGCAGGTCATCACACCTCTCCAGGACAGGCATCCCCAGAGTCCTGCCATCACCTCTCCTACTGGCCAACATGTCCAAACCCCGGCTATCAGCCTGATCTTCTTCCCTTCTGTTGTTCGGCTCTGATTCCACTATGGGTTGTTTTCGGGGCCTTCCAGGTCGTCTTTTGATGACATTGTTTCCTGTTTTGGCTTGTCGCTGCAGGCGTTTGGCACGGAGGATCTTCTGCACATGCTCAAAGTTCAAAGAATGCATCCTCCTCACGTCCTTCTGGATCTGCTCCACCTCACGTCGCTTATACCTTCGCTTACCGGGAACACCTGGGAGAGAAGAGAGGAAAAATCAGTGAGGTGAGACATCATGAGGTAAATAAATAGCAGAGCAAGGTTTATAAAGAGAAAGGAGTTTTCATGCTAGCATGTCAGTCAAAAGAGCAGCCTTGGAAAGCCCAGGAAAGACATCATGCCAATTTAACTCATGGAGAGAATGCCTTTTTCTTGTTTCAAGAGCTTCCTGCTAATTTTGACATATTCATGTAAGCCTTTCAAAGCCCAGCTGAACCAGGAGAGTAGATCCTATCCTGTAATTGTCTACTAGAGAGCAGAGAGGAGAGGGGAAAGGAGGAGAACCCATTCTGCTAGCAGGAAACCCACAGAAATGTCTCCTTCAACCATTTAATATGTCGCTACACAATAACAACCCTGTGCATCTGGAGCACAGGCTGCCAAAAAGCCAAACACACACACACATGAATACAAACACACATATTGACACATTTACCCGCATGCGGATACTCACACAGACACAAATACAAAAACACACATGTGCATACATGCACATAATGAATTCAGCAGTTCAGAATGGCTGAGCAGAAGAAACTGGAGCCATATTGTTTCCTTCACACTGGTGCACTGGGCAGTATGCCCTTTATTTGCTGTTCAGTCCTTTCTCTTTCCCCATCTCTCTCATTCTCTTTTCCACTCTACTCTTCTACGCGGCAATATGCTCCCCACTAATTTTCAATTAAACTGGTAACACTGTACCATTTCATTTCCGTCTCTATTTCAGAAACCGCTTCCTGGTCTTGGTCTGTCTCTGTCATTCTTTTTGTTTTCCATCTCTGTCCCATTTCTTAGCCCCCCCCCCCTCCACTCCTCTCTGCCTGGGCACTGTTCCAGAGGCTCAGACTGAGCCTCAGCCAAAATGGAGGAAAAGCACAATCAGCCACCAGTCCCTAAGCAGTGCATACAGCATGTTTGGTCTCTTTTTCTTGAGCTTTTACTCCTATTCTTGGATTCCCCAACCATCTCTTTTCTTCTTTTCCTCCAGATTCCCGCTGATACAGTATAGCAGGTTTCTGCAGTGCTCTAACACCGATGAGCATTTCAAAATTTCAGACACAAAATATGTTAAGCTAAATTGCACAGTAGCATTTAAAGGTGATGCAAAACGCATTTGAAAAAATCTTTTTTTTTCATGAATTAGGTTGTTTCATTTTTGTATTTTAAACCTTGATAAGAAATGTTGCAACAAGCAGACAAAATATACTCTATACGCTTTATTCTCATTCAATACTTTTACTTAAAATACATTTGGAAAAAAAAGGTAGTGTTGAGAGAAAATTAAAGAGTTTAAGAAGGCAGAGTTGTATGGTACTGTGTTTGCTAATGAACTAAGAGTAATGAAAGATCAGGAGAGGCCTGACCGCCCTCCATTTAAAACTCAGCCAAACATCTCAGTCTATTGTTGCTCAAGAATTCAGGACAGACAGTGAAATTAGTCTAATGCAGAAAGCACTAAGTGGCAGTAGTTTATGAGCTGCACAGAAGTGTGCACACGCTCAGCTCTCTCTCTCTCACACACACGCACTACAAAGTAGCAGAAATTTATGAGCTGCATACACGGAACATAAAACCTGTGACCTTCAGCAGTGTGAGAGGCCATATAGTACTGAAGACCTGTTTCTCTGTGGAATAGGAAGTCACTGCTACACAGAGATACATGCTCTCTTATCCACTGCCCCTGCAGTGGCTGACAACAGGCTTCAGACGAGATAAAGTGATCTTTGATGTATTGTCACTAAGTGAGTGTGTCTCTGCATGAAAGTGCGAAATGTATTTGAAAGTCTTGTGACACAAAGAAAATTATTCTCAGTAACTTGATGAAAATGACCTGCTCTAATGCAAATGTGCATCTGAGATTGCTCTTAGCTACACCGAACCCTGCTGATTAGTAAAGAAACATGCATTGATACATACACGCATTAAAAACAAAATGATTTAAATCACTACAAACTAGTTCTATAACAGAATGATTTGCAGGTTCACAGTTCCATGCTCAGATAATGATATGAATTTTGTATCTGGATCAGCTTGTGCATTGGGAACTACCTCTGTGTGTGCACATATGTGCATAGAGTGGATCTATGCTTGTATTTGCGTGTGTGCTCGTTTGGTTGTGCGGCATGCATGCGTATGCACACGCCTGCGTTTTAATTGGGCTAAAGCCGTGAAGTGAGGCAGTAAGTCATGCTAGAGGAGGGACAGTGAGAATGAGGAAAAGAGAGGGTAATGGGGAAACGAGGGGGAGGGGAATCAAGGGAAAAAGCAGAAAGAGAAAGGAAAGAAGGAAAGACAGATAGAAGGGGGAGGGGGGAGAAGAGGCGGAGAAACAAGGGGAAGTTTGGGTATGGAGGTGGGGATTGTGGGAGAGGGGCAAAAGGAAAGCAATGGCAAGAACAGCAGAGGCAGCACAAGGGGAAAAGGTAAGGACATGGAGGGTAGAATAGGCATAACAACACTGGAGGGATAACATAGATTGGGGTGGGGGGGTGGGGGGTGGGGGGTAGTGTGTATATGAGTCATCCGTCCTGGATCCCCTGGGGTGGGGGGTGTATTCTAACTGAGCCCCTGGCTTCTCCTCCCCACCACTGGACTAGGCCCCAGTCATTAAACCCCTGGCTGCCAGCCAGCTCTTTTAACACAGGCAAGGGCCTTTTACGGCGTGTCTGTAGAAAATAAATCACACTGTGTGAATAATATATCTTTGGCAAAGACATTGGCAGGAGAGGAGAAAGGGAGGGGAGGAAGGAGAGATTGGTGAATTATAGTCGTCTCCATCCATGCATTACGTTCTCTCTATCCCCAGCCAGATGTGCTCAAAGACAGCAGAATACAGAATGTACCAAAATACACATTAGTTTGGTAGTGAGAGTTTGGAGCTCTCTCACCTCTTTGCCTGCTTTAAGTCTTAATAATGATGTACCAGCAGCGTATTTATAAATAGGAATCACCTTGACGAGTATGCTGCCGTCTACATTTAAATGTTGAAAACCCTGTTAACTCTGACTAAGTGTGTGATTAAGCCTCCACAGCATCATATAATAAGCCTGTTATCACTAGGGAACAGTATAATATATTGGAGTAGGCACCAATTTTTTTGCAAACATGCTCCCACTTTAGCTATGTTAACAGTTTTGCAACCTTGGCAGGTTATACATAATTAGCTTGTAACACCAAGATGTTAGACAGTGAAGGACAAGATGCTACAGCGTCTTGTGCTTTACTGCACGTCCAGTATTCCCTCACAGCAAGGTGCACTAAATGTGCACACAGCATATCTTGTCCAAGCTCAATATCACAGGAAACTCGTTAGCTAAATGTGGTCAAGCGGCAGACAAAAAAGAAAACCACATTTTTAAAAGATTTAATATGCTCAGTGTTATGTGTTTTTAGATAGAATATTCATGTTTCCACATTTCTCCCACAGAGAGAAGTCTTACTCTCTGTTTAATGATCTGCTCTCTTGTGCCTTGCAGTTGGATCTATAATGAGGTCCTCTGCTGTGTTAAGCTGAGCACTTCTTGATGATGCTTTAATATAAGAAGCTTTCCACAGATGAACGATAAATTGCTTTTGTTGACAAGGCGAACTTGTCAGATAGTGACAACCAATCATTAGCTGTAAAAATGCACACTGCAGTTTAAAAATGAACAGGTAATCCTAATTTAAGTGATTCTTACCAGTGAGGGAGGGACTGGTGCACTTGTTCATCTGTCCTGGCTCCTGCCTGGCAGTTTGGAATGACATTAAGCCCTGATCTCCAAACACAGAGAGCCTCGTCTTCCTGCTCCTTCCACCACATTCCTCCTCCCGTGTCCCCAAAAAGAGGTCAGAAGCTGAATCTGACCGCTGTGATTGGCTACTGTAGCTGCTCACAAAACTGTTTATTGGCTGTCGAGTCTGACGGGAGTGGAACTGGCTGTCAGCAAGAGAGTGTGTGGACAGCTGGTCCGACTCAAACATCCCTAAGCTGGATCCCAGGTTCGAGCCTCTAGTGCTGCCCCTCTGCTTCTCCAGATGCTTTGAAGGGCCCTGACTGGACATGTCCCTCCTGTCACCCAGCATGCTGAGACGTGCATTAGACTTGGCTCCACTGAAAAGCCCACCCAGCTCCTGTCGGTCTCGCAGTGAAAGGAGGGGCTCATCCTTGTGCTTATGTTTGTGCTTGTGCTTCCGCTTGTGGAGGCGAACCCCTGCTAGACCCCCTGCACTACCACTGCCCAGGGATCCCAGGCCCTCTGCTCTTAAAGAGGGCCCTTGAAGTGGGCCAGTGGCACTGCGAAGCTTGGCCCCTGGCTGGAGCTTTGAGTGTCCACTGGGATGGAAAGACTTGGGAGGAGGGATAGCGGGCCTCATGAAGGGAGATGGAGGTGCAGGTCCTAGCGAGTGATGGGGCAGATAAAATGGGGGAGCAGGAGGAAAGTAGCCCAGACTCAGAGGAGGTGCGTAAGGCATCGCATACGGTGCTGCATAGTAATTTCCCCCAGCTAGTGGATAACCATATCCTTGAACGAAAGGCAGCTTCGACGTGATTGGCTCACTGGCTTTGGCTGGACGGCCACGTCTCCTCTTAGCCTTCAGATCGGCGCTCCTGCGGAGGTACGAACTGGAGTCACAGGAATAGGAGTCGTAGGTAACAGGGTAGTAATGATGGAAGTTGAGGCGGAAAATGGAGGGATAAGGGTGCTGGGGGTAGCAGGTGTAACGTCTGTGAGACACTCGTAGCTGCTGGAGCTTTAACACAACCTACAAAAGAATTGAAAGAGGAAATATTTAGAAAAAAACACACCATATGCTACTACACTTGCACAGTTCTAGGTCAAACACTGCTCACAGAATTTATTATAGTATTTCTAACCTCCTCTAGTTCAGATAGAAAGTGAAGATGATCTCGACTCTGTAGGCACTTTCTCTTCCGCCTATGATGTTTTTGCTTCTTTTCCTGCTGTGACAGGAAGTTATCAACAGCATTTACTTGTCGTTCACAGCGTGTTCTGCTGCTTCTGGCAGATGCTTCCAAGGCTGCTGCCTCCACAGTCTCAAATCCACACAGATCAAATGAGTACCTGGATGAACACAATATGGAATATAAAATCACATTGAAACTACACAATAACTACTGTATATATGACAACAGAAGGCTGTTAATTAAGTTTGACTGAAAGGTATAGATGTGTAGTAGCAAGGTACTGCACCTGCGTCGGGAGGCAGGGCCCTTCTCAGTTTGATCTGAGGTGCTGTTGTTGTCCGTCCCAATCCCGCTGTCACTTGGAATAGTCTCCTCACTGTGTGACTCACTGATGGGGGACAGAGTGACCTCTTTCACCGATGCCCCCTCTGACAGATGGGAAGGTGAATTAGCAAGAAGGCGTGGAGGAGATAGTTTCCAACCACCAGAGAGGAAGCTCCTGCCTGGTGGCTTTGAGGGCAGGGCTGAGATGGGCTGCAAACTGGGCATTGTGGCATCAGAGTGGTTGGCTCTCATGGATGAAGCACAGGAGCTGGGAGATGAGGTTGTGGAAGGCACTACAGGGCTCTCATAGAGACTCGATGTGGAGACAGACAGTGGGGGCTTGTCCCTAGTGGCTTTAATTGGGTTGGGACCCTGGGTTTCTGATCTGGGTTTACGGCCTCTCTTCTTACCAATGTAGATGGTTCCCCTCTTGCTGACATTTATCTGTTTTCCCAGCCGAGCTTCAATGGTGGATGCCATGGCACTCATAGCTGAGGTAACAGGGGCAGAAGATGACTTCAGAGCCAGGGTGCCGTTCTGGCTGGAACCTGAGAGGATCTCATTCAGGATGCTCTGCATTTTGCCAAGCTTCGTCTTATTCACTGGTCTATAGCCCCTGCCACGCTTCAGTTTTAGACTGTTAGAACTGGTGCTGATGGTTGTAGAGGCCATTTGCACTAATGTGTTTAATGTGTGTGGCTTCCTCCTACGGTTTAGCCCTGCAGAGGTTTCCTGTGCCAATGGGCTTGGAGGTGAGGTTGATGTGCCCTCGTGGATGGTCTCCACTGTTAGGAGTGGCTGTTTCTTGGGGCGTCCTCGTTTCCTCTTAATGGGTGTGTGGACGGTCAGGCTGTCAGTGTTGGTGTAGAGTGGACTAGATGGAGTAATAGGGAAGGCAGAAGGAGGGTCAGCTACTGTCGAGGGGCTACCCCGGCTGTCTCTCTGGGGTGATGTGAGGCTGGCATGGCTTTTAGCTTTCAGGTAGGACCATCTGTCCTTGGCCTTGGTTGGTCTGGAACCGACTGAGGAGCTGGTGCTGTGGCTGGGACTAGGACTCAGTGTCACCCTGGGTTTAGGGCTGGGACTGGGGCTAATGTTAGGTCTGGGTTTAGGGCTGGGGCTAGGACTGATGCTACCCCTGGGGCTGGGGCTGGGGTTTGGGCTGGGGAGTCTTGGGTTTGTGTTAAGACTGGGTTTGTTGATGTGATTGTGAGTGGGCTCCCTGTGTTTGAAGGCGTCTGTGCTGATCCTAGGACGACCCACAGGGTTCTTTTTCATTCTGTTTGCACTCAAAACTGACTCTTGGTCAGACCCACTTGTAACTGTCTCTCCTCTTTCTGCCCTGTCTACCCTCTCTCCTTTTTCTCTTTTATCGCCTTTATCTGCTCTCTCTGCTCTGTCTACCCTCTCTCTACTGACATCAGCTTGACTCGTAAGTCGAGAATCGTTTTTGTGAGCGTCCATCTTATGTGCTACTTTGGGTTCTGGGGGCCCAGGCTGATGCTTCTCTGTAGTGTCAGAGTCCTGCCGTTGCTGTGATTGCTCCTCTACAGAAAATGAGTCGTCAAAAGAAGGCCTCCTCCGCCTCTTTCTTCCTTTCCCTTCTTCTGTCAGCATGGGCATCCCTCTGTCTTCTTCATCTCCTCTCCTCCCAGCAACTGCTCGCTCTCTTTCCTCTTTTCTCCTTTCCTCTCTTTCTTCATGGAAATGCTCAGCTGTCTCCTCCTGCCTGTACTTCTGCCTATCTTCTGAATTAGTTGGGCTCTCTGATTCTTTTTCTGGCTGTCTTCCCCAAGGTGTATCAGAACTGTGGGGATTACAGAGCATCCTCTGGGAGTCCTTCCTACCGTACTTCCTCTTGATGTTCCCAAAGAGCTGTTCACTGACCTCTTGCAAACCCCTCCCCCTAGAGAGATGTATACAGAGAAAAAATGGAATGGAAGGAGAAAGAATTTTTTAAAATTTTATCAGTACTATGCAAATTTGCACCAGTATAAACATATACTACTTCTGTTTGTCATGCCATTAAGCTGTCATGACAGTCAAGCTCTGACATAATTATTCATGACTATTTTGTACAGTGAGACATCTTTCAACATATTATGATTCTTACCAAATTTCAGTAATAATATATCCTTTTATATATATAACTTTAGGTTTTTATTATTTTAGTCACAATAAAGACAAATGAAACACTGTAAAAAAAAAAATATTACTACACAAAATATCCCAACACAGCAAGACTGAGTTTGTCTCATGGACAGTGTACAGCATTTTTTTCTAGAGATCATGTTTGGCTCATGATAAGATCCAACATACAGGAAAATGTGCCATACCTGCTGAGAGAGGTCAGGTTAAGAATACTGGCATCTGTAACCACTGGCAACTGCAGGTCTGGAGTCAAGGATCTCTGAGGTGAGGGGCTTCGTGCTGCTGTTCGTGAGAAAGATTGAGTTGGATCGAGCAAAGAGCTCCTACTGGCTCCTGCCAGTTCTCTGGCTGGCTCAGAATCTGCAGGGTTGGCTGGGGATGCAGAAGGTGCTGTTGACGTGATCCAGTCCGGATTGATTTGGTGTTGGTGTGCATGAGTGTGTTGGAATTGTTGTGTGAGGGTGTGCTGTGTTTGCTGTGTGTGTGAGAGTGTGTGTGCAGGAAGAAGGGAGCTGCGAAGCTGGTGTTTGGGTGGAGTGTGATCTCCCAGTAGTTGCAGCAGGCCTCCTTCTCTCTGCTCAGGCATCCTGAACTGGCGCTCGTAAGTCTGAGAATGACAGAAAAGAGAAACGATTCTGGTTACTGCATAAAAACTGAAATCACAAGACAGCTTTTCATAGCTGCAGGGATTGACATATGATATAATAATGATAATTTGATTATAAAAGTATGACCACTCTATTTTTTTCGTCTTTCAGAGCTCCATTTAAACTAAGTGCATGATAATTTTGTTGCATACACATACAATGACAAATAAAGAAACCTTAATAACATCACTGAATCTTCACAGTGATAAGACATGCAATACAGCATCCAATTTTGCATGGACTTTCTTTTTGTCAGCACATATAAAATCAGTGATTTGTTGTGCTCTAATGTGACGTTCTTGTCTTTTTCACAGCAGAACTGAGGCTCTTAATATATCTTGTGTGTGCATGAGCAAACAGTGTGCCACAAAACAAAAGGCCTGTTTACAGAGCAATTAAATCCCTGACGCAAGGATGTCGCATGCTGTGAGAGCTGGAAGGGGGTGGAGTTGGGGGTGTCTGACTGGCCACAGTATAAAATACAGTAGCCTTCTTCAGCCATGTGCCTGACAGCCCTAGACTTATGATTTTTTTCGGTGTATTAACCACCATACCAAACTAATGATACAATACATGTCAAAGTTGTGGCATCATCATTATGCTCCTTTTTATGGCAAAGGGCCACAAATCTTAATTTACCAAGTTTACATTTGCCCATGACAAACTGTAAACATATAAACTTGCTACATATTGTATCAGACAACATAAACCTTCTTTATGTATCACTGCTGCATAATGTGTTAGTGTATTGCTGAGAGATGAGAAATAGAGCAGCGGATGGCCTTTGTGGTTTAGCCTGTTATTAACAGACTCAGTATGACGCAACAAGACACTGTTCTGCTGCGCTGCAGGGAGATGTAACCTAACCACAGGCCTGCCTCTAAGCATATACACACAGCCATGCATGTGTGTATATGCACATGCACACACTGACACATGCATACAGATACAGACATTCCAGAGGCTTTACAAAGTCCTGCCTTTACACATAGTAGCAGAAGATGCTAATGTATGAAATCATTCAGGCAACCAATTTTAGTCTAGATGGATCAGCACCTTGCCAAATGATTTGCTCTGGTTCTTTGCAGACACTCACACTCACACACACACAGTTACACACAATAATGAAATATTTAATATGCATAGTTCTTATCACAGTGCACATATTTGCAAGAACAAGTGCTTCATCTCTTCTATCTTTTACCCCGCCAAGGTCCCATTCAGCCTTCATTTTATCATTCATCACTCTGCGTTCAATCTCCTCTATCCCTTCTCCATCTCTGTCCCGCCTTGTTCTTTTCTTTCTGCTGTCCCATCACTAGTCAGGTACCTGCACTCATTTTGTACGTCCAAACCTGTTGTAGAAGCTGTTTATTGGCCGAATGCAAGCTGCAAGCACCCAAAGCGCAAAAACACACATGAACGTCAAGTAATACAACAATTACGGCACTTACAAGAAAACACACACTGCACACACGCAAGCAAACACTGAGCAAGGTAAATGATTAACAATACCAGAAAACACGTGCTTATATGCACATCCACACTCTCATTTATCCCCTGCTAGAGTATCCTTTCAGCGCTGACGTGTATGTGTGTGTGTGTGTGTGTATAAGCGTAAGTGTGTCTGCTCATGGTGACACTGGAGAAGAGACACTGTGAGTCCGTGGAGGGATAAGATGACAGACACCTGATACACACATGCTTTCTCATTTAACCTGTCCTAGAATACCTGCTGTTTCAGGTTAAAGGAGGGCATAGAAAAAAAGAGACAGACAAGGAGATGGAGGTGGTTGGAGTGACACACACGCGTACACACACGCGTACACACACACACACACACACACACACACATATAAAATATATCCTCCCCACTAACCACAAAGCGACCACAGACAGATAATAGAGGAGGAGGCATGGACAAGTTTTCCTACTAGATACAGGAGAGCAGAAGACAAGAAAAAGAAAAAGAAAAAAAATAGGGAGCCCCCCCACCTCTCTCTGTTTGTGGCTGGGTTATTGGCACCCGTTCAGCTTTTTGTTCTTAGTTTCCGCCCTTCTACCACCATCTCCTCCCTCTCCCCTCCTCTCCACCTCATACACTCCATGAAGCATTTCCAGAGAAAATACACTCGCTGTCTGATATTCACACAAGCAAATATAAATAGATCGAGGTGCTCCCATGGTTGCTGTAGTCAACATATTGAAAAAAAAAGAACTCCTTATTCTCCTTGCTTTTCTCAGACAGTGTCAACCTTAGTCACTTACATACCTTGACAGGTTTTAATACAATTACTCAACATTTTGATATGCACTGTGCACTTTTCTCTATTCATGTTTTGCATTGAACTTTTATTGTTGTATTGTCATGTTAACATGTGCCATAAATCTTTATACTCACGGCTTTCTAAGAAGCTGCACTGAAACCACAGAATAACATTGCTCTACTTGACAAATTGATTCTGATATTTCCCTGTTGTATATTTACTGTTCTGCCCTTGTCATGTGTTGTATGCATGAATAGGGACTGCTATCTCCCTGTGCTACTGCTGGCCTGCAGCAGGGGGCAGCGGTCAGGAAATCAGCACTAACATGGACTCTGACCCTCTGGAGCAACCCACAAGCACAAGGGCTGTGAGGCTCCAACCTTTTTCACACTGACTTTCTTCTACATGTCCCCTCTGATCAAATTTAGATAAGGAAAAAGATCAACAAAAAACAGACCCAAGGCACATTTAGTTCTCAACACATTTGATGTGCTCTCCCTCCCTTGAGGCTCCCAGGGCTGTGCTCAAGGGTTAGGGGTCAAACTCCACAGCTAGGTCATAACAACAACCATCTCTAGGATGTCTTCCTCTGGGTGAGCACTGTAACAACATGGATTGGTCTCAGTCAGAGGCAGAGAGGCTCTCCAACACCTGAAAGCAGACAAATATGGTGCTGCACATTCCTTTCCACTAATGATGTAACCATCAGATAAGGTCAGAGAGCAGTGAAGGAGGTCATGGATAATATGTGACTAAGTGCTGCAATCACCCAACTGAAAGGCACTTTGCAAATGAGTCAGAATACTGTAAATGTACTGAAAAATACGTGTGTGTCTGAACGTTGCATTAACCCTCAGCAGGCTTTTTAAAAGAGGATCTGGATGTAAAGATTTCTACTCCCTTCTCCTCCAGTTTGACATGAGGGGAGGTATGTGACAGCCCCTCCTGTCCTTTCCTCTCCTGCAGCCTCTCGTTTTCCACTGTTGAATAAACTGAGTGGAACTTCTCCCTCACACACACACACACATACACACATATACACACACACAAACACACACACACGCAGAGCACCCTGGCTGCACCATTATACTGGGAAAGAACACCCTAAACAGGCACACCCAAATCTCACAAGCCAGCACACATATACACACAAATACACCAGCAAACATATACACAAACTCCATGCACGCAAACACAGACACACACAAACACGCTGCCCTTCAAATAGTTTTTCGCAGCCTTTTATTTGGCTGCACGCCCGGTGGTTAGAGTGTTTCATTTTTCCCTGTGTATGGAACTGGGCAGCTGTCCAGGCAGACACACAAAGAGAAAGAGAGAGAGAGGCACAGAGAGACAGAGGGAGAGGGAGAGAGAGAGAGAGAGAGAGGGAGAGGGAGAAACGGGGAAGGAGGGAGGGGGTTACTGAAAGAATGAGAGCAGCAGACAGGGAGGGAAGAAGAGGACCAGCAGAAAAACAAGAGAGGTGCCTGGACCCGTTAACAACAAGTTCTCTCCGAAGACCTTATGATTGTTATGATCCTCTTTTTCTCCACCTCTCTATCCTTGTCACATACACTCTCCTTGGCTTTGACACCATGCTGTCTCCCTCTGCCCCTGTGGCCTTGTGCACTGGGGGGGGGGGGGGGGGGGGGGGGGGCGGGGGGGGGGGGGGGGGGGGGGGGGGCGGGGGGGGGGGGGGGGGGGGGGGGGGGGGGGGGGGGGGGGGGG
>JAPZDV010000022.1:20804479-20821979 GCA_029814665.1 Acanthurus lineatus
TTTAGTTCAGTTAGCTGTCCAGCTAGTGGCAACATCAGCTTATCAGTCAAAGTGGACATGAGTCTGGGGCACCAAAATGTTAACATCAGGGCCCACAACAACCCAGCAAACACAATGGGGCCTCCAGAACAACAGAGAGCAACTTGACAACAGGAATTACAGTCCAGAAGTGATTTACTGTGACTCTGGTCAGAACTTTGACTCTGGTGACAACAAAAAAAACTGGTGTGAAGCAGGAGAAATGTGAGAGGATGGTTATGTTAGTCAGCAGTGGGGATTTTTCCATCTAACTAATGTAATAAGGGTTTATTTTGACCAAATCAGAGTTGGTGATTGTTGGAACAAAAGAAAGACAAACCAAGATGGTTTTCATTGAGTTTTATATTTTCTATCTAATTTCTGTTGAGTGGAACTAACAGTTTCAAGATAAGTTAACAAGGCAATTAAGCTCGAGAGGCTAGCATGCTAGCTTTAGTACATGACTTCAGTGCAATACAAAGATCTGTTTGACATAAAGTCTATATGTATATATATGTATATATATATATTTTTTCTTTATTTATTTATTTATTTTAAGTGTTGGTTAAACAACAAATGGATATGTTCTCTTGGGATTGAGGAAGTAACAATTGGCATTTTTCACAAATTTCTGACATTTTATTCACAGGATAATTGATTTGACAGTCAAACATTACCATCATTTGTAGCACTAGTGGTGGGCAAATTGATTTCAAGCAAGTAATTCTTATAAACAGTTGCTGACAGACAAATTACTATGTTTGAAAGGATGAAGAAGTCTGCACTTCAAGATTAAAGCTTTTAAAGTAACACTTTGATTGCTTAGTCTACATATTTCTGTGAATGTCTCAAGTCCTCAGATGATCCCCCTCTTTCAAGAGAGAGAAAGAGAGAAGGAGAAAGAGAGAAAGAAAGAGAGAGAGAGTGAGCCACTGTAACAACATCCTCAGTGACAGGGAGAATGGGCAAAGTGAGACACAATAGTCTTAACCAATCAGACTGCCCGCCTCCCCTCAGGCCCCCTCGCACTACCAACAATAACGCCTTTGTATGAGGCTGCACTCCACTCGCGCGTTCACATACACACAGACGCAGACACACACACAGACCAAAGCATAGCACCCCACATTTTCTCATACAGTCATAGAGAGAAACGAGAGAAGCAGTGCACCACATCCAGAGCTGCATCAGTGCACACTAAACTATGCTAGAATTAGCGTGTGTGTATTTTAGCTAACAACCTGGCTCTGCGTGTTTTGTGTCTGTGTGTGTTTCCTTCCAGGCCTGGGCACATGACTGCAGCTGCCCCCTTGCTTTCTTGTCTAAACCGGCACCCCTCCTCGTTGTAGGTGAGAGGTCACATGGAGTGGCATTCCTCTCGGTCTGAGAGTGAGTGAACGAGGGAGCGAGCATTACACTGTGCTAAGAGAGAGAGAGAGAGAGAGAGAGGCCGAGCGGGGCAGAAAACACAAGGGGGCAAAAAAGCAGCAGAGCAGGGCAGGTAAAAGATGAGGAGCGCAGGGCTTCAGGACTGTATGTGTGTGCATGTGAGCATTTGTGTGTGCGTATGGGTGTGTGTGTGTGTGTGTGAGACAGAGTGCTGAAATGGACCACTAAACAGAAGACCCTTGTGGCTCTTCCCTGCTTCATAAACACAGCTGTTTGTTTAGTCTGAGCCGCCCCAAGGGACAGACAGAAGGACAGACAGACACATTTATATCATTTATTCATGTCCGCATCCATACTTAAGAGACATCGAGCATAAATAAACAGCAGAACTACAGACGGATTATTTTACAAAGCCTGGTACAAAAACATGAAAAGCAGCAGAGAACCGGGCAGAATGGCACACACAGACACACAATGGTTGGAAAGCCCTGGCTTAGAGGCTTTTTAATTATTTGTCTGATGTTTTAAGCCACCTATTGGTGATGGTGTCTGTAGAGTATGTTCTAAAACCAACTAATTAAAAATGTTAACACCGTTTAAAATATTTGGTATAAACAGTCATCATGCCAATAAAGATGGTGAAATGAGAGTAAAAGCCTGAAAACTGAAGATTTTTTTAAGAGGAGTGTTGGACACACCAACTCTTCATGCTTTTAAACACACACACCGAAACACACAAACACACACCCTCTGACAGGCGCGTCCCAGACAGCTGATGGGGCCATCAGATTTCACTGACAAACACACTTACGCACTTCAAGTGAGACACAGTGAAAGTCAATACCCTGCTCCTGCTTCTCCTTTCCTTTGACTCCCATCATCCCCTTTTCTCCCCTCCCTGCACCCAACATCACTCTCTATCCCTGCTGGACCTCATCTCAAAACCACAGAATTCGCTCCTCCTTACACACACACACACAAACACACACACACACACACACACTGACTAACCACAGAGGCAGAGGCATGATGAAGCCACACTAACAAAGCGGCCACCAGGAACTCATGATGCAGTGACTCAACATCATCTGTGACCGCTGAGGACATCAAACATGGCTGCCCTTCAGATAATCCCACAGCTGTGTGAGTCACTGTCAACCGCTGTCCAAAAACCAAATTCAGCCCTGTATATATATTTTTAAAGAGTCTACCAGTGTACGCTTAGATTGATGTTGCCATATCAAAACCATGACCACTTAGATTTTGGCTTTCCCTTTTTGCTGTTTCCTTTATATTTAAAGGGTGACTTGATGTTTTTTTAACAACACAAAGCTTGTTTTGACTCACTTGAAGAATTACTACTGCTATTCCCAAGAGCTAAAACATAACTTTTGTCATTTATTTGATGCCAGTGTAAAATGCCTTCATGTTCATTGGTAGCTGCCCCCTGACTGAGCTGCTGGCATTTCTTTAAGTGCAAGTAGCTGCTTCAGGTCTTCATTAAAATGTAACTTGAGCTAGACCAGCTATTATGGTCTGCCTGCATCTGCCTGAAGAGGCACAGCAACCCACTGGGACTGGACACAATAGTGAATGAATAGGGCTTGACCTTTTGGGACAGATTGAGAAGATGGTATGTGTGCGTCTGATTGAGAAATTAGCTACAGTTCCAACCAAATGGTCAGCACAAACACACACATACAGACACCAAATCCAGCCCTGAGGGTAAGAAAGCAAAGGCCAGACTCCAGTTGTCTCAACCCTGACCTACTCACACAAACAATTCAGCACACGCACACAGACACACGCACACAGAGGCCCTCATAACTGTGGAGTCCAGCTATCACCTCCACTTTGAATGTCCAGCAGGGTCAGAGTTCATCTCTTCTTCTGCCAGCCTCCACTGTTCCTTTGTATGGCTGTGCGTATCTGGGTGTGTGCATGTGTGTGCGTGCATGTGTATGTGTGTGTGTGTACGCATGTGCTCACTAGGAGTGACCTTGCAGAGTCATTCATTGTGGATACACTGCAGCACCAGCACTACTGCAGAGCTGATTAGGGAGCTATCTTGCATAGTGTAATGTAAAGTGTGTGCATGTTTTTGTGTGTGAGTGTGTGTTCGATGGCAGAAAGACAGATGAACAGCTTGTGCTTTGTCTGGACTTTCTTCAAGTTGAGAGATACTCAAGAGCAGATCAGAGGTTAGATGCGAGGACTTGCGTGTGTGTGTGTGTGTGTGTGTGTGTGTGTGTGTGTGTGTGTGTGCGCATGTGTGTGTAAGTGTGAGTGCCGGTGTGTGTCTCAGTGTGGGTGTCGGTGTGTGTTTCAAGTGTGTATGGGGGTCAGACGCAGATGGACAGCTGGTGTTTCAGCGGTGCTAAATCACTCACCCCTCCCCAGCATGCATGCACACACACAAACACACACACATACACACACACACATACACATGTCCCATCCCCCATCGGCCACAGGGAAACGCCCCTTAAAGCATTCCCAGCTTTTACTCTCAAAGACTGCACACTGAGGATGCACACACACACACACACACGCACACACACGCACGCACACACAGGCATATCAAAATGAAGAGCCTGGTCATTTTTGTCACAATGACAGACACCAAAAAAGGTCTGATATGACAATGTGTTCAGGCCATATTAGAGGTGTGATCATTTCATGTTCACACACACTCATAAAATCAGTCAAGGATTGCTCTCTGCGGGTCAGGCTTTGCACACATACAAACAAGCTGACAGGCGCAGCCACACACACATACACGCTCCTATTTTATGAGCTCATCAAGTCCCTCAGGTCACCAACCGCCGTCTCAGCCAGGGATAAAAAAGCTCACATCAAAAGGCTAACCATTTCACACACACACGCACACACACTCACACACACACGCGCATGTGCACGCACAGAATGCGCACATGCTCGGCGTTGTAACTGTGGCAGCATTAATTTCCTTGTGAATGCACTTGACTAACACATAATAATCCCAAACACTACTGGGAGACCACCAAGCAGCAACACACACACACTGCTAGGGGGACCACCAAGCAGAGGGGCTGTCAAGACAAGATAAGTGTGTGTCTAGCGTCAGGGCTTCACATAGACACATGAATACACGCAAGCATATACACACACACATACACAACAACAACAACAACACACAGCCTGGCCTGGACTCCTGGAAAAGCTCTGGCTTATCTCTCCCCACAGATAGTGAAATGGATTAAGAGCCACATTTGGCACGTCCAGAGAACTGGACAGATAACCAGGAAAACACTCTCTCTAACTGCAATCACTGCTCAACATGATTTGTGAGTGTGTGTTTGTATATGTGTGTGTGTGGGAGAGAGAGAGAGAAAGAGAGTGGCTGCATTTAAGCTTGTGTATGCTCCCACATGTGTAGGCACTGGACCGATAACTGCGTGTCTGTGTGTGTGTTTGTGCGTGTGGGCATGTGTGTCTGGAGGAGTGATGCAGTGGTTGACCCAGGACCCAATCCGTTAAGACACACACATTCATCTTCCAAACACACACAGTGTGCCCAGACAAAGAGCTGTGTGTGAGGGGACGTTCAGCATGTGTGTGATGTCAGCTGTAGAGAGAGAAGGGGAGCCCATCATATCCCGTTTATGTGTGTGCGTGGGTCTGTCCCATGACACGAGGTGTCTGGTCACTGACCCCCCAGTTATAGATGCCTGCTATCAAGATGACAGAAGAGTGAGATTCCCTCTACGACTGAGAAAATTACATCTTTTTCTTTTCTCTTCAATATGACTGTAACCTAAATCACCCCCACTTTCAGCCATTCACTACTTCGAACATACTAGTTATTGTCACTCAGCACTTTTCTCCATTGTAAGCAGTAAATTGTGATTGGACACCTACGAATCAGTCTTTTTTGTGATCACTGACAGCTTGGGAATTGAATAACTAATTTTTGCATCTATAACATGCTACATACTGCTCTGCCAGGGTAACTACTGTTCACTTCATTTCAGACAATATATGCTACATTTTACACTCAGGATTTGAACAGAACTAAAAAAGAGGGAAATACATTTAGTGCACTGTAACTTGTACTAAATAGGGATTAATAATAATTTTCTTCCTCTGTGCAAGTGCTGATTCTGCCTGTGCAAAATATTTATTCAATACTAGAACATTCCAGTTTCCCCCAATTTATATATGTGAAATTTCAATGTTATCATACAACTGTAAGTAGCATAAGAGAAGTTTTGACAGTAGTTTCTTGTCCTGCCACAAAGGAAAGAATGGCTAAAAAAGCCATCTCTTTGCGCCATTTTACTTGTTTGCCTACTTATCTGTCTGTCTGTCTCTCCCCTTCTCTGTCTATTAGAGTCAAATCTCTGTCTTAATGGGCATCTATTGTATCCTGCCTCCCCCCCCTCCTCTATTCATCACACAACCACACGCACATACACACTCCCTCTGAGGGGGCCCCTTAACCAGGCTCTCCATATGCCTGACCCCCACCTCCTTTCTCCTCCTCCTCTTTGCACAACCCCCTTCTCCTCTCCCCATCTCCTGCTCACACTCTGGCTTCTGCTCTGCTGCTGCTGCTGCCCCACGCTGCCATCTGCTACAAGACAACAGAGGGTGAGAGAGGGAGGAAGAGGAAAATAAAGAGTGGTGAAAAAGAGTGAGTGAAAAGATGAAGACAGGAGGGAAGAAAAGAGTGAGGGGTAAAGCAGAGAAAGAGGGACAAATAAAAGATATAGAGAGAAAGATGGAAGGAGTAGATGTGGACACAATACAGCCGAGAGGCTGTCCATCTGCTCCCCCTCTCACCTCCCCTCCCCTCAGAACACACAGCCTCACACACACCACAAAGAAAGTATTTAACCCCAACACACACACGCACACACAAACACACTCACACACACATACACACACACACACACACACATACAAGAGAGGGAGACAGAGAGACAGAAAGCAGCCCTGCCTCTCTCTTTAACCCGTTCTTCTCCAGTGAGCTTGCCTGTATTACACCCCTGGGGTGGCAGGTGATGGGTGGATGGAGGGAAAGGATGTTGAGGGGAGTGAAGGGGGGGTGGAGGGAAGGGGGAGGAAGGGGGTGTGATTGAGGGACAGAGCGTAGGGGATGAAGGGTTGAAACTGATCTGAATCAACACCAACACATCCTCCCCTTCCCTCCCCTCCCCTCCCCTACCAAAACCTCAAATCTCAATAGACACCAGCTTGCTACCCCTGTCACTATGACAACCTCTGTCAATCACTTGGTAGCAGCGAGCTTCCAAATGGGGAGCGATGGTGCTGGATTAGGACTGGCTGCCCAGGCATCAGAGTGCAGCATTCAGCTCACTCAGCATACTCATGGACATAAACACACATGACATTTTCAGCGCTAAACATGCCTTTTTGTCCTTTATTCACAGAGAGGTGACAGCAGGTCAGACATACTCACAGTCTTCTTTGTGGTGAGAAAACACATCCTGCACACTGCTAGCTAAAACTGTTATTGTGGCTGACGTCAAATTCTGCCGATGACAAAGCAACACCCACATGTTTTCTTTCCTGTTTGGTTGTAGTTTCCTATTTGAATCACTAAGACTTTGAGCCTAAGGTGTCAGATAAGGTTAGCAACAAATGTTTCAGTTTTTTTAAATAATCCAACATTCGTGTAAAGCAGCTGCTTCTTTTGATTTCGCCAATCTTTTGGGTTATTAAGCACTTTCAAACCAATGACACTCTGGAAATCTACTGGCTATTGGTTGTTACCAGTTTACCATAAGTTCACCAAGAAGAGTTTTTTCTTTGCTTCCTTATTGAAACAATTTTTAAAGTCAAGGAGAACTAAAATGATCTAGTTATGTACTAGGAAAAGGAAGATTGAAGCCAAGTCTGAAGAAAAAAACCCTTTCTGCTTTTCTCCTGTGGATCATTTTGTGAGCATTTGAGATTTATCTTTCAGTTCCTTTTTCAGGTTCAAATCACCAACTCAGACACAAGAGTGAAAACTATGTACAATACATCTAAGATACATATGGAGACAGCATCACTGGACTGCAGGTAATCTGACAAAGAATTTGAGCTATAAGCTGCCTCTAATTGGCTGACTACTATGTTTCCTCTCATTTCCTGATTTCAGAGAGCTCATCTCCTTTAGAAAATGAGATGGGGGGAGTTTTATATGACTAAGTAGCCATAAGCAAATTTACAACAGAATTTTCCTCACAGATCCTTGATGATACTGATTGGCTTTTGAAGTTCAAACAGTCCACATTTGTGCATGTGAATGTGTGTGTGTGTGTGTGTGTGTCATCACACTGACCTCACACAGACACAGAGCAGAGATAGATCTGATCATGCAAGAGTCAGCTATTGTAAGATTAACTCATGCGGCTCTGTTGCCTCATGAGCCACTTGAATCTGAATCAAAACCACAAGACTGAAGCACAGCAGAACAAAACATGGCCTAGCATCATGTTGACAACATGACGCCTTCGCTCCTGCTGGGCCTGTCGAGCTCCATGACATCGAGATGGCTGTCAGGTTTGGACACACACACCCCTGTGTAGGTCAACACAACTGCAAACACTAGATTCCCCAAAGGACCTGTACATACGAGTGTGACACACACAAAAAACCAGTGTAGTGTGTAAAGGGTGTGATGGAGGGGGGGAAAGGGGCGTGACCCACAAGAGCTGATTTCATTAAAGGAGAGGAGAGGAGAGAAGAAGAGAGCAGAGGAGAGGAGAGGAGACAGGAAAGGTCACTGTGTATATGACCACAAATGGAGAGAGCAGACACCAGCTGTCACTTGCTTATGTCAGCCCTATTCTCAGCTCCAGTGTGGTTGTGTGTGTTGTGTGCTCTTGTGTTTGTTGTGTGTGTGCGTTACTGTGTGATCTCAGCTAGCCATGACTGGTTTCAATTACGCAGCAAACTTTGACCCTGTGTAACCAAGCAGGGAAGTGAGCTACTGAGAGAGAGAGAGGTACAGAAAGAGGTGGAGGGTGTGAGAGAGGGAGCAGTCATTTCTGAGATGTTGCGACAGAAAGAAGCCGCAGGAGTTTTTTTTCATTGAAACCGAAATGTACTATACATGTCACACTACACACATTCTGAAAGTACACAAGAAGCAGCATTTCCATGGATGGTGCCTTACCCTTTTTCTAGGTGGTCCTCGCTCTTCTTCTTTCTGGCTCCGCCCTGCTCCTGACCCGCCTCCTGATCGTCCTTGCCGTCCGCTTTTGCCGTCTCCAACTGGAGGTCTGATGGTCATCCTGATCTCAGGCGGGCAAATGTAGTTCTCAAGGTTCTTGGGGGGCTTCTTGGTGCGCTTGGTGGTCTGGATCTTCAGTTTTAGACTTCCTTCCTGAAAACTCGCTTCCTTGATGGAGAACTCCTGCTCCTCCAGAAGCCCCTCCCCCTGCTCCTCTAGCCCCTCCCCTTCACTGATGGCACCGTTAATCACGTCATCACTACGCGCCAAACCGATGCCTACTGTTCCTTGCTGGTCCTCTTCATTTGGCCCCACCCTGCCTCCCTGTAACTCCGCCTCTTTGGGTCGGGCTGAGCCAACCAGATCCCTTGGCTCCATCCACGCTCCCGCCAAAGCCAGTCAGGATGGGGGAAGCTGTGGCAGCCAGCCAATAGGAAAAAAGAACAGTAGTCTGTCGGGCTGGTTGGTTACTGTCAGTCAGCTACTGGGGTTGGGTTGGTTGCCCCACAGGAACACAGCGAAGCCAGGGACAGTCTGTGGAGAGAGCAGGTACATTATTTGGTTAGGAAAAGAAGGGTGAATAAAAAAGTCCTATCATTCCTTTAGCCTCCATTTTTATTGCTATGTCTCAGCACAGGCCTGGTCGCACTTATCAACATCATTAGCTGCCTGTTTTGTATGAAGACAAACACACAAGCTCATCAGAACTGTGGAGGCATGTTGCCATGCTCACATTTGCATTTTGCACCTTGCATAAACAAACTAATTTCTGACACCCACCACCACTCGCCTTACTCTCTCCCTACTCTTTTCTCTGCTAATCTTCTCTCCCTTTATCCCTCCTTCTATTCTCATGACAGATATGAAGCAGAGCTGTGCAGACACTAGAGTGATCAGCGCAGAATAAGACATTCCTCTTCTCGGCACTAAAACCAGGCTGAAGTTAGCCTGAGGACACAAGACAGAAAAACTGAAAGAAGTTCACTTCTGTTTTTTTTTTTTTCTTTTCACCAGAGCAGGGAAGGAGGGAGGGAATCACACATGGGTAAAAGGGAAGGCAGCAGAGAAAGACGGAGGGAAGGAATCTAAATTCTTTCCCCAGATGTGGTTTACGAGCTGGTCTGGAAAAACCAGCGTCTGAACAGTTTTACACACGCATGCAGTGGCATTGATACACACATGCATGAAAAACCCCACACACTTATGCACGTAAATACACATACAAATGACAGTGTTGCTTTCACTGAGTACACTTCTTCACCCTTCCTGCTATTTCTGTTCTCCAGAGAAAAGGTTGCGGTAGCCATTTGTCAAAGGATTCAGGTTTTTCCTTTTGGATCATTGCACATGCAGGCATATGATATATACTGAGTACTTACATCAACACACACACACACATATGCACTTACACAGGCTAGCTTACACACAGACATATAAACAGAAAGCAACCAAAACAAACACTGGACTTCACTTCTCACTACAGCTCTAGGGAATCCCATCAGTCAATATGACATGAGGCATGACTGAGCTAGAAGTGGGGAATGCTGTTTCACACACTGAGCTTAGACTGACACCATTTACACTGATGTGAACTCAGACCAGACCACTACCTGCAGACATGACTTACAATGACCTGAAAACACAAAGAGTTTACAGCATATAAACCTGTTTATGGTAATTTTACCCAACCTGAGGTGAGTTGTAGAATTTCCCACCTCTTTCCCTTCGCTAATTCATTCTCTGACATGGTTATTGTTGGCATTTTACACTGTGTGTGTGTGTGTGTATGTGTGTTTTCTATGTGTGCATTACTGTACCAGTTCACACTACTGTACTAACAGCTGATCCCTGTCATAATGCCTCACAGCACATGCTTACAGTTATACCCGCTTATCCTTTCAGGTCCTAGGGGGGGCTGGGTGCACCCAGGAAAGGTCACCAGTCAATCATGGGGCTGACACACAGAGACAGGAAACCACTCCACTACCATACCAGGTAATTTACAGTCTCCAGTTAACCCAATGTGCATATCTTTGGACTGTGGAGGAAAACTGGGGCACTTGGAGAAACCCCTTGTAGGTTTGGATGTTCTCGCCATGTACCACCATGCCGCCCCATGCTTACAGTGTGATTGAATAATCATAATCCACAGTGGAATTCAACAAACTTCTTACTGTAAAACTGCATACAAACAGAGTCCAACGCTGAGGTCAAAGTCAATGGTTAGACATGTTGCCTCTGCATTTGCAAGATTAAATAAAAATGAGACAGTCTGTTTCTATGAGCCCCCTCTTTAACCGTGAAGTTTGCCAGTCCGAAACCACAGTCTTTCAAAGCTGACTCATAAGGGTTATTGATGTAGGTTCGGGTAGCCCCATAGTGGTTAAGTATGAAAAAGACTTAAACGATGGTAATGGTGGTTTTGCATGTTTAAGCTTATGAACTCCAAATTGCTTATACGATGTGCAGCCAACTGTACACTTCCAACCATTTTCCAAAGCACACTAATAAGTTTTCATATTGATTTCCTACTTTCCTGGAAGTCATTGATTTTCATTCATTATGTGCAGTATGAAAAGGAACTTGCAAAACTCGCTGGAGTCTTTAGTCTGATTTACTGTCATGACATAGTCACATTATTTTCACGTGGTAAAACATTTCTGAGAAGGGACTGTTCTGCTGTGAGGAAACTGTCCAAAGGGAGAATTTAAGATCAAGTGTCCAACAGCATCCTGCTTAATAAAAGACGCCACCAAATTCCAAAATTTTCTCTCTACACTGTTGTTGTTTGTCTTTAGAGTTTGATTTCAAGACAAGACAGAGATTTTTAAGTGCAGTGGTTTTGGCAGTCTAAAATAGCAGATGTCAGAACTTCCTAAACTCTTCCACTAAAAAGAGTCTTCAAAACAGACTCTGCTCGCTACATAACCACACAACGATAAGGACTACATCAATCAGTAACACTGACTTACAAATAAAAGAAGCAAGATGTTAAGTTTAATAGATTACGTACAATGTTATATCTCAAGACAATCTCTGCGAGACGCTTTTCATACCCCATTAAATTCACTGGAAACCACTGGCTGCATGGAGGTTGGTAAATTGTTCCAAAAACGTATGGTATGCTTTGGAAAATGGCAAGCAGTAATGTTTAATGTATGCGAATTGCATTTAAAGGGCTAAAACATGCAAAACCACCACATTGGTTCCATTACAACTTTCAAGTATTTAAAAATTTTACAGGGATAACCAATAGATAGCGAGTCGGGACTCAGTTTTGACCTGATCTTGAGATGCCTAAATGACCATGTTTGGTCCTCCAGGAACCTCCCAGTCCCTAATGTCAGCTTGATGACTCGCCCTCATGGCATGTGTGAAAGCCACCCTGTCTGTCATGTGACTGAGGACAATGACAGGAAAAAGAGACAGCTGCCAACCACAACATCACACGCACATGCACAGATCAAAAAGAAACCACTTTGGGAGGTGCTCCTAGGACTTAGTGCCCCCTCACAACTTAAGCCCAGTATGACAACAAAATGGCGTCATACATTAGAACGGTCTTCATTCTGAGCCATTACAGTGCAAACTACTTAGCTGGGTCATAACTATTCCTCTTCCCTCCCTGCTTGGTGCCCTAAGCTGTGTTAGTTCTCTGTTGCTGGCAGACAGGCTGAGAGTTTATGTAAGACTGACCCCTCCTCGGGCCTCCCTCGCCTAGCCTGAGCCTCACTGTCTCCTCTCCCCTCTCTCTCTCTCTCTCTCTTACACACACACAAACACACTGACACACACACACACTCACACACACACATACACACCTCGACTAGCCTCACACAGCAGGGTGATTGTGAGAGGCCAGACTCACTGCATAAATAGCTTTATTATGTCCTCAAAACTACCAGCACTAACCAGCTTCCCTCTCAAATAGCATAAGGTTGTTCACTGTGCTGGATGTGAAAGGCTGTGAATGAGACACTCCTCCAACATTTTGCCTTGTCCTTTGAAAAACAATTACAATACAGCATCGATAATGGAATACAGATGGAGGGAAGAGAGATGCTGAATAACACAGACACACAGACAAAACAGAGGAAGACTGATTCTGAATGTGAGTGAGAATCACAGAGAAAGAGAGAGGGAGAGAGAGAGAGAGATGGCAGCAGAAACACAACCTTTTAAGGCTGCATACCCAGCAGCCCAGTGCCTGAGGTGGACTCCCAAATAGCTCATACACACATGCAGACAGATGTGCACAGACACACACACATTCACACATCCACAGGCACACCAAACGCCCATATGATTGCACAAGGTGAAGAGTCTTTTTTTCTCCTTCTCTTTGATGTGAGAGTGTAGTAGAGGCTCGGCCATCCCTGGCTGTAGATGAGTATCTCACAGGGATGATGAACATTGTCTGTCTGCCATTTTCATTTTTCATTTATCTCTTTTCTCTTTTATTCCAGTTCTCTAGTGAAGGGGGCAATCACATAAACCAATGTTTCTAGAATGATCCAATCCTTGGTTGGAGACAAATCAAAAGGCATGGCCCCAGCCTTCAAGTACTTCCAAATCCAGTGGGCACAAGCAAGAGTTTTCAAACTGGAAGTCTATTAATCCTCTGCCTCAAAGCAGAGCAAGGTGAAGGAAGCCATCTTTTTCACCCTGTCCACATCAAAGAGCTTATTCTGTTTTTTAAGAGAACATTATAGCATACATAACAACATACATATATATATATATAACTTAACAATATATGGATATTAAATATAGAAGAAAGCCCTTATTCCCCTCCAGCTTAGCTCATATGACACAAGCATGTGTTTAGCTATAGGGCAGGTAAGAAGGACAATCATAAAGTACCATGTGTGGGACAGCTATAATAGAAAATGATGCCCTTGCAGCATTTGTGTGCAGTCCCACGCGCACACACTCCTCTGGATGAGCCATATGCCAGGTAGCACTAAAGCCATCCTCACCTAACTACCCGGCAGAAGCAGATGAATGTTAAACCATTTTAACTGCAGCAGAAGCCACAAAATGGCTGTCAGCAAAAACACCTCCCCTTCTCCCCAACTGTCTTCCTCCTCACCTCACCTCACCCCCCTCCACCCAACCTCTGTTCTCTCCCGTCTTCTCTGTGCTACCTCTTTCCTTTACCCTCCACCTCCTACCTCTCCCTCCCTCCCTCACTCTTTCTGTGTGCTCTGCCAAAAGGTGCTCCAGTGCTGATATTCTGTTAAGAGAGCCTGCCAACAGTTAGATTTGTCCTTGGATCCTGTTCACATTCCCTCCTCCCCCTCTCTGTGATCCTATTTCGACCCGAGGTATCCAGCTTAGAAGGGGATACACCTAATCGATTTCTCATGCTTTAATTTAAAGGTGGCATGGGCATCTCATTATCTAATAGGGGTTTTAATAGCCTGCTTCATACTTTTACTCCACAAAAACGCTGCCAGGGTTTCAACTCCCCCAAACCTGTTAACAAGACAAGATCGATGGTTCCATCCGATTCTGAATCACCTCTATTATCCATCCCTAAACACCATTTCTTTCCACCTAGTCACACACTTCTCTCACAATTGCCTCTTGTGCCCTTGTTCTTTTTATTTATCCAGTGCTCATTTCTACACCTTCATTCCCATATATTCTGGAGACCTCACCATTTTTCCACATCTTTCTCTGACTCATTCAGGCTTGTCTATTTATCTTCCTGTGATGTGCTTGTTCCTGAGGTTTCTGGGGGCTGCTGATAACAGTGGCATACTGCCATCACTTTCAGACCTCATCTTCCTCTCCACTGCCAAAGCGTGGCTGCCACTTTTGACCATGACGTTTATGACACTGATCAGCTCCTGATAAATGCAACCAGAACGGAGAAGCACCGTTTCCACCAAGTCATCCACATGCAAAGCGGATGCCACATCACATGTAGGCTGGTGTCTTTGTACTGATGCTAAGGCAGCATGTGTGGACTTTGTGCCTCAAATGAAAAAATAAATCCGAATGAAAGAAAAGTTAGACATGCAACACACTGCTTGCATAATGAGGGTGCCTCATCTTGCAACTTTAACAGCACTTGGCATTATTTCATGGGCATATGTCCCTCTGCAACCTATGTACCTCTGTACCACAACAAGCAGAAAAATAACACATCCAACCAAAACTATTTAAAACATTCCATACAGTTAAATGTCACGTAACTCATGACAGACTGTGGGTGTAAAAACCATCTGCTGGCTGCATGTCACAGACTGTGATGCTATGTAATGGACTATCAATGTCAATGAAGATGCAGGAGGTCCAGCCCATTAGAAAAACATGTGAACTAAGAGCGTGAGCAGCAGTGGTTGAGCTGCTCCTTGATCAATGTGTAGTGGACACTTCATCCCGTTGACCTAATTAGCTGTTTTATCTTACTGCCACCTAATTACTAAGGTATTACACAGCAATCATGGATGGAGACTAAAAGGTGCAGCATTGTTTGTGGTAGCCTGTGTGTACGTGCGAGAATGTGCGCATGGTGGTGGTGTGAGTATGTGCACGCGTGCGTGTGTTAAGTCGAATTTGTTGGCATGTGACTGCAAGCAATTTCGCATATTTCATGTCAATTAAAGAGTAAAAATGGCACAAACGTAATTTGAAAGAGTGCGTCCATTAAGGTGGAATGTAAAAGGGCAAACATGAAAAGCAGAGACACGCAGCAGCTAACAACATTAATAAAAACATTTACACATTTACAGAAGAGGTGTATTCAGGTGTGGAATGTGGCCAGTCAACCGGGGCTACTTACCCATGTCTAATGTTGTCACACACTCGGCTCTAACGTGTAAATATTTTATCAAGATCATTTACAATCCATTTAGACACATTTTACACAAGCGACGGATGGGATGACAGCCTCCCGGGGAGCTGTCAAACGGTGCCAGAATATATGTATATATTTTTTGACAGAAAACCCCGAGGAAAATGGCGTCAACGGTGCTTTGGAAAGGAAAAAAAGCGAAAATAGGATTTGCAGCCGATCTGATGACAGAAGCAAGGTGGCCGCACAGGCAAATAAAAAAAAAGAATCCAGTCGGAAACTTGGCGCTTCTGCCCAATTCCTCACAGAAATAAGATCTTTAGAGGCTCTTGCGGATTGACTCGTGTGGTGAAGAGCCGCGGCGGTGCGTCTCCGGTGCCTTGCAGGATCGCTGGTCACTCGGGGAGCTGCACAGCGCTGAGATCCCTAGCAAATCCGCTACTCGGTTAGTAGGGGAGGAGGGGGGAGTAGGACTATTACTGCAGTCAAAACAAGCCCGCATCCGACTACAAGCCCAAATCCAGCGGGAAAATGTCAGCGACAAGACCGCGCTTTCAGCCGTCAGTGCGGGAGACTGGGGAGCCGCGGCAGGAGACGGTGGTTTAGGTCGCTTTCCCTCGCAGGTTGCATCGAATCAGGGTTTTCTCTCGCTCGCTCTCGCTCTCTTTCTTTCTGTCTCACTTGCTCTCGCTGCTTTTCCGATCGGTGAATGTCAGGTCCTGGAGCCTGGTGTCTGGTAATGATCTCACCCAGCAGACTGAAAGCTCTGGCCGAGCAGAGCAGAGGAGAGAGGAGAGGAGAGTAGAGGAGAGGAGGAGCGACATCGCCTCCACCTGGCAGCTTAACGCGACTCCTCTTGCAACCTGCCCCTAATTCCCATGGCCTTCTCCCGCGGGACTGTAATGCAAAGGCACAAGAGCAACATCTGGCAAAAGGCTTGTTGTTTTGACTGAGCCACAGCTGTATGGACAGAGTGATGTTTTACACACAATGACACTGTTATTTTACCTTTAATACTTGTGGATAGAAGCGACCACATGAGTTTGGAATTTTCTAATTTTATTTTAAATGTCAGAAATAAATGCAGAAACAAAAATGGTATTAGTCTTTGTCAAAGACAGTTGAACAGATTTTGAACCTGCCAGCTCAGAGGCTTGAGCCCTGGTTTAGTTTATATCTGTCAAACTTTGCTGCTAAATTGCACAGAAAACAGTCCTGTACTAGAGAGGGGTCACCAAACCTCATGTGAGCAACCATGACCCTTCTTCTCAATAAAATACTTTGCAAATCACAGAAAAATTAGAAAAAAATTACTTTTTGGTTAAATATATTTTGATTTACCCAGTACAGAAACTTTCGATTGAAATTTTAGTTGCAGGAGTTTCATCGCCAAGATAACAGCACTTCACACAACATATAACATGAATAACACAGACTTACTGAGTAAGATAAACATGAAGATGTAAATAAAGGTACATTGATAAAATGTGGTGAGTAATATTGTTAAAATACTGTAGTAGGTTAAAATTCTTGTAAAGTAAATTCATACAAAAAATCCTAATTAGACAATCCTACTTTGAATTATTCTAATAGATAGTTTATAAACACTGACGGAATAGATTGCCTCCACTTCAGAGAGAATGGATTTAAAAGACAAGAAAGAGTATGATTAGTGGTTCCACCTTCCTCCCCGACAAAAGGCAGCCATGTAAACCTCTGCTGAGTCATAACTAAATACATAAATCTTATCAGATGCACTATGCACATCCTCAGGGGAGTTTTGACATGAATCATTTGCATACCTGTGGGCTAATGAATGAAATTTATCACCTTTGTCTTAATAGGAAATGGTTTGCCCATAAACTCTAACTACTGGGATGACTTGAGATGATGTGATTTGACAAGCACAGTGTAATTAAGCACAATCTAACATGTGTGCTCAGTGAGACAAAAGTTGCCACAACACAGTCTGCTGACACATTTATTTCAGGGGAAGACAAGGTGGGTGTGTGAGTGGAGCTCAGTGGATGAATCAAGGTAGATTAAAGTGTGGATCTGTGTGT
>JAPZDV010000022.1:20824479-20830270 GCA_029814665.1 Acanthurus lineatus
CTTGAATTCATGCCAAGGCACTTTTCACACATCCTCTATTTGTGATGTTTTGTGTTTTTTGACAGTAAATTGTGAAATAGGATAGAAAACTAAATGTAAAGACCACATTCAACAGCTCATTAAAGCAGAGCTGCTCGGCACAGGGTGCAGACTTTCTAAACAGCTAAAGTGGCCAGCTGCTGTTTGCACATGCAACTCTACTTGCATGTACAATGTGAGACACACACACAAACAAACGAAGAGAGTTATTGCAAGACTTTGTTCTCCATTTGGGGCTGAGATAGAGATTCTTCTAATGAGAGCAATAATGATGTCTGAGAGGAAATGCAAAGCAGAACAAAACAACATCGCAGACGGGAGCGAAGACAACAACAAAGACAGCCCTAAATGCAGTTGACTGTGGACTCCCTGCTGGCTTGGTCTACGTGAGGAGATGACACCGAGCCCATCCCCCTGCTACTTATAGGTACATTATCATAATGTTGTCTCTGTATGAGCAAAGCTATCAAGTGGGCTCATCTTGAAGTCCTCTGCAAGCCTAGATGTATGCTGATGCTTCAGATGCCGCAGGAAGACAGTGGTGAACAAAACAAATTCTGCCCTAATATTTATTCAAACTGACAGTTCTGGCATCTAACAATGCAGCCCAGGACTGACAGCACCAATTTGATGAATCTCTGCATTGGTTGTAAACAAACAGCAACAAGGAAGATAACAATTGTCCTCTGTTTGTCCTCCTGCCTTTTGTCACCGAAGACGTTTGCAAAGAATAAATGTGAAATGGGCGAAATTAATCATGTTGTGTGAACTGTGGATGGTTGATGTGTTGCAGTAACCGTCAAAAGTTAGTCGCCATTAAGCTTAAATATACCGACAGAAATATGACCAAAACAAAAAGATTAAGAGTGGCAGCCTCTATCAGACATAAGTAATAAATTATTAGCTCTCAGAAACACATATTGTTTGTCAGGGCTTGTGTGAACCTTCGCACCTCAAATAACCACCCTACAATATCCTGTTGTGTTGTAACCATGTATGCGGTCAGATACAGCTGCATTTGCATGTGTGTGTGTGTGTGTGTGTGTGTGTGTCTATATGAGAGTCAGAAACAGAAACCTAGAGGAAAACTCCCTAGATGACAGAATGCTGCCACTTCCCCTGAGACCCTGTGAGTAAAATGAAGACAGAAAAGTAGAGCAGGTGAATGATACAGCATTGGCCAAGAGCGCTGAATCATTCCTCTATTACACATTTATGTGAGTGTATCATAGTTTTTCTTTATAAATTATCTTTCCAATGTATTGACCTGATAAAGAGCATATAACATGACTGAAAGGTCAAATGAAGTAATAAATGAATAATGGATAAAATGTCACACTAAGCTGTAGATGAAATGGCCTTTCCTCTTAAGATCTCACATTTTAATCACATTAGTTCTTGTTTCATGCATTTTGATGTTAATGTTAAAGTTGACCTCTAATATTTTTTGGGTGGTGATGGCTTAAAATAAATCTAATTGCTAGTTGTTAGTATGTGTGTAACAAAGAAGAAATTAACTGTAAAAAACATCTTTGGGGACCACTTGGATGGCCTCATCTTTACTCTCTTTTTTGAGAGTAGCCAGATTATTGTTGCTTTGCAATCAGTGTACAGACCCCCAAAGGAACAAAAAAGCAGCCACACACCACACACAAGAACACATGCACACAAAAAAGACACCTGGCCTGCATTTGTTGTTTACTGTACATCGTGTGAGCACTGCTCCGTCTGAAGCTGCTTCCCAGCAGCAGGATGTGGTGGTGCGACACGTCCTCGCTCAACAACACCCACTTCCTATGAGTTTGATAAACAGCCCTGCGGTTTCACTCTCCTCCTGCCTGTCAAACAGAGGTACACACACACACATACACACACACACACACACACTCAAACGCACTAGCTCAACAGCATCACCATCTGCTAATGTGACATATAACCAGAGTGAGTTATTGTGCATAATGTTACCCATGCTATCATGAGATTTACTGTGACAAACTGTATAAATGCCACCAGAATCTATAACTCAACTGCCGCTCTCCTCATATACAGCCACAGAGAGACCGAGGGGAATGAGCCCAAAAATGCCCTCAAATCATATCAGAATTAGAGGAGGACATCAACATGTCACATTTGTTTTAGAGCAAGTGACGTAAGTGGGTCTAAGTTATGTCCGCCACTGGACAGTTAATGTTCCGCATTAAGCCCGCCTGTATGTTCCTAAAGGCTGGTGAAACAATGACAGTAAAGATTTACCAGGGTCTCTTCTCTTCTTTTTTTTTCTCTTCTCTTCTCTTCTGCATGGTTGCATGGGCACATACGGTCCTGTCAGTCACATCTGTGAGCTGTCAGGATATGAATGTGCATGCATCTGGGGGGAGGGGGGGCATGTATTAGGCCTGCTGATCCTTCACACTCCTCTTGTCAAACTTAACATGAAAATGAAAGTCAGTGGAGAGAGAGAAAGTGTGCATGTGTGTGTATGTGTGTGTGAGAGTGTGTTTGTGTGAAAGAGTGTGTGAGGGTCAAAGGAGAGGAGCCATGCCTAATCCTGTGGGATGTGAGGGTATCTGCTGTGTATGGAGATGGGATGTAGAGATGTGTTCAGCGGTGCATGGATCACAAAACCTTCCTAACTGACAGAAGAGACTCCCAAGAGACCAATGTCAAACTGCTAACTGCTAAAAAAAAAAAAAAAAAAAAAAAAAAGTAAAGAGAAAAGGCAAAAAACTGTCTGAAAATAACAATATTTCTATTGCATCACAACTGTGAAATGTTACAAGAGTTTGAAAGCAACTGTGGAGTTTTGGTCTTCTGTTGTTTGCTAAGAAATCATATAAAGTGTGTTATGAAAAACTGATTCATTGGTATGGTTGCAGCATTACTATGAATATTATTCTTCTTAGTAGTAGTTATAGCAGTAGAAGTCATCAGAACAAGATATAAAAGTTAATGAAGTATGACATATTAAATGTCTTGTATAACAAAAGGTAGAATAAAAATGCATGAGCTGGGAACAATTCCCTAATTAAACTAATAAATTTTACATTCAATAAAATAGTCCAGGTCACACATATACCAAAAGCCTTTTTGCAGCTAAACCAACTTTAAAAGTGTGTCTATTTTTTTGGTCCTTAATAAAAGATCAGATTCAATGTTGATAATTCAATTTCAGAATTGTTTACTTTCACAGTTTAAGAAGCCCTATGCCGAATATTTGATCATTATCAATATTTGTGGAAATAATTACAATAGTAGTACTACTAGCAGTGGGCTTGTAGTGGTAATGATAGCAGTAGGAGTAGGCCTAATAGTCCCATGTGACATATTGTGGTTCTAAAATAAAAATTACTATAAAATTATTTCCCTTAATATAAAATATTAAATAAAATATCATAATATTACATATAAAATATTAAATAGGTCAATCGTATTAAGTTTCTGTCGTATGCCGTATTAGTCTGACTTACGTTACAGTGTTGGGCAAATTGAACCAGTAGGTGGCGGTGTTGGTCAATATAAAAACTTGTTTGACCCGGAACAGGTACACGCGGACCTTTAACAAAGCAGGAAGTGTCTTCTAATGACAGTTGGCTATTATGGCGCTTGATGTAAAATCCAGATCTAAACGATACGAGAAACTTGATTTCCTCGGAGAGGGTCAGGTAGGTAAAGGCATATATAATAAATTTAGTCTTGAAATCAGTCTTGATTCTTCCCCCTCAGGTTTCGGTCTAGTAATGTGGAAAGCCTGAGAGCATGCTTACAAGCGTTAGCTGGTTGCTAATGTCAACAAAGCACTGCTGCTGGTCCATACTGTTGTGCTCATAGTAGCAGTAATGATAAAAGAAAAGCGATTTTGACTTTGTATTTTTGTACTTATTGTTCTCTGTTTCTTTGCTCCAGTTTGCCACAGTTTACAAAGCCAGGGATAAAACGACTGATACAATAGTTGCCATAAAAAAGGTATATTAAATTAACTCAGTTTCGGATATATGTTAGCATCTGTAACGTTGTGCTATACCTAAATTTAACCCCTAATATCTTTTTTCGGTGGCAGATCAAGGTTGGCCACAGGACCGAGGCTAAAGATGGTAACTTAAATGCTGACTGCCTGATAGCACACATCTAATGATTTATCACGCAGTGCAATCTATTGTCAGCCACTTGTTCATGACTATAATTTCCTATCAATAGGTATTAATAGGACGGCCCTTCGAGAGATCAAACTGCTACAGGAATTGCATCATCCAAATATCATTGGGGTAGGTAAATATTCATTATGTTAGAATGTGTTTATTCAAAATCATATATATTACTGATATTAATTGTGAGGGGAAAATAGCATAAAATGATTTACTTGCATTCCCAATTTGAAACTTTGTATTAACACTTCATGAACTGTGTGATTTTAGCTGCTGGATGCCTTTGGACATAAATCTAACATCAGCCTGGTGTTTGATTTCATGGAAACCGATCTGGAGGTGAGTTAGTTCCTCACCTTCAAAGAAAAAACAAAAAAACAAAACAAAACAAATAAACAACCCCTCTTGATATATTATAGTGTGCTCCTATAAAATAGCTATATTCATCAGCAAGTTTATTCTTGTAATGTTTAAAAAAGCATTTATGTGTGCTAAATAAGTTAGCTTTAGTTTAAATTTATTACAGTAAAAAAAGGCTCTCTGGTGGGCTATTTTATTTTGTTTATAACAATACCTTGCCTTATGATGCCATTTATCAGTTCAATATTATGTGATTCAGTGCATTAATGCCAAACTGCAACCCTTGTATCTCTTGTGTTGACATCACATTGTACAGTTGCCTGTTAGTACCTTTACACAAATGGTTGCCTGTGTATGGAGATGTAAATAATTAATTCATGCTAATCAAAGGCGTTGTAAAAGAACGTTGCATTGTATTTCATTAGAAATGAAGCTAATGGAAAATATATTACTTCCCGCTTAATAGAGATCAGGCAGAGGGCATTAACAAGTTGGATTTCATCTTAGTGATTTCTTTTTTGTAAATATCTACTCAAGGTGTGAGGAAACTGATGGCAATTATTTGCTGTCATGTTCCAGTCTTGTAAATGACAGCACAGGCCAGTGGATGAGTCAGTAGACTAGAATACTGTGATTGAGCGGTGTCAGGTCAAATGGCATACAGAGTAGCACAAAAAATATACCCAAGATGACTAAGACAGTAGTGTGTGTGTTCTCACCTAACCATTAAGAAGTCTACAAGGCCTTGATGCTCTTCAATCCCTCCTCCTCTGGTTTGTTTTAGCATACAAGGCTCCAGATGGGCGCCCACCACCAATACATCAGACTCTAACAGAGCGGTGCAAAACAAGTAAAGCGCACTCTAAAAAAAAAAAAAATCAATATCACTCCACTCTTGACTCTCGCAATGAATTGATGCCATTAGGCGCTCACAGGCAGCAGACAGACAGGACAGACAAGAGAATGAAATATGATGCTCATCTTATTACCGGTGCTGAATGACTGTTTTTAGGTCACATGCTTAGATTTGGCCGTATGAGCTTAAAAGCTACAGATCTTGGATGCTTTTATTGCAAATAGCTTTACAAAGAAGGATAGTGAAGCCAATGTTTTTAGAGCTGTTGGAACAATGGAGGCTCTGTGTGAGAGGTTGAGTCCAAACTATGCTGTTGTGGTACCTTCTATAGTGAGGCTGTAAAGATGTTGATGAAGGAATCTCCGTTGACACTGACTTGATTGCATATAAAGAA
>JAPZDV010000022.1:20832763-20878101 GCA_029814665.1 Acanthurus lineatus
ACAACTTTTACTCAGTGATTATAAATACAGACAGAAGCCGTGCCTCCGCTTCCTCCTACTGACGAAACAGAAGCCAAATATTTCTGAAGCAGGCACAAGACCTGGTGACGTTATTTGGAGCCAGAGTCTGTGAGGCTCTGCCCAAACTCCCACTCAGTTGTGGGTTAGGTTTAGTTGTCAGTCATGATGTTGCACCCCCTTTTTAAACATCAGATTACTTAATGAAACCCAACTTATTAGAACAAAACACCAGCCAGATTAAACCATTTTAACAAGCCAGAAACCATCAATAGGGAAAATGTATTTTGTGTGTATTTTGATTTTTCTTTTTCTTAGTTCAACCCATGTCTTACTTATGAACATGAGAGGGTGAGAATTTATGACCTGTGCTGCAGCCAGACACCAGGGGGCGATAAAGATGGTTTGGCTTCACTTTTGAGGGGCTGTCATGTCATCCATCTTGAAAAAAGTTGCTGCATTTGATAATTAATTACAAGTCTTGTATTGTTACTTCATCTTCAAATGAAAATGTTTTGAGACATTTTTTTTAATTGTAGGCTGTGAGTGGGTAGGTTAAAAGAAAATGATAAAATCCAAAGTTAAACATATAAGTTAAGCATTTCAGTAAATCACCTCCCTCAGAGTGACTTTGATCATCATTACATACAGGAAACATTCAGATGTTTGTAGTTAACAAAGAGTCTTTTATTGATCACTATTAGAAACAAAAGTTTCTTCATAGCCCAAAAGCAGAAGTAGAAAAAGTAAAAAGAGTGTAAGATAAGAAGAATAACACATTGTATAACATGTTTAGATTTCTTAGTGTTTAAAAAGTTTGTTTCTACAATTTCAATACCTCTTAAAAACATACTTTCAAAAATTAATGCTCTATTAATGACCATACACCCGAAAGTGATTACTCTTGTACTGTTGTTTGATTTCCAGGCTCTGAAGATGAGATACTTCAGTAACCGACCTGGTCCAACTCCTGGTCCCCAGCTCCCCCGACCCAACTGTTCAGTTGAGGCACTAAGGGAGAAGGAAACAGTTGGGCTCAAGAGGAAAATTGAGGGACTAGAGACAAGTAATTAACACATATCAGCTTACAGTGCTATACGTATCTATAATTCACCAAGTTTATTTGCTAAGTACTCTCCCCATCCTCAAAGTACCATTTTGACTTTGATGTGCCCATAACAAAACAAAGCAATAATAAAACAGCTAAAATTGGGGCTTGAACAGCAAAATGGGAAAAGTGTAAGGCTAATATAGAAAGCAACTAGAATTTTTAGAACAGTCCACACAGACCAAACTTACATATAGCATGTTGTGAATTTTAGCCTCAGGAACTTTTCCTCCTGTGTTCTTGTGGTTATGCACACTACGTTCATAAATCTAAAATACCACTATATTGAACCTAGCAATTCAAAGGGTGTTGGCTGCACATTTAACTGCAGTTAGAAATTCAGAATATAGCTAAGTAGAACACACACACACACGGAGACAGTTTAGTTGATTGTGGTGGGGGTGTGTTTTACTGAAGGAGGACCTTGCTGTTACTGGGAGGTTCAAAGCTTTTCCAGCTCCTGCTGTGGTTTGGAAAAATATGGGTTGACTGTACACTATGCTCTTTGCTACACTATATTACAGAGAGAATTTTCAAATGCTTGCAGTAGATGGAAACTTAAGTGGTTAGCAGATTGCTTGTTTTACTTGAGCATGTTGTGTAGATACAGTATTTGGTTGTATTTTCTAAAATGTTTTTCTTTTCTAGTGTTTGTAACAACATTCTTATTGCTATTCTCAGCTGTTATGAAGAAGAAGCTAATTTTTTTACCAGATGGGGCCTGGCGTAGCGGATGATCACCATCTTCATCTTCGTGCAGTTTGGCTCAGCTTTCCCACATTGCTCAGGATTGTCCATGGAAACGTAAAAAAAAGTTTAAAACCAGGAAAGGGAAAAACATGCTCTGATGTGTATAACTTTAGGACATTTTAGAGAATGTGGTTGGGAAATCTGTTGAGAGCTGTGCTTTAAGTATCCAGGGTGCTGCTGTGTTCAACATCCTACCAAATGACGTTCGGCAGAGACTGTGGTCAATGGTGCTGGCCTTTGTCCTTCTTCATTGTAACAATGATGCCTAAGCTCTGGGAGCCTAATGGAATATGTCTATTTATGTGACTGAAGGAAGCAACCAAGCTAGCAAACCTGATTTATTTCATGTTTATGTTTTTTTGTATGTAAGACCAATAAATGGTTTATGTTCATATATGGGATTTTTTTTGCTTTGATGTGGTCATGATTGAAAAAAATGTGAGACTGAAAGCTGAAAACTGTAACTCAATGTGAAACTACACATTGAAATATGATTTATTGGTAAGTATTTGTCTTCAGTGGTGCCATAAGAAGACAAGATTGTGTACATGTACATACATCTACAGTGCACAGAATTTCCTGTTTCCTCATCTTCACAAAGTCTGCTTGTCCACTTGTTGAATATGTGTGGTTAGAAATGTGCCTGTGCTTTATTTACTCAGCATGCAAGAGAGAGTCAGAGAGGAAGAGTTGCGCTTTTGTCTGACTGTGTGTTTATGCGGCCCAAGCCCTGCCTTCAGGGCAGACAGAGTAAAGCTAGGCTTGACAGTGTCAAGAAACAATGTGCCACTAGACATATCTCACCCCCCCACCCCCGTCCTTTGTCTTTAACATTACTGTGATCCAACACAGACTGACATGTCAGAGGCCTGATGCTCCAGTTGCATTCTGCTGCCCTTTTGGCTTCCTGTCAAGCAGAATCAGGTTAGAGAAGTAGACTATGGTAGAGGGGAATGTCAGAGCTGAAAAACTCAGTCTCCATATTTATTCAAATCTCTCTCTGATTCTTTATCAAAAGCCATTAAAGATTTGCATTTCTGTTTTCGCTGTAATGTCGTGTTTGCTTCCGGGTTCACATCAGTGCTTGCTTAAATTTCCCCAAAAAATCCTGAACATAAATCAGGACTTTTGCTGTCTACTTGTTTAGTGTAACCTCTTCCTGGATCTGAGTGGATGGGGTCGTAGTTTTTAGGTCACTGTCCCCTTAGTTCACAAACAGGGCGTCCTTACTGATTCTGATTCATGCCTATTTATAAATGTCCACAATACAGCAGTGAGAAGGGAGACAATGGCTTTGTGTGGCAGCAGTGGGTGAGTACAGTGTGTGTTGTGACTAGGTCAGATGACAGACTTTGCAAATAGCAGCACAACCACAGGAAGCTACAGTAGCAGCCTTATCAGCTCAGGCTCGTATACAGGCCGTTTCATTGGCTAGGATAGCAACTGTTGGAGCAAACCCAGTATTGCCCACATGCTATTACAGAATATGAACAGAGGGTTTGTGGGAAAAAGTGATACTTGCTCATATGTCTGAGTCAGCAAGACATGCATGTGGGTTGAACTGAAGTGGGATGATTAAAACCTTGAATGAATAAAACTGCGCTGAGTCTCTAAGTATTCAAAAGTAAAGAATCTCTCGATGTGTTGTTACTGTGCATTAAGGTTTACTGCTATTGTACTGCCAAACGGGCAGGTTTACTGATCTCACTGAAGAAAACAGACTGTTTACTGTGTGATATAGATTAGATAAAAGATTGCTATTTTATACCTCGCTATTCAATTTTATGGTAATTTGATCCAGATTTCACAGCACTGTGAATCTCTATAATGCATATATCGTTACTTTTTGTATTGTTTCTCCCTTAGATAAGCCCTCGTTTATAATTAAAGTTCCTACCTATGAATTTCTTTCCTTCTTTTCTTTTAATTTTATAAACCATTACCTTTTTCGATGGATATGTTTATTTTTTATACTAGGCTAATGCCTCCTTTTGCCTAATAGCGTGAAATAACAGCATTTTCTTAATATTTCTTTATTGTCTAATAATTCATTTTAAGGCCCAAGCAGGTATTTTATTTGATGTTTAATCCATAGACTTTGTGGTGATTTACATTCAGTCCTCATAGTAAAAAAATAAATAAAATAATAATGAAAAATGAAATAAAAAGGCAGTACCAGCATTTTAGATCAGTTGTTCTAATTTAATTTGTGTGACATTTGGTTTTTGTGAAAAGCTGATATGTACTTACTGCTTTTTGTTATATTTAGATAGGAAGTGCAATATATTAAGTAGTGTGGTTTCAATCACATGAGGAAGAGGTAAAGCTTTGTTTGTGTTTTCTGTCGGTGATGTGCAGGGGGGAGGAGAGACAGGGGAGGAGGGATTGAGGAGGGGGGAGGACGACAGACAGCGGCGGCGGCAGCCAGGCAGGGAGGAGGGAGTACGGAGCAGTTTGAGGAGGACAGGCGCGTTGTTCCCCGTGTGGTGGTGGAAATTTCATGTGGAAGGAGAAGAAAGCGACTGACAAAGCAGCGAGCTCGTCCTCTTTCTGAAACGGATTTTATTTATTGTCTCCCCGCAAAATGTGTACACCGTGTTGTATCTCGCAGGTAAGAAACAATACTGTGATTTAACTGCTGCCTTTTTTTCTTGTTGTTCTTTAACGGTTGACGGTTGGAACAATACATTAAACGTTGCTATAAAGTGTTATGCTAGGTCGACCGTTGTTTCAGTTTTCTTTACTGTTTGTATCGATATCTGTATTCTCCGTCAGCTAACGCGAGTCAGCGGCTTTTTTATGTTGTGGCGATTCGCTGTCAGTTGCCGTAACTCATTAACAACACGAAAATGTTACAATCTCCTCACTGAAATGACTTAATATCCTCACTCCATTAACGTTTTAGTCGTCGTTGCACAAAGGGAGACGAGGCAGCTAGTTAGCTAAAACGTCAGCTACATCACAGCGAGGAACCAACGGACGGTACCTGCTTAGTAACGTCATCTTTGAATATCTTTACAGATGTGTCGGACGGAAACAGTGCGGGCTGACAGGGCTCAGACGTGTCCTGTCTGCAATGAGTTGATGATACATGTGTCTTGGTTTTCTGCTTTTCCACCCTAAAAAAAGTTTCTCTTATCTAATCGTTGAGGAACATCTTGTCTGCCTGGCTCAGAAACTTCAGGCCAATCTGAGGTCTAGCTAGTTGTATCAGTCATATGTACCTCTGTGGGGGTTAAGTGGCTTATTTTTTATGTTTCTGAAATGAAAAAGACAATAAATTATCTATAAAAAAATATAGAATTGTTTGCTAAACCCTGGTGACTAGTTAATTTGAAAAGAACTATGTTACACTCACATTAGGAGGAATATGATTTGGCCTACTTTTTTGTTTGTGTCTGTGCTTGTTGTTGTTAATGAGTTTGTTGGTGATCAGTTAAAAAATTTCGAATTAATCATGATAAGTCATATTATGTAATAATTATTGTCACTATAAGAACTAAATAATCTGGCAGATCTTGTTGATTTAGCATGGACAGACAACATTTGTGATAATTGATCTGTCATCAAATCAATTATTTGTTTAAATAAGCAAACAAACAAAATTCCCCTGAACCATGTTTTTCTAGCTTCTGGATGTCAAATATTTGCTGGTTTTCATTGCCCTCTGTGATAGTAAATTGAACCCCTTCAGTTCTGAACTGTTGATTGGACAAAATAAGCAAATTGCATGTGTCAGCATGGGCTGTAGAAGTTTGTGATTACTTTTGACACCATTTCAGTCATTTATTAAAGAATCAATCCATTAATTCATAAAAATGAAGCAGTAGTCAGTTATGAAAATGATTGTTGGTTGAATTATTTCTTTATCTGAATTAGAATGAGTAAAGCTGCAGGATTTCTCTAAAAGAAACAAGCTAGTGGTTTCTATGTAATGTTAGAGAGGGTTTTCTCAAGTGCTGAGTGTCTTTTTTCAACTAACAGGTTGTTTTTGACCACAGGGTCACCACTGCTGAGCCGGGCCAGTCAGGAATTTAATTACAGAGACACATCACTCATCTAAGGGTAGCTCATTGCTATTTCCTTTTCTTTTCAAAGAAAGAGAATGATGGAAGCAGGGAAGGATTAGGAGAAAATGAAGGGTAAACAATAAGATTAGTTTTGTGTTGCTGTGTTGGTGTTGAGATAATCCCGTCACAGACAGCCCATTCAGTTTTTGTTGCCATCTCTATTTATGTATATACTTGTAATTAACATTTTTTGCGTGTGCATATATGTGGCCCTGTTGAGGTTTAGTGTTGCCCAAATTGATGTGTGGTCTGCTAATTTCCTCTTTGGCTCAGAGGTGGAAAAAAGGGGAGAAGCCATGGTGTGGGAGCAGCTCACTTATAATTTCTCAGTGGGATCAGGGATGTATGCCATGTTGTGATAGGATAGGGGGTAGGCTTTAGCGCAGTGTTGAGTTTTGTCCAAAGTGCCGCAAGCTTTGGCTGTGAGTGTGGGACAGGAGCTAGGCCATGTGTTTGTTCGTAAGCAGCACAGCTATGGCACTCGCAACATTTGCAGGGTACATACGTAAGGAGGACATCGAGGACACTATGTTGTTCAGTGAGCATCCTCTCTTATTAAGTAAATATTTAGTAAGACATCAAGAACCAATCACCCTGACCTCTTTGGCTGTGCAACCAGAAGAATGTTCTTACATTGCACAACTCCTGTCTACACTATGCTTTGTTTACTGTACATTTTTGTCTCTCTTGCTAATAACAAAGTGTTACAAGACAACGAGAATGTTTGGTGGGCAGTGTATCATTATTCATTTTTTACTATGGTTAATATAGGGTGGGGTTTTTAAATATTTACTCCATGACTGAAGCAAGATAATGTTCTGTTGGAAAAATATTGCTGCAAGTTTTATGCAGTATAAGTTAAATGGGATTCATCACACAAACATTTATTTTGAAATTTATAGCTAAATGTTAACCTGGAGCTGTCAGCATCAGATGATTTTACTGCTGGTTGCTAAGGTCATGGCACATAAGCTGTAATGACACAGAGGGGCAGGTGATCCTCAAAAAATGTGTTGATGACCTGTGAGATCCCATGTCTTGTAAATCTTTAGCCCAAGTGAAAATGGCCACCAAAACATCTGTAACAGCCCCCTCCAACATAAATTCCTTGATTGGAATTACTGGCCACCGGTGTGTATGTGAGACATTTCTGCTCTTTTCAGATTCCCTGCAGGAATTTGCTGTAGTCAGCAGCAGCAGGAGTTTGTTTTCCCACAGGGACATCCTTGAAAGTTCTTCATATCTTTTGTCTCCCTCTAAACAGTCATCCGGCAGTGATAATTTCTTCCTCAACAGCCCCCTTCTAACATCTTCCCAAGTCTTGTCTCTGTTGTTATTTTATGTGTAAGAGTTAAACATGCAGATGTAACCCTTTGAAATTCCAGTTAAGTTTTTTTATTGAGCCATTATTATCAGCTGACCTAACGTAGGTTGTGGATAGGAACTGCCTGATATTGTGTGCAATTCTGGGTAACTGAAGCCTCATACTAGCAAACAAGACACTTAAGGAAGTGAAACAGGTCCATTATACACCACACTATGTGTGATTAGCATGTTGATCTGTATATGTAGCTCTGTGTTGTGACTGTCTTCCTGTTCTTGTTTGGTCTGTTTCCTTTGCTTATGCTTGTGATGGACTCCTTTGTCTGCCTGGAATTGTTTAATCTCTTCCCCTTTTTTACCTTTTCACTGTACCTCAGTTGTTCTTTGTCTTTCTTTTCTGTCTATTGGAGTCAAGGTTCTCTCTGTTGGTTGTAGCTAGGGCCTCTATTTGCCAAGAGAGAATCAAAGACCCCCCTTTGTGTATAGGAAACAGAGCAGTGATACATTTTTGCTGTGTGTATACAGCTGCCTAGCTATATAGACAATAGTCGGGTTGTCAGTCACAATATATGGGGAAATGGAGAGGTTCTTGGTCTGGAGCTGGGCCCACTTGTGTGTGAGAAAGACTCTGCCTCATATCCTATTGTTTTAATTTTTTTAATGTTTTTCCTTTCCCTCTTTTCATTTTTTCACTCTGTTGGTTTCTCCTCACTCAGTTCAACACTAAGCATTGCTGTAATCTGAGATGATAGGGTGTGTCTACAGCCTTGTCTGAGCCATTGGTTTGACATGATTCTTTGTGGTCAACTTTTTTCAGTTGCCTCTATTATTAAGCTCTAACGAAGAGGGAATTCCTGCAGGTGTGAAGCAACCAGTTACAACAAAAAGTTTATTTGAAATGCAGAATTTAATGATGTAAACAAGGACAAAGTGTAAAGAGGATTGTATTAGAGGTGATGAAGAGTAAACAACAATGCTGATGGTTTGAATCAACCCAAGGTTTATACTGCCAGTGATGCAGCCATTGAAACTGTTATACCACATTCCTCCAGTCAAGTTGTTTTGCTCATCTCAGTCATGAGTCATATCTGTCTGTGGTGCCATATTTTTCCAGTGAAAAAGGGTGTTTCTTTCACTTTTGATGAACATGAAAGTCATCATCTCTAATCAGATAATAAGTTTATCCTTCTTTTCAAAGAGATAATGGGAAAACCTGTGTCAGTCATAGCAGGAAGAAACAGATCATTTCTGTAGACTGGTTCAAACTATTCACAAATGCCACACGTAATACCGGCAGTACTTGTTTTGGAAATTGTTGTTAAACATGTATGCTCATATGGTTTAATGCAACGCAATGCATTTTTAATGAATGAACACGCATTAAAAAACACACACACAAAAAGAGAAAATTGTATTAGTAATTTCATCCAGATTTTATCAGATGTCTCCTCTTTCCAATCTGTGGAAGCTTGACTGGTTGACTTGTAGAAGGAGAAATCCCCTTTACTGTGGTAACTGTAATATAGTGAGTGACCTATTTTTGCAATCAGCCTGCTTGTATTTCGTAAGCAGTCATGTCTGCATGACCATGTGCTTCAGAATTCACCCCTCTGTGTTTGATTTAGGTTACCCTTGCCATTTCCTGTTTGCTGAATGCTGCAATTTTTCCCAACACTGCTGGTTTGAGAATAATAAGGACTAGGAGGGAGAAAAACATGGTAATTATCATCAGTGCTTTGTTAAACAGCTTAAGTCTAGTCACAGATGTGGTCTTACAATTGCAGGACTGTAGCATGTGTTGATTAACATCCAGCTGTAGGTCAGAGTTTTTTTGATAAATACATGGTCAAACAAACTAATTCTGTCTCTGTACCTACTTTACTTCACTTTAATGGCATTTGGGTTTGTTTCTAAGAGTATTATCGCTGCTGTGTCCAGCTAGAAGGTTGCTGAGCATTTGGTAGTAAGTGATTTAGGGTGAAGGGCAGCAGAGGATAACAGAAAGGGTGAGGAGGAGAAATTACGAGGAAAACAAAAACAGAAATGACAACAAGCTTTCAAGTAAAAGAGTGGGGGAGGATGGAGGAAATGAGATGAAGAGAGTGAAACAGAGCTTCAGGCTGAGTGAAAAAGAGACAAGCCTTTGTCTCTTGAGAGTCCCACAATCACAGTGTAGTGAGTCCTCAGTAGAGCGTAGGGAGTCTTGGCTTATTTTAATCTTCCAGGTCTAAAGCTTGGCCTCACAAGTGGCTAAAGTGCAATGTTAACTGCACGAGAGATGCACGAGATGGTGAACTTTGCGGACGAATTGTTAAAGCAATATAACAAGCCAAAGGGGGGTTGCTGTTTGTATTGAAGTAGGGGTATACACTTCAGACAGGCTGACCACCTGTCGACATGCTGGTGGGGCATGCAAGCAGTGGGGGAGGAGGAGAGAGGGTGGCCCATGAGGTTGGTAGGGTCAGTGTTGGTTACCATGGATATTCTTTGTATCTGTGTATGGTGGAATTCACAGAGACATTCTTCTCCACTGCCGATTCCCCTCCTACCATCAGTTCTGCTGAAGTTTGCTTTTGGCCCCTTTACTGTGTGCAGGCTTCTGGTGAAACACTGCCTAACTAATGAAATGTAAATACCTTTACACTCAAATCATCTTGTTTTTTTCCTGCTTAATTTCAGTTTGTTGTGGTTAATTAATCCCCCATTAAGAAAGACATGGGTGCACACACAGACAAAGGAAACAGCTTATCCTGTAATGCTGTGAGTCATCAAATGGAGACCAGGGGCCACATACATCGACCTTGTTTCAGATTACAGGCTGGAACTCTATGTATGCATTACAGCAGAAGTATCAACATTAAGTTAAATGACAAAGAACCTAAACTTTTTCTTTTTTATAATAAGGTTTTGTCTTTTTACCTTGTACTTTATGGACTTTTTTTTAAATTACCTGCAGCTAGCTTAAAAAAAATGTGTATTCGCCTGGTCTGAAGTATGCATTAGGTACTCACATGACATTAATACATCTGGGGCCATGGAGTTTAAGTGCTGTAGTGCTTTCTTCCTGATAGTGTACAAGTGTAATCAATGATTTTACACCTCACATTTTCTTTAAAAAAAAAAAGAAAAAAAAAACTTAAATACAACATACAGTGATGTTTTTCTCAAATCTTTAAGAAAACTGAATTTTAAGACTTTCTAGTGTTTTTCACATGGAAACTATCAACCAGCAACAGACTGCTTGCAGGAAAAGGCAAGACTATAAACAACCATTCTTCCCCAGCAAGGCAAAAACAATTAAGTAGACCATCTAGAGGAGGCTATCAGGGAAACCTCTGGACAGAGAGAGCAGGGAGACCCAGCCATATTGGCAGGGAAGTAGCTTGATCCTGACCATGTGCCTGTGAAGATCCACGAGTCTGCAGCATACCACACATTACTGGCATCTGGAGCGGAACGCAACACATCAGACAATGTTGCACACTGGCTTTACTAGATCAGTACAGTATCAGACCCGACTTAGGACACACTCACAGACAAGGGTTTGGATTACTAATGTGACTGAATGAACAGATTTTTCCAGGATGCCTTAGCAGTTCTAGGGAGAAAAAAAGTATTAATTATGAGAGGACAGTAATTGGAATCCACACTGGCCACATTAGACACACATTAGAACTGAGTCCTGGTCGCCTTGGGCTTTATGTTTATGTGATTGCAATGTCCTAGCTTAGAGTTTGGCAGGAGACCTTTGTTGCATTCCTCCTTTATCTCTATTCTAATTTTTTCTCTGTCTTCGCTGTAATTTAAAGGAAAAGTTGAAAATATTAGATGTAAAGTGCATAAAGGAAAACAGTTAAGATACAAAAGTAAATGGTTTAAACAGCACAGGAGCAATTTTTTTGACATACAGTGAGGGAAAAGTAGTGTTTTTTTCTTTTGTTTTGTTTTGTTTTATTTTGTTTTGTTTTGTTTTGCTTTTTTGTATCTTTCTTTTTATAAAATTATTTGTATGAGGTGTTCAACCTTCGGTGCTGACTTTGTTAAAGATTGGGATAACTGGCCTGTGGACAGACACATGTCATTAGACAACTTTAATAAGATGTTTCCATCTACAGCCATGACACCGTACAGTTGATGGGTCAGCAGCTGTTGGCAAGTCAATTGCCTTTAATTTTCTACCACTCCCCTGACACCACCGTGACAGTACTCAGAGATAGTGTTTCTCTACAGCTCAGATTAGCCTTGGTATGTAACTCATTCTATCACATTTTTCTTATCATTAGCAAAATCTGTGTAACATCCCATAAGCAGAAAAGGTACAAATGGTGTGTCTAAGCTCTTTAACAGAGAACCACACCTCAACTTTACACCACATCAGAAGAAATCAACCTCTCACCACAGCAGTGTGTGCTCAGTAGACCAAGAAGACTAAGGAGTAAAAGGCTTACTAAAGCAGGGTGGGGTAGCTACAGAAAGACATTATACTGTATAATTGAAGAGCCTCCTCCCTCCTGAATGGAACACAAGGCCTGTTTGAGACCGTCCTTCTGTATGAGGGCCTGTCAGAGGAAACAGAGTGGCCTGTGTGTGTTTGTGTGCATTTTTGGACAAGACTTTACTGTCTACATTGACCAAGAGTTGCCACTGTGAAAGAGGGGAAGGGATTTGCCCCTCCACATAGAAACCATAAATGAGCAAAGACAGTCAAAAGAGTGTATTTCCCTGTTCAATCAGTTGCCTATTTTTGTCTTCTTTCCCTTTAAACTCTCTGTAAATAGTAATTGTTGTAGGTTTATGACAACTAAAGCCCTGGAAAAAGACAAAAATGTTCTGAAAGGCAACAGACACAATTAACATTTTGCCACAAACTTTAAACAATCTTTCAACAACTTAAGATGCTGTATTCTTAAGTGCCTACACATGCACCTTTTATTATGTAGTGTAAGCAGTCATCGGGAAATTAAAGTTGGATTCTGTAAGATGTAACATTGATGATTTTTTCAATTTTTTTTTTTTTTGTATTTTTCATCATTGAATATAAAATGGTAAGTTTTAAAACAGGGGAGACATCTTTAAGGGACAGTTTACCACAAAATAAAAAGAAAAAAATTAATACTCTAACCTGTAGGGATATTTATTTGTCTTGATAATTTTGGTGTCAGATATACCTTTAGTTATGTTTGCCTTAACTGAATTGAGCATCTAAGGAAAAATGGATGTTTTTTAGATTTTTGGAACTGTATGATTTTAATTTAATTTACTCCTGTAGGGCAATTAAAAATTCCAAAAGTTTGTGTATAATCCTCAGTACAGGAGTAACTTGGGTCTCAGGATAAATTTTCTCTATAAGCACTTTTTTTCTGCTTTCTTATTTCTGTTCTTATTTTCTGCCAACCACTCTTTTTCTTTACTTGTGTAATTTTTGTGAAAAAAATGTTTGTTTTTTCAAAAATGCATTTTGGTCAGTTTGGTATTTGTGTCTGTCAGGTTTGTTTGTTTAATCCTTTCCTCCAGGAAGGTCAAAGTGCAGCATCTTAAAGCTGACATTTGAGATAATTGCAAAATACATACTTAAACCATGGCCCTCCCTTATCAGAGTGCCCTGTACATACATTATTACTGTATCAGATAGCTTATAATGGTCTGGAAAATTTAGAAAGTAATTTTATTGTTTTCCTCATTTCCCTTTTCTCTTCATTGTTCTCTGTTTGCAGCTGGCTTGCTGCTGTGGCTCAGCAGCCTGTTCATGCTGCTGCAACTGCTGCCCCAAGATTAAACAGTCCACAGGTACCAGAGTCATGTATGCCTTCTACTTCCTGCTGGTCACTATCATCTGTGTCATCATGATGTCCCCAACTGTGGTGGAGGAATTGAGCAACCATGTAAGTCCCTCGTTCAAACACAGCAAAATATCACTCAGCCATATATGCTTTCTAGTGTGTTAAATTACAGGTAAATTTAGAAATGCTCAAGATTTTCTGTAAACTAGGCCATTTTGCAGACAACCTAGTTTACAGAATGTAAAACTGGTGATCTGCTCAGAAGTTCTTGTAACCAAGCCAACAATAGTCTCAGCACTGTCTCACACTATTAGGTATATAAAATCTGTACTCTTACCCAGGCTTCAGAAGTTAGCAACTCTACATGAAAGCGGATCTGGGTGTCATTAGACAACAGAGGTCTGTAATTAAAAACATACTGGCAAGAAAAAGAAAAGAATATTTTATGGTTGTACACTCTCCACATACATTTATTTTAAGATGGAATGATCTCTTGTTAGATGAGCAGACCTTTGTGTTAAGCTCTCTGCTGTAAACAGAATAGAATTTCAGAAAATTTACTATTATTGCCATGTCAGAGCTATCAATCAAAAGTAAAGATTTATATTATTGCTACAGGCAAAGAAGACATTCTCAATTTTACCTTGAAATCCTGTGTGTATCTACCCAATAGTATGACTATAGTTTAGGAGGCAGGAGTTCAGGCTTATAGAAAATACACAGGTTCCCTCTTTCTCACTTTTGAGGTTCCATGTTTTTTTCCTTCCACGTTAGTGCTTAGAATGGTCATAACACGAGACAATGGATATTATTGTGAAATTCCAACTCAACTGTAAAGTATCTTTGGATACTTTTATTTGCCACAATGCAGTTATTCTCATCATCTGAATGAGATAGACTGCAGTTACAGTCAGACATAAGGTGTCAGAGATGATGTCCTTTTACAATGTCCCCTCATTCTTTTTATTTTTTTAAGGTTTCAAGATAGAGTGTATGCAGTATGTGTGAGCATACACTAGACTAGAAGATAAAGTATTCAGGAAATAATATTTTTTTTGTCTGGTAAGAACACCCAAAACTGACTGTGTTACAGTGAAAATAACTCCAAGCTTCCTCCTTTTTCTTCCTTCTTTCTCTGTCAGGGTCTACTGTACAGTGTTTAAACAACTTCCTGCTGTGTTTCTCCTTGTGAGAAAAGAACTCTGTAAAGGCCTATCTTGGCAAAAAATGGCCTCTGATAGCCTCATACAAGCCTGCTGAGTTACACACACATATATACACATATACATCAACACTGTCAGTCACACGCTGAGCACAGTGGGAAGTCCTAGCTAAGAGAGCAGCCATTGTGCATATGAGAGTGCTGGTCTTTTCTCAAGAGATTTACAGCTGTCTGAAACAGCCGGCCCCTTTCCTTCTTAATCACTACACCATGGACATGCTAATATGGTCCTCAACATGAGACAAAAGCTCCAAAATGGGCTTTTTACTCAGTGTTGTGATCTGGCTCTGGACTGTACTACACACTGAGGTGATGATATCTCAATCCCCTGGCATCTCACCCATGTGCACAAGCTCTGGAACATAATACTTCTATAGCCAAGTCAAACCATTAATTATCATAAGATCTGTAGTTCTCTCATATAAGATTTTTGTTTAAAAAGAAGTTTTTATTTGACTTTGGTTTACATCTATGCATTTAGGATCTCACAGAACAGAACAGAACAGATATTTAAGCTTACATTTTTTGTTTATTAATCCAAAGACCGTCTCTTCTGTTGGTACTGAGCCACTGTAGCACCTCTGATTTTCTGTTGAAGACCATAGCAAGTCCACATCTACTATACTAGCTCTGACATTGCTCTACCCTTTTTTCTATGCAGTTCACTGTAGTTCAAAATAAATATCGCAAATTTAGTTTGAGAAGTATCCTCCAGTTTTTCTTTCTTGCTCTTGCTTTCTTTGCTTTTTGCTCTTCCCAGTCTTTCTGACTTGCTGACAAAAGGCGGTTAATTTATTCATCTGTGTCTTTTGTTTGGGTACACTGACAGTTAGTTGTAAGGCCCCTCTAACAGCCTGTAGAGAGGAGGGAATGAAAGAGGGCTCCAAGGAGAGAAAGAGGGGTTGTTGTTGCTGCCTGTTCTCTCTTTTTGCTCCTTTAGAGGCGTGACGCTTAGAATAGATGCTATTGGATCCTTTTCTCTGAGGCCACGTACTAGACAAACATGAACAGAGGTGTAGTTTTTTCATTACCGTAATGATCTAATCAAAGTATTTTGGATTTGTGTTTTTGTTAATCAGATCCCATTTTACAGTCAACTGTGTGAGAAGATGAATGCAGGGGAAAACTGCAAAACTCTGGGTGGATACTCTGCTGTCTACAAGGTGTGCTTTGGCATGTCCTGCTTCTTCTTCTTCTTCTGCATCTTCACCATTCGAGTCAACAACAGCACAGGCTGGAGGGCAGCTGTGCATAACGGGTAAGAAGGCCATGTCCCTCTTGATGTCCACCCTTTGGCCTGGCTGTTATTAAACGGATTAGATTTATCTGTAGTATTTAGTAAGTGAAACTCTGAAGTTATGATATGTGACCACAAACAAATTCTAAGCACTCAGGTACATTACAAGCAGACATGTTTCTATTAATGCTGGTATTGGTTAGATCATTTCAGTTTATTCATGTCATAAACATAAGCACCTTTAATCTGTAACACTAGATCTTATGATGCTGGAGTATTTTGGGATTGGTTATAGTAAATATATTGTATTTTTTCGTTAATCTTCTTAACACTATCAAAAGTCTAAGTCAGGCTGCCGTGTCAAAAGCCATTGTTTAATGCTTTTATTTAAGTTTTTTGGGGTTTATGTGCAGCTTAAAATGTTGTTTATATGTTGAATGTCAGGTTCTGGTTTCTGAAGTTTATTGCACTTGTGGCATGCTGTGCTGGAGGCTTCTTTCTCCCAGAGGAGAAAACTTTCCTGGAAGGTAAACTTAGGACACTCATTATATATTTTGCTAGATCAAATATCAATAATATATCTATATGGTTACAAAAAGGTTATAGACACAAGAGGTAATAAGCTGTAACAGGAAAGTGCAACATCTTGCATTAAGTCACAGATATCTGTCAAGTCTTTCTCATCCAAAAAACAATCTTCCTGTCTCTTCCTCTGTTCATGGCACAGTGTGGCGCTATGTGGGAGCTGTTTGCGGGTTCATTTTCCTGCTGATCCAGCTTATGCTGTTGGTGGAGTTTGCACACAGATGGAACACAAACTGGTGAGAGCAACATGTCGTCTCTCTGCTCCTCACTCTCTTCTGATCTAGTAACTCAAAGTCTGGCTCACTTCCGTGTGCATGGATGCCCTGTAATCAGGGAGAGTGCTGTGCTTTTCATTTGTTTTTAAGGAAATCAGAGGGTGTGACATATTCTACATTGGGATTATTTAGATTTTAAAAAAGGTTGTTAAGGGGAGTCATGTAGCTTTGTGGGGTTTTTTTTCGTGTGACAGGGAAGCTTGGAAACAGGCCAGCCCTGGGCAGATTCACGGGATACATATGGTTGAGGAGTGCACACTCAGTTTCCCCTTCCCTTCCCACACACATACCACAGATTTCAGATTCTTTCAAAAACCTTTAATGGCCTGGTTACCAATGCAGTAAACCTGAACCTCTCAGTATATATTGGTATGTGCACTTGTACTCACTTATTTAGCTTTTATTGAAACCCCATATTTCCAGACCAGATAAAACTGATATGAAAGCACCTTAGCAGTCATAATCTTGTCTTTGTTTTTGGCAGGAATAACTTGCTGAACATAACTTTCTCTTTCCTTGAAATTTCAATTTTCTTCAGGCTGTGGGTTTTCTTTGCTTTTTTCCTCTGCTTAATTTTTCTTTTTCACTTATTTGATTTGCTTAACCCTTGTTGATATTATGTTTTTCCTTTCTGCTGTCTGTTTTCCTTCTCTGTCTTCTTTTCTATTTACAGGAGTTCAGGAGTAAAGTATAATCGTATGTGGTACGCAGCTTTGGCCTTCGTGACCTTGTTGCTATTCAGTGCTGCAGTAGGAGCCGTAGTCTTCATGGGTCTGTTCTACACTGACCCTGAGGCCTGTTTACTTAACAAGATCTTTCTGGGCATCAACGGCAGCCTGTGCCTCATCGTCTCCCTGTTGGCCATCTCACCATGCATACAGAAACGTGAGGACCTATACTTACAAGAACATTATTACATGTCACTGTGTGATACAAATTGATATACTAGCATTTACATTTAGGTGGTGGAGTAGTAGTAATAAGTGAGACTTTTGAGTCTGATACCTAAAGTATTTAGATCCTATGATCATATTTGTGTTCCTGCAGTGCAGCCCACATCAGGCCTGCTGCAGCCGGGAGTCATCAGTGTTTACGTCATGTACCTCACCTTCTCAGCCTTCTCCAGCAAACCAAAAGAAAGTGAGTATGAACAGACACCTGTCTCCACCTTGTTACTGAGCAGATCTGCTTTGATCAATTGATTAGACTCATAAATGCTGCAGTAAACATTATGTAAAACTTAGTATTGCAACAGCTTTCAACACTGACAAGACACTGGAAACTGGATGATTGCATGGTAGCAAAAACTTTTTTTTTTCCGGGCTGAGACAGAAAAATTGACCATAAAACAAAATGCATATTTGTTTTGAGAGATGGGTTTTTAAATGGAAAGAGTTAAACATTTCTTGTTGTTTTAGTGGCCTGTGTGGTAACGGTGTTTTAAGAGTTTTTATTTTGTGTATTGTTAATAGTCATGAAAACTTAGGACAAGACAACAGTGGGTTTATAGTTGTTTTCAAATCGCAGTTTGTACGTTAAAATTATTTAGTTGGTGCTAAGATCATGACACATTGAGTTTTTATAACAAATACTGATTGTAAATCATCTTGTTGAAATTAACTAATAAAAATATAGATTTAACAGACTTTAAAGACCAAAAAAACATGTCTTGCCCAAAGGCCTAATTGTTTTTTTTTCAACTTTTGATTGGTCATTAACTAATAATTTTTTAACATGGGAAAAATGTACAGACATAAGTCAAGATGTTTAATGGAATAATCCTGCCCATAACATATTTTTTTATTATCAGCACATGCTGCTGCATGCTTAATATCTGGTTGTTGTGCATAGGCTGTGGTGCCATGCAACAAGCTAGAGACAGTGAGAGCAGATACCCCTGCTGTCATCTACAGTAGCTCTCTGAACCCAGTCTTATCATTTAACTATTTGCATATAGTTAAAGTACAGTAGTTAAAGTACAGTAATATAGTTGCTTTACTTGTAAATCTTTATCAGCAGACAGCTATAACTTTTCACCGCAAACATATTTATTTACCTCCCCTCTCTCTGCAAAACAGACATATCTTTCTGTCCTTGTATTCCAACCCATCGTCTCATATCTCCAAATTCTTTTCTATTTCTTTCCTCCTTTTTTGCTGCAAATCAGTGCACAAACAACTTGCATTCCATCAGTTCTGTCAAACAAAATCTAGTTTTTGGACCAGGCAGACCCATTGGGTATTTAGTGATTAAATATCTTGTTATGTGTGACCCACTGTCACTGATCAGTTATGTAGTTTGCAAACCACGACAACTTTCCAACACTAGACAAAAATTTGTGTGAAATTTCGGTGTGAACAAAGCTTGACATGGACAAGTAAACTGCACACTGTTATACTGCCTGTTGATGTTTTCATACTTGCTGCATTTCATATGATCTCTATTTTTTCTTCCTACACCACTTGCCACTGCTGCAGCTGTGCCAAAATACTTGTACTCATTGCATCTTGCACAATTTCCCCATTTCTCTCAATATTTTCACCTTATCCATCCCTTTCTGCATATGTTTTCTGTTCAGTGGTGGAGAGAGATGGTGTGAACATGACTGTGTGTGTGTTTCCCTTCAACTCTGGGACGGAGAGTGACAAGAAAATCGTCACTGCTGTGGGAACTGTCATCCTGTTTGGCTGCGTCCTTTACTCTTGGTAAGACGCACATTTACATATATGCGGCCTTCTTCTCAAACAAAACCAAATTTCCCAGAAATATGTTTCTTTTTAGTGTTATGTCATTATATTTAAAGAGCTGAAAGTATACAGTCCAAACCCATTAACAGCAATTGTGTTAGAAGTGATATGTAATAAAGGTCATGTATTTTTTTTGGTAGCAACAGAGACAGGGTAGATTTGATTGGCTGTGACTCCAGAGAGGCATTGTAGGATTGGCTGCGGCTAAACTAAGGGTGTGAGAGAGAAGAACTATGGCTTTTTGCATTTGCTCACATGTGTTTCCCATCAAGTGGAGGCATCATGTCTCTCGTGGTCATTCCTCAAGCTGTGAGGGTTCAGACTTTGCAGCAATCTGAAACTGCAAATTATTGGAAAAATATAGAGAGACAGAATTAAACCTTTCTCTCCCTCCATCTGGCTTTTAATCTTTTTTCTCTTTTTCTCTTACTCCACCTTCCCTCCAGCTTGACATCCACCACTAAGCGAAGCTCTGCAGCGCTCAGAGTGTGTAGGAACAGTGAGCCAGAAACTGAGGTAAATGCATAAATATTCGATTCTCACAAGATGTCTGTTAATGAAATATACAGATTGACAAAACAGATTAATAGAACTCAAAATCCCCTCTGCCTAGGCTCTTAGATTAAACATCCTTATCAAATTAAACAGATGTGGCCTGGCAAACCAAATGCATGTGTCAATTACAGTCAGGTGGTAACCTCAGTGTTTTTCTTTATCCTGCAGAGAGCTCGCTGCTGTTTCTGTTTTGGAGATGACACAGGTAAGGGTAGTCAAATCGCAGCCTTTTTTCCTCCCTCCCCTCTTGTCCCATTTTATCTCCAGCCTGTTAAGTGTGTATGTATAAGTCCCCAGCCGTTTGCACCCTCACAGAGGCTTTGCTCATTGCTATTCCTCAGCCAGACTGAGGATGGTGAGAAAGTATTGGTCAGCAAACACAGATGATGTCACTGTTACTAGGTTGTGTATGACACGATGAAGCAGCACCAGTGACTAAGTGGAATTGTGGATAGTTTGACACTGCCCCCTGCTGGAACTTCAACACTTTTATATGTGGGAGATACACAATACATTGCCACTTATTCCCTTATAAACCAACTACTCCAGGATGTTGTTGGACTTTTTGTTATGTCCTTTCTCCTGGCTCAAGTAATCCATTTCTAGAATAACTTAAACCACGTCCATTCATATTTTGCATCATTAAATGTGTGCTTTTCAGATGACTATGATGAGGAGAAGACTGGTTCAGGCCAGAATGTAGTATATGATGAGAGAGAAGGAACCATTTACAGCTACGCTTACTTCCATTTTGTCTTCTTCCTGGGATCCCTCTATGTCATGATGACTGTCACCAACTGGTTCCAGTAAGTGAAATTCAGTGTGATACACTGTCTGATGGTAGTACAATGCTTTGGTCTGTACAGTATGCTTCTAAGAAGAATTCACAAAGCGTCTTTAATTTAAAAATAGCTCAAAGAACTCCGAAGTAAAAGGCATTCCTCAGGACTTCTCACTCATATCTTATCACAGTCACTTCTGCTTTCCATTTTTATTAGTCATTTTCAGAGTCCTGTTGTGGCTTTGTTGGACGCTAGATGGAAATAAGTCATTGTCTTTTGCACCTCTGCCTTTCCTGCTTTGACAACCTTATAATGTCTGACAAGAAAAATGTCTGTGGGGAATTCATTGTATCACCTCAATTCCAAAGACATTTGACCGTATGAATTGTAATCAAACAGTTAATACACAGGGGTTTTTGAAAGTGTAAGTGAAATTCAGTGTAACACCCATTTGTGTCACTTCCCTTTTCTCCATACAGCTTAAAGGTGTATTTCAGCTCATTGTTTTGGTTTTGTGCCTCACAGGCTAGGCTCACTCTTATCTCACTTTATTCAGCAAGCAAATGTTTTCAAAAAAGAAAAAAAGAAGCCAGACCTTCCTGCAAAGCATTAAAAAACAGACAGACAAGTGTTAGCATCCAACTGATTTATGAGGTTGACTAATTAGCCGCTAATGAGTCAGGTCTTTAGTGGACAAAATCAGCTACAGGACAAGACTTGATTATTGGTGCCAACATATGACGTGTCAGTGTTCTTTGTATCTTTTCTCTGCTGCCCCCGAGTGGCCAAAAAGTTATTGTGGGTTTGAGGTCGCTCTGTTGTTAAAAATCGACCCTTCTATCCTTCTTAGTCTTTGCTCAGCTCTCTCACTGTGTAATTTCTTCGCAGTTATGATGATCATAGGATTGAGAAACTGCTGGATGGAAGCTGGTCAGTCTTCTGGATCAAGATGGCCTCCTGCTGGGTCTGTCTCTTCCTCTATATGTGGACCCTTGTTGCTCCGATGGTCTGCCCAAAACGCTTTGAGGCCTAGGACACACATCACTACACTAAAATCAGGCTACTCTGATTTCTGGGATGTGGCCAGGCAGCAGCTCTTTCGCTGAGCCAAGGGATAACCACAGCCCCTTTTACATTCAAACACAACCCTACACTACCCTCAGTGTTCAAAATGGAGGATTATCTGTTGCCTTTTGTTTTGTATGCTAGTGTTTCTTTTATTTTGTTTTACAATGTTAAGCTGTTAATACCTTGATGGTAATTTTTTTATCTTTTACTACCACTTTCTCCTAAAGTTTTGTATCACCTGCAGGTTTGTAATTACATAAAGAAACATGGGACTTGAGTTACATTGTGAACCGTGAAGCATCCAGCCCATATAGATTGCTTGAAATTTTCAAATTTTAAAGTGTATTTTGTAAGTGTTTCCTGTGTTTGTGTCGCTTTAACTCTTAGCCAGGCATTTCAGTTCTGTACGGTTGGACCATTAAGTTTTAGCAAAGTTTAGGGACAAGTTTATCTCTAAGTTAGATGCTACAAGAATAATTGTATTTATTTAAGTATGTCTCAAGAAATTGCAAATCATTTTGTAAAGCAATGTGGTGTAAACTGAGATAGATTTGTCCCTGACTTTGCTCAAAAACTCATCTCTCAGGCTCAAATGTAAGCTGTATACATTAATGCTTTGTTATGTTGCGCCCTTTTGTAGAAGTTTTCTATGCAACAGAACAAGCTCTTTTCGATATTATTACACACCCATGTTGTGAAGTTTCCCTGAGATCACAAGAATAATGTGTTCGATTTTGTTAACGTCAGTGCTCCCTTTGAGCCTGTTCTTTTCTTAGGAAAATCTATGTCATTTGTACATTTCCAGTTGTCATTGTTGTAGAGGGCAGTACTTTTTAAATCAACCTGCATTATATAACAGTGATGCGAGCGAAGTGGCCTCTCTGGAAGAGCTGCAGTGACACAGATGAGCAAAGTTTGCCAAAGGTAGATGTCAGAAAACAACTCTTATCAGATTGTGAGTCAGTTACAGAGAAAATTGTAACTGAGAACATTATCTATTTGCATGCACGGACACTTAAATCAGCTGTTCTCTGTAAGGTTAGAGAGGCTTTTTACCTTGTCTTTGTCACGTGTCGGCTCATGGTGGTGGTCAGAATAAGGTAGCATGAGTGCTTTTATCAACGAGTTATTCAACACTGGATGTTGAGTTTGGTGCCGAAATCAAAATTCAAACAAAAACCTTCAGCTGTTTGTTTCATGTGTAATATATTGCACATTGTCATCAATAAATCAGTACATTCTTTTTTTTTGTCTGATTGTATTCCTAACACGTTATTCTAACTTATATGTACATTTTGGCTAAGGTTCTGCAAACTGTGGAAAGTTTTTTTGAATCATACTCATTATTAGTCTTGTCATGTGACTCACCTGTTTTTGGAACATTTCTGCATTTCAGCTGTTGATGTGAATGTAGAAATTACATGGTGCTCTACAGTTTTGAGATCAAGCTACAAAAAAATCCTAAATTAGCCGCATCACCATGAAGGCTGTGTACTACAATAACATGCAGAAACGTTTTATGACAAAGTAGTATGTTTTAAACAGAGATGTGGGTGTCATGCAGGCTACATTGTTCAAACTCTTGTAATAAAACATCCACTGAAGCCATGTTATGTCTTTATTTGGCTACATATTTTTCCTTCATATTGTTGACATACAGTGATTTAATGTTAATGAAATAGAACCTGCTTTAATTTTTGTAAATGCTCAAGATTTTATTGTACTAACAAAATATTCAAGAGGAGTATTGCATCTTTAACAGTACTCATAAAAAAGTGATAAAATTGCAGGTGATATTGACTCAACACACAGAATCCTGCTGATATATACAACAGTGTACTGGCTCTAGTATCTCTGAATTTAAGTATATAAAGCTTAATGTTTTGCTCTCCTAGCACCCTCTCACTAGAATGACAAAGCTAAAATAACATCAACAAAGTCCTTCACCTAAACTGTCCATCATATCTCCTCTCACATTCATCTTGCCTTTTAACTCGTGTACTGTCTCTGTTCTCAGCAGTGCAGCTCTGCTCCATATATTGAACAGGGTTTAAGTTTTTCCTTGATGGATCACTCCCATTCTCTGTGTTCACTGTGTGCTCTGGGCAGTGAGATCCTGGTAGTCAGCAGGAATAGTGTCTGTGGGGATGAGAGAGAAAGCACATCATAAGCATACTTAGAGTTTATGTAGCTGACTTCACTGCCATTAACTTGCAGGGACTCACCGTTGCAGCGGTACTTCAGATTGGACCAGATTATATTTTCCTGAGAGAAGCAGAACACGCCGAGTCTCCCGCCTCTCATGCTGGTGTCAATAATCACACCTGTGTCTGCCACCAGATTCGAAGCCTCGAAGAAGCGAGCCCTAGATTGCACACAAGGTTTAACCAGTTAGTCTCTTCATACAATATGAATGTAAGTGTCTCTGAGTGTTGGTGTGTGTCTGTTTGTACCTGATGTATCCAATCTGTGGTCTGTGCTGGAGGAACCAGCGGTAGGAGACCTTGTCCTTCCAGCCAACATTCCTGGGGTCCTTCCACAGGAGACGAACCTGCTCAGAGGTGTCTCCTGTGTGCCACAGGGAGTTCCTCAGATACTCACCAGGACCAGTCTTAGACTTCACAACCTAATAATAAAGAGACAAGAAGCACAATAGAGGATGAGAGAAACAACTTTTAATGATAACAAATGATGAAAGTGAAGCTTAACTCCAGAAGCTCCTGATTGTAGCATGCTACCTTCAGTGTTTAATGAGCAGCAAATTGTATAACACTTTGGTTAAAAGAGCAACACAAATGTAGCCATTTGCCAACCTTGAGTTGTATTCCTGGCTCAGCAACAGCTCTGAAGGGCGCAGCCTGCCAGTATGTTTGTTCAGTCTGTTTCCACATCACCACATAAAATGAGGAGGAGTCCTGGTAGCCAAAGATGAAGCCAGCATAGTCATCATCTGTCACCGTGTTCACGTGGAAGGTTCCTTCAAAGTCAACTCCACTGAATGCTGTGTAGCCTACAGATGTGGACAGCGGAGAGGAAACGCTACAGATTAGGGAAAGGCTGACAAAAAATAACAATGGAGAAAAGGGGAAATATTAAACAAATGGGGATGAGATAGTATGAAATAATCTGTGCTCACCTACAGCGAGGCCAGGGTCAGAGTTCATGGTCTGAACTATCTCCATTCCCTGTCAGGACAAAAGAGTATTACTATTATTATAATATCATGGGACTCTTAACTAAGCACACATTTAATGATGCAAAATTTGCTAATGAGCAGGTTAAACTTTGTCTGTTGTTAACCTGGTTGAGGACCACCCAGTTGGGATCAATCTGAGAGTCCCCCTCTGGGTCCAGCACTACAGTTTGATAGGCTCTGAAGTCGGTCAGGGTGACCTCAGCGTTCTCTGGGCAGTGGTCGATTCTGTCAATGACATTGTCTTTGTCAAAGTCTCCTTCACATGCGTCTCCAACTCTGTTGTCTGAAAAACAAAGACACCGCTCAGGAACCAAACAGCAGAAAATATGCACATGCACACACAGCAACAAACACTAGGTGATACATACTGTCTGAGTCCTTTTGGTCTGGGTTGACAACCAGTCTGCAATTGTCGTTTTCATCCAGTATGCCATCGTTATCATCGTCATTGTCACACTCATCTCCCTGTCAAGGTAAAACAGCACATTTTGACGATTTTAAAAACAAAACTATATGTCTGCATATGTGAGATAAATTAATGAAATGTGATGCATTGAATAAAATAAGTATGAGGAAAAGAGATCATTTGCAACCATTCCATCCTTGTCTGTGTCCAGCTGAGAGGAGTTGATGACATCGGGACAGTTGTCGTTTGAGTCCTGGTGACCGTCACCATCCCTGAGAGGGAGGAGGTAGGGCAGGTAAAGCAAAATGGCAAAACTTTACTCATCTTGAATGCATTAACATCGCAGGTCATGACAGTGGGCTCTACCTGTCTATGTTGTTGTCACAGGTGTCTCCTACAAGGTCATCATCTGAGTCAGACTGCATGTCAAAAAAACAAACACTGTTGTTTAGAGTAATGGCGTCAGATGCATCTTTTTTTAGGCTGTTTTTTAAATTTTGCTTTGCTACCTGATTAGGGTTGACCATATCAGGACAGCTGTCACAAGCATCACCCACTCCGTCATTGTCTCTGTCTTTTTGGTCTGGGTTGGGGACTCGCTGGCAGTTGTCAATTATATTCTTCAAACCTGACAACATACACATTATGGCACTTTTTCATATGTAAAAGTTTTGACGGGAAAATAGAAATACACGAAAGTGAGACAGTCCACAGCAAGTCTGTCAGAAGTATCACCAGATGGCAGTGTTTGCATAAGACGAAGAAGGTGAAATAGTTTCCAGTGGCCCTCAATGCCTGGCGGAGGCTTACCGTGGAAAAATGCTTTCAGAGAGGAGACAGACATGACCAAGCGCTTAGCAATCCAGCCTCCGAGTTAAAGACATAACCAAATGATCAAGAGACTGGAACTCTGCTAAAATGAATGATGAGGGGGTCACGTAACAGAGTCTAAACATGGAACATGCGTAAGCATATAAAGGTAAACATGTGGGAACACACAAAGGCGAGATTTAAAACTGTGTTTCCAGTGGAACAAATAAGGGGCACTCTTAAAGGGCAATCAAGTTAAGTATGTGAGAAAAGTTTGTGAGGCAATACTTTCAGTTGGAACATTTTAACATTTAGCACTGTTTTCTTCTGGGTTTTTAAAGGTTTGTTTGTTTTTTTAAATGACGCTTAAGTTGTTTCCCTGAAAGCCAGTGATCTAAGTGGTTAAGGATGTGAATTGGAAACAGAAACAAAAACAACAGGAGGATGTCTTGAACAGATAAAGTGCTGCCAGTGCACACTCACCACCAAACAGGAGTTTATTGGTTGTATTCATGTCTGGACAGACTGGTCCAGACAGTGTGTAGTTTGGATAACCCTCAGCAACATGGCAATCTTTTAATGCAATTATGAGCCATAATGTTTCACTATGTGTTTTTAACTTTATTACCCCTAATTGATGCAATAAACGCAGTAATGGTCCATTTACTACACCTCCCTCACTAAAGACCATCCAACCTTTTTAGCTATTAAGGCCATGTACAAAAAATGTGCAATGTCACTATAATTACAAAATAGTGCATACACAGCAATCGCAAAACAGTGTGCTAATGATAGTTAGTAGTTTGATGATTAAACAATAACAAACACACTTACCATCCCCATCCATGTCATCATCACAATCATCTCCAAGCCCATCCTTGTCGGTATCCCTCTGTGAGGGATTTTCAATTGTTCTGCAGTTGTCACAGGCATCACCATGAACATCCTTATCGCTGTTTCTTTGATCAATATTAGGGACAAGCCAGCAATTGTCCTGCGACAGACATATGACATTTACTGTGTGGTGAATAAGCTCAAAAATAGTTAAAATCTTGTTCATAGAATGTTAGAGCCCACCAAGGTCTGTAAGGGTTCACTGTAAGCTGTTCCTGTGGATCTAAGTTACCTACATCTATGTTAATAATGCCATCACTGTCTGCATCATCATCACAGGCGTCACCCATCCCATCCCTGTCTGCATCCTCTTGACCGGAGTTTGGCACAAAAACACAGTTGTCCTGGAAACAACAAAACAAACACACATAACATTAATTTCTAAAACTAGCATGATATAAATGCAAGAGAAGGCAGTGGAAGTAGACCTGAGTACCTGCTTACAGTTGTTGTCTCTACACTGGAGCGTACTGTCAGGATATGCGTCAATATCTGTGTCCTTTCCACACACATAGCCATTACCTGCCCAACCAACACCACACTGACACACACATAAAGACAAAAGGCATGATATTATGTTTAACGTAATGTGATCCAGCCAGTAATTCACTCATCTTTCAGGTATATTTATAGAGCTCTAAAATCTTACCACACAGCTAATGCTGCCGTCTCTCTCCACGACACACTCGGCATTGACATCACAGGGATTGGGTTGGCCATTGGGGCAAAGCCTAGTGCCTTGGCAGCCTCTCACCTGGTCACCTGTGAAGCCAGCTTTACACTCTCCACAGCGGTAGGAGCCCTAGTGAGGACAGCACAGAGTCAGAAACCAGGGCCTGCTGCTACAAGAAAGGGTAATAAGAATTATACACCAGTCCCAGGGGTCTTACTACGGTGTTGTAGCAGTTTGAGTTTGCGGTGCATCCTCCGTTCTCAGGTGGGCCCAGACACTCATCTATGTCATCACACACCTGGAAGAAGAGAGGAAAGTCAGCATATAAAGGAAGGATTTACATTCTGTATGTGCATATTATATACATATATGTGCACATTACTTTTGTTGTTGCACCTGTTTGTTTGTCTTAGCATAAGACACCCCCACACCAGTTAATTCTGGTCCAGTATATCCCAGAGGGCATTTCTCACAACGGAAGCCAGGGGCAGTGTTTACACAGCGGACACCAGGGAAACATGGGTTAAACTGGCACTAAAACACACAAAAAAATAAAACATGGTAAAATGTTTGCAACTGCTACTTTCACCTACTGAGACAAAGACACACTAAGAAACATGTAATTCTTACCTCATCAACATCATCACAGTGTCTCCCATCTCCTGTGTATCCATCTGGACAGGGGGCACACTGGAAATCTCCTGACTCCGTACGGATGCACATATTCTGTCTGAAACAGGTCCCATGTGGGCACTGCGTTTGAGGCTGAGGTGGAGGGGGCATGTAAATATTACCGGGACTTGGAGTTTGACCTGGGTTGGTTGGATTGCCTCCAAGGCCTGTGGGCACATATTGACAGATATGAGAGTACTTTGTTGAAATGCCACTTTGTCAGTAGTGTCTAAATACTGTATAAATGAAGAGTCTGATCAGAGTTTTGTAATGCTTACCACATGCAAGACACTCAGCGATGGTATTCCTCAGGAAATTTGTCTCCTTTATCTGAACCATAAAGAAACAGAGTGTAAACCATTGGTCTGGATAAACTGAGCTGTAGCTGTAATTGTGTTATCACTTTGTAGCTTTTATTAAAGGAGGAAAATCAGAATGTTATCCGTTTTTAAATAGCTAGTGAAAATCTGAATGAGACCAGGAATTTTTAAAGTGAAAAGCCATAAAAGCACATCTGCCAAGGTAAGCTCCAGCTGATCTGTTTCCTCACATAAATCACTGTGTCTGACAAGTCTGAGATGCTGAACAGCATAACAAGGCTTTTACTGCCTTAGGCACCCTGTTTTATGCCTAATCTTCAAACAAATCCTCTGCTTTCAGTGATCATGTGAAATCCACCATTTCTCTCTGATGCTCACTTTTACTCAGCTGTCTGTTGCTTCCATCAAGTCCTGAAATAAGAGAACTCCAGAAAATCAGCAGCTCCTCACTGTCTGGATTCTCACTTTTCACAACAAAGTGCTGATTTTATTGTGAAACCAATCTTATACTAAAGAAAAAGGAAATTCCAAACGGTTGTGAATCAGCCAGTCAATCTTCCACTTTTAAAATTTCGGAAATATGATAAACAGCTAGGAACATTTTCTGCTACCAAGTGTGTCTCAAAAAGTTTTTCTTCCATTTTATGCACCAGATTTTATCCATTTAATTTAAGCTCACAGCATCAACCTGATTTTAAAAAGCAATCATAATGGAGGCAAAAAACATCAGGAAAACTATCAAATTGTGTATTATAACTCTTTGTTGAAATTCTAGGTGCTCTTTTATTTATTTCCAAAATCATGTGAACACTTTCAGGTGTCCTGGGAGACACGTACGGCTGGGAAACAGACCAGGTTACCTGTTGCTGGAGCAGCTCCTTCATCTCAGCAAACATTTTCTTCAGCTCTGTCATGGTGGTCTGATCCTGTCCTGCCCTGCCACCCTGGATACCTGAGGGAATTTCACCGATCAAACTTTGAAAATTGGATAAACAACTCAACTACAACTTTAAAATGACTGCAATGTGCTCATCAGGTGATGTCAGACATTCAGTTGCAGTATGTCGTCTCACCCAGCAGCTGCAGAGCTTCACCCTGATCAGAGCTACAGTCCTGCAGAGTGGCCACATTGTCTATGGTGTCCTCTATTACCAGCTTCAAGTCTGTCAGTTCATCCTTTCAAGAGAACAGAAGACAGAGAGAAATGTTTAAATGATTAGAATGAGATACAAGTAAATGCACTGCTAAAACAGTATTAGTATTGCATTGTATTTTTTGGATTAAAAAGTATAATTACTCTCAAATGTAAGGGTCTTATTCACCTGTCCACTTGACTGCAGGGTCCTAAGTGCTACTTTGTTGGGACCAGATGGGAGTGACCCAAATGCAGCAGGCAGATCAGTCAAAGTGTGCGCCAATCTGCAGTCGACATAGATGTTGAGGCGAGGTGGGCCGCGCTGTAGGCCGCTGGCATGTAGCATCACATGGTGATCTCGACCATCTGCCAGGGAGGGGTGGTTGAAACTGGTTGTTCCAAATCTGCCGTCAGTTTTCATGTAACGCATAGTCACTAGAGGTGGACAGAAGCAAGAATAAAAGACAGAAGAAGGTGGGCAGAGAATCCCAGCAAGAGAACACAAGTTTAACAGATAGGGAATAATAGTTTGTAGTTATCGTGACCTTGTTAAATGTGTTAGTTTAATATTTTACCTTTGCTCAGTTTAGCCTGCACACTGAGCTCCATGTACTTGGTGTTGTCTTTGGGGTTGATTATACTGTAGAGAGAGGTGGGGGCCTTGTTCTGGAGCCTGAAGGAAGAGAGGAAAAAAGCCTCATCTCTTCCTTTGTTCTTCAGGCTTCCTTGAAGCAGGTCTGGCAGGCAGTCTGGAGACTCCAGCAGGTCATAGACTAACACAGGAGAGAATTGATAAAAAAGCAGCTTTGTACTGATGTAGATGCGTTGTACTATTATTGTGACAAAAAAGTCCAGAGAAAAGGCCCAGATTACCACAGTTATTAAGACAAACATCAATATTCAATAGTCAGTCAGTAGTGTGCAAGGTGATTAGAGACACCAGCTGAGAGCACTTCATCTAGTACACTGTGAGTGGTGCAAACTCTCTTTTAATGCCCATATTAATAGAGCGTTTTCTGAGTTTTCTGTCTTGATGACTATGGCAAGCAGTGCACTGTGGACTGCCGCTGCTGAGTCAGTGCACTATGTTTCTTTATTATGTGTGACAGGGCATCTGTGTGTATATGTATGTGTGTGTAAGTGCACATTCATGTTTTTGCGTCCTGCTGAGTTTTATAGAGTGGTAGACTGGAGTTGCAGAAGGGAGCAGCAATAAACTTTCCACTGGAGCAAACGTACTGCCACACATATACACATCCACACATCCACACAAAAACACTTGCGCACAGCCCATTAGCTGAACAATAATATGAAGTGACAGAGAAATTTTATGGAAACATTTGCATGGAAAATCCAGGCAAATCAAAGTTTTGCACGTGCACTTTCATAGATGACATTTTGTGTTGTTAATGTTGCCATTGAAAACTGGCCTTATGTAGGTCAGATTGTTATTACATCCCAGACTCTACAAGCTACAAAAAGCCAAACCTCAGTGCAACCAAATCAACAGAATGACCCATCTTATTTGCCACTGGTGAGAGATTAGGAGTTGTAAGACCAGGCAACAGATTGTTAGTACTGCATAAATGGAAAAGAAAGTTACTAAAACAGACTTATTTTTTTAAAGACATGTATGTAACATTTTTAAAAACTACATGGATGGTGAGGAATACTTACCAATGCCTTGAGCTGTGACAGTGAGCACCAGCTGTTGCAGCACCAGACACAGAGCGGCTGCTCCAGCCCACACTCCCATCATCAGTGCTTCAGTATAAGACAAAACTCAGGAGAAGCCGTACTCTTGAACAAAGAGCTGAATATTTTTCCAGTGAATCAACAAGAGTTTAACAAATTAATCACCTTTTTCAACACAATGGTTGAACAGATTGATGGACAAATCCAGATGTTGCAGCAAAATCTCAACAGAGGTGAGATGGTTTTGTTGCCACAGCCACAGCTTTTAAAGCAAAGGGGAGTGTCTTTGTACTCTGCTGTTGCAAAAGTGGCACAGTGAAGGGACTGTTTGAAACTGGTGGGAGTGTCCCCCTGCTTCTGTAGTTCAATCAAATGATAAGTCATACATTTTTGAGAAGAATTGCTACAGAAGAAATTACAAAAACTTTAGATATTATGCATAGTTTTTTATATTAAAAATGATTGTCAGAGTGTTGCATTGATTATAAAGTCTGAGCTAAATGTGAATTTTTATTTCTTTAAAACCACATCTATTGAGAATCAAGATAAAGTTTTTATTCCTTGAGTTTGACTGTCTTAGTTTGTTGTAGGTTTGTGATATAATACCATTAAAAGTAGTCTAAATCAGCCTTTAAACAATCAGAAAATCTGAAAAATTGTTTGAAATGGACTGTGGTCTCAAGGGAGGAAAACCTCATTCCAGCTGGCCACTGTTTTACACAAATATTATGAACCTCTGTAATAAAAGCAGATTTGTTCTCCCAGCTCATCTCCCGTAAGCCAGTATAACTGTGTGACTTTATGCCAGATGTTTTAATTTTTAGCTTAACTTGTTCTGCATGCCACTGCAAACCTTTTTTAAGTCCAACATTTGGAGAATGTGGGAAAGGAAGGACCAAGTGGGCTAGGTTTGGGATCCTGGAAACATTTCATGATGGATGTCTGGCACACGTCTTACAGCTTTCTCTAATAACCTCAAGTACATTTCCGAGCCAAAGAGAAACATTTACCATCCCTGAGTGCATTATCATCAAGCATCCGTCCATCTACATCTGGCTGTCTGGTCTCTGACCAAACACCTGGCAGTCCTCAGTGGTCTGACTATCAGCCCTGGGGTCAACTTCATGCCAGTGTAGCTAAAAACAAGTAAAAAGAAATTTCTATTTGACATATTAATCAAAAATAAATGGTCACTCACTCCATTCTTGCTTTATAGTAATTTTGTCTCACTATTTGCATGGAAGCAGTCAGCATCCCACTGTTCTTTTCAAGACTTATTTAAAATGTTGAGAATGTTTTATGTTTTTTAAGGTTTTATTTGTCGAAATGGGTCTTGGGAGAGAGGTCATTGTATATTTTACATACTATATTGTAAAGGCTTTATAAGGCAAATCTGTGATTTTGAACTACATAAATAATATTAACATGACTGTAGTAATGAACTGGTGTGCAAAGGTCCATTCCTCTTTAACATTAATTTTGCTCTAAAAGTTCTGAGCCATGGAATAAATAAAGAAATTAACATATGAATAAATAAACAAATAAAATGTGCACATTTAAAATGTCAGTAAGTACATGTTCTGTCCTCATCCTTTTTTTCACAGTAACAATGTTCTTTTTTCTGAACACTTTAAGTTGTTGTTGATGTTGTCATATGTTCTCATCCACATTGTTATATGCTCATAAATACTTTTTTTATGTGAACCATATGGAGGCCTTCGCCAAAGGTGTTACTTGCACACTTATCACACTATTACTTGCCATTTTTATGACCCTTAAAGTGAAGTTAAATATCATCCAAACAAACCGACAAACAGCTAATGAGTTTTAATAGGCAATAAACATTTATTGTTGAACAACATCAGTAATATAATGCATTCTCATAAGAAAAGTTATACTACAAACACTTTTACATAAATATTTGAATCTATATATCACAGAACCATTTCTTTATGTTCATACAAAAGTGCCAAGCAGGTCATATTTACTCTTAAAAGAAAAAGTCTAAACATTTTTCATGTGATCTTTTTTCCCTCTGCAGGATATGACAGGTACCACGTGACGTCACCCGCTCCTTCCATGAATCAAAACATGGCGGCTGCCATGGAGCTGAGATGCTGGGGAGGAGACTGGGGTTTGCCTTCTGTCCACACCGAGTCTCTTATAGTTTTGGTAACGTTACCGTCGGCATGTTAAAAAATTCAAAAATAAAATACGTTCACCATACTCAGGCGTATTTGGTAGTTTAAAGGTTTCTTGTCCGGTTTTCTCTGCGTTTGCTCTGTGTATATCTGGCATGCTAACTTACCTAGCTTACTGCAGTTTGCTTGTTAGCTCCTAACGCTCAGCTCAAATTTCAGGATGGAAAGAAATGTTTCCAGCTGAATTTTATGTTTGTGCAGTTGCAGCGTAACAACAGTGACAGCATGTCCAGTCCTCCGTCTATGGCTGGTTTTCAGAAGTCCCTGTCAAAGCCATTAAAATAGGGTTCTTCAAGGTCAGCTTGCTGAGGCTCGTATTTGGACCCATTTCTTTATATTCCTCACTCTTTTGCTGGATTACTATCGAAGGTGACTAAAATAATAATAATCTTGCAGGAAAATGAACATTGAGTCGTTTCCTGACTCTTTGATGTGTGTTGTCTCTAAGTGAAAGAATGTAGTTACAACTCTCACCACAAGGTGACACATGGAGTAATTCAAATGTATATCACCCTTTTAAAACACCTTTTTAAATGTGTCTCTGTGTTAATTTAAGGACTGTAATTTTATAATTTAATTGACTTTGGAAAAGCCCTGGACATCTTCCCACTGGACTTGTCACTGGTGTTTTAAAGTCATATGAACATTTAAAAAAATAAGAAAAGATTAGGTTTGATTAATTTTGGACCTTAAATGATACAGTGTTTGTCAGAAAACAAGAAATGATCCATTTGTGTGAGTTGTTTTTTAAACTAGGTATTTTTAGTTTGATGCTGGTTTTAATGTTAAATGCTGCTGTAAACTGAATATTTTTGGGTGCTGGAGTGTTACAGGGGATCAGAAAGGAGAAAAGTTGAAGTTTTTACTTTTGTTTTACCTCAAATGATAAATCTCATCAAATAAATAACATTTTTCAATTATAAAAGTACTCTAGGTTGTAGTCCTCATTGATGATGTTATCCATCTATTTGTCTTCATTTGGTGCATTTTTTTTAATTTTGCTTGTTTTCACTCCTCCTTTAAATGAAACCCTTTCAGGTCAGCACTGTAGTAGTCCATCTTGCCACATCTGTGTTCAATGTCCTAAGTTCATGCTGAGGGAATTTTGATTGCAGCAGACATTTAGCTTCATTACAAGACCGGTGTCATACTTGTTGTCACCTTGATTTAAATGTTACCGTCCTGCATTGAAGCTGTATACAGTTTACGAAGTAATTGCTGAACATTGTTTGGTAAACTGCTTTTGCGTGTGGATCAAGAGTTCCAGCATGGCATCAATGACACACTTTTAAATAATGAATCACCAACGGCTTTATTTTGCCATCTTTGCTTATTTAAGTGTGGATTTTCTTTCAGGCATATGCCAAGTTTTCTGGGGCCAAAGTTACAGTTTCTCCAATAGACTGGACATGGAAAACTCTAACAGGTAGGCTGCAGAATCCCATAACCCAAGATTTATAACATTGTGGTCTTGAAACCACATGATATTGCACATGGGGTCAACTGAGAATTTTCTGACTCTGATGCATTTATTGGGCATATACAGTACAGGTTTGGAAAATATTTCTGCATAATACATTTTGAGTTAACTTCATGATCTTGAAAATAACACAGCATTACAACAGTATTGTTTAAATCACATAACTTGACAGCTGTAATTAATTGCTGCAGTCATGAAACTTATGTGGACCCACATATGTAAAAAATGGTGGAAAAATACAGATTTTAGCATTTTTTAAATGCATCTTGTTGGATTCGATGGGTTAAATCAATGTTAACTGTCTTCTTCCTGTCATTTCACTTGCAGCAACAGTGCCAGAGTTGCTTTGTGGAGACTCTGCAGTTCAAGAACCTTCTCAGATTCTCAACTTTCTGAGGAAGCAGGTAAGAGTGTTAGCACAGCTGCTGACAGTCCATCCCCAGGTCATCCTGTGTCTGAATTGAATGAGCACAACAGTGTATCTGCTGTAATATTTGTGATCTGTCCTTTGTTCAGAGGTTTAATGCAGACTATGAGCTGTCAGCCAGACAAGGAGCAGACACCATGGCATACATTGCGCTACTTGAAGAGAAACTGCGACCAGCTCTGGTAACACCATCTCTCTCCTGCTTATACCCTCACAAGTAGCAATCTGTAGTTTATTTTAGTAGTAAGAGTCATGCTTTGTGTCCCTCAGTTGCACACATTCTGGGTGGATGCAGAAAACTACGCCAATGTGACACGACCGTGGTTTGCTTCACGCTCGCCTTTCCCTCTTAACTTTCTCGTCCCCAGTCGCCATGCCAACACTGCCCTCTCTCGCATCCTTTTAACCAAAGGAGAGGCGCCGTTACACAGAATCACTGAGTTGGAGGGAAGGGTAAATAATGATCTGCTGTATTTTTTAGGCCTAAATTGTCAACATTCTCTGTGTAGTTGTGACTGCTGTTTTTTTTTTTTTTTCCACAACTGAAAATCTTTCTCATTGTGTCCTGCAGATCTACAGCGATGCTAAAGAGTGCCTGAATCTCCTCTCCTATAGACTGGGATCAGCAAACTACTTCTTTGGCGACTCGTGAGTGCTGAATTTTTTCTGAACAGATATGTTCAATTGAATATAAATATGTACAACACTGATTCCAATGTAAGAAGTAATTCACACAGCGCCTCAACTTCTGGGTGTCAGACTTTACATGAAGGTGAAGTTTCTGGAAAATAGAAAAAATGACAGTGCTTAAAAAACTGAAAAGGAAATGTTGTCTCTTTAATTAAATTTGTTGTTGGGAATCTTGGTGCAAGTATTTATTTTCCTTATTCAAATGTTTCCAATTGAGCATTTGGATAATTAAGTGCGTCAGTACACAGGAAAAAGAAATAGCATGATATTAAGGAAAATATGACCATAAGGAATTGGCCAAATTTTGATATGAATTGGAATTTTGAAAGTATGGAAAATAAAATGATGCTGTTGATCACGTTGCACCTTGAGGAAATGGGTCCTCTGAAGTGTATTTCAATAATTACTGTGAAAGAAATTAGACTTAGAGAATGCTTTTCAATGTTTACTTAAACAGGATTATTTGTTATAATAAAGGATGTAGGAAACAATCTGACAGTATTATTAATAACATCTTGAAGTTTTTTATCACTGTATCCCTTGTTCTTGTGTGTGCCTGTATCATTTTGTATACAAACACTTGTGTTTGTAGACCTACGAGTCTGGATGCCTTCGTGTTTGGTTTTGTGGCTCCACTTTACAAAGCCAGTTTCCCCAGCAGCCCTCTGCAGAGTCACCTCAGACAGCTGGACAATGTCACACGCTTCTGTGACAACATCCTCGCCGTCTACTTCAGCTCGGAAAACCCTTGTAAGATCACTGCACTCTCTGGAAATATTTATACTCTTGGGGCTTTTGCTTGATGAAATCTACCCACAAAGCTACAGGCAAAGTTTAACATTTTCAAGAACACAAAACAGCTAACATCATCAGCATTTTCTTTCATCTCACTTCTTTGTTTCACTGCATGCTTGCTCTCTGTTATCTGCTTTATTTTTGGGTGCTCGTTGACCTAACACTGTTCCTGTTCTACTGACTCTCTGCAATCTTCTCTGGGTCTCCCCTTGCGACAACTCTCTCCAGGTCCTCCACCTCCTGTTCAGGAAACAATGGATGCCAACCTCCAGAAACTAACTCAGCTTGTAAATAAAGAGTCCAACTTGATAGAGAAGGTGCTGCTGCTTTCCTTTTATCTTCTTTGCATGGATATACGTTTGTATTTGGCAGGTACAGCCTCAGCTGTTCTAAATGTAGTCTGTAAATAGCATCCTATTGACTCATTGTTTTTATTGTTTTGTTTATTCCTGCTTGTTCAAAATGTGCTCTGACTGAACTGGACATCCTGTACTATAGATGGATGACAACCTTCGCAGCAGCCCTCAGCACAAACCCCACAGACCAGACCCTAAACCCAGTCTGGCCAGTGAGAAGAGCTCCACCCCTGCCTAACCCCTGACCTGTCAGCCCCGATCCAGCCATGGAAGAAGGAGGACCAGGCTGGAGATGAAAGGTGCAGTTCAGACTCAACATCCTAAAATCAAAAAAGTGGCATTCTACTATAACTTCAATGGCAAATAACTAGTGGAAGTATGACTACATAATTACAAATGAGACTATTTTAAAGCAAGATAATGATGATAGATTTCTAAGATGTTAGTATGAAAGGGAAGGAAAAGTGCATGTGTGAGGTTTTTAAAAAAGGTTGAGCGCATGTGTGTGGTTAAGGATGGAATGCTATGACGTGGTGCTCGAGAACGACACAAAAAGCTCAAAGGGAAGCCAAAATGAAAGGAAAAGCCCAGCAGGAAAAAAATATGGCACTGTTGACATCTGAGTTGGCCACTTGTCCACTTTTCTTTCAGTCTCTTCTCTCCGTTTTCTGTAAGAAATCTATATTTTCTGTCAAATATTTTTGTTCTTTATCACACTACGTGAGGAAAAGGCCTAAAATGCCTTATGAAGGTATTGAAATTGCTAAATTAAAGATGACACAGTCACTAAAGTTAAATTGTGTTTGTTTATGAGCGCCTCATGGCTGTTCATCTTTTTCTATGAAACTCCTGTTTATAATGCTTTGTTTTATCAGAGAGGCTTTCAGATTCTTTGGCAGCCATCTGGGCAAGCGTCCTTCTTCATCCACTGTAAAAATGCTCTGTAAATTCTAATATCATTTGATTTAGTGTAGTGTACAGTATTTATGCAGCTATAACTACAGGAATAACCAGCTTCTCACTTTGCTTTGCTCTTGCCTCCTCTGCGTGGCAGAGCTTGTGAAGTTGTAAATAGTCTCATGATAAAAATCAATGCAATGTACCTGTGCTTTTCTCTAATAGGGCTGATAAGCTTTTTCATAATTTTTGCTAGAAACAATGAGGTAATGGGAGGACCTTACACACTGTATTTGCTTATTCATACAAAATATGTGGGAGTTGTGTGTGCATGTGTGTAAGTGTGTGTGTTTTCCGAAGGACTATCAGGAACCAGTGTGTCTTTTATTATTGTTTCTTCAGAACATTCTGTGTCATTAACAAATCCATTTATTTCTGTTTATGCCTTTATTTTTCTGTTAAAATTATTTTTGGTGTAATTTTGTTTTGTTTTGTTTGCTGTGTTATCATTTGCTGTGCCTATTTGACGATCACCATGTTGAAACTGAAGTGTCTGTCCCATTTGGGAGTGTCTCATTAGTTGCCTTTTTTTTTGCTTTAATATTATAGTCTGAATTTCTGTAACTGAAATTGGACTTGGACAAATGAGTTGCCACTGTTTATTTTTTCTTTATTTTTTAACCCATCATGTTTCCCAGTAGCCTCACAGCTCATACATGCCTGAACCGAATCTACTCTATGTGACTACCTACATGATTTCTTTCTGTCTCAGTCTGAAGGATTATTTCTTTTGAAGATACTTTGGCTCTTGCAACTTCCAAAAATGATCACTTCATGGTTACATTCCCTTTAAAGCACCTTATCCTAAAACAAAATTGGAGGGTGTGTTTGTGTTTGTGTGCTGCCATTACCATGTGTTGGATGACAGACAGGCTTGTTAGGACCATAAGGGTGCAGTGTGCCTTCAGGACTGCTGATGTCTTTGTACAACTGTCAAAATGTTAATGTGTTCTTCATAATTTTGATACATTGTCATAATTATCTTAGTCATTTCTGTTACAGTTGTCATTCTCTGTGGATGGTTGGTTGCAACTGTCTTCATATTATTGACATATAAATACTATAATCCAACCATGACCACTGTCTTTTTTCAAGCAAAATAAACACATTTGTGAGTATAATTTTACTGATTGTGTCCTTAAACAGTCCACTTCAGCCTTGATTAAAATTGTGACAGAGATGTTTTGCTATTATTTTGTGCTTTGAAAGAGGCTGTAGAAGTTTCCTTCATCCTCTAGATGCAGCAAGGCATGCTCTTGGGTTACTTGTTTTTCCAGTAATTACAGAAGACTTCTTTCTTGCCTACTTCACTGATTGTGTGATTGGTTGTTTAGATGTTGGGAGGATAGAAGTCTCATTGTTTAGTTTTGGCCCCAGACATGGAAAGAGTGAGACTAATGAAGCCGAAAGGATATGATGCACACTCAACATCAGATATTGTTGAAGTCATTTGTCACGTGAGGGAGAAACTCCTGCTGGGGCCTCTTTTGGCTGACTATTTCATTGGTGCAGTAAAGGTAAACAAAGAGCTCAGTTGGACCTATTGTCTATCTTGTGTTTGTATCTTTTAATTTGCAGTGATGGTTTTGTCATCCTTCTATTTTTTTGTTATAGAAAAGACTGTTTTGTCAAATTAATTATCAATTAATCAGTGTCAAAGAGTCTATGTTGAGATGATTTATAAAAACAGTCCCTAGTCTGCACTCAACTTTCCGCTCTAACAGAAACAAATCCGTCCCAAGTTCTGTTCCAACTTCCCAACCCTGTGTTATCCACTTCAGGGAGGCAGAAAATAGTAGTTCCAGTAAAATGAGGCTGTCACCTTTCAAAGAGTTTTTCCTTCAGGTTCCAGATGAGCAGTCCAGCAGATCACATGGAAGCCAGCAGCTGTTCCCTGATGATCTACATGTGTGTGCTGCACTCCTCCCCCTTCTCTCTGTTTTCCCAAAATGAGGAAAGGTGTCACAGATGACGGGAAAAGTTATGAGTGGAAAAATAGTAATGTTATAACTGCGAAATGACATGTACTCTGCAGAACCATGTAGCTTTGTTAGTAAGGTTTTCTGGCTCCAAAATCTACAGTAGCTGGGAATCTGGGAAATAAGTTCATAATAGATTTTGCAGAAGCTGTTAGGTTTGGGAGCAGAAATGTATTTGATTTGTAATAGATGTTGGACCCATTTATCTCACATTTTTTTCCGACATTTAATTTGATAATCAAAGTTTACACACATTCTTAGTTTGATAATAATGTACAGTATATTACATTGCAGTAGATGCAAATGGCAATGAAAAAAATACATGACAATAGGATCTTTAAGATAAACAAAAGCGACAGAAAACTTTCTGGGAAATATATTTAATTAATCGTTAGTGGTTTAATCTGAACTGTTCAGGATCCTTTTTATTTGATGCTGAACTTCCATTTAAGAGTTGTAGAGCATGGGTAGCCCATAAAGTGTATCTCAGTAAAAACTTCTATTTTAGAGGACAGAGAATAAATCTAGTTTTGAATGATTTTGAAGCAATATTGCACCCAATGGAGTATAGAGGCCCTCTAGTGGCAAATGTGTAAAAAAGAAAACTAAAGAGCTGATTTAAACTTAGCAGCCCAATTTTACAAATAAAAAAATAAGCATGTTCATTCAGCTCAGTGATGAAAATTAGTTTACAAGACAAGCAAAGAAAAACAATTTGTCTTTGCTCCTTGTGAGTCTCACATACGAAAATAAAGAAGTGATCACTTTTGTTTAAAAAGGATATTTACATTAATTCACAATATGAAACACGGTTCAAAAGTGCTACAGTATATTTCTATAATTCAGTGTCTAACCGTTCTGTTGACAAAGACTTGTGTCTCATTCATGCAGCGGCTCTCAAACTGTGGGGCTTGAATTACCAGATAATAATAGAAATAAGTTGAATCAGTACGATAGATTTTTGCTGATATCATCGAGCTGACTTTTATTTTATTAATATGCAACTTTTATTTGGAAAATCAACCTTTTTAGTAGTTGCTTCTATATTTATATTAATGTCTGACAGAAATTGTTGGATTGAGGGTCTTAATGTTTTTCAGCATCTGAAGGGATGCATGGCAGGAAATGTTTGAGAACCACTGTATTAATGATACACTATGGGTATTTGACTTTAATAAGGGTTTAAATAAAGAAAAGAAAGCTGAACATGAGTAAATCACAGAACATTTACAAAACAGTACAAAACTATCACGTCATCATATGGTCAAATGTATGAAATGACACACATTTCACTTCTTCTCTGACAAGACAAAATACAAGACACTCCTCTGAAAAATTCAATGCAAAACATTTTCTATTCAGTTGTATTTTATCCAGTCGTCATTCATTTCCACTGCCTCTTTTTATGACACTTACAATGTCATTTTTACCCAAAGAATCAAATGATGAATTGAATTCCTGCTCAATCTGAGAAATTTTGTAATGAAGCTCAACACTCATTAGGTTCAATGTCACCAAAAACACACAAACCCATCAACGAGGCCTCTTTGGAAGAATAGTAGCCATTATGATGTCTGCCTTTACTGTGGCTATCACTCTAGCTGATGTTTTATCTTATCTGCAATATTTTTAAACAATGCTATAACAGTTAGTTTATCACTCAGATCAATAAATGTCCAACATAACCTGTAAACAGCGTGTGAGGCAGATAGCTGAGCTAGCTGTCTTTGGTAAACTCTGGCACCTCCTGCACCATGCTGACCTCCAGGCTGCCTGGCATCTCCAGGGCCAGAGCAGGATGGCATGGCTGGGTGAAGCGCTGGTGAAAAGTGCCCAACAACCGACCATTTTGCGCATTGTAGAAAGATAGAAGACCAAGCTGGTAATCCAGGAGAGTGCCTACTCTCTCAGCCATCTCAATCACAAACACACTGGCCTTAATGTCATTGTGGAGTAACTGATACCTGCAGCTGGACACACAAGAAGAGCAAAGGAACTTGGGTTTAGACCAGAACACTGAGGAGGAGTACAGTCAATCAAAAAAAAAAAGTTTTATGCATACCCCGATGGTGTAGGGATGCATTGCAAACACCATGAGAGACTGTTTTCCCCAAGTGGACTGCTTCTACTGGCTGTGCTGTATGCAACTCCAAGCCTGTAAGCTGTGCTTCGTGACACAATAGTCTCCCAGTAGTAACGTCCCTGTGCCAGCAACAACTCACCCAGAATGGATGGACACCTAAAAACACACAAACTCTGGTTTGCACATATTTATTAAACAGGGTCTAAAGAGCAGTAGTAGCAGAGTGACACTCACTGTTGGTTCATAGATAGTGTGTTTTCAAGTGCATCTTGAGAGTAGTGCAGGGTGGTCTGGTCCACTGACAGCTCCAAAGCAGGGTGAGCTGATGCTTTTAACAAGTGGAACCTTGTTCCTGAAAACAGTTGCAAGCCAGAAAAATATGCCAGTGTGATTGTGTGATGTAACACACAAAAAAGAACTACAAAGAGAGTTTAAGTGTGTGTTTTGTTACCTTTGGTGGAAATGAGAGCAGCCTCACTCTGTTCGCTGGCTCCAGCCTCGTTCACAGCTTTGATGTAAAACAGGTAATTCTCATTGGGCTGCAGGAGAACCTTATGTTCACAGCTTTTGATACCTGAGATGGACCTGTGAGTCACACACACACACACACACACACACACATTTAAAGTAAAGGAATAAATCATTGTACATCTAAATGTTTCAGTGTATAAAATATTTCATTGTAAATTATCTACCAGTTAGTTAAAGCAAGAAGTGTAATTATGTCTTTACATGTTTTTGTCTGACACATGTGCACTTCATTATCAGCTTGTTTTTAACCAAATTGACTGACTTTTCTAATATGGTCAATGTCAGAAATTACTGACAAGTTAAATTACTCCTCTGTCAATATAAGTATCTAGTTTGTCAAAAATAAAACACAAACCTAAGGCCCTCTCCTTCCAGTTCATACTGGCGACAGTATTCTAAGGTGTAACTTTGCTCTGGAGTCTTTTTTGCAGAGCTCCACCGCAGTGTGGCTGAATCCCAAACGACTGTACAACGCTCCGTATCAATCACTGGTACTGATGGAGCTGCAAGAAAGAGTAGAAACTATCAAAAAATAAAATTAATTCTTTCTCGACCCAGTTAAACAGGTATCGTGCCAGATAATAGAAATTACCCTTGAACAGTGACTATGCAAACAAATCAAGCTTCCTCCTCAATGCAAGTAAAAATCAGTATGATGCTATCCAGTTTGCAAAGTGGTTGCAAACTGGGTTGATTCACTTAAGCTCTAATGTTTGGACTGACCAGTTCTGAAGGTGAGTCTGTCGCTTGGCAGAGAGCAGCCTGTGTAGTTGACAGCCATCACCCAGACTTTGTAGGTCTTGTCAGGCTCCAGCTCCTCCAGCACACAATAACTCTCCTTCACTGTCACACGGTACTCCTCTGATACAGCTGTGGACCAGAGCCGCCATTTAGGTATTTAACAACTCAGAAAGTCAGTTTTGCAAGAAAAGTCTCGGGTTTTGGCAGGATTAAGATTTTATACAAACAAATTTTTATCATAATTACGACAAAATAATTTACTATAAAGCATGTTTTCATGAAATGGAAATTTGTTAAATTACCAAAGTACAAATTGAAATTTTCAATTAAAGTGCTACTTTTTTCTGTCAAGACATTTACCTAAGTACATTCTAATTAAAGCATAAAAATATGATGGGAGCACCTTAGACCTCAGCAACCATTTTCAAATTTGAACACCTTTCTGAAAACATTTACCTCCTTGTGGATCTTCCATGCAGTACACTTGGAAGCAGTCTATAATATCTCCAGGGTTGACTTTCCAGTAAACTGTGACACTGGTGCTTGTGGCTGAGCCTGACTCCTGAAGCTGCAGCTTAGGCCTCTGAGGCACTGAGACAAAGACAGGGAGACACACACGTTTCATCACTGCCACATACATGCACTGAACACAAGGCCGCTTGAAGCTGTGAGGTGCATCTGCAAAGATGTGTTTATATCAGACCTACCTGGGATTCCCTTGCGCTGTGCAAGGTTAGAGCTAGAAGTATTGCCCTTGGCATAATCCTCAAACACCAGCAGTCCTTTAGGACCCAGCTCCAGTGACATGGCTGAGTCCAGAGCTGTCTTGAGACTGACCAAGCAACCACAGCATTTAGTCTTTATTTTCTATACACTGAGCTTGAAAAGGAAAATCTAGTCTGACAGTTGAAATATTAGCATACTGGCATACTACATAGGTTGTAGCTCTGCAGATCAAGCAGCAAACTATATTGTTATTGCTATCTAGCTAAGTGTTAGTTTAAACTGAAAAACCACACAAGATCACACTCCATTCACTGAAATCATGTTACCTTGCATGAATGTCTTCAGGTGACTAGTGGGAAAACAGATTAAAGATACATCTATCATAAATGTAATCTATATTCCATCATTGGCTGAATATGATACCACTGATAAATAAGCTTTAGGAGTGTTGGGACCCACCCGTGCGTCCGTCTCAGCCTCTCTGGCTGTGGTCTCCAGAGTGGCCTTGGCAGAGTCGATGCTCTCCTGGAAGGAGACAATCTGGTCATAAAGCTGCTCCAGCTTGGCCTTTTTCTCCTCCTCCATGCTGATGGACATGTTGTTGTACTGCTCCATCACCAGAGCCATCATCTCCTCATTCTGCACCTGCATTGCTGCCTCAGTCTCCACACACTGGTCCTGCTCAAGAGGAGAGAGAAAACGAGTTATTAAATTAAAAAAAAAAAAGATAATGCAGACATTACGGTGGTGGGTATCTTTTAATGACAGCGTGACTTTAAACTGATCTAATGTCAAATATTAAAAGGACATATAGTCACATTTAGTACTGAATCTGAATTACACAGTTTGTTTTACCTCTACAGAGTTGTAGGCCAGTTCCAGCTCTGACACAAGGTCCTCAATGTTTTCTGATCTCCCCTGAAGCTCTGAGATCCAGTCACCCAGTTTCTCCTGATAAAAAAAAACAAAAAACAAGGACACTTTTAAATAAGATATCGTGTTTAAATCCCAGATCCTTTCACAAGGTATAGCAGAGATCAAAAATAGATTC
>JAPZDV010000022.1:20878201-20940555 GCA_029814665.1 Acanthurus lineatus
GACACTTTTAAATAAGATATCGTGTTTAAATCCCAGATCCTTTCACAAGGTATAGCAGAGATCAAAAATAGATTCAAAATTTTCAAGTCAATCTCTGACACATTTATCAGTATAACAAACGAGCTATCAGCAGTTAATTTAATCCACAAAGGCCATAAAGAGATCCCTTCCTAACCATCTCCAGTGGAAGAGACAGTGGAGACTGTTTACAGTCCTTTTTCATGCAAAACTTTTTTGTACAAAATTCTCTCATTTCATTTTCCAAGCTGTTTTAGAGGAATCATAAAACAAAGAAGACATTCTATACAGACAACACAGGAAGATACCCACATAATTTGGCTAACTTAGACTGCTGAAACCTCATATTAGTCTCAGCCGAAGTTCAGAATGCATTTTCACAAAGATGGAGTTTGTTTTTGTCCCCAATCACTGACATTAAAATCAGGGGCAAGTTCTTTATGGCTTGTGAAGAGACAACCACAGTGCAGAATAACTACTTTGTGGATATAACTGACTATAACACTTCACCGAATTCAGAGGTCACACTTAGTAACTAGCAAAGAGAAAAGATAACACAGCTGTGAATCAATCAATAGTGTGGTTGCATTGCTGTTTATGTGTATAAACTGTGAAGCACAAGCTCTGCCAAGCCTGTAAAGAGGTTCAGACCCTGGGGTCGATACCTTGTCTAAAACTCTTGCTATGCTGGATGGAGACTATATTCTGTTTAGACTAGCTAGCTAAGGAAACCCATGTGTGCGTTTGTTATCTTACGCAGACTGTTGGAAAGTTTGTTTGTCAAGAAAGCTCCGTGCCTGACTGTTGTGTGGAGTCTGTTTCCTGTTGCCTGCTATTGTAAATAAATACTCTCTTTAAGGCATCAGAATCATGAGAGTGTTTTTAATTCACCAAAGTAATAACTAGCCTGAAAGTGCAACTTCATCTGTCAAAAACAATGCAGCAGTGTTTTCTGCAGTGTTACAATCACTGCTTCGTCAGTTTCTTAAGAACTTGTGTTTTGCAGCCTTTTATTTTTTTGACTTTCTTTTGGGTTATTGGTTAAAAAAAATAGACATTCCTCCTGAATTGAGTTCCTTACATATTCTAAGGTCTCAATTCATCATTTGCTGGACATAAAAATTTCCCAGCAGCAGTAATATCTAAAACATTTATCTTATTTAGGCAATCTGATGAATCTGTGGGTTGCAGTTTACATGAGATGAATACTTTTCTCTGTTGTTATTATTAAAAATGAAGACAGTTTATTCATAATTTTGACATTGTGTAGTTCTGCAAACCAAAGATTTGAAATATTTATACATTTTTCTCGTCAAAGTGATGTATTTAGATAAAATGAAGGCTCATGTAAGCTGACTTAATTTATGAGAAAGTAGAGATGATGGTGTTGTCACACTTAGGCAAGACTTCTAGCGTTCGAGGCGACTTCTGGGTCCTAGTGCTCTGGGTTGATAGTTTCTATTCAGTAATTTTAGTGACCATTGAGACATTTTCCAGGTGTGTTTGTGGTGACAAAACTAGGTACTTTAAGCCAAAACGCAATCTTTTCATAACCTTAACCAAGTCTTTTTTTGTGATTAAACCTAATCAGACCATAACCACTGACCTTAAGGTTTCAACATATCTGTGGTTTGCAGAAACGTACAATGCACTACATTAATTCTTATGATTGAGTCACTAGTGCAGCGTAAGGGAAATAATCACAGAGGATATTCCAGGGGGAGGAATGGTGGCAATCCCCCGTCACCACACAAACACTCACAGCTCACATTTAACTAGGTCAAACTGTGGTCAGATATTGCTCCATGCTCCTGCTGAGGCCAAGTGCCTCCCCACTAAAAGTCAGAAAACAGGTGTGTGTGTGTGTGTGTGTGTGTGTGTGTGTGTGTGTGTGTGTGTGTATGTGTGTGTGTTTGTATGTCCAAGTGTGCACACATGAATATGAGGTACACTATGTGAGCATTTTCATATCTGAAGAAGCCTACGGGTGCAGTGCAGATTGGACTGGCTACAGTTTTGCAAAGTTGTTTTGGTCAACTTGTCAGGATCGATTTTTTTCTCTTTGGAGTGTCTGAATAGACTACACTTCTTGATGCTGAAGTAAGACCTGCAATATAGCCTTGATCTTTGTCTTATTTACAGTCCAGCTGTCAATGTTTCACATAAATACAACTCACACATGCATAAGATGTGGTTCAGATATCATCTGGAAAAAATGACACCTGATCTTTCTCAATTTGTTCCAGCTTTCCTTTGATTTAAAAGCCAAACACTTTGTATATCAAACACATGGTGAATTTTGTTACTTCGGTCGGGTTGTTGAATGTATCCTCACAGATTAAAAAAACACCTGAAAACTGCATATTGTCTCTCTTGGTAAATAAACCGTCATGTGGCAGCAGTAAGGAGCTGTCTTTAATTATTTTATTAGGGCAAGTTTGCCAATGAACCTTTAGAAAAAAAAATTATAATTGGACTGATGGCTTTTGGAAAACTGCAGTTAAAAGATGAATAAGGGTTTGTTTCGATTACTAGAAGGTGCTATAGCATTCATACAGATTACAAAAAAAGCAGATGACTGACCCTGTGCTAATCCATGGGGACAGTGAGGGAAAACAGATCACATATCAGTCTCCCTTTGATGATGTCATGATGGACATTTCCACCGATCAAAGCAGAGTACTACATCACATAGATTCAATGTGCTTGACCACAGCCTACCAGCCTGAGAGCATGCAGCCTGCCAGCATCAATGGAAAAGTTATAGCTGACTAATTTAGGACCATGTCATTATCTGATGACCAAACTAATGCCAGTAAAGTGTGGGATAATCATAGCTGTGTGTTGTAATAATGATGGTAAAGTGAACGATAATGAGCTGCTATTTGATTACAGCATGCCATTGGACATAAGAAACGCTGCTGCGTCTCTTTAGCAGCAGTCTGCTAAAATGATCAGGAGATACTATGAAGTCACTGAGGCCACGGACGGAACAAAAAGTAAAACATGTCATTTCAACTGAGAAAGAATAATTCAACATTTTAGGAAACTATGTTCATTTATTCATTGCTTTTTCAATTACCTCTAAAGACACAAAGGAATGTACACTTTCATATTCTACATAGTGGCATTAATCATATTTAGCGTAATTTGGGCCACAGAGACTTCTGAACTTCTAAAACATGACATCAGTTAGAAATCATGTTTCTCTTGGACTTGGAAAACCAGACAACCATCATTGTCAACCCAATAAAATGTAAATAATGTAAATGTAAAAAGATGCCTTTGTATCTGCAAGGTGCTTTACCTTGATTTCCTCGTAGGCTTTGTCCACAGCAGTCACCTCATGGTTGTGATGCTCCTGTGATGAACAGTCCTCTTTTAGCAGCAAACATCCACAGGTGAGACAGTACCAGTCCATCCCCTGCAGCTCGGCAGCCAGCCGGGCCTGACTCTCCTCCTCTGCATCAATAATTTCATAGTCAGCCTCAATGAGCTCTTCCTCAGGGGACAGATCAAATACTTTGTCCTCCTCCTTCATCTTCATCTCCGTCTCCATCTCAGTCATCCCTTTTCTGTCCTGGTCAAACTCAGGTTTTGGTTCCCCTCCATCTATGTGTGTTTGAGGTTCAGGCATGTCTTTAGCATCCTGCTTAGATATCACCTCATATTCAAGCTCCTCAACAGTCACCTCTGGAGCCTCTGTAGCTGCCTGATGCTGCTCCATCCTCTGCCCGGCATCCTCTCTGTGCAGATCAGTCTCTGTGCTTATATCCTCTTTAACAATAGTTGTTTCTGAGACATCTTCTTCTTTATGCAACTCTGCTTCTTGTTCTAAATATGTATCTGTCTGCATATCCTCCCTATGAAGCTCAGATAAATCCTCCTGGGGAGTAAAGCTCCTCAAAGGGGAAAAGACGTCCTTGTCTTCCTCGAAGTCTGACTCCACCTTCTGCCCCTCAGTGGCCTCCTCCACAGGTATGGGAGGAGAATAACTATTGTCTGGTTCAATTCTAGGTGGTGCTTCTTCCCTCAGAGAAACTTCTGGTTTTATTTCCACCAGAGGCTCTGAAATTGCTTCTTCATTTAGTTCTTGCTGAGTCTCTGGGCATGTTGAGGTGGTTTCAGCTTCAGCAACTTCTGGTTTCACTTCTAGCAGAGGCTCTGCAATTTTTTCCTCCAATGGTTCCTGAAGAGTCTCTGGGCATGTTAAAGTGGTTTCAGGTTTAGAGACTTCTGGTTTTACTTTCAGATGAGGCTCTGAAATTTTTTCTTTATATGTTTCCAGAGGAGCCTCTGGGTATGTTGAGGTGGTTTCAGCTTCAGCAATCTCTGGTATTATTTCCGGCAAAGGTTCTGAAATCGTTTCTTCATTTGGTATTAGAAGTTCCTGAACAATCACTGGGCATGTTAAAGTGGTTTCAAGTTCAGCAATTTCTGGTTTTACTTCTTGCAGGGACTCTTTCATTGTTTCTTCATTCGGTTCCTGTAGAGTCTCTAGGCGTGTTGAAGTGGTTTCAGGTTCAGCAACTTCTGGTTTTACTTCTTGCAGAGACTCTTTCATTGTTTCTTCATTCAGTTCCTGGAGAGTCTCTTGGCATGTTGAAGAGGTTTCAGCTTCTATGAAATGTTCACATGTGCTGTCAGGCTCAGACAGAGGTACCCTATCACATATGATCTTCTCTGGCCACTGACTGATCTCTATGTCCATCTCTACAGCTTGTCCTTTGGGAACAAAGAGGATTAACTCATCATCTCCACTCAACATCTCCTGAACATCAGTCTTAGTGTCCTCAGTGGGCATTTTGTCTTTTGCTTCTGGTTTCAGCTTTGTTTCGGCTGATTCATTGTCAATTACTGACTCCTCTTGTCGATGCTTTCTGAACCCAAGAATTTCAGGCTGTTTCCCATCTTTATCTGTCTTGACATCTTCTGACACCACAGATTCATTCACGTCACTTGATATCGCAGTTTTAACCTCTGACTTCTGATCTGCCTCAGTTACAAATTCAGGAAGCTGAGTCTCGACTACAGTGTCCTCTGCAAGAGCTTCATGTTCTTCTTCTTTTCCTGTTGTCTCAACACTTGTTACCTCCTGAAGATCAATCTGAACTTGAGTTTGGATCTCCTTTTCATCCACTGCTTTTTCAATTACCTCCACTACTGCATGAACTGCAGCATCACAATCAGTGATAACCTCAACAGGTGGAACACCTTCAGAAACAACTTCTGCAGCTTCTTTTTCCTTTTCCAGGGATTTTTCACCTAATATCTCTTTTTCAGTAGATGTAAGAAAATCCTGTCCTTCAATCTCACCTTGTTTCACTTCAGCTGGGGCCTCTGCCAAGGTCTCAGTTACCGCTGTCTCATCAGCAGTCACCATTGCAGCATCGGTGGCTTTCTCCTCAGACAAACTCTTCTCAGTGGTTTCAGTTGCTATTTCAGATTTCACGATGACTGGAGGCACTTCACTGCTTACAGATGCTATCACATCTGTCTCCTCTGCAGCTTCTACAACCACCTCAGCTGATTTTTCCACTACTTCTTGTGTCTGACAAGGCTGCTCTATTTTAGTAATGCTAGCTGTTTCTGTTCCCCTTTGTTGCTCTGTTTTCTCCTCTTTACTGTCCAGCTGTTGGGTTTGAGGAAGTGGTTCAGCAGTGCTGCCCTCAGGAGGGTCAGTCTCATCTCTCTTCACCTCATGTTTCACTTCCTTACCCTCCAGCTGGTCCTCTCTGAGTTCAGCATCCTGAACCGATTCAACTGTGGTTTCTCTGACAGATTGCTCCTTAGACACCACTGAGAGTTTTGTTTCCTTACTCTCATGTGCTGTTTCTGTTACTATTTCACTTTTCTCCTCAGTTGTCCCTGAAATCTCCTGCTCAGTTTCTGTAGCTAACTCACTTTTCTCTGTAATTGTTTCTGACATCTTCTGGTCTGTAACTAACTCCCTTTTCTCTTCCGTTGTTGCTGATATCTCCTGTTTTGTTTCTGGTATTATTTCACTTTTCTCATCAATTGTGGTTGATTTTAAATCTTCACTCTTATCCTCAACACTGACCTCCCGTGTCTTTGCTTCCTCCTTCTTTGTCTTGTCCTCAGTGTCTTCTTTGACCACCCTTGTTAGACATCCAGTCATTTCAAACCTACTCTGTGACCACATCATCCTCCCCTCCCTCCTATCTTCCACTGACTCTGGTTGAGCCTGCACTGTAGGAGTTTCATCCTTCAAAATGAATTTCTCCAGGTATCCGTCTGCCTCCTCTGAATCTGACAAACGTCTTTTGTAAGACTTCTCAGATGCCACACTCTCTGCCTCAGAATGTTCCTCGTCGCTTTTCCTCCTCTCGCCAATGGCATCCTCATAAAGGTCTGAGTACATGAAGGACATAGCAGTGGGCTCCTCCAGCAGGATGGGGTCAATGATCTTAGGGGGTCCAGGTGAGATGAAGATCGGCGTGAGGATGGTTTCCTCGCTCCCAAACAAAACTGCACCGCTCTCCTTCCCAGATCTCTGGCTCTCTCGTCTCGTTCTCCTCCCTGCTCCACTCTCAGCCTCATCATCCTCTCTCCGCTGCAGTGCATCAGGAGGAGGTCCTTCTCCATAGAAAACTTCATCCAGATGTTCCCCAACAATCTCCACATCAGTAACAAAGACAAAGGAGTCTTCTGATGCAGAGAGGCTGTCTGCAGCTGTCTCCTTAGCAGGCTTCTTCTCCTCTATATGGGGCTTTGCAGCAGGCTGTTCTGCCTCTTCCTGCAGCTCTGGAGCTTGTTCCCCAGGAACCACCACATCAACCAGAGTAAACTTCTCAAAGTAGTCTATGTCGCCTGCACTGTCTTTCTGAGTGGGTGGGGGTCTGAGTTCTGTATCCGCTGATGGCTCAGGAGAGTCTTGTTCTGACATCTGAGGAAATATCACAATCAGTCACTCAGCTTTCTGAGGATAATTAATATTTTAAAATAGCATTTTCAAGGCCAATTTGTTTAGGAATATCCTTTGAAAGGCAGAAAAATTAAATTAAACCAAAGCTAGTGTTTGAAACAAAAAGACATGAAATATCTCATTATTAAAACCATTTAACATAACCAGATAAACCAATAAATACCTCTTTTTGAACAGGTATTTCCCCCTCCTCTGGAAGGACTTGATTCTGTTGCTGTGTCCAGTCAGTGTGGTTTCTGGACCTAATCTTTGGAGTCTGATCCAAATAAGACAAATTGTCCTGCAGCTCTGTGCTCTCCTCCTCATCCACAGTGGGAAGTTTGGAGGGGACTCTAATGTTGAGAATCTCATAACCCTCTGAAATCAAACTAAAAAGCTGCTGATCTTTGTTTTTGATTTCCTCCAAGTCTGGCTCTGTTGGAGTTTTCTCTTGTTTGACATTCGGAAGAGAAACCTCTGTCATTTCCAGTCTCTCCACTCCCAAAGCTGAAGCCGATCTCGAACTACCCGGTCGGCTCAGCCTGTCCCCCAGCCTGCTGCTCCTTCCTCCAGACCTTGTCCTCCTACGGACTATTTTCTCCTCATCAAATACGATGGTGATCTTTCCTGCAGTTCCAGAGCCCTCCATGCTGTTGCCTTCAGAGATGGAGCTGGTCTCAGAGGCCCATGGAGTAGAGCAGCGGCTAGAAGCTGTCTCCCAAACAATACCACTGTCCTCACTCTGAACAGTTACCATGGAGAAAGATGGATCCACCATCAGACACTGGAGTTTGGGCTTCACGGACTGGTCCTGCACAACCTCTCGCAGACTGGAGAAGAAAGGAATAAACAGATTTAGAGGAAGGAAAGCAGGCTGTTTGTGTCTTTCACAAGAAGAGGAGCCTGACTGAACAGTTCAACTGCAAGAGGAGATCCTTTTTGGCATAGATCATGGAAACGTAAGCAGAGGACAAGCCAATGAATCAAATCAAAACTGCATTCACGTTTTGCACCTGAAGAAAAGCTAAGCTGAAAACCCATTAACACCCGCTGACCTATTCTTAAGATGATATCTTGAGACGTGTAGATCTCCAGCATTAGACCAGGTGACTGGTGCCAGGCCGCCAATGTGAGTAATGAGCTGAAAAAATAATGATGAAATGAGCTCTGTTGCTCCTGCTATGAATACTGCTGGGCTACTGCAGGGTTACAGGGTAACGTCCCAGAACGTCATTCATGTAATATTAGAGAAGAGATGCCCGGCCTTCCAAAATACATTCAACATATTGGTATCCTCTACTATTTATGACATGGCAAGCAAAGCCAGAGCACCAAGTATGAAACGTGATAAATGAGAAGTAAAACATGGGACAGTGATGGTGAATAATATCAAACATTAGAATAAAGCTGTCTGGCAATGTCTTTTATGAGCAGAAGAGATTCTCATTTTTTAAAAAAGTAATGGAGTGCTGCTTTGTGCCACATGGATAAACTTGTTCAGTCACACTCTCCAAACAGAGATAAGAAGTAACAACTCCTCTGTATTAAAGTAGAATGTATCTGACCTAAAAAGCCTGGAGACTACTGGTTTATCAAAGACTCCTTTCATTAAATTTCATGGCAAGATCTCCCAGCAGAATGGAAAACCACTTTGCTCAAATATAAAGTGAGATCCAGTATTTAAAGCACCTGTTATGCAGCTCCTCCACCTCGTCTTCATCGTCCTGGCTAATGGCCTCTGAAGCCTCACACTGATACTCCTGCAGCTCCGTTATCTCCGAGTCCAGACTTTCACACTCCTCCATCCTGGTCCAATCCTTTCTCTTTATTCCCTGTAGTTCCCCAATGTTATTTCTTTTCAGTGTATTTTAAAGTCCCCTTGATGTTTTCAGCCTCTCTGATTTCGAAGAGTTGGTCTGCCTGTTTGTGTCATTCTAACTTGGGAGCTGTCCATCTGACTCAGCGGGGGACAGAAATAGACTGAGTGGGGAATGAAAAGAGGGGAGTGGAGACAGAGATGGGCAAAGCGCTGAGAGAGGGTTGGCCTCCTTGAGTCTGAGGTTAAGCTTAGGCTTCTAACAAAAAACTCTAAGAGGTTAGAATTTGACTTTGATGACAATTAAACATATTTGGAAGCATTGTTATATTGGTCTGTGAGAGCATGTAACAGCTGCACGAGCCACTGTGACTTTAAGATCGAAACCCCCCTTGCTAAGTTAAATATAGGCCATGTGCTGTAACAGTACCCTCCTGGTTCCCCTTGTGCTGGAGGCAACACTCAACTTAACAGGGCCATATACACATACATGCACAGACACACACACAGAAACACACACGTCTTATAAGTTATCAACACCCAAGAAGCACTGGCACGGTGCACAGGCCATAAAACTAGATGTAATAAGGGGTCTGACTACAGAACATCAACCAATCAACACAGGTTCTGCCAGAGGAGCTTCAGAGAACATCTCCAGGAGTCATCCTTAGCTTTATGATCTATGTCATATGAATCACAAGCACCTGTGACATACTGAATGACATCAGAGCTTCGTATGATGGATAAACTGTGCTACACAGAGGAAGCAAAATGACACCTGAGTTCAAATGTCGGGTGGATTAGATGCACTACACCAGCTCTACAGAGTGAAATTATTATTAATTCTTGATCTTAAATCCTAAACTTGAGAATGCTACCAAACCACGCTTATAAATGCCCAACATATCTGAACATGAATGGCAGCTGTAAAAAACAAAATCTGTACAATTTAATAGGATTTTGGACTTAGCAGAAGTAATTTAACGGCTTCTTACAGAGCTCCAAAATATAAAGTGAAAATGACTTTACATCTTTAGAGATTTAATTTTTTAAATAAAATTTTAAATGCCATGAATGTACAAAATGTACAAAAAGAGCTAAAAAACATATTTGAAAAGAGAAAAACAAGTCACACTTAAGTGTTAATCCATCAAATAACTTATGTATTACAACAATCAAAAAGAAGTGAAAAACACATCAAATTTTGTCCAAATAAATCAAGTAGATACCGAACTGAAAAATACACAGTATAGGTCTGACAATAGTCTTGAAAAAAATAATACAAAGCATGATGAACACTGATGAATGAGTCAGAATGTTGATCACCTCCCAGTCACTTAAATTATGATATCAAATTAACATGAGTTGACAAGCTCAGTTCTTAAGGGAGCGTAGAAATGTAACAAAAGTAACGGTGAAAAAGAAGAGAGTCTTTGATGCAGCTTCAGAAGAACGGTGTCTGTGGTGTTTAAACCCACAGTAGCTCAACTTATAACCTAAAAAAATAGATCAATAATAATATGCTTTTATGCTATAGGTTGGTTCAGACTTGCTGAAAACAACAAACTTTATATATACTGTACATATGTGGTAGAAACAAATTATTGGCACTGACTGACTTTGTGCAGTATGGCTCTAGAAATCTGGAGGTAACGAAAAACTAAGATCAGAGGACTTAAATTTAGTTAAAACCATGCAAACCTAAACACTGTTGCTTCCATTTCAGCTTTTGATATCAACAGGTCGCAGGTTTTATTTTGTATTTTTATACTTTGTTTGTTTATTCAACTTCTTCCCAGGAATTCTAAGTTTGTTGGGAAAGAGGACTGTGTAGCAGCAGCAATAATCTCTGATCACACTGACCATTATCCTACTTCAAGGCAGCATCTCTCTGACAACAGTTAGTCTGTATTTTAATTTTCTGAGCCCTCTTGTGTCACTACACAAATATTTACTACTGGTTACAATAATAACAAATGTCTGCAAAGCATTCGGAAGCAAGCGCAGTTTTTTCAGTATATACTGCCACAGGACATAAAGTCTTTGTGTGGCCTAGGCAGCCAGAGCATTCAGAGTCACAGAGTCTTTCTGGCTGTGCAGTCCAGACGCAGCAGGACTCCCCACTCAGCACATCCCAAAGGTCTTTCTCTGTGTCCAGGAACCGGCCTGTGTTGAGGTAGAAGACTCCCGTCAGCTTGTCTAATTAGAGGAATCACTTATCTCCTGGATGACTCCTTATTAATTATGGCTCTGACTGGGAGGATGGAATTCAGGTCCTTCCTCTGTTGCAGTATCCTAAATGACTGCGCAGACACAGAGAGAAGAGGAGCAGGAGGATTATGAATGGCTCGCCCACAGCGGCTTGGAAAAAAGAGAAAATGTGAAACAAGCAAAGATATCAGCAGTGGTGTGTACCTCAGTGAACTCAGCTTTAATGGCTTCAAACTTGATCTTCTCATGGACTGCCCTGGCAACATTATTTCTCTCAAATGGCTCTGAAACACAAAGAAATTGCTGTCACTCACTTAAAAAAGAGCATTACAGACTACATTCAATAGACTGATGCTCCATTTATAAGTAGTGAGAGTGCCTGTTATTTCCATTGACTTTCTTACCTTCCACACAAATGTATTTGTTTCTCCACTCTTGAGAATTGTTTTTGGGAAAAGCTCTGGCTTCTCGAACAGAGATCACCTGCTTATCCCACCTGTGAAACACAAAACCAAGGCTATTATTTAGAGCTTATTAAACCAAAAAAATTACCCAATAAGCAAGGTCCTCAAGGATCATTACAGAGCTAATCAACTACAAAATATGTAACCTTTACTGTCAACAAAGGGAGTGCTATCCAGATTCAGATTTCAGTTAGTTTTACTTCAATGCGGTGCAGCATAAAAAATACAACTGAAACTTGAAAGATGATGTGAACATGAAACATTCTTGTTGCAAACTCACTGGACAATTAAAATGCATGTGACGATTAAAGGCGGTCATATTAACTTCAGATTATTGACTGACTTTGAACTCCTCAACTTAAATGCTTGAACTCCATTGAATGCATTAAATAAGCTTTTGAATACATCTGCAGTAAAGCACATGAAGTTTATCAAGAAAAGGAAAAACATAAGTTACTAATCTTGCGTGAAATATTTAGAAGTTTGACACTGCAAAAAGCAAAAAAAAAAAAACAGTGCATGTTTGCATGCAGAGCTTTACTTCAACTTTGCAACTGTGGCGTGCAAGGTAACACACATATTGCAAACACAGATATCATGGTATGTCATGTTAGTGCAGTGTAAGGCCAAAGGTCCCACCTGCTCCTGTCCTTCACACAGAAACATGAAACCAGAGAAGATGATGCAGGGCAGAGAGAAGAGAGTAGAGAGACGGAGGACTGGAGAGGGAGAAGAAGTTGGCCAGAGGAGCAGAAGATGAGGAATGGGAGCAAGGAAACGAGCGGGCAAAAGAACCACAGGTGCATCTGAAACACTAGACAGTAATGTGATGTCCTTAGGAGATACCTGAAGCATGTGGCATAGTATTTTAGAAAGCCCAGAAGCAGTTCTCCAAGAGAGGACTGGTTTCTTGAGTTGTAGGGGGGGACTCGTTCGGGTCCCTCAGGAACTGCGTCAATGTCAATGAAGGGATTAAAACACTCCTGAAAATTAAGGAATGAGATAGGACAGGGACTTGAAAAATGAGCACTGTGTTGTGTGATGCAGAAAATGTCTTTATACAAAAAGAGATAATTAAGATAGGGATGGAGAGATGTTTTCTGGACAGCATTTTACTTTTTTGTTTTTACTCATCAGTTACTTTTTAACATACTATTTGACTTAATTTCTCAGTTGCACATATTTTTATTAACTAAATGAGAAGGTGAAAATCATCCGATGTGTTAGCGAAAATAATATGTTGCAAAAAAAAAGAAAAAAGGGAGACACTTACTGGGTAGTCCCTCTGTAGAGAGGGAATGACTGGTTCTTTAAGTGCTGTGGAACGAAACAAAACAACGAAACCCCCAACACACGTCAGATAAAATTAACAAAAATTTAAAATACAATGGTAATGAAAGATTTCAAAAGAAGAAAAGAATATGATAAAGATCGTACTGACTCTGGAGGTAGTGCAGCACCATCAGCACCAGCGTGTAGCTGCTTAACGTTCCTTTGCTGGCATCATTGATGTGATTGTGCTGTGCCCATTTCTTGATTACAAGGATCATGGGCCTTATCCTGAGATCAGCTGAGAGAGATCACACAGACACAACAGATCAAAACGAGAAACTTTTTGTTCTCTTTATAAGGAAAATAAATGCACTGCTTGAGGTTGGACTAATATGCAGAAGGATTAGTCACAGTTAGGGTTGCTTAAAAATTAGACAAAGGAGTTCTGAAAAGTTACTCTCATAGATTTAAAGCTCTTACTGACTGTCTCACCCACCATAGGCATAACTCCGTAGAAGAAAAGTGTTTCTGATGCCCACTGTGTTGTTGACATTCAGATCAAACTCCAGATCACTAAAGAGGATTACAGTAGTAAAATCATCATATTAACAGTTTTTCTGACTTCGATAAGGTGGTTAAAATAGGTTTTCAACTTCTGTTTTGCTTCTCCTACCTGCCTTTCTCTCTGAACCTGAGGATCGGCACTTTAGCTCTGATCAGCTGAGTCCTCTCTACATATGCTATGAATCAAAGCAAACATCATGAGATTTTTGGTAGTTTTAGTTTCTTTTTCTGTAAAACTGAAACTTATTTTCCAGTGGGCAAATAGCTCCATCTGGTGGAGTCTGTAGAGAACATTAAAAGAAGAAAAAAGTTTGGTAAAACTTGTTGGTTAAATGCAGCAATTTAAGTAAGAAGTTTGTGATTAAGATAGTATGATGTAAGTAAGAGTTTTTCCAAACATGTTAAAAGGACAATAAATTATTTTAAATGAAATGATATTAAAAAATGTTTTTATTATTACTCACATAATGTTTTGAACAGCCTTTGGAGAACAGAGAGTACATAAATGGGATCATGTCTTTTCTGAAACAAAAAACCATATAGGTGTTTAAGAGAAAGAAGGCATCAAAGACTGTACTGCATACATACAAATTTTGGACAACATTCAGAACATTGAGTCAAAGACACTTACATTTCCTTTGATGACCAAACACAGATCAGCATCACTGCTCCGGCAGCCCAATCCATTCATAGAAGATCCAGTCAAGTAAAGTCGTGCCACTGTGAGACAAACACTAGTTAAAAAGCGATTACAACAGAAAGTCAGAGCGTGACTTTGTGTTTCATACACACCTGCATAGACACGCTGTATGTCTTGCTGAAGCCGAGTTCGGCACAATTCCTTCCGGTCCAAATCAGATGATTGCTGCTGGCACGCCTCAAACAGCTCAACCATTTGACCACTTAGCTGAGAGCACAAATGCATGAATATTGACTAAATCAAGGATATGTGCATGCACACATACTTAGACTTGATGTATATGAGCTGCAGGTTAAGGCCATCTGAGTATACAGTACCTTGTCCTTGGCACTGGTCTGTAGGCTTTTTGAGTTTTCTGGGACAGCAGGCACTTGAGCAGTGGGATGGGAGAGTGGACTTATCCGAGGCCGATCAAAACCTGATCTTGATGATCCAGCCACTGCTTGGTCGTGATGATGGGCGGGGGGGATCTGAATAAAAGGGACACCGACTGATGGCTGAGGAGAGTAGTCAAAACGCTGGCGCTTCCCAATATGAGGGCTGTATTCATCATGCTGCCTCCTGAAGAAACATCATGATAAATCCTGTTAATTATTTTTTCTGTGATTATTAAATAAAACCCTAAAAACCATCTCTAATGTCCTGACCAAATGTGTTTGTTTACAAAATTTGATGTGAAAAAAACTGTACGTCTTGTCAGTTTTCACTTTGATGAATAACAGAACAAAAAACTGTTTCAATTAAGTTATCCTTATACATTCATTACAACGTATTATCTGGTGGCAGAGAAGGCATTTGTATAACATATATATATCATCACAGTTATACCCAAAACTTAGAGGTAAGATCACGTTCAGTCAGCTTTATACAGTATTACCAGCGTCACACTAAATCATGTATATTCCAGTCTCGCTTATTATTACAGGAGTCAAGAACATCAGCAAGGTTGACCTCTTATCATTACGTCAAGACACTAAGTGTCTGTTTCTATAAGAATGCCAAGTGTAAAGGAAACTGGGGCCCTATTAGGCCAACCAACCAACCATGTCAATGCACAAATTAAATATTCCCTCATAAACATGTATTTCTTCCACAATACTTGTATCGAGAAACATAACCTGGAAACAGTAGTGGCATATAATTTGCTAATTATCCGCATTAAAACAGGCCTAGTTACTGTTTCACTGGCAGCAGACAAAGTTCCAAAGACGCATGTGTCCTGTCCTCTCTTTGAACAACGAATTCCAGTCTGACACAAGCACATATTTAGAGATGAAGACACTCAATGGCTTTCTAGAACATCAAAAGCTGCAGTGCTCTCTTACATGCGATTAACAGTGACTCTATATCTGAATATAGGGAGTATTCCTGTACAACTGTTCAAAATGTTTTGCAGTTGTCACATAATTCCATTTTAATTTCCCCCAAAAAACAAGAATTCATAGTCATGAAAAGCTTGCTATACATACTTGCGCCCATTTGTCATGGATGGTGCGTGAGGAGGAGGGACTGAAGAGATGGGTGGTATGGGCTTCCATTCATATGTAGGCAATCTCTCAAGCCCAGGAACGTAGAAGCTACCAAACAGACATGAACACAAAGAGGACATCAAAATTAACTGGAAGTAACTATTTCAGAATCAGACATATTTTATAGATCGCCGATGACAATTAGACGTCTTAGTTTTTAAGTTTTGCTACTATTTTACTGATGCTGCCGACGTCTAGCACATCAGTCCTGTTAACTTTATTATTACAGCTCACCTATTGGCACCAGCCATGCTTTGGTGGTTGTAATCGAAGCACTGAACCGGAGGGAGCGGAGGGTACGGACCCTTACTGTAGGCTGACTGCCTCCTCGGTGCAGCACTGCGGGTGAACATCTTTTGGTTCTTCGCAGATCTCCAGCATCAACTCCGGGGATTTTCTGAAATGACTTAAAAAAAGAGCGACAACGCAGCTGGTAGTGTCTACAAATAAAGATCAACCATTGTAACCATTTCCTTCATCCACACGTTACGATGAAAGCACAACTAGTTCCTGAGAAAACAAAACTTATCGGTGATTAGGCAACACGGCGAGCTAACGTTAGCGTATTTCCTTAACTAGCCCATTCCAATTTCAACGACCAAATGACAACATTAAATATTTTAGAGATTTATTTAAGATGTAAATATATTAAATTTCTTACTTGACGTCAGAAACTTTCACCCAGAAATGAGATTCTGTAACGCTTGCCAAATTGCATTATAAACTAAACTGAGTGCCAGTTCCTTGAGTACACACTTCCGCATTGACGTAATGACGTAATCGAACGCGATTTAAAGGGGACGTAGCTAAAATGGTTCAAGGAAATATCAACCAAAAAAGCAGCACAACAACACGAGTAAGGCTGCACTGTGCTATGTCACTAGTATTAGTGAGGTCAAGATCAATGAAGTCAATGTCAATGAAGGGATTAAATATCATATCTGTGATATGTGAGATATTATATATCCAAATGAGACTAATCTGACTGTAGAGCTTGGATATGTGGATCAGATAAGCCCACTCAGCAATCTCCATGGATATTGTTGAGTTGTGTTCTGTAGAGCAGTTTTAAGTTGTGTCTGTAAATGTTGTGTATATAATCTGAGACATCTGTCTCAACTGTTAAACCTATCTTTTCAGTGTTTTGAACATAACATGCAATTGATTTTTTGGGGGGCTGTGGGTCGAGTTCACTATGACACATCATCGATTAGACAAGAACGAAGAGAAAACAAAAGGACAAACAGTCATGGGTACTGAGAACTAATTCAATAGATACAGTTAACCAGAAACTCTCTTTGCGAGCCTGTTCTAATTTTCAGTTTTCCATTATCACATTGAATTTTGCATTGAATTTTTGAATTTTCTGCCATATAATTGTAAATTCAGTGACCCACTGTGACCCAACAGTCCATCATTATTTCATTCATTTCTTATTAAATATCTTCATATAGGCTACCTGTGCTGCTGCATTGTATGAGTCTCCAGATTTCCTGATTTTAAGCCTTTGGTTATTCTAGATATGATACATATGGTTAAAAGATAGTTTTTAATTGGCAAGTGTCCTTCATAAAAGAGTTGTTTCCTCACATTTGTAAAAGTCAAAATATGACCTTAAATTTACTTTTTTATGGCTCATCAGATCAGATAAGAAAGAATAGCAAAGGCAATTTTTACAAACATTTATGAGGGTGAATCCTAGTGATGTTAAAACTGTAAGGTTTTTCCTGTTTGCATTCTGCCAAATCACATTGGTTTGACAGACAATAATGTAAATAAGTCATGAGGCCTGAAATGGGTGTTTATAGATGTGATTTTTACTAAATTTTATTATTTTAAAAAAGCAGTGACCAGCTCCCTCGATGTACTCTTATAGTAGACTATAATAATAGTAGCAATAGTAGACTGAGAAAACTTAGGAGGGAAAAATAGGCTACATATTGCAGCCTTGAAATATCGTTCTCTCAGAGCTTCCGTTGCATAGGCCACTTCCAACAAACTTATTATGAAAAAAACAAAGAATCAAATGGCATCAGTCCCCTGAGCATTGAGTGACGTCACTGCGGAGGACGGTGTCGTGACGTAGGCAGTTCAATACTGACAGCGATCTGAGTGGGAGGGAAGTGGATGCATCAGCCAGATGTGGAGCGGTTTAGGGGGCGGGGTACATATGGGGGTCTGTGGATAGGCTAAGATCAATAAAGCACACATATAGTTACAGCCTAGAAACTGAACGTCATTTTAATTTATGCAAACGACTCCACATACAATAATTAGGAGAACAAATTTGACGCAAATTGGTGGTAAAAGGTACACACTGATGTTGCAGAAACACAAGAGATACTGCTTGATAAGTCCTAGTGCCACATTAAAAAGATCGGCTTCATTATAGAGATGCATTTGTAACACTGAATGTGGACTAGCTGTGAAATAGCTGTAGTCTGGGCGAGAGAGTGGGGGTGTAGCATGAGATATGGTAATGAGAGAGAGAGAGGGAGAGAGGGAGAGAGGGAGAGAGACGCGGGTGGACAGTGTGATGCTGTGCGTTATCAGCTGGCTAAATGAGGGTTTTCTTTCCCAGTTCAAGCAGCAGGGCTTCTCCACCCTTCCAGCAAGGATCTGTAATTTACACGACAACAGCAGTTCGCCTGCCGGATCTCCGTTGGGCTCTGTGCTGGATCTCCCACAGCGCTGCTCCCGCTTCTGCTTCTCCATCACCAAAACCACAACGCACAAGGACAAGAGGAAGATCTGATTTGCGTGCCATGTGCAGAGCGACATGTATGTGTGATTTCATGCGGTGACAGCGGAGGGGAATGGAGCAGATGTCATCAAATTCCTGCAGACGCACCGACGGTGATACATTGAAGGCTGTTGTGTAGAGTGAAGACCTTCATACGCAGCAGCCAATCCAAGAGAGTCGTTTTTATTGCCAGCGAAAAACGATCGGTTATCAGGTGTCGCCTTTCATGTCAACCGCAACAATGGGGTAAGTGTGATTATTACCCCGCAGGTTGACTTGGTCTCCTTTTCCTCCTCTCTGTATCCATATCAACTGCGCTGCTTTAGGGTATGAACTTCCCTGTCATGGAAACCACACCACGCATTACACAATGATGTGTGCGTTAAAATGTATTTTCTATTTTACATGACGCCTTCTAAACCTGATGGTGGACAGTTCAGATAGTGCTGTCTGACGTGTGACTGATTGTTCAGCCTTGATGTGCGGCACATTGAAACCACAAATTTTGAGGCGCATAGCGTAATGAAATAACTTATTCTTCTTTAGAAAATGCTCTGTTTGGTAAAATAGAAATGCATGTAAGGCCTCTGCTGACATAAATGCTGGTATAGGAGTTGCCATATCATCAAACTTCTAGGGTCAAAATAGTGAGTTAATCTGCAGTGATTCTAAAAGTGGAACTAACAGTTGAATGCATAGGTTTTTTTGGGGTGTTATCACTAAAATGAAGCCAAAGACCAATAAGAGAGTAAAAAAAAGGTACTGTTTTTGACTGGGTCTCTCTATCCCACTGTTTATTATCCACCTACCTTACAGACAGTTATGTAATTCTGAAAGAAGACATGTTAAACAACAGCATTTCTTTACAAGTATTCTCAAACGATCTGTGGTCTAATGTGCCTGTACATTCTGTTCATTCTTTAATATCAGGAGCAAGGGAATGTCAATAGCTGCGATCCTCTTGTGACAGAAAGTAGCTTCCTGTCTCTATGGCAGCACAGTGACCGCTACCTTACACATCCTCAACAACAGGATCACATCAGTGAAATATCTGCCTAGTGCACAGCACTGCTCATTTGCATGTCCCCTAACCCTGCGCTCAGCGGTCCATTTCCCCCACCAAGCCTGTCGTCCATTAACAGCTGTCTCCCGCAGTTTATTGTGATTAATTGCACAGCAGGAGGTTAACAATATGGCACAGGCATGGTGCAATTTCAAGGCATCAGCCAAAACTCCTGCATTAACTATTTACAATACACTGGAGGCTTCCCAGGCGCCCACTCTGCCCTCCTACAGTGTGGGCAGCACATCATTCAGCAGTCTCCCACACAGCTTTAGCTCTCCACTGGGCTCTGCCAAACTGGTGACTAAGTTACTGTTATGCAACTGACTCAATGACTCAATTGATCTACAATGGAATAAATTGTAATCTGATTCAAACTAGCACTATGTTGCATTGAGCAAGCGTATTAAAATCTAAGTTCGAACAGGTGCATATTACATGAAAGCATACATAGAGGAGGTGCAGATCTGTTGTCTGGCTGCCTATCTAGCAGTAATAGCACAGACAGATAGAGTCATATTTCACTTCCGGCCTTGTGGCTGAATACTAAGCCACTTACAGCTCTAATGGTAACGGCAGAGGAGGACATTACTGTTGGATGAGAACTGGAGATGCCTATCAGCACCCTCTCTGGTGTGCTCTCACTTCCTTGGGCAAATACAATCATTGCACAGACGGACTCAGTTTCTCTCTCTTGTCCCTTTGTCTTTGCTTACTTGTGTGGGTGTGTGTGAAAGAGAGTGTGCATTTAAAGGAGCATCTCAGGTCATCCAAGCTGCTTCCAGTGGATAGAGCAACAGGCAGCTCGCTCATGAATGACCCCTCTCCACTTTAAATAAGATCTACTTCCCTTTAAGCTCTACTCAGATGAATTAATGAAAAACTCAGGAAACAAGGACAACTTTTAAAGAGAGGGGGGGTGGAGGAGGCAAGGAAGATTGTGATCTCCTGAGATGGACTGTTTTATTATGCTTCTGTTTCACTGTCAGTGTTTGCAGAAAGAGGGGCAGCTGCATGGTTAAGAGGGACAAACTGAAGTAGAAAATAAAATGCAGCCTTTTGTGCTTTAATCCATGGTTGTGTGTGTAAGCTGCATGGTTGCACACTGTGACTCCAAGACTGAGAGTTCACATCTGTGCATAAAACCCCTGAAGCACAAGAAATGCTATAGGCCTAAGCAACACCTGTTGCCACCCCTGGAGCTGCAGATTTATGTGTGTTTGTATGTGTATGTGTTTGCTCATGTGAAATGCCTTGAAGGCATTGATACAGTGTTGTTCAACAATCAATACTTGTGTTAACACGCGTAGAAATGAGATGTGTACACTAACTCAATGTACTTTAAAGGGTTAGTTCACCTAGATTTCTTAGAGTAATCTTTCATTCATCTTCATTGCAGTGGGATGTAGGAAAAAATATCGCAAAACCTGAGCAAATAAAATGAATACTATTTTTTGCTTGTTACCATAAGGTAAACAGAAAAATGTTTTTCTTTATTTGTAATTTATGTGTATTAACATTTTAATTTATGACACATCTCAGAGCAGAAAATCTGACACTGTATCAGTCTACTCATAAAAGCACACTTATCTGTTTTCCAAAATTTACCACTTCTGAGTGAACAGCCTGTGTTTAAGGCAATAACTGTAATCTGATATGAAAAAAATTGAGGAGCCAGTATCTCCAATTTATAAGTTCAATGTGAAAAATGAAACATTTCAGAATCTTTTCTGTTTTATCATTCAGTCAAACAGTCTAATGAACTCTGGGTAAGAGCCACTGGCCATTATATGATCAACAACATAAGCAACAACAGTTATTCAAAAATCAGTTTTTCAGAACACTCCTTTTCCCATAATATTGTAGTAAAAATGTAAAGAAAATACATATCGTATAATCTACTGAACAACTGACTATGTATCTGCATAATGCTTTTCTGATATTGCACTTACACCATTCATCCATTAGGATTAGGGTCATCATTGACATCATCTTCCCGCAGAAGTCAGTAAAAGACTTTAAAGCACACAACCTGCTCTTGTATTTGTTTTACACTTTACCAGCTTTCCCCTTAAAAACTCATTTCATGTTCCTGAAAGTTCAAATTTTAGCAGCACAGCATAGTTCACGTTATTCTATACCAAACTGTGTTGCAGTTCAGAGCTTCCCACTCCATCTTCTTCTCTGCGCGCTATCCTCACCTACATTCATCACCTCCTCCACGTTCTCTTCTTCCCTCCCTTCTTTTCTCACTTTCATCACTCTGCCTCCCTCTCTCATTCTGCCCGTCTTCTCTCTCTGTTTTAACATTCACGTTCCATCACCTGCCCTTGTGTCACGCAGTGTGCTCTGCATGCTAAACACTTCCTCCTCTTGTTCCCCTTCCTCCACTCTGTTTTTGCTTCCTCCTCCCGCTAAAATTACCCCCTCTCTTATCCTTTAATCTCTCCTTTTTCCCCCCTGACCATGTTCACACTCTCATAGTGGGGTGGATGGCTTTGTGTTCACATTCACACTCTTCAATGCATTTCTTGCATTTCTTACATGCACTGATTGAAGATAGACAGCATCTTAAGGCATTCCCTGCTGCTTTTGTTATAACCCCTGTTGCTAAATCTGTGTAGCTGCCACGCAACCTACATGCTACTGCCAGAGTTCATCGCTAGAGTGCAAGAGGATCAACGCGTTCTGAATTGACCTCATAAAATCCCATAACTTGAAACTCTGTCAGTCTATTGGCTAAGAGGAGAATCAATGTAGAGGAGGGAGAATGTATGAGGAATCATACAGTCAATGCAGTCCATGTTACAGATATGCCTGCTTTTCAGGAGGGAAAATGTAAATTATATATATGTTTGTTTTGTAAGAAAGCAACATTCACTTAAATCACATTCCATCATGTATTGTGCTGCCTTTTAAAAGTTCAGATGTAGGAGTAGGTATTGCTTTTTTTGACAACTGGTGGGTGTCATTTTGGAACAAAATTCATTGGCACAGGCGTCGATGTACAATTCAAAGCACAAGAATGTTGCTGCGATTGGTACAAGCACAATCAAGCAACAAGAAGCTCAACATTTGCCACTGCTCCATCAAATTATGCAATGTAAAACGGTGCCAGTTGCCAAGCGGCTATTGCACAGATCATACGGACAGGCCTCTGTTGTGTGATCTGTGCTGGGAGAGAGTTGAAATGACTCACAGCCTCACCGCCACTTACACTGCTGTCGATGATTATGATAATTCGCACACAGCACTCCACAAGCAGCTTTGTGGAGCGACATTAATCATCCCAGATTCACTCTCTGACTTCCTATACTCTCCAAATTTCCCATCATTCTCTTTCTCCTACTGTCTAACTTCCCTCTCTCTCTCTCTCTCTTTCCCTGTCTCCATGTTTTTCTTTCTTTCTCAGTCTTGGCTAATCACACACAGGAGGGGTGCTGCCTGCTGAATTTTAATATTCATTTATACAGCAAGCCTTTGATGTCCCCCATCACCCCCTCAGTGCAGTGTAAGCACTTCTCTATCTCCTGCTCTGCCAGCACTGCCAGCCCAGAATATCTCCCTCTGCACCCTATACTTTGAGTGTGTGTGTGTACTGACTGTAGATATTACCCGCAAAGCCCCAACAATGCTGGAATATATGAGGGCATTGTACAAGCAGACTGAAGGATAAATGGACAAAGGGTGAAGGTGGATTATGAGTGATGCATGAATGGATGGTCAAAAAACAAAGAAGACTCTTATGTTATCATAAACACTAATGGGGGGAATCCTAATTCGGTTTGAGTGTCATGTAGAGGTCAATAAGGTATTAAGCTATCTCAAACTGAGCTCATCATAAAGGTTTGATCGTCTACTGATCTAAGCTTCTCATAAATCCACGTCTAGGCCATACACTCACACAAAGTTACTGATTTATAATTCCATTGTGTTTGTGTTGAAGTCTGTGCATGTTTATATATGCACATGCATTATGTGTGTCTGTGTGGAAACTGCAGCTCTGTGGGGTGTGTCTTTGGTAGTTAACCACGGCCTACTGTCTATATTTAGCCTTAAATCCTCTCCTTTTCCCCCCTATGCTCCCCTGTGTGACCCTCGCTCGGTGCTGCAGGCATTCCCATATCAGAGCACTGAGAGACGGCGCTGCCTTACACAGAGAGAAAGTCAGAGAGAGTTTCTGCTAAGTAGATGCCTGCATTTAATGTGTGGGTTTACAAATAGAGAGATAATGTTTGGGGAAATGTAGACATGAGGTGTATTTGAGAACTCTGCCGTAGTTTGTAGGTTCAGTTACTGTAGCTTGTAACCTAAGTATACAGGACCATGAGTTTATGTAGCAGTCTTTTAGCAGCCCTTCTTTCAGTGGTGTAAATATGGAGGATGGAGAGTTGGTAATGCGGTTGCCAGGGCGATCTGACTCCCCCGTGGACAACAGACGTGTTGGCTCTGGTGGCAGGTTTGGTGAGACTTTGGTATTGCGGTACAAAGAGGTTCACAACTTCTTCTTCGTCCCCTTTAGGGAGCAGCCCATCTACAGCACACGGGCCCATGTCTTTCAGATCGATCCCAATACCAAGAAGAACTGGCTGCCCACCAGCAAGCATGCCGTCACTGTCTCCTACTTCTATGACAGTACACGCAACGTCTACCGCATCATCAGCCTGGACGGCACCAAGGTGAGCAGTTGATCCTGACTGTCCACCTTTCACACCTCGTCCCACACATAAGACAGGTTTTATTTTACCTTACTTGTTGCATGTATTGTGTTTTTTTTTGCTTGTGTGTGTTTTATAAAGATGTAAAATAGTCCTCCCAGAGATTCCATGATTTACTGAGTGTTAATGATGTTAATAATCTCTGCAGTGGAAGCTGACTTGCAAACACATCTTTAAAGAGCTCATCGTTGCAGCCTGCCCCAAAACTGACAGCTCATGTTTCATTGGAAGCATTCATGACAACCACTGTATTTGCGTGTGCATGCTGGTGTGTGTATATCTGCACCTCAGAGTCTACACTTTATGTCTCAGTATATTCTTGTTAGAGATCCGGAAGGGATACATTTCATGGGCAATATGTGATCGAGGTAAAACTCTGGTGTGACTAAAGGCAGAGGAGGGTTCTTTAAAGAGACGAACCAGTCACACACACTCACACTCCCCGCCAGTTATAGAGAGAGGAGGGGTGAAGTTTAAATGAGAGAAACAGATGACACAAAGAAGAGACTGTATGTTAAGAGAAACAACTTAAGCAGCAAAGACAGAAAAGTGTGAAGCCAGGTGAAAGAGAGGGAAAGAAAATTTGAAAGACTTGTTGAATCACAGCAAGGTCAAACTGTTTATATTCAGTGCGTATAGAACATTTCTAATGGTCAGTTTACTGTGTCATATCATTTAGCATTCAATTTGTATTTGATCCCTAAAATCAGCTATTGTGTAACACACACACTCATACTGACTGCTACCCTTCCCAAGCTCATCATTAATTATTGATGCCAACCAGAATGTCAGCCATTACATAACGCTACTAATTGATCAGCAATTAATTTGTTCTCCATTAGTGTTATTTAACAAAGGATGTTGAATTATGTAAGGCTTAGATTTAGCCTTCTATTTTGGCTCATGGAAATTAAAGGGTAGGGCTGTAGATGTTGCATATATTTCTTATTGTCAACAAATGTTACAAAAACTAATGTGTAATCTACTCTGTCCAGCTTGGATTGCCCAAGCACATCGAAATGAAGCAATATGTCAGCCAGCGCCACAGTGTGGCTCACTGATGTGTTTTTAAGAGTTTTTGGAAAAAACTGCAGGTCTATTGCACAGAGGCCACCAACTCATTTCCTAGTCTCTCCCCATAAGATATTTCTACCACTCTGACTCTCTGCCAGCAGTCTATATGTGTGCACACACGTGCATGCTCATACTTGTGTATTACTTCTCGTGTCCTAGAGATTGTGTACTGCTGAATCCATTACTAAAGGGTTTCAAAGTCAAACTCAGCTGCTCTCTGTAAGCTTTTCCAACCATGGATTTTGTTGTGTTGGCCCATGTGAGCCTGTGCTGCCTTATCGAAAGCTATGTTCAGTTATTTCACGCTTCCCCTGTCTCTCACACTTATATACAGACAAAGACAAATAGCTCTATTTGTTAAAATGAAATATAGAGATCCAACTTTGATGATTTCCATTGTCAATTACCCTGTAATTTTTTTATTTGATTAATCCATCAGTCATTTGTCATTTAGTCAATAAAATGTCAGAGAAGTGTAAAAAATACTCATCACAATTACCCAGAAATCCCAAATGATGCGTTGAAGACATTATTTTGTCATTGTTTTGTCTGGAACCCAGAGGTATTCAGTTCACAAATAAACGATGGGTTTAAATTTATTTTTCAGTACTCTTTGTTTTGAAACACAGAATAGGAGAAAATTCTCATATTTGAGAAGCTGAAAGCTAAGTTTTGGCACCACCTTAGTATTTTGTCAAGAGTCTTAGGCACACAAAAAGACACAAATACCAAAAGCTACGGTGAGATAAAGTAGAGATGCAGCTTTGTGAGCTTTGTGTCTCACTTAGAAACAATATAATACAATATTTTAGCAGTCCTAAATCTAAATGAGAAGAATCTTTATATAAACATGCAAAGAGCACACAGTAGGGTTTAAATCCATTTCCTCTGACCCTCTCTCCCTTATACACACACACACAGTCATTAAACACACTGCAGTGATAAAGTTAATTTAATATGTATTAAGTGGGTTACCTCTGTCCTGCAGGCAATAATCAACAGCACCATCAGTCCCAACATGACGTTCACAAAGACCTCACAGAAGTTCGGCCAATGGGCGGACAGTCGAGCTAACACTGTCTACGGCCTGGGATTCTCCACTGAGCATCATCTAGCCAAGGTACCACCCTCATTAACAACACACACACACACACAAACACATAAACACACAAACACACAAACGTTACACTGCACTGAGCAGTCAGACTCGCATGGTACCTGGTACATGGACATTAATAACAAACATTTACGTGACCTTAAGGTGTTCACGGCAGGTAATCTCTCCCTCCTTAACAGCGATTGTTGAAACCATAAAATCTCAATCATCTGCCTTTTTAAAATGGTACACTTTCAAGAGTGTTAACTTTTTTAAACAAATTCCACTTCATCTTAAAAATGTCTTGACTAAACAGAAGGACATTAGCGTAAAATATCTGAGTTTCTGAATGTCATAATGCACAATGAATTTAGAGTTATTTCTGTTTCACTTCTCAGAAAACTGCAGTGACTACACTCCTGTATTACTTAAACTGAGAACTACTACATTTAGATCACTTTACCAGAACTATAATTTTGTTCTGAAGTGAAATGATATCGAGTTACTTGTTTCAACTCCACCAATGGCAGACACAAGACAGACTCTGGCAGAGTTGTCAATTTGATTTCTTTACCACTCAGCCCTTTGCAGTACTACATCTACTAAAATACTCTGTAACACTTTGGGAGAAGTGTCTGCGATGAACCACACCCTAAAGGGACATTGGGGATATGTGCTTGTGTGTATGAGCCAGAGTGTTTATATTTACTCAAAGCCCCTCAGCTGAGCTCACCCTTTCTACTTCAGGCTCGCTGGTTGTATCTTTGCTATTGACTAAAATAACCTCGAGATCAACTTCAGCCACTGACAACTTCTAATTAAAGGCAAAAAGTCAGTGAAGAAAACACAATGGCACAATCTGCTTTACTGTGTGTTTGTGTGCACGTGTATGTCTGTGATAGACAGGTTACTAACAGTGACCTAGTTAGGTCATGTTTCTGCTGAGGTATTATGGGTAACAGCCTTCTACTTAACTTTGGGATGCTACTGGAAACAGCTTTTCCTGGCCTACCCATGGTTTCATGACTGACCTATTACATACTGATCTGTATTTTTGCATGTCTGTGTGTGTGAGAGAGAGTGTGTATGTTTCCTGGAACATATGACTTTACAAAACAGATAAAACCACATAATTGTATAAATTACAGTCCATACTGATATGTGTCCTCTGTGTCCAGTTTGCAGAGAAGTTTGCGGAGTACAAAGAAGCAGCACGGCTTGCTAAAGAAAAGAGTCAAGAAAAGATGGAAATGGCCACATCTCCCTCTCAGGTTTGTTTAGTATTAGAAATTCTGAACCTTTTTGTCAGACTACTTGTCATCTCAAAGACATGTCAAATGTAATAAACGGCTATGAACAGGTAAACCTGTTTTTCCCTTTGGTGTCAATAAGTTTGATTAATTACAGGAAATTCAAAACCAATTGATGCAAAACAGATGCAAAAAAAAAACATTTAATTAACAAATGTTTTGAAATTGTTGATGCCAAAAAAAGAGATGTATTGAGATCCTTTACTTGAGTCAATGTACCAATTCGTTGGTGTAAAACTACTCTATCACAAATAAAAGTCCTACTCTAAAAATATATATAAAAATAACTGAAAAAGAGATGCTGAGTGGTTAGCATAGTGGGGTATTGCATTATGACAATACAATGATTTAGTATGTTTTTTAAGACTTGATCATATTGATGTTTTTTCTACTACTACATGACCCCCTACTATGTCCTAACACTAAAAGTAAGAATTTAAGTCCTAAAATGATCTAAAGCACATCAATATGGTACATTTCTACTATGTGAATCAAATTCCTTATCTATGAACTCACTATGAATTGTGGATTATAAATAGCATGTATGTTGGGTGTTTGTGTGGGATATCTAATAACAAAATGTTTTAGGGCATGTGAAACTGCATCTGAGAGAAAATGAGCTTGTTTTAGAGGAGAATCTCCCGAGAAATCTGTTCTTTAATCTAAAGGCTGTTAGCAGGCTTCATGTCCTCGTCTGTTCATTAAGGAGGCTAGGGGAGCAGCCCCCCGCTGTACTGCAGTCTATTACTTAACTATTAATGCTGCAGCCCACATGGGCTGAAATGCTACAGTACCTTGAGCCTCTCATGGGAGGATGTTTTTTAATGAGGCCAAGTGAACAGCTTCGCTCTCATCAGGGGTTAAAGGCTGCATGTGCACTGGCCAACACCACACCATAGTGGTGAGTAAGAGTAAGAGTAAGAGGAGGGACTGCTGTGTCGGGTAAAGCTTCAGCTTTCCTGCTATATGCCTGTAATGGTCTACAGAGGCCATCTTCTCTGTTTCACTTCTGATTGTCACCCACATGCCTGCTGGCTTTCTCTCTTACCTCCAGATCCTCTCTTTCCTCTCCTCTAAATAAACCACAAAAACATGAGGGAGGAATTGTTCCGCTACAAAATGAGAAATCACAGAGCTGAATGCTATATGCTGCTCCCAGTAGGCTAGACTCCAGTGGGATTGCAACAAGTACAGATATTAAATGGTATACTAATGAATGTTGAGTGTAAATGTAATGCCTTCCATAATCTTCCTTTTTATCTCTCACTTTCTTCTTGTCCATTGGAGACACACAGACAGTGTCATTGTACTACTGTATTGCACCCAAGCACTGAGTCTTAATAGCTTTGTTTTATGTATGTGCAACAGCGAAATGATTTGTCTCTCTTATAATTCTGTGGTTGTCTGGGATAGAAAGATAAGCATTAATCTGTAATTATGGGATTTCCCAGTGCTATAGTAAGCTATTTATTGGCCTGTAGGCATGTGGAACTGCTCACTAAGATGCTCTAATTTTTAGCACCACAGCAAAGACTTTATGAGTGTGAGAGAAGGCGTTTACACCACCACCAAAAGAAAAAAAAAATTCACCAACACCTCTGTCCTTCCTCGTATCAAGTTTTTATAGAGGAAGGATGATCCTGATTAATGTATGATAATCTTGTCTTTGTCTTGTTTCCATTGGATAATCAGGGTTCAATGAGATAGCTCAAGTTAATTATTGTATATTTCATATTATGAAATGAATAGTTGATTAAAAAAATTGGTCAATTTTGACCATTATTATTTTTTAACAAAAAAAAAGAGGTTACTTATTTATTAATATTAAGATGTGCTGCTTTTCTTATTTTTTAATTATTGTAAATTATCTTTGAGTCTGGATGGTTAATCTGTCAAGAAACAAGAAAATTCAAAAAGTTACATTTGGCACTATCACAAACGGTTTTTGTAACCAAAAACAGACATTAGCTGTTGGTTCCATAAAGTGGTGCTCTTTTTTCCTTGTCATTTCAGTCATGGTATCTTTGTTCATGCTAAAATTGCTGCTTTTGGTTGTATTTTTAGTTTTGTTAAATGCAACATTTCCTTTATGCCCAAGACAGTGTCCTTGGAAAAAAAAGCAACCACAAACCAACAAGAAGTAAAAATGTAGCAGATATAAAAGGTTTTGTAACTCACTCTAGATTTAATATTTACGATTTTTAATTATTAAGAATAGGGAGTATCATGCAGATAATAATCTATAGAAAGGTCACAAATGTCCAATAAAGAATTTTAGCATCATTTCCTGCTTTGTAACAAAGTGACTGAATGGAGAATAACAAAATTATTAAAATGTTTCAGTACCGTTTGATTAATTATTTGACATCTCTGTTTGACATGTAGGAGTCTCCAGGAGGTGAGCTCTCATCACCTTTGACCCCTGTGACTCCACCAATGGAAAACATCAATGGCACGGATGAAATCTGTGACACAACTCCTAATTCAGACGCCCTTCCAGGGCCGGCACAGAATGCACTGGCCTTTGCACACAGGTACATCCAACATTGTGATGTGTTCACTGTCCTGTGTTTTCATGTTTACTAATTACAGATTTGTCAGTGTGACCATTTACACTCCCTGTCACATTAATATTCCTCACAGATTAAACACAAATTTAACAAGAGTTCATGATTTATATATATTTTTCTATGTTTTTCTGTGCCACAGAAGTAAATAACTCACCTGCGTATTTGCTTTTGTCTGCGTGCACCTATATATGTTGCATGTCAGCATGGTAGTGAACTCCCTCTATTCACTGCTGCTTTCTCATGTTTTTCCTCTCTAGGGAACAGTTTAAGACTTGTCGGGTCTGCTCTTTCTGATAGGGATGTCATTTCAAGTCCTGACTACTGCGACATCATAACTACGCAAAACAAAAATGTTCAGGCACAAACCTTCTGAAAAATAAGAGTCTGATTGCAGGTCAGCAACAGGGAGGGTCTTCTTTAAAAACCTGATGCACTGCCTGTTTACTAGCTGCTAATGAAAAAGATAACAACGGTGCGTCATCAGTCCAGTCAGGAGCAATGTGGGTGCAACAAATTTGTAACAGTAACTCATACACTTCACAGTAACCAGCAGGAGATGTTACTTCAAGTGTTTCTCAGGATTGAGGAAATATTAAAGGAATTATTCTGTCTAATCTGAGCATGTTTGGTATAAAAAACTCTCATATTTATAAGTTTTTGTTTGTCTACTGCGATGCAATAATTCTCTATGCATGCACCACTACTTTTTTGTACATTCCTGCTGTCTTTATGTCCTGTTGGCAGACTGAGTAATGAAATGGATAACTCATATCTGCTGTGATGTCATTACAGGTTTTTGTACATTAGATTGTGTAAGAAAAAGAGGTCAAAGTACTATGTAAATATATTTGATCTGTATAATCGCTTATGAAGAAGTGTGACTGTGAGGTTCATCACCATAAAGGTGTCGGTGAAGGATTTATGTAAGGCTTATATAACATACTGTGGGTAGTGGGAGGCAGAGAAAGAGCAAGAGAGATAGAAACACAGTGTATGTATGTGTGTGTGTGTGTGTGTGTCAGAAACTGGGAAGAACGACAGAGAGAAAGAGAGAGAGAGAGAGAGAGAGAGAGGGGTGCACTGTAAAGAGTCTATACATGAGTCACTGCTACCTTTACAGCCACCAACTGCTCACACACTCACCACAATAAATAAACTGAACAGAAGGGCATGGACAATCACTTTGAGTCATGTGAGTGAGTAAAATACTTTTTTCTCAGGAGAGGAAACGTTCCTATTATCTGCTGTCACCTGTGGTCGACTGTAAACACAAGTCTTTCCATTTGTTAAATCTGTAATGTTGTGCTACCCTTTCATTATTTCTCTGGTTGCGATTCTTATTAATTAAAGATATCAATCACTTGCTTAATGTATTATCCTTTTTTTTGCATAACTATGAGTGTCTGAGAGGAGACATAAACTTTTGTTGATATGAAAGATCATCGCAGAGATCTTTAGAGACAGAGGTATTCTTTTATTAGTGTGTTTGCAAAGCTGTGACAAGATCAAGTGCAAACGCTTAGAAATCCTTACTGCTACGTACATCATGAAGTCTGTAAGGCTGCGCAGATCTGAGTGTGCAGTGAAAGCGGGATGTAGAGAGGACACCCACTGCCTGCTGCAGCATTGCTGCTGATGTGTCTATTAATGCTGCATGCGTGGGAGACAGGGTCGACTCTCAGCATTTGCGATGGCAAGCATGGATGTAACAAGCAAACCTCAGTCTCACATTTTCTCAGAGGCATATGCAGAGAGGTTAGATGCTAGGGCCATCCAGATACTTTGCCACATATCACTTATGTATCTATCTATTTTGTATATAAATCTGCCACAATTTTATACACAGTATGTATGTTATCTAACATGTCTTTCACCTTTAACATTAGCCCCATCAACCTCTCATGTGCCTCAAACTGCATTTAATTTGTGTAATGGCTTATAAGCTTTTTGTTGATTTAATAGCCGAAAGGAAAAGAAAACAGACTTTAGAGCCTTTATTTATGTAGCAGGCTTCCTGATACTTGAGGAGGTCAGACTCCTATATGGAACAACACCTGCTCACACAGGTGGCTTGCTGTCTTTTTGCACCAGGCCCTCATGGTAGTCTTGGTGTGTCTCCTCGCCATGTGTCTGGAATTAGATTGATCATAACACATACACCACACTGCTGCTTAGCAAGGCTGTGTAGGCAGGTATGTGGGGGTGCAGAGGGTAGAGGAAGAGAGTGTAGGATCAGAAACAGTTATGTGTGGGGCTTTGAGAGGGTTTTTTATATTACAACATGTAGGCGTGTTTGGCAGGTCTGCAGTGGTGTCAGTTTGAATGGAGTATGAGAAGACCTGTTATTGGGAAGTCTCAGCTGTATGTGTATTGTCTTCTGGTGCTGAAGGATGTAGGCATCTGTCGGTGGGTTCATGGTAGGCTTGTGTGAACGGAGATGGTGCCAATGTCATACTTCAGGGTGCCACAAGCGCCCCCTTTCCTGCAGTGCTGCCATGGCAACTGCTCTGGCTCCCTGCTTCTTGAAATGCTGAGAAGGAGGAACCTACCTGACAACACACAGTGGTCAGGACACAGCAGAAACATAGGAGGTCCTGTAGAAAACCTTCAGTGTTATTTAAATGTGTGTTTTACATTTGTAGCTTTATTGAGCCTGGAAAGAGAATTATACTCAGCATTGTAAAGTAGTGAAACACAAAACAAAGTGTTCATGTTTTATTCAAGAGTCATGGTGAATTGCCACGGTGTACAGAAAATGATAAAAACCACAAAAAAATGTTAATTAAATTCAGAAAATTACTAATAAATTTAAACATATTAAAACAAAATGATAAAATTAAGGCTAAAAAAAAACCTTAAACTAAATAAAATGCAATAAAGAATTTATCTGGTACTCCACAAAATCTGGTCCTGTGCTGTGTCTTGTCATGGCATATTCAGTTTTAAAAATATTGTTAATATTGTTCACATGAAACTGATAAAAACAGAAAAACTGTGCAACATTAATGCAATTTTCTTTACCAGACACAAAACTTTAGAAAAATACAACATGTATTCACAAATGCTAATAAAAAACAGTTTCAAGCTCATGCACACATAATTTCTTCTTCAGTTAAACATCACAAAATTGTCTCTTGCCTAATGAAAAGTTGAATTACAAAAATTTCCAAAATGAGCAGCAACTGAAAAATATTAATAGCTAGTAAACTGTCATGACAAGACATTCATATTGTGCTCATATCCTGTTTACAATCAGCAGTTCAGTGACAGCAGCAGCTAACTTACCCTCCATGTGTCTCTCACACACCTTCAGCTCTGCTCTGCTGTCTTCAGTCAGAATTATGCTCAGGCGCCCTCCTGAAACCTTTCAGCCAGGGTTATTTAATGAAGATGAACACCAGTGTCAAAACATCTTGCACTCTATCCTCTCCTCTAATTCCCCCTCCATCGCTCTCCCATGCTTTCTCCGTTTATCTCCATCTTCACTTCTTGACGTCTCGGCTGCTCTCCTGCTCTCCGAGCTGGTGTGTTGGGTTTATACATTGGCGGGGCTGCGTGCTTTGGTGACAGCATCGCTCTATGTGTGTATGTGTGTGTGTGTGTGTGTGTGTGTGTGAGAGTGTTGGTGTGTCAGTTCATATGTGCATGTGTAGGATGAGGTGTCATCTCCCTCCTATGCGTCACACACGCAGACACACTTGCACTCACGGAGGGGGTGGTTGTTGTGTAAGAAGCGAAGGCGCCGTGGGAGTTCTTAGTGAATTAGATCTGGGCTTTGTTTCTTTTACACTCCACAGAGTGGGTGTTATGACATAGTGGAGTACTGCTGCAGTGTGTGAGCATTTACTGTATAGGTATGTGTGTGTCAGTGAGGGGGCGTAACAAAACTGAAAACAACATTGTTATGGGTCATACACAGACACTTTTCACTCCTTGAGCGAGCTAAGCTCCTTTTGTGCTTTTCTGTGTGTGTGTCTCCAACGCTGTGAGGAATTACTGTGAAGAGCGTGGGAGTAGGAGCTCCTTTTCAAAGGAACTTGACTTGATGCTGGTACTCGACAACGTTCAGGTCTCTCATACATTTTCCCATCCAAGTCAGACATTATGTGAGAGACAGGGAGTGGGCATTATGAAACCTTGAGAGAATGCCTGCAGTGCTCATAGCTAACAGGGGAGATGTACAGCGGAAGCATTTCTCCCTCCAGAAAAATTAGTTTATACATAGATCTAATATTACACTTTAACTCTGAACTATCGACTGCCCATCCCAAAGGCAATTACTTTTTTCATCAGTCTTTTTCTCCCACACATGCCCCTCCATCATGAAATTCAATCACATTCAATCAGTTCTCTCTTATCTCTCATCTCATCTTCTCGTCTGTGAGTAGCTGGACGAGATTAGGCTCTGGCCAGTCTGAGGATATAATCTCAGATTACAACTCATGTGGCAGACGGCTGCTTTCACAGCTACTGGTCAGGAAATGCCAACCTTCAAGTCGAGTGCCCGCTGCAGCCTTCATCAGCTTTCAGATTTGAGACTACGGTGTCAAAGAGTGTTTTATCATCTGGTTCAGCGTTTAAACCAGTTACATTCAGAATTATTTGAACCCTGGTACTATGGACATACCAACAGTTCTGAGCCACTGAACCTTTGTAATGATTGAGTTGTCATCAACAAAGGGTACGGTGCATAACGACCTGTAGCATTTGAAACACCCACTCTGAATTTGCAGGAAAATCTGCTTTTTTTGGTTCAAGTTGGCAAACGAAAACCGAAAAAATTTCCGAAAAATTTCGGAACCCATTTTTGTTGTGTAAATTCTCTAAGTGATTTAAGATCAGAAGCTCAAACTTCTACATTGAAGGAAAATTGACTAATTACAATGGGACATGAAGGATCACTAAATGAATCAAAATGTCCTGAAAACTGACTTAAAAGGATGCCAGAGAGCCACTAAACCACCACAAAGACATGTAAACCAACCAAAATGGACTCAAAACAGATGGACTGATAAATGAATGCTTATAAACAATAATGGTTTCTTCAAACTCACAGCCAGATTTTTTTTATTTTTAATCAGACACCATCCATTTTTCAGATGTACTCAGCTTATATACATAACATAATGACAAGACACATTTCTTATGTTACTGTTATGGTAATTTGACAGTTTGTATGTCCCTGTGGTCTGCAGCCCTGCTATGACAAAACACTGGGAGGCTGAGCTGGAGGCACTAAAAGGGAACAATGCCAAGCTAACGGCAGCTCTGCTGGAGTCCACGGCCAACGTCAAACAGTGGAAACAACAACTGGCAGCCTACCAGGAGGAGGCTGAGAGACTACACAAACGGGTGAGGGATGGGACACAGAAATGCTTGTTTTCATGTGTGATTAATTCATTCAAATCAAATAGGAGTGATCATTTGGACGGGATGCTGTGAAGTTAAGATGAGAGGGTGGCAGAAATAACAGAGAGGAGACATGAGTTTTGGCTTAAGCGAGAGTAAAGAAGAAGGGGACTGAAAATGAAACAGATTAGGATTCTGCTGTGCCAGTTTTTCTCTGTGGAGCTAAATTTTAATCAGGTGTATTATTCTTTTAGGTGACAGAGCTTGAGTGCCAGAGCAACCAAACCCCTGTGATCAAATCTCAGAAGACTGAACTCAACCAAACCATAGAGGAACTGGAGACTACACTAAGGGATAAAGAAGAGGTATGTTTTCTTGTGATAGGGTAGAGTAACTGTGCTGCATTGTAATAGCCAATACAACAACATCCTACATTGATGCTATTTAGATTTTAAATATATTTTTATGTTCCCCAGGAAATGGAAAAGTTGAAAGAGGAATTGGAAAACATGAATGACCTGATGGAACAGAAAGACACCCTAACTCAGAAACTTGAGGTAAGCAATAACAGGCGTTATGCATAAAATTGTTCCCCAAAATATAAGTGTTTCCTTTGAGTTTATTTACCTCCTAATGGTACAAACCCTGTATGTCCCTTTGCAGGAGACGGAGCTGCGCAGTCGGGTGCTGGAGGAGCAGCTGGCGGGGGCTGAGCAGCGGCTGGAGGAGAACCAGGAAGAACAGGAGAATTTCAGGAAGAGCCTGAGGACGCTGCTGGAGCTGCTGGACGGCAAGATCTTTGAGCTGACTGAGCTCAGAGACACCTTGGCTCGGCTCATAGAGGAGGCCAGCTAGAGACGGAGCTGCCTAATCCTTACAGACAGAGCCATATGATAATTTACACCCTGACACCCACAACTCACGCACACCACTCCTACCCTCCATGCCCCTACACCTACCACGCATAAAACCAAGACACTACACTGCCCTGATTCTGATTTTGCTCAAAAAGGGCAGCTAAATCCCCATTTTTACCTTGTAGGCATCAAGCTCTAACTAACCGCAGGAACTCCTGTAGTTCAGAACAACACAGGGACTACCTCATCTTGCCTTCTGATTGGCTGGTGTAGGCTTAACCTCGGTTGAGTTGATCTCTCTGGTTGTAGAGATGCCTGTCATGGCACATTGCAACTGCACTATTTAACCCACCCACTCACCCACCTACTCACACTCACACTCACACACACGCACACACACACGCACGCACACACTCACAAAAAGTTAACTTGAGAACTGTGCCTCAGTGCCATCTGCTGTTTGACTGGGAAAGCTGCAGCACTGCTTGCAGCATCACAACATCACACACACACCCCTTCTCTTCCTGTCTAACTGCCCCCCTCAAGGGGAATGCTGAAAGTCATGTGGAAATAATTGCTGTTAAGACTCAGAGAACTGCGCCAAAGCTGCCAAATCCCCCCAAAATATTGTCCTCTATCTAGCGGATGCTTTGATCCAAAGTGACTTACTGTACAGAGAAGTGCTGAACACAGGAACACAGTTCCATGTTTGAGCTTGGGCTGCCAACGGAGTGTTACTGGAAATAAAGAAAAAAAGGACATCTCTCAACAAACTAGTCAGTCTTACCAATTGGCCTGGGTTGACATCAGAGCTGCTGCCCGGCCTGGACACACATGGCTGCTGGGAACATGAAGGTTGCTTTAGTTCTCCAGCGGAAATGAATGACTGCTATATATCCACAACCTGTTTAAAATCCTAAATGATAGATGTGCATTGAATCTTCCAGAGGAATTGTTCGTGCCACACAGAAATTTTAGCGGGCATGTGCCTATGTTAGATCTGAAATGAGAATTCCTGTATCCAGACTGCTTCCACAGTCACAGACAACTGACCTGTCTTCCTGCCAAACTCAGTGTGATGTGTTTTCCCGAACAAGGCCTGACATTCGACATAGTATGTGCCTTCAAAGCACATATTTGGGACACATGTTTGTATATAATATGCGAGTGTGTTCTGTGCTGTGTGAGGAAGACCCTGTTTTCAGACATCCAGGCCTACACATGCACTCACACACACACACACACACCAACACCCACACTCACACACACTGAGCAATACCAGACAGGCTCCACATGAAACCTCTATCTAACTCTATCAGTATCAGGTACTTTACTCAGTGGACTCATGCAGATAGGTCAAATGCAACTCAGCTGATCCCCCCCCTGTCCAACAGAAAGCGTACTACTGTTGACCATGAACCTGTGTGGCAGCCTTGTCTGAACGAAGTAGTGCATTGTGAAGGGCTTATAGAGTGTCATATTCGTAACTCTCCATCCTCAGTGAAGCTGGTCACAGATTTAACTCCTCATGGGTGAAAACAGATCTGTACCCAGTTTCTATTCTTTTTTACACAGGATATAACATTAATGAAATAATAGTATAACTGTATACAACAACTTTCTACTCATGATGGTATTGTAAATGAATGGATGGATAACTCAAATGCAGTAACACCTTACAGTGGCTTATTGTTGTGTATTAACCCAAGAAAAGGTTTTGCATAGTTAGAATAGAATATGCAAATTGTACGTAAACAATGAACCTCTTCAATATATATTTAAAATTTGCAACAACACAATAAAAACATGAAGTGTTAAACCCCCCCCCCCACCAAAACATGCACTTATCTTAACTAATATACTGAAAAAAAATCTTAAAAATCTTTTTTTCAAAATCACAGATTTCTAAAAAGTTATTATCACATGAAATGATGCTTATCCCACGACTGAGCACCCTATTTGCACTGTTATTACACTGTAACTGCATTATAGAGCATTAGGGATTTGCATTAAATAGTAAAACAGCAGAATTATGTACTTCAATATAATGTAGCTAGTAAATCACAGGTTAATACACTGGAATAAGACCTATGTTAAGGGAAAAGTTACCCATTTTTTGTTTTTCTGGATTAACTTGGACAGTCCGATGACAGAGATGGAATACACTGATATTAATGCTATTGTTAATGAATGCCTTTGTACAGTAGTGGATAAGAAGCTTTTCATTCTCCTGTTTTGTAACTTATGGTATTTAAATGTAGGTATTATTATTGTATCTAGAGGTATGAAAAGACTGGCAATATTTTTGACTATTTAAAGTAATTTTGAACTCATAATATTAAAGAGGTACCTCAGGCTAATGGTGTTCATAGACTGGTGAGACTTGGGTGTTTGCAGGTGAAAGGATTTACCAAATGCTGGTGAGAAAAGATCAGGAGACACACCAGTTGGTGCTTTAGCCAAACTCAAATCTTTGTTGAATTCAGACAAAGACAGCCCTAATAGGCTGAGAACACACCTCTGTGAACTGAGAAATGCTGTTTTATATTCAAATACAGTGACAACAGAATTCAGTGTGTGGAAATTTCTTTTGTTATTTTTTTGCTTCAAAATATATAATTACCTAAATTATTCGACAGTAAAACAGACAATCTCAGAATTTGCTTTACAAGGTTTTATTCAAATGAAGGGGCAGGATTGTAAATAAAAAAAGGTTTGAATAAATGACAATGGTAGGACTGTAGGCAAGAAGGTATTGTTAGAACAGTTTGTCTATACACTAATGTGTAAAAAACAACTGCAACATTTAATGAGTCTTTTGTTTTAGGCAATTAATCTGAGTTCATTATCACCCATTTCATCCCTTTTTTGTTTTTCTCTATATTGATATTGCACTTCTTGAGTGACTGACCAGCTTATTCAGACAGCTGGTCTTATAGTCAGCCTGTTTAGATAACCAGTTACTTCGGAAATGTTCATAAGCAAACACATCACAAAATGATTTGGCTGGAAATGCTTTGGAAAATGGGATACAAAGAAACCAACAAAAAGCAATGAAAAATAACAGTTAGCTGACAAACAAGCTGACTTGAGGTTATTTATATGAGATCAGTGTAAAACGTGACAGTGTTTTTCTAGGATCAGTCAGGTGATAGATAGTGGATTCATGGCAAATTAGCCTAGTTTCCCAAAAGTTTTGAGCACATTGTTGGTCATTGTTTTACCTTAGCACTTTCATCTTTTGGGAAACTCGTCCCTGGTCATTTTTCGTGACATTGAGTCAGGTAAGGTCTGCGTCAGGTTGAGTTAAGAGTCAGGTCAGTTTTTGATGTCTGTCTCTTGCTACAAGATGAGGGTAACATGGAAGAACATTGTGCTGAAAGTGATTGAAGACATGTAAAAGTGCCTCAGGTTTGCTCTGCCATGAAAATAATAAACTCTCTTTAGCACTGAGCTATTTTCAAGCTGTATAATGTGACATATACTTCCATGCTGGTTCTTTCTACATTAGTGTCTGCTTTAAGATTAATTCACAAATGGCTCTTAACACAGAAACAAGAGAAAAAGCACAAATCTTTGCATCAAAGCTGTTTAGGACAGTGCATGCCAAGGCTGTTCCAGTTTCAGAGCTTAGTTTATGAATACGCGTCTTTTTGTTTCATGTTAACATATATGTTGCATGAATTTGTTGTGCTACTAAGCATCCCACTGGTGCTCTCATACTGTCCTTCCATCATACTTCTTTAGGTCCGGTTCCACATGTTGTTCAGTGCTTTTAAACATCTTAATCTATAAAAGATAACAGATAATGTTTTAAAACCAAACAAAAAGTTATTACTGTACAGATAAAGTTATTCAGAAACTGTATCGTGAAAGTGCTCAAATTGTTTCTGGAAAAAAAAGAACTAAGGAGTAGTGGGTGTGGACATACTTTGCCACTTAAATTTTTCTGCACATGTTGGCTGTAAGTTCTACGAACGTGTCCCTGTGTGCATGAGCGTGTATTCACTTCCTACACTGTGTAACAGACCTCCTACTGTGTGCCCCTGCCTACTGAGTACAGAGAAAGAAATTAGAAAAGATGCAATAAAAGAGAGGAGAGAAAGTGAGTAAGATGGCAGGAGAAAACCACATCAATCACGAACGCCTGTGCCACAGCCCACAGTTACTCCCTACAGCTCTGAGAGAATCTAGCCTCCCACAAATCATCCATCATTCGAACAAGCGCAACTGGTTTCACAGCTCTGCCGTGACTAATCCACATCACCAAGTTTGGGAATCACCAAACAAACCTGCCCACACTTTCCAAAGAGTGCTGACACTAAACATGACCTCCACCTCGCTGAAGAAAGTGCAGTTCTGTCAATAACCTTCATCTTATCGTCTCCAACTCCAGGTGAACTGCTTCTGTTCAGAGATTTTGTTGAGATGTGTCATCAAATGCTAAACTTTTTGTGACTCTTCATTTCTCCCACCAGCCTGGCCATATGCTGCAGTCGAACAGATGGGTCGATTACATATTCCTCCACACCACAAGAGGGCAAGAGTGGGGGAGGGGCATGAATCTGGTGTGACCGACCACACGATTTATTATCTTTGCGTAGTGTTAGATAAAACAAGAATTGGTCCGTACACTGTTTGACACTACAACATCTAAACCCCAAATGTGAAATAAAAAAAAACAAAAAAAAAGCTGTGCAGCATTATGTGGCTCCATCATAGTTGGGTGGTTGAGTAAAACAGCAGAGGTGATGTATAATGGTTTAATGATTTACAGTATGGATTGTAAATCCCTTTCAAATCTAAGTGGGATCTTCTATTTGTTTTTAAGTTTCCCACATGACCCTGAATTATCAACCGTACACATTACATATTTATATTACAGTTACAGTTTCTTATATCTAATGCTTTGGGCGATTGGAAAAAAAATTACACACTTCTCAGCACTAACAGCTTGCTGTATCAGTGCAGTGTGCTGGTGTAAAATGTGTTACATGCTGTTTCTGAATGTTAATGCACCCACAAACAGCCAGTGCAGAGCTCTTCAATAGCTTGACTGAAACATATTTAAAAACAAACATGGCAGCAATACGAGCTGATTACAGTACAGGAATAAAAACCACAGTAACATGAAGTAGAAATAAAAACACAAATTACGTCCTCTGTGATGGTGAAATGTATTATGAAAAACAAATGAACAGGTTGACCATAGACCTTTTGAGCATTTGGTAAGTAGGTGGTATTCGGTATGATTCAGGCTCTGGCATAGTCATTAGATACATGTGTGACTGTGCTGTGTGTGCTTGAGTGAGAATGAGGAGTAACTGTGTGCAAATGCATGTGTGTGTACGGTACAGCGCAGCACTTTACAGTGCATTACAGTACAGGGTGTGCAGTGCCAGAGGGTACAGGCATCTGTGTGTTGCTTCAGAGCCTTGAATCCTAGCTTTCCCAGTCAGGGCCAGCCAGCCCGTCGTCATCTGAGTCGGACTCTGGTGAAGCCTCCTTGATGCGGCGCAGTGCCTCATGGATGCTCCTGGTCAGGGGGTCGGTGGAGACTGGGAGCTCTCCCTTATCCTTCCTCTCTTTTCTTGGAACACGTCTCAGTTTGACTCCCTTTCGGATCTGAACCAGGATGCTGTTGGGGTCTTCATCACCCTTGGCAGGAGGCAGGGACCGTTGGTCAACCTTCCTCAGGTGGAAGCTGCCTCTCTTCAGAGAGGCCAGCACCTCATCCATGGGTGAACTCACTGCATACAGGAAGAGAAGAGGAAGACAGACTGTAATTGGCTGATGTAAACAGCTTCTCTAACAGAGCCTACCATGGTACTAAAAGGGTTCCAGTACCTCTTCTGCTGTGGGAGTCAAACTCTGGAATCTTCCTCAGCTTTTTCCGGGCGCTCACTAGTTGGCTGCTGTCAAAAAAGCGTGGAATAAATGGACCAAGTGGGGAGAGTGGAAGCTCCTCTGCTGCAGTCTTCCCATCACCCTTCTGACCATGCCTACCCGGGCTTCCAGAAGGCGACAACTCCTCCTTTGTTGGCAAAGGAGGTGGAGGGGGAGGTGGGGGAGGAGGGGAAATGGGGGATGCCAGTAGTGATGACAGAGAGCAGGGAGAGCAGGAAGAATCTGCAGGACTGGGCACAGGCAGCGGAGGAAGGGAGGCTGTGAGGGCCGTGACAGGCTGAGTGGTGAGTGTGGAGCTCGGACTGGGGTCCGTCTGCACGCTGGTACTGAGACACAGCGGCTGGCCTTGTGTCTGGACACAAAAAGAGTCAACACGTTCCTCCCTCTCACTCATTTCCACGCTCCTTCCACGCTCTCTTCTTCTTGCATGAGACACACGAAGTCGAGTGGATTTCAGAATCACCTGTCCTGGGTACCGCTGGAGAAACATAGAGACAGACAAAAGTCAATCAGTCCAGAAAACAATTGATGACAAGAGATATTTGCATATATAGGTGGACACATACCTGCTTGAAAGTGCGAAGTCTGTCCAGAGTTTTCTGTCTCTCCTGACTAACTCTGCTGCTCTTTCTCTCCTCATCTTCCTCTTCTTCATTTTTCAGCTTAAAAAAGTAAAAAAGTAAGAGGTTTAGAGGAGGGAGAGTTACTGACAATGCTTTACAGGTATACAGTCACATCATTATAAAACAATCATCTACCTGTAAAGCCTTGTGGGAGAAAGAGTCCTTGTGGATGGCTTGCTGTTTCTGCTGTTTCTGAGCATGGTTGGATACACAGATCTCCTGCGAGGAAGGCAAGAAAAATAAGACATCACCACACAGCAACATGCATACTGCCAACATTTTGACAACTGCTGCAATAAAACCTAGTAAATCAGTGTCATGTCACATAATTAAATATGCTATAATTTACAACAATCATCTGCAAGGGGCCTTTAATAGTTAAGGGGCATTTAAGATAACAGGTAGTTATAGTTCTACATTTTGTATAATCACATGGCAAAATCCATTATTATTACATATAATTACAGATGGTTAGAAATATAGTCATAATAAAAACTATACAATCAACTTCAAAAGCAGGCAAAGAGGCAACCCATATGAGAGAGTGACTAAAATGCATTGTTTAAGCCATTTTTTGATGATATATTGTATGCTTCTAGTTTAGGAAAAGAGCTAAAATGGACACATTTTCAGAAACGTCACTTCTGCTTGTAATACAAGATTTAGTAAAATGATGTGCACAATAAACAACCAGTTTACCATACTGACAATGCTCCTCAAGTATGCAGAATCTAAGATAACTTCATGTAAACAGAAGTGTTTGTACACACCCTCTTGTTCCTCAGATAAGAGCGCTTGGCAGTGATGCGCCCCCTTCTTGCCTCCAGCTGACGGGTGCTGACCTGAAGTCTCCGCAGCTCTTCCTTCTCTGCTGTATCATCCTCTGTAATATCATCTGCACTTTCAAAGGTGTCATAGTACACCACCTCATCCTGACGCTCTGAAAACACATGTAGATAAATGTAGAGACTTGGGTGGACAAAAAAGGTAGAGATCTTTCACATATTTTAACAGGGATTACACAAAACTAATGTATGAGTAATGTTGTGTAGCAAATTATGAAATGCAGTGTTTTGTTGGTGCTATCCTGGAGGCAAAATGTGTCCATAAGTAGAAAACAAATTCGGCCAAAATACCTGTCATCTGTCTGCGAATGCTGTCAAGTTGAGCAGTGAGGAGCAGCTCTTCACACTGTAGTATCTCAGCCTGTATGTCATACAGTTGGAGCTGGAGCTCATAGTATTGTGTCTCCATGTGGTCTAAGAGGACTATGGCATCCTCACTGCTACACAGACTCTGCATCTGAGGGGATGGGACAAAAAACAAGGTCACACAAGAACTGCATGTGGAAGAGAGTTTGTGTTAGTTCATGTGTTTTTCATATGGTATTGATTGTTACCACCACACCTCTTCTCGAAGAGTGTGTTTCCTCTGGTCCAAACAGATCTCCCTGGCTCTTTGAAGCTGCAGAGTTTCCTTAGCAACAGAGTAGCGGAGTCTCTCCATGCGCTCCACCGCCGCTGTCCATGAAGATTTACCAAACTTACGCTGGTCCACCTTCATACGCTCATACACTCCTATAGACAGAAACACACACACACACACACACACACACAAAGGTAATGTACTGTTGGCATAGAAACTTCCACAGTTAAAAAGTGATGTGTGCTCACGTAAAAATGAGTCACCAAAATGATCTGCTAACTTCTTCCTCAGGCACAGTGAGTGGGCATAACACCAACATATTTCTGTTTAATGTGATGTCTTCAGTCTCACAGGGGTGAAGTTTTATCACAATAATGTAGAGGGAGACATCTATTGGCTACAATTAGACATTACAACATCCTTCTTTCCACTTGAAACTTGCTAGATTTTTAATCTAATAAGTGTCAGATAATAAATGGACCAATCAGTAGCTGAGAAAAACTGGGATAAGCAGGGGCACATTGTAGAGTAACCCTGCACAGAGACAATCTGCTCTCAGAGCTGTCAGATCAATAGGCTGTCCTTGTTTCCTCCTGTCCCTGTCAAAGAACTGCCTCATTAATACCAAATCACATTAGCAGTGCCATTCAAAACCACACACAGGTCAATAGCAGACCAATGCTTCCACTATGTGTGAGTGTATGGATATTATTCAAAGTCACTCCTTGACACTGGCAGTGACAGCGTTGGCATACTGTACCTTTCTGGGCTCTGGCAGTAATCTCAAAGTATTTTACAGTAAACTCCTGGATGTTGAGGACTGCCTCCTGAGCTTTCTTCTGCCAGTCCAAGTCCTCTTTTTTTAGTGCTTCAATCCGCCTTGGGCCCAGGTAGTCATTCTCCATGGAAATCTATTGAGAGAGGATGAACCTACTTTTGTTAGCTTAGACTTAAAACAGCAACAGGTCAAAGTGAGGTAGTATGAAAAATATGAGTCCATTAAAAAGTCCAAACAGATATGAGATAAATGCTCTTTTATACATTTTACACAAAATATTTTAAATATATACACCATGGAATACAGTTTAAGGTATGCTAATATAAAAAAATGGCTAAAATTGATAAAATGCTTTTAGGTGAAGTAAAAAAGATGAAGTGTTGTAGTTTATGTGTGTAGAGTACAGCTAATGCAAATCACTGACACAGTAGGTTTAGTGGCACTCTCATGAAAAAATCTGTACCCACAAGATATCACTGTTTTTTTCTCATCAGAGATTCACTGGTAGGAACCCAAAAGATGACACATTACTGCCACTTAGTGGAAAGAGTGAATGGGCTTAACATAGAAAAAAAACAATTGGAAGTTTTTCATAATTATCATCACAACAACTGTGATTGTGTAGTGAATGTATTCTACACACGCTGTAGAGAAATGCAACTATCGTGTGACTTGACCTTGCTACAAAGTTACAGGACAAGTTTGTTGAGTGACCATTTAATCACAATGGTTTCACTATGGAAATTGGGCTTGGAGATGGAACTACACTCCCATAAGTACAAGCACTGACAATATGCACAGGTTACTATGTTCACACTCAAACACATGCATACACCTGTGAAGACACATTTTTTTCATACTCAATTTTTTTTTAACCATCTCATAAAATCATTGTAAGGAATTAAATATGCATTCTCACTATTTTTCCCCTGAGGAACAATGATGTAATTATAATTGTAACTTTTTATTTATTAAACTGTCAAGTCTAAAACATTGTAGCAGTACACACTTAGTTTATCTTTTAATCAGTGCATTACTGGACCATTTGAAGAGCGTTAACCATAATGGGAATATAGGTCTATATTAAATAAGAGATGTACGGGGGTAGAGAAAAAGGTGCATAATACAAAGGAGAGTAAGCAGCAGCACTTACTGGGTGACATCGCTGTCTAACCTCGATGCACATCAGTTCATACTGCAGTGCAGCAGTATCATTTACCACTGCTACTTCCTGCTGTCATGTTGCCAGAGCTCATCCCTTTGTTTTTTTTCTACATTCCTTTAAATAATGTACATTTGCTCATGTTAGCTTTACATCTGATGTGTTTGTTATTGTAAATCTTAGTGGATCAACCTTTAACCAAAAAATCTACCATTTAATTCTTTTTAGGATACACCGGGACTTATACAACTTAACTATTAGACTGATGCTTCTCCATGTCAACAAGCTACCTTATAATTATGTGTAGTGTTCATGACTGTCTTTGTGTATCTTAATTTGTTTATTTAAATAATTGCCTCTCGTGAAAATGTGCAAAGGGCATTCTAACAGTGGACTCCCGAATGTGCAATGATTTGATCAAATCAGGCTACTGCTGACTTCCTTTCAGTCAAGCCAGAAAACCCACAAGTTCTCCAACTATATCTTTTTGTTACCTTGTTGACAGTTCTTCTTTTTATTCTGATTTAAAAATATTTCTGTACACTTTAATGCTGTTTGAGTGTCTACAATTCTTTCCACAAATTTCAATCAGTTTCTTATGCGTGACTGAATAAAGTAGGTTATTAGGTTAGGTAGGTTATTTCAAGGACAGAAACAAAATTCAGAAATAAATTATAAAATTTTTTCGAGGAAAAACGAAAATTAATAAATTATCAGTATAGCCATGCTGTTTCTGACCTATAGACACCACAGCCTATAAATAGACCTGGAAACCCATATTCGGTCCGCCCTCTACAATCACAAAGATTCATGTGGTTCCATGGTGTAATGGTTAGCACTCTGGACTCTGAATCCAGCGATCCGAGTTCAAATCTCGGTGGAACCTGTGCTAGTGTACTTTTTTTGTCCTCCTCTCTTACACAGTCTCACAGAGACACAGTTGACATGCTAGTAAGCGACTTAAAAAACCACAACAGAAGAGAAAAACAGGAAGAGAACTGGCTATGGCAAAACAGTTGAGTAGTGAGGAAGTGATAAAAGGTGAAAGCAAACCACTAAATGTCAACTTTGACCTGATACTAATGATGGTAAGAGTTTGTAATTGTTACCGGGTTTAAAAGAAAATCTAAATACTACTAACTCAACAGGACAGAAGGACATCTGAAGTACTGCAAGGTGGAAGGTAAAGGATGTACCAGCATCCTTTTTTGGGGAAATTCTGTCAAGTTTGAGAAACCCATTCCCTTTCCATATCATTTTTTTTCCACTTTGACTACAACATCTACTTGATTTGCAGCACAAGTTTGTTGATTTGGTCTTGCAGCAAAGACGTTATGTGTCACAATTTCGGAGAAAGGAATTCCCTTTAACTAGGTATTCTATTTTACACAGTATTTAAATAGTTTCATTAAGAAAATAATGAATGGTAATAAAGTTTTATAAAAATTTTTGAACATGTGAAAATTATACTTAAAATTTACTGCTACATGAAGCTTAATGAAGCTTAATGAAGGACTTACAACACTTTGCCTCTTTGAAGGTGCTCGCCTTTTGAATTATCATTCTGCTATAGTGGAACCAGGTAGCTCTCTAACTTTGCACTCCATCTTTCCACTCCTACTGCATTCATGCTAATCCCTGTGTGTCAGCATCAATTTGTACCTCCAGGTAACCTACAGGGCCACACAAAACATGACTTATTCATGTCTCTGTTAGACTGCAGGAAATCGGAGATCCATGGGGACTCCATTCCAGCTCACAGTATGTCACTTTTCCTCTAACTGCCTCATCCCACATATGTTTCAGCCAATGTGGAAAAGGATGAAATTGACAGGATGATGTTCCCATTAAAGACTGGGAAAAGCTGTGTGTGTCTTTTTGTGTGTGTGTGTGTATATAAATGTATATAAGTCTGTCTGCTGCTGTATTGACAGATGTTATGTTGTAATGTGACACTGAAGTCTTTTTATTACTGACTTGCTATGTATGAGTCAGTGGGCTAAATATAAATGTGCCATCAGCACTGAAATAACTGAACAAAGCCTTTTCATCATGTTTCCATCCACCAGCCTCCATTTTCTCTTTGTAATTAAGACGCATCTCAGCACAGTCCCATTGCTTTACTAACAACAAGGCGTTTTAACAGAATATACAAGAGAATCCACTTTTCCGAATACATCACAGTCAGATATGCACATACACTAACATGCACACACACAGTGGACCCTATTTTAGGAGACACAAGCAATACCAACGACCATCCATTGTGTTTTATGACTACTCCATGATGGTGCTGTCAGAGAATTACAAAATATATTCCTCAATCAAGGCCCACTCATGTAGTAGTCTGTTTCCCACATATGCTAGTTAAGCATAGCATCTGAGTATCTCCCTTGAGTCAGACAAATGGTTCACATGGTCTATGATATTTGGGTCAAACCAGAACCATCACATTTTTTTAGTTGTGTTTGTCATGAGAAAAACTGCATTACTATATGTAGCCATTACTATAAACGATTTTTTACTACTGCAATTAACTGGCCATTTGTGTGTGTAAACTTGTCAGTAGGGAATTGTGACTCAAAAGGTTGGGCATGCTTGGCAGAATGTCAAGAAAGATTTGGTGAATTAGTTGGTCAATGAATTTTGGCTTTAAAAAGATGGATTTTATTGGACGATTATAAGCTGTTACTAATTCTTTTGCACACATAAATTGCAAACTGTAAATGATGTTACCTTGATCTGCTGTCTGCGTAGCATTGCTAGTTCTCTCATGTCTCTAAAAGGCTGCAGCAGATACTGGTAGAGCTGTGTGGAGGCCTCCAGCAGGCCTCCATAGGCCTGATCTTCGTCCTCATATAGTGCCAACAGCTCTACCATGCTGTCCATGGTCTTGTGCCTCTCCAGCAGCTGCATCACATGCAAACACAAGAAGTTCATTTTATTATGGTCAACGGACAAAAAAAATGCTTTTAATATAAAACCACAGTCGCTTTCAAACTCTATGTAAGACATTGTTAATATGGTATTTTCAATTATCTTACAAAGTGAAGCTTGGAAACTAGCTTTCAATAAGGACCAAACAAACAAACAAACAAATCAACAAAAAAACTTAAAAGACAATTGGAAGCACTTATAGACACAGAGGTTTAAGTTTTCAATGACATAAAAATACAGATACTTCTCTTTCTTTTAAACTAATGTTGGGATGTTCTATTGAGGTCATGTGTGCAGCCCTGAGTCAGTCTATCACAAGCGAACAAAGTCAGAAGAACATGTTGCAACTATGTCTTTTCGTGTCAGTCAGCAGTGAGTGGAAATTTGCACTGTGAGACTAAAAGGATGCTTTGCGCAACTATAAATAATATGGGTATATCTGAGCGCAGTGTCAGTGCACAGACAATGGCTGACTGAGCAGAGTCTGTTCTGCTGCTGGGAATGAGATCAATACTCACATTTTTGCCAGACTGAACAATTCTGTAGGCTACCAGCAAGCACTGAAATAGCCATTAACTCTGCCCTCAAATGGAGTGAGAGGATCAATAGGCCAGTCTATGTGTGTGTGTATCTGTGTGACACAACAAACTTTGACTGTGTTTGAATGAACTACAGAGCATTTACTACTGAATAACATGAGTAGCTCTTCTTCCATCTTCAGGTAGAATGCACATGGATGCAAAAAATAAAATCTGTAAAGCATCAGACATTTATTAAAACAACTGGTGCAAAGCATCTTGGGCTCGATAGCACATATTCTGTGAGTGTGATGGCTCTGCTGCTTGATGTTATTTGGCTCAGGAAGGTCAGTAAGGCAAAGCTTCCTGTGTCTGGTTTTCTGTCTGTTTATTCTGAGTGTGTGTGCATGTCTCTGAGCTGTGAAAATGGAAGTGGGTGTGGGACTGACTGGGTAGAATAACATGTGGGTGATCTGTCTATGCTACTTGCATTTTTTTTTAAAAAGCAGAGCATGGAGGAAACGCCTCAGCCATAGAATCATTATATAAATGCAGCAGTATGTTTTTTTTGTTTGTTTGATTTCTTTCTTTTGCAAAGACAGTAAACAGATAAGCAGGTATCACATCTATTAAACTGTCATCTTTGCTGGAGTCATGAACAGTACAAGCTAAAAATAAAGTTTTTTTTTCAATTTATCTTTAATTGTGATAAATTAAAAATATCAAAATAGTATGTAAAACTATGATTAAAGCTGCAACTATTCTTTGAGTTTACTCTATGCAGCTCAGGTCATGCAGGATATCTGAATGCAGCATTTACAATGAATGTGTGTCTTATTGAGAATTACTTACACTAAAATGGCAGTTTCTTCATCAAAACTAAATGTATTTGAAAGATATTTATTCTATTAATACAGGTGACTATAAAAATTGATGTACCAGGCAGTTTTATGGCCAGGTCAAGTTCAATGCTGTGATGCTAACAATCTCAAGCTCCTCCATTAATTCACTCTGACCTGGTCTCTCAGAGGCCCTCTTGCACTACCGTGCTTCATAAGTCAAGGCTACATTAAACTAACACTATTGATCGGTAGGACGATGTAAGAGCCAGTGAGTATCAACATAATGTCTGTTTATATTAAGAGGAGTTAATCAATCACTAGCTGCTGCTAGTATGAAAGATGAGCAGGCCTGGAGCGTGTATGTTGTCTGGAATATGTCTCCACTGTGTCAAGTCAGATTCGTATAGAAAGAGAACAACTGAGTATTGGTTTTATGTTTGATTAAATTACAGACACACAGACGAGTTTAACAGAAATGTTTATTAACATCACTGCAGTGCCTGTTCAAATTGTTTCTGTTTGGAACGGCTGATTGTTTTGCCTCTGGCAGCAGCTCCAGACCCACAGGTTTCGATTTATCCATGTGCCACCAGTGTTTTTCTTTTTGAGCTTCATAAACAGCACAGTTATATTAAAATATATCACTATTTTAAGAGATTTTAAACTCCAGGGTTACCCATCTCTAGATTGTTCTGAAGCAGTTGTAGACGCATATATCTAAAAGTGTGGGTCTCACCTTTTCTCTACATGTAAGCCAGCTGTTGTTTACATTTACACGCGCAGGGTGATATTTCCCTTAGTTTTTTAAACCTGTTTTCAAGTACATGAAAAGCAGCAAAATTCTTTTCTTCAATTCCTTATTATCAGAATAATAACAAAAAAGAAAAAGAGAAAGAAATTATATTGCACAACATCTGTTATTACAGTAAGTGACTTGATTTCATTAAAATTTGAAGTATAGTGTGTGTTACTTGAGTCTTCATCTATAAATAATCAAGAAAGGCCCACTGAAAATGGTGACACTCTGCATTATAAAGACACTGCAACTCAGTGTTGATGGTAGTTGGAGTCATGGTAGCATCCAGCCCTGTTTGGGACTTTCATCCACTGTGTGGGAGACATTCCCAGATGATTCCATAGAAAAGCTCAGGGAAGCATCTATGAACTGCTTTTTAATGAAGGTGGGGTAGTTTACCAGACATATATTTGACAAATAGAGCAGTCTTCATCCTTAAAAGTCTTCTCTCTTGTAAATCTGAAAAAATGTTCTTAAGACTCCTGAAAAAAACATCAGTCTAATCTTTATGTCACTTGTTAAAGTTTTGTTTTCGAATGTAGAGCAGGCCACTTTGGCCATTGGTTCAAAAAACAACATCTACCAAGTACAGTTCTCACTAAACATCAAGAAATAGAGGGTGCTTTCCAACTTACATCCTCAGGAGGTAGTAAGGAACCAATTTCAGCTTAGCTATAATGTGGCGAGGAAGATGCCCCATTAGAAAATGTCCTCAAATCAGCGACACAAAAGTAAGCTTTGTGTTTTATCAGATGTGTTCTGAAGACAATATTTTGGGTTTTACGGGAGAAAAGTTTTCAGGTATTAGGGCTAACTGCATACTTTGAAACATGCATGTCTGGTTAATCACTGTACCCCCACTGAAGAGCAATGCAAAGCCACTCTCATTAGTTGCTGTATCACTGAGAACAGATGAAGATGGAGATGACTCTGCACATAACACCAACAGGTTAATTCTAACAGGAAAGAAGTGCTTGAAGTATGTGAGTGAGAGTAAGGGACATGCATTACTCACGCTGTGGGGACTCACACTCACACAAGTCCTTAGTATGTAAGTGATTAGATTTTAGACTTGGACTTGGGTTAAGATTAGAGGTGAGGTTAGGTTTAGGTTAAGTGAGGGTAAGGGATATGGTTAGGAAAGTAGTGATTATGGTAAGTCTCCAGGAAATTAATGAAACAAGTCTATGTAATGTCCCCAGAAGTGAAGAAACATGACTGTCTGTGTGTGTGTATGTGTGCGCTTGTGTATGTGTGTGCATACATGTGTGCATACTTGAGTCCCTCAGCTGTGTAAGACAGCAGACAGCAGCCATGCTGAGGATAATATACTCTACAAAGCAATTACCTAATTTTACAAATTCATCCATATAAGTTAAGCTCTCAGACTAGTTACCCTACTGTATTCTCAGGATACTTCTTTCAATTGAATAAAATACTAATGAAAAAACTTAACCTCTTAACTGTGCAACTGTTTAAGGATATGTCTGTTTAATTCTGTATTATGGTAATGGAGGTTTGATTGTGGGTTGCCCTGTTTCATACTGCATCATCAGTCGGCTTCTTTTTCTCACAGGCCTCAATTCCTTTCATGCCATAACTTTTTAATGTGTGATATCTACAAGTTAGCTTTTATTGCTAGGTTTACCTTATAAAGTCTACATGATGATCCTGCAATAATTTAGATGGTTTACATATACCAATAAAAAGACGCCAATGTACACAAAGATTAGAGAGACCTCTGCGGAGCTTCCTGACTCATTGTGACTCATTTTTTTTATAAGTGATTATGAGAGATGCATCAACTTGATGGCCCAAACGTCATTGCACAATATTGTAATTCATTCATTTTTGTAGACCCTCTCTGTGTATGTATGCATTGTTTGGGGCTAGTGTCAGTGTAGTGGGATTATAACCCTAAAATAGGTCACTGCAATTGGTCAATACAGACAGAAAAGATTGCGTTATGGTGACTATGTAAATGTTACAGACAAAAATATGCAGAGACCACGCTAATAGATAAAATGCAGATAATGCCATAGAGATATAGTTGGGGGATCACAAAAACTCTCACCTCTTGCAGATGTTTTGTTGCACGGTTGAGCGCCTCTTCGTACCCGGACTGCCTCAGCTCGCTCAGGCTCTCATAGTACTCATCTGGGTCGTCGTTTTCCGTGAACAGAACCTGCGAAAGGATCTTCCATCCGCACGTATCGAGCGCATGGCCAAGGTACACCTGTAAACTGTAGCAAAGCTCATCCATTTCAGTCTCTGGTACTTCCGCGGGACCAAACAGCACCGTCCACATCCCGGCTGGTTCCTCCGGAAACACCGGGAGGCAGGGCTCCAGGTCCGAGTTCACCGAGCACAGTTGCTGGTGGATTGCCCGGAGGTCCTGGAAGGAGAAGAGTCCGGCCCAGCTGCAGTCCTCCCTGCTCAGACTGTCCAGTTCCTCCAGGTCCAGGCTGTCCAGTGATGGGGACAGTTGGTCCTCTCTCAGTGATTTTAACACCTCAATATCAGGACTTACGGGAGATGCTGCAGATTTAATCACAGTTTGAATTTTGACAGGACTTGGTTTTGTTGCTATCATGGACTTGGTTTTAGGGCTGCAGCCTCTGTCCACAGCCTCCTTGGCTCCTTTGCTTAGGCTCCTAGATACTTTATCCCTGACGGGACTTTCGGGCCATTTTGTTTTGTCCCCATCCAGGCTGGCCGCCTCAAACAGAGGGTCCCTACCAAAGCTTCTCCTCTGCACCGTCCTGTTGTGACACGTAATGGCAAATTTACCCTCCACCTCATTCCAGGCGACGATAAATACAAATTTATGCTTCTCCTTCTCTTCAAACGCATTTGGGCGGACGGCTACCCACCCCGACTCCAAATTATCCTCCATTGTGAAGGACATCTCTGTCAAGTGATGAAACAAAAATAATATCCTTGCTCACGCCAACAAGACCTCGGTCGCCACTGATTAAAGGTCGGATGTAGCGTGGTAAAACAGTGTCTTAATCTAGGCTATGTTGTTAATACAGCATTTACAACAACTGTTTTCTCACCGAGGATATTTTGCCTGAAGGGCTATCCTCCTTCGCTCAAGCGGATGAATTTGGAGCAGCGCGATGTCATTTCCCATCTCTGGCCCACCTGCTTTAAACTCGGATGTCTGCCTATCCCAACCTCCAGACACAGAGCTGTGAGATTAGCTTTCCGACCAAACAAGACTCGACTCTTGCACACAGCATGCGACAGTGTGTTCAGCAGGTCCAGCGGTCGATGTCAGCTGCGGTCCGTTATTCTCGATCTCTCGGCTCCAGTCCTCCCTTCTCATTATGAAGTACCAGCTGGATCCAAAAACAGCGGCGTACATCGTTCAAATGCAACAGACTGAGACCATGATTAAGTGTGGCAAGCGGATTCATCCAACTGCGGTGTCCACAGGCAGGTTAGCATCGTCTTCAAACTCATAACATTGCCATGTTTTCTTCATCGTTTGCCCAGCAAGAGCACATACGCAAAAAATGATGCTAACTTAAAGTGCTGAGAATAATATCGGAATTTTAAGGTGACAATAATAAAGCCTAACAAATGATCAATACGTTTTTTAATTTGTACCAGTTGTTTCAAATTTTAAATGCTACTGTGATAGTCCATTTAGTATAACATGTAATGGGAAGTTAATCTTAGTCAGAATTTAGGTTGCGTTTTTTTAAATATTAAGTAAAGCATATGGAGATTGTTTTGGCTGTGTGAACACAAAAGTCCGAGGAGTATTTAAAGGCAACGTCAGAATCTCAACTTGAGTAGGGCACGTAAGGACGTGCTGACGTCGTAGGCTGAGCAATGTAGAGCCGTGTAGGACAGTGTAGGATGCTGCATCGAGAAGAGTGTGCAAACTCTCAAAAAATAGTCGTATTATTTGAATGCATAGTTAAAAAAATTAAAAAGTAGATTTTTATCAATATACAATATATTTGCTCCATGTTTGCTGAAAAGCCAACTATTTCATGAATGCCGGAATCTAGGGACATACCAATTGTACTAACGTGATGTGATGGGGCTATTTCATGTGCTTTTACATAGCTGTAGTGCCTAAAGCCCTGACATAATGGAGGTAAAACTGTTTTACCGTTCATTATAAAGAAAATGCATTTTTAAACTTCTTGTATGATCAAAAAAAGTTTTAATAAGCAATAAAGTAATCCTTAAAATATGAGAAAAATGCAGTACAAATTTGGTCATGAAGTTGCAACAAAGGCATATCCACAAGATGCCTTTAGCCATCTGGTTAGTTGCAGTGAGAGAGCTGTTGGGTTCTCGTTGTTTACATATACTCACTGGACTGTTTCAGAGGACAGGAATGGAAAATAGTGTTCCCCTTTAATGGTCACAGCCTTGAAACAGATGAAAGTCAATCCCTCACCAGGGTGCATCACTTCTAATGATGCTAGAGGAAATGCGAAATGGGTTCCAACAGTGTTTGTCTCTGTTGTGATTAGCCACATCTTAAACATTTATGTTGTCCACTGGAAACTCTAAAAACATCTTAATACTGACATGTGACCGTTTGGCATTAGAAGTATTGCAAGTAATATACTGTCTTTTAGAGTAACTGAATCTGTGCAGAAAGACCCTATCTGCACCTGGATGCTTACACACACACTCACCTGCACTACATGGGCCTTACTTTGTCATACACCCAGCTGTTACTTCTATATCTATATCTATATCTTATGTATTAACCCTGTACATATCTGCACTTACTTCTTTGTGCACTTTTGGTTAGATGAGAATTTCATAATCTCAGAACTTGCACTATGTGCTGCTACACTAAAGTTAAATCTAAAATACTTTTTTCTGCTCTCTGTCTTTTTTTAAAGTTGTTGTGAATGTGTTAATTCAGATGGTTCAGCCCCTTTTGGCCTCCACACCTCACCCAGCCTTTATTTATTGGCTCATAAAAACCCTCCAAGGTGAGCCTCCACTGGTTTTGACATATTTGTTTCTTATAGCTGAGTAACATAGAAGTGTTCGTACAAAAGGTAAATTGACAAGCAGGTACGCCGTTGCAAAATGTATACTTTTTTTTACACAATTATTGCCTTTATTACTTTACTATTTCATAACCTTTCTCCTCACTTGACCTGTTTTTTCTCCTGATTATGTGAGCTTTTATCATCTTACTGTGGCCATAAACTATCACCTTACCTAACTTTTACCCACATTCAGGTTAATAAGTGACACACACACACAGTGGTGGAGAAAGGTTGAACAAATTATTACAACTTTGTAAACTGTTTGGTAGTTTAATGCACAGCGATGCACTCTATTCTATGAGGTCATCATTATGTTAGTTTATTTTACAAAGAAGGAAAAATCTTCTAAAATGAGAAAAGACAGCTTCTTTCTCTTCTTAAAAAAACTGTATTCAAAATCACAGAATGTGAAGATCTGCAGTTTTCAATGGACAGGAAGAGTATTAGAAAATGCACTCTGTAAAGTACCTATCTACTAAAACTTCCTGTCAAATGTAAAAAAGGTATTTAAGTAAAAGTACAAAGTTGCATAAAATTAAAAAATAATTATAAACACTTATCTACAATTACATTGAATTTGAACTCAAGTACAGTGCATTAATGTAAGTGCTTTAATTGCTTCCAGCAATGGTGGTCCACTGATAATGGTTACACATGAAAAACACCTAGCCAACTTTTGGGCAAAGTGGGAAAGAAGGTTTTGCTCTGTGCATTCAAAATTGTTCAAGTTTAACTGTCTTGTAATTCAGTAAAACTTTCTTATAGATATTCACTACAATATGCATGTAGCATATACACAGATAGAAACTGACAAATTTCAGCAATTTAACAACAATAATAGCTTGTGAGGATTTTTCACATGATACGTTTATAGATGGTACGGTTAATAGAAAAGTGTGTTTTAGTGTCAAATTTGTTATTAATTTAAGAGATAGTATTCAGTTTTAAGAAAAAATATCTGATCAGCTGTTTAAAGAACATAGCGTGTTATTGATTAAAAGCACGGTATTCTGACAGCTGTCCAGTGAAGATAAGTGATTGTGTTGATATGTTCTCTCCCTGTTCGGGCTGCCGATCCTTCCTTTTATTCATCAGCTGGTTTTGCCATGGAGGGGCAATAGGGACGTCCAGTAGCAGGCAAAAGGTTTTCCCAGTACTCTCGACGAGCCCTAAAACAAACATGGTTGTTTAGTTTGTTGTACATCAATGCCTCTACAAAGCACACATGTATTACATACAGTAAATATTAGTTTTTTAAATTTCCACTTTGTACTGTTTTCTGCCTGTTTCTGCTCTGCCTCACCTGGCTCTGACCCAGGGTTTGGTGTGCATCTCCAGAGCAGCTCCCCAGAGTCCATGCTTCTCTGAAGCAGGTGGGAGGAATCCTCTCTCTGCAGCCAGCTCCTCTGCTATAGCTCTGATATGGTAGGCCTCAAATCCACAGCAGCCACCAATGTAGCGAATTCCAGCGTTGTAAGCCTCTCTGGCGTACTTCTGGACATCCCAGCGGGTAATTGATCTGGTCTCCAGTGCTGAGAGGAGAGCTCAATATTAAAATCTTGGCATACTTTACATGGTTACACTTTCATAAATTTGCAAAATGAAGGCTGCAAAACAAAACTTACAATTTACTGAACCAAACTTTTTGCTTTATTTTAGATAGAAGAAAATACTGACCGAAAGGGAACTCAGGTAGACTGAGGTATCCACTGTGGTTGCATTCAGGTGTGAGAAAGCCCAGTGGCTGGACCATGAGATGGGCTTTGAGACCAGCCTTCTCTAATCCCTCTTTCATCAACTTTACTGTACGAACGCCCGTCAGAGGGTCCAGGTGGCAGTTTATCCCAACAATGTCAGCTCCTGCACATGAACGCATACACATAAAACATATGCAGATTACACAGCTGAAACATATTAGACTTTTGGACGAGAAGAACCACAACACAAAAGGTCAGTGTACCAGCTTTAACCAGCCTGACAGCACAGTCTCCAGGTGGGACTCCATTCATATCCCCCTGAGGGGAGATACACAGTGTTGCAGCCACTGTTTTACCGCTGGTCTTCAGCACCTCCACTGCCCATGCTGCCTCCTCCACATGTTCAAAAAACTGCAGAGAAAATATGCTTTAGAAAAATAAAGCTTGTTAAGAAAAGAAAACTCTGAAAAAATAATTCTGTACAACTGGGGAGTTACTTTCACAATATATTTTTTTTTACCATTACTGGGTCATTTGATATATTGCTTGGATCAGATCTACTTTTTATTGCACATTTAGGCACATTAAAATTGGTTTTCGACAAATGATCTTCTTGCTAAAGCTATACCTCTGCTATTAAGAAATCAATGTCCTTTTTGAGGAAGTCATCCATCTGTTTCTTAAAGATGGCCTTGACCTCAGTCTCACTGTGACTCTTTACATAGCAGGGAGTCTGAGACACGCCTCCAGCAACCAATGCACCACCCTCATTGGCAACCTCCCTGGCAAGATTACAGGCTGCATCATTGATCTGGGCACCCTGGATTAGACAAGAACAGATTAGAGTGCTATCAGACTGATATGAGGACAATTTTCATCTTGTAACTTAATCAGATTAATAGTTTTATTAGACTGTCTTATGTGGTTAGTGAGGTTTAGTGATGTTTTATACTGACGGTGATATTGGGGACATTGCCGCTTATCTCCAGCTTGTCCTCACTGCAGTAGAAGGTGAATGTCTGAATCACATTGGCTCCTGCTCTAAGAAACTCCCTGTGCAGCTGACGCACTGGCAGAGTAAACCAAACGAGATAGAGATGAGAGAGAAGTGGTTTATTTGAAAACCAAAAGGTAGACAGATTCTGCATGGTTTGAAAAAAAGGCTTAATAAGAGTTGACTCTATTTTGGTAAGAAATGATGGATTTAGGACTGGTTTCTTTGTAATATGTGGCATGGGCACGACTGAATTAGCAACCATGCTAAATGAGTGTCTCCAGTGTCCAATATATACTGCATTGCCAATGGGCTTCAGTAACTTGATCAATGGCCAATTTTTTAACTGCTAATTTCAAACAGTTATTGCTAATTTTGTTTAATGTTTAATTTTTTATTGTGCATTCATGGTGCATATTCCTTAAAAGTATTTAGTCATTATTTAACAAACTAACTGACCAACAGAAACCACAGGACTGAGTGGTAGCCAATAACTTCTCAACAAGACTACTGGTTGTTCTCTAGGAGTATAAAGACATAATGAGGCTGCCATTTATGGTCTGTTGTTTGGACTTTAAGGGAAACTTGAAGGCAACAGATTAGATAAAATGCACAGGGGTTATATAGGTGAGGTGTGGTGTGGGACATATTTTTGACCTGGGTCACCTAAATGGTTTGTATAAATTATACCTGCTTCAGGATGTTCGACAGCTGCTTCAGGCGTCCAGTGTCCAGCCTTCACATAACCTCTCCGCTCCAGTTGAATCACATAACCTCCATCTCCTACAACCACCTCCCCAGCATTAAGTCTCTCCAAAATGCCCTGAAAAAAGACACAGATATTTACTAACTTAGTCAAAGCATACTTGCCTAAACTGGTAAGCAAAAATGTCCCCTCAGGACTTAAGACTCAAACACACTTGGAAAACAGGTAATTCAGGTATGAAGTGCCTCACACAGTCATGATGAACTCATCTGCAAATTTAAAGTAAATGTTATTCAAATAAGATTTATCCTGCAATTAATTTAAGACTCATACTGTGTTGTGCATACGTGGCTAAAAAGCTCAAACAAAATAATGCATTCTTATTTAAAATGCATCCTCAATAAGTAAACCAAGGTGTTAAACAGTTGTCAACATTGTCACGTTGTAACCTCTGCTTAACTGCTTACCAGCCAATTAAATGATTTTTTAAGCTGTCAGTAGTTGGAGAAGTTGTAAGATTTTGTACTGAGTACACTAAAAATAGCAATAACATAGTTTAGAAATACTCTGTTACAAGTAAAAGTCTTACGTATTACTTGAAGAAAACGTAGGTGCAAGTACTCATTAAGCATTTTTCAGAAAATATTACTACACCTCTGTGATTTATTTTTATTTGCCAAGTTCATATTACATCACCGGATGATACTTTTACATTACTACATAGTGTCATTATTGTTCGTTTACAGCTGTTTACAGCTCGTAAAAGTATGACTAAGTTTAACTACTTTAGCTATATGCGACTGGGTAGTTTATGTTCTGTCATAATCTATTCGCTGATTTAAGTGTAATACTTTTGATAATGACCCAGATATCACCTCCTAAATCTGATGATTAAGGTAAAAAAAAAAAAACTGCAATGTGTCTAACATCATTGGCTTTGGTGCACCTTGAAAGATTTTAAACAATATTTGCATTGAATTGTCCTCTCGGAAGTAGCACTTGAGGTCAACAATCTTCAAGGACTCAACCTACCTGCTCGGATCTAAACATGAGATAACATTTCTGTGACTTACCTTTCTCTTGTTTTCCATCGCTGACATGTTCTGGTTGGCTTGCAAACTTGAGTGAGTGGGTTAAGCTATAAAACACATTCTCATGATCCCAACTCGTCCAATAGTGACGTTTTTGTCACGCCCCCTTGGCGTCTCATTACAGTCGAACAAGGTAGGACTATTAATGACCATTTGTGCGATCGACAGTCTTCCAGCCAGGTTAACGCTGTGAATCAGGCAGTTGGTTGGGTTTATGCGCCAACACCACTTGGTTACTTATCAGTAGCTCATGACCTAGAAATTAGATCGAGTTGGCAGTATTCATGATCCTAACACCCCCCCCCCCTTCCCGCCCCCATGTCCAACAATTTGTCACTCATACTATTTCTGTTCCTTCTCCCTCTGACTTTAGTCAAAATATCATCGAATGCAATTGTATAAAAGCTATAAATATTAATGTAAGTAAAAACAACGATTTAGAAACTGTGACACTAAGGCTTACGCAATTTAGGCAACATGAAAAAAACAGCGAGGGTGACTAATCAATTAAATCAAATGACAAATGTAGCTTCTCGCTCTTTCAGTTAACGATATCAGTGGTTCTTCAGTAGTTTTTTCAATTATTTAAATAAATTAGTAGCCTAAATGTTTTGCTCCAGAAAACATACATCTATGTGAAATTTCATGTAAAGCTTAGACAGTTCATTAAGCAATAAGTCCACTTCACTTGCTAAACCTAATACCCTACATACAATAACCAAAATAGAGCAGAGTATTTTTTGTAATAAAACAGAAATGTTAGAAAAACAAAAGAAATTTCTTTTTTATTCCTTAATAGAAAATATTGAGCAACAGATTACAAAAATCAGTCAACAAATACGGTTTCCCAATAAAGAGTTTTTTTTAAAAACCAAAAGTTCTGTTAACATGTAAAATGGCAAATCTGTTTTTGTGTTATTCGTTAATAGGTTATGGATAATGTCTACAGTTACAGAAAAAAAGAAAGTGAAGTGGCTAACTTAAAACAACAATGGTGTTTTAACACTGTATAGTAGAAAGACATTCTGCTTATTTAAATTCAGTAAAAATAAAGAAACTAAACCACTGAGTTTTAATTTGGCTGAAAAGATTCTTCATTGGCATACTGTACATTTCAAAATTGGATATGTGATCAGACACAAAGAATACAGCAAACTGTAAAACAAAACAAGAGTGGAGGAGATAATGTTGGCATGCTGGATTCAAGCTTTTTTTCCATACTCATCAACTGGTGTGGACATTGAGGGGCAATAGGGACGTCCAGTAGCAGGCAAAAGGTTTTCCCAGTACTCTCGACGAGCCCTAAAACAAATTTTGATAGATAAGCTTAGTGTAAATAAACACTTTTGTAAAGCAGGATCACACATTTTCAGTCTCTGCTGTTTGCCTCCTTTGTTATTACTCTCACTATGCCACGGTGGATACCTAATGTTTTCAGTCTTTTGTTAAACTGTTTAGTGCAGTTTAATTTTTAATGTTATAGCTGTGTTTCTGCTCTGCCTCACCTGGCTCTGACCCAGGGTTTGGTGTGCATCTCCAGAGCAGCTCCCCAGAGTCCATGCT
>JAPZDV010000022.1:20950960-20981434 GCA_029814665.1 Acanthurus lineatus
TTTAGTCCGTCAAGTATTTTGTTTACTAAGTAACGCTGTTGCCAGGGCCAGGTTTTGCTTTCTTTCTGTATTTTAAATAAAATATGGAAAATTAGCTCTACAAAGCAATCAAGCTTTATTTCTAGAATTATCAATACGACTGTTATTTTACTAACTTAAAGATATTTTATGGGTTTTTGCACAATAATGTTTTGATCCCAGGTTTCACTCCCTAATATACATTTTTTTTTGAGAAGGTGACTCCTTTGACAAGACATTGTAATGAAATGTCACATATTGTCTCGAGCTTATTTCTGCCAAATCCCCTCGCCTGGAAAAAAAAGATAGTCTATAGAAGATGAAGCAGATGGAGTCTAATTGTTATATCAAAATTGCTATACTCTTAAATATTACACATACCCAGTACACAGTGGTCATTCCTGTCTGTTGTAGGGATCATGTTCAACACCGGCATCGGCCAGCACATCCTGAAGAATCCACTGATTGTCAATGGGATCATTGAGAAGGTAAGCTGTTGTAGTGCACTCAGGTACTATACGTTAATGTATGGTTGAGTTTGTGACACATACACACTCACACTCACACTCAAACATCCTCCAAACAAAGACCACACACTAGTAGGTAAGATGCACAGTGTTTCTAAGCCGTGCTTGTGGCTGCGATCTTCAGGCTGCTCTGAGGCCGACAGATGTGGTTCTGGAGGTGGGACCAGGAACTGGTAACATGACCGTGAAACTGCTGGAAAAAGCTAAGAAAGTAAGAGCATCTTGAGGTGTTTTTCAATTTACTACTTTTTGTGAACACATTTGAAACTACATATTTGCAACTAAAATGTCTAATTTTATATGTTTTGGGAAAGTTACCACTATTAAATCATTGCCAAAGTTCAGCTGTAACTGAAATGAGTATTTTTCAGGTGGTGGCCTGTGAGTTGGACTGCAGATTGGTGGCTGAACTTCAGAAAAGAGTACAGTGCACGTGAGTGGAGTCAGCAGTTCTGTGCCACCGCTTAAATTTCCATACTGTGTTCAGTTACATAAAACTTAAATACTTGATCTGATGATAGGACATTGTGTTTTCCAACAGACCCATGCAAACAAAACTTCAAATATTAGTCGGAGATGTGCTGAAAACAGATCTGCCGTTCTTTGACGTCTGTGTGGCTAATTTACCTTACCAGGTAAACCATGTCTCCTCCACACGACACTCAGTTGATTACAAGTCATTCAATGCTCTCCACTCAAGCTTAACATCACTTGATTTTACAGATTTCGTCACCGTTTGTCTTCAAGCTTCTGCTGCATCGACCTTTCTTCAGGTAAGAAACAACCAGAGAGACACAGATTTCGTATGTTGAGTGAGTCATATGTTCCTGTAAAAATACCTTCACATAGGAGGATAATCTGCACACTTTGGGTCAGAGTTTTTCCTCTTTAGAGGTTGAACTGTTTAAACGCTCATCAGTGTGAGAAGTTCACAGGGGTGTTCTTGATGTTGCCAGCTAGATTGGAGTCTTCTTGATTTTGAATCAGTTATTGTTTTTTGGTGCAGAACATAGCCTGCATAAGTTTAATTGGCTGCCTTAATGTTCGTATTCTCTTAAATCACATTTGGTCAAGCAAGTTTCTGTGAGCTTCTACAGTCCTTGAATCCCCACTTCAAAAACCTTTTGTGCTATTACCAGTTTTGTTTATGGTCCAGTGCCTTGTCTCACTTGTCTTCTGTGTGCGTCTTAAAGATTAAATTATTAAAAATCCATCACATCTCTCATTTTGTCTGTTGTCTCTCGCATTTTTAAAATGAGCTAAGATGAAAAAGTTCTTAAGTGTTCACCAGGTGTGATGCATTGAGCACTTTGTTTGTGTTGTACTGTTTGTTCAGGTGTGCCGTGTTGATGTTCCAAAGAGAGTTCGCCATGCGACTGGTTGCAGCACCTGGAGACAAGCTGTACTGCAGGCTGTCCATCAACACACAGCTACTGGCTCGGGTCGACCATCTCATGAAGGTCAGTGTGCAGAGTCTGATAATAGCTCTTTGGACACCACAACATCATGACGTTGTCTTTAGATAGTTTGTCATCAAGAATCTCAGGAATTTTCCTCTGTTGATGTATCCTCCTCCATCAGGTAGGGAAGAATAATTTCCGTCCTCCACCAAAAGTCGAGTCAAGTGTCGTCAGGATTGAACCAAAAAATCCTCCTCCTCCAGTTAACTTCCAGGTGAGGTTTAACTTTATGAATAGCCTATGCTGTTAGAATGCAGCTGTTCCAGGCAGGAAATTAATTGTAGATATTTTTTTTTGTCCACTTAAGGAGTGGGATGGCCTGGTCAGGATAGCCTTTGTAAGGAAAAACAAAACCCTCAGTGCAGCTTTCAAGTGAGTACCTGCCGTCTGCAAATGCTGTCACCTTTATCATCATCTATGTGTTATTAAAAAAATTTGGGGAAAAACTTAATCATGTTATTTTATCATTTCCAGGTCCACTGCAGTTGAGCAGCTGCTAGAAAAGAACTACAGAATTCATTGCTCTGTACACAACGTGGTGAGTCATAGTGTAGTTTTAGTGTTGATCCCAGTAACACGACTTTCTGAATATGCAGATCTGTCACTTTTACTGTTGTTTCTGTGCCAAGTTGCCTCTGAAGTTTTGTGCTTCATCTTGACAGGAAGTCCCAGCAGATTTCAGCATAAGCAAGAAGATTGAGAGTGTTTTGCAGGAGTCTGGCTTCTGTGAGAAGAGAGCCAGGTCCATGGATATCGATGACTTCATGGTGTAAGTTGAATATCTACTGCTAAATTTTTTTTCACCCTTTTCCTACAAATAATGTGTAACTATCATTGTGTTCCTCATCCACAGGCTGCTTCATGCATTCAACTCTGCAGGGATCCACTTTTCTTAAACAGCAGAGGGAGCTGAAGAAAACCGTACGAGGTCTCCAATGTGCTTGCCTTTATGTTAAGAGAGGAGTAGTTTGTCGCTGTTGAGTGGAGGGGAAAAGATTCTCTGACTGAGCTCTCCTCCTGTGGTGTTTTGTCTGGAGGAACTGGATGTTCAAATGTTAAGAGTTTGATAAAATGTACAAAAAGTACAGGTGGATACATTTTAAGAGCTCATATTGAGTTTGCTATTTTACCCTTTTGAGTGTCCCTGCACCTGCACAGACAGCCTTGATGTATGGAGGCTGTAAAAGCCTTTGTGATTGACCAAGGAACTGTCATGTGTGTGTGCGTGCGTGCGCGTGTGTGTGCATGTGTGCGCGAATAAAGAAAGAAAAAAGAATATTCACAAGTTGAGAGTTTTGAGTATGTGCATTATCTTAACTTGAAATAAACAATTTAAATAGGAAATATCATTGTCACATTTTTTTGTTTCTTTGTTAATATCATAACTTTTACAATTATACTTCAGACTAGGGCTGCTAGTGGGGTATATCTAGACTGATTGGAACAGTTAAAAACCCAAGGAGGTAATAGAAATGGTTAAAATTGCATTATTTATGGAGTTAAAAATGCTTTTTGCCAAAATACTCTTATTTCGTAAAATTCTTTAGTTTTGTAGTCAGCTTCAACGGGAGTATTATTTTTTCCTTGTACAATGTCTATTTAGCAGGTACTATTGAGGGGCAAATCGCCAGTATAGCCATTGTAGGGGCTAAATTGCAACATGCAAGATCTCACCATCCAAACCAAGAAAATTAAGGTTAACCTGTGCGTACAATCTCATTTTGTCTGTAATGTTTACAGTACAGCTTTAAAAAAATATATCTCTTTTTTAAAATGTGGCAGATCGGTAAAGCGACCTTTAAAATACCTCGAAACATCATTCAAAAACGTCAAAAAAGACATATGTAAGCTAATAATTATAATAATAATTACAATGCCCTCTGGCGGTCACAACACGTAACTACATCCGAATACTAGGCGTTTTATTTTGAAAGTCTTTACCGGATATCTTATCTGTGTGCTATGAATTCTATCTTTATTCTTGCAGCAGTTCTATGACTCACGTTAGCCCTCTAGTGGTCAAAGTATATCACTACAAACTTGATTGCGAGGGAAATGTCAGAACATGCATGAATTTGCTGTGATGCTGGAAGTCAACGGTTGCAAAAACCATTTTCATTACAGCGAGAGTGTACATTTCTTTTAAATTACTAAAACAATGCCTCTTAGCAACTTATACGCTAGGTTTTGTGTTGTTGTAGTTGTATTTGACAAGACGGAGAAACAGCGCACGACTTCGCTAGCTTACGGCTTAGTGAAAACATTCCTTAAAAAACAACTAGAAAAACTAACAAACAAATAAAAAACGATACAATTGATGGGGCTCGCACCACGTTTTTACTGTTTTTTATGTGTAATGTTGATTTTGGCTTTCATGCGGTGGTCCCGTGGTTTGGAGTTAGCTAGTTGTCGAAACGAAATCGCTGTATAGCTATTGTCGCTAATGCCGCTGTAGTACCGATGATCACCGATAGAGGGCAATAAAGATGCGCTGCAGGGACGCCCGCTAGGGCAGATAGCGGTGAAGTTGAATATATTAGCACAATAGTGCTTCCGGCTTTACCTTAAAAAATAAAACTTCTGCAAAAATTGCCTTATTGGATCGGATGGAGACAGCGCATATTTGCAGCTCTTCTGCTGCTCAAATTTTATCGTTGTCCAGTTTGTTAAGAAGTCGCTAGCTGCGGTGAGAGGTTACAAAGATTAAGTTATAATCACATTGAAACCATTCCTTGATTTGAAGTGTTATATTGGTGGTGTGATATAGAGAGCAGGGGTCATCTGCTGCCTGTATGCTGGTTTTGGCAGTGTACAACACTGTAAGTAGACTATTTCTTACTGTGAGTGATATAAAACTGCACATTTCTGAACGGTGGAGATTTCATTGCTGTATCTTTAGGCTACTGTTGCATGAACGTGAAAGGTAAGGTACAGTATAACTAGTCGTATCCTTTTACAGCCTTGTGCACAATAACTTTGGGCACAAGTCTGACACCATTTCCTCACTACAATTATACAGTCTGTGACTACAATTCATGAAATCCGATTGGTCACTGAGGATGCCCTTACACTTTGTATTAAGCGTCTGTCATCATGGATACCAATACACAGTGGTTCCTTGGCTGCTGTAACTATGTGCCGTTTCTTTGTAGAAGTATAACTAAACAACTGAAGAATGATGCATGCCTTTTATGTTTTTTAGTTGATGCAGGGATGTATTTCTGTTAGCTCAGGTGAACTTGAGATTTATATATCTTCCCCTTTATTGGTGAAAATGTGAGGATGTAGCAAGATGAAACCTGAGCCGTTGTGGTGCTTCTGCGTGGAATGTAAAGTTAGTCAGCGTAGTTCATTTATATTCAAAGGTTGTGGAGGATGTTTTTGTGAGAACCTTGTTTAGTGGATTTATTTGTACAACACACTGTCAAAATGCCATTCAAATGAAACACATGAGTCTTTATTACTTCATCCAGCATTACATCCGGTGCAAACACTGAGCAACATAACCAATGATAGGTCAGTGGTTTTCATTATACATTTATTAATAACAGTTTTTCTAGTTTCATTTTTATAACAAAGAGTTAAACAGGGTGGAAAACATGTTTTACATTAATTAAGAGTTTTTAAGTCAGTTGCCACATAGAATGACATGGCACAAACTGAAGCAAACTACAAGTAAAAACCTTCCAGGGTCACAAGGAAAGAAACACAAGGAAGAAGCAAGATGTGGTTAAAGACTTCTTCCAAACTGGTAAAATGCTCTGAGAAGGAAGGAAAAGAGAGAAGAGACCGCTTGTAAGGAGGGATGACTTTACAATGCCAACTGAGGACCAAAAAGCAGGAAAAAAAACGAGGACAGTGGAAACAGACACCATTACAGGGTGCACATGCAGACATGTCAGCCAGAGTAACCAGAAATTAAATACTGGTTTTGTGTGGTAAACCTTAAATCATTTTCGAGGAAGATCTCTTCTAAAACCAGGTCAAAAATATTCTGTTCAAAGCAAGTACAAAGAAGTATAAAAGAAAATAATTTAAGAACAGTGAGGGGAGACTAACACTCTCCACAAAAAAAAAGAAAAAAAAATCTACTAAGAGGGAAGGAAATCAAACTATTTTCCTTCCTAAGTTTTCTAGTGAGAGAACAGCCAGTTTTGTTAGGAGAGGGATCATAAATTCAATTCCTTGAGCCTGTTGGTACATCAGAAAGTCGTTTTATTCTTGTTTTCACAGCTGCAAGTGACAGCTTGAGTTGTGCCAAACATTTAGTGGTTACACTTCTGTAGGAGCTACTTAAACTTCTTCAGCTTGCAGTCTCTAAAGAGCACGTGGCCTCTTGGGATTGATCTGCTTACTGGCTTGCTCCTCCTCCTGGAGTGCAGAGCGGAATGACTTCACCTTATCTGTTGAAGGAAGGATGGAGAGGGAAAGACATCATCGTTAAAAAAAAAATAGAGCAGAGTTTGCAGGATGCCAGTGTGTTTCTGTGCTTCAGTCAAACCTCGGAGCTCAGTGAGAATCTCTATCTTCTGGTCTAGGATCTGTTCCAGCTGAGTGGCGTACGACTCCACGTCATAATCCACTTCCTCTGTCATCTCCAGCAGCACCTTTTCATCTTCCAGCCACCGGATAGACTCCTGCTCTCAGGAGACACATACAAGTGCAAATTTAGTTTATTACAGCCTCAGATAAACTAGTGCCAGCAGCCAAAAAATGACCCTTATTATAAAATTCTGATCCCTTGTTACAAGGGGATTAACAAAATGATTGATAATGTGTCAGGCAGTCATCAGCAAATATATTTAAGACTGGTCACATTACTTAGTTGCAGCAGTTGTTTAACACTTAATATGTTGCTTTTGTTTAATATTTAGATGTTTATAAAATTCCTCAAGCATGTGGACGTAGAGACATCAAGGTTTCAGCTGGAGTATTTGAGGGGCCTTTATGTTTTTTTAATTGTTCTGACCTGGAAAACAGCTCGGTGATCCTCCAGGACCTGCTCCTCCATCTCCACTAACTGAGACACTGCCTCATGGAAGGTGAAGAGCTGAGGAGACACTTCCTCCTCCTGGAAAACATACACCAGGTTGACATGGCGTCCATAGCAACAAAAACTGACATGACAAGACACCTTTGCTGAGATCTCTGCTAAAATCTGGATCCCATCAGACATTAATTAACTTATTAATAATGTTGATTCTTTAAAAGTTTAAATGGTGGTTTATTATGTTTTCACTGCAAAACTTTTTTTGTTTAAAATTATCTATACCATAACTACTTAATTTATTAGTGAGCCACTTTTTAATCACAATAAGACATGTACTTTCAGTTAAGAGGAGCAGACCCCATGTACTTACATTCTGCTCACAGAGCAATTTGAGGTCATCCCTCTGAGGCGAGATACTCAACCACTCCTCATCCAACAGATCCAGCTGGTTAACAGGGTGGATATTGGGTCGAACCCCCTCCATCACTTGGTTGGGGTCCACTGTTAGCTCCTTCACCCTGTTGAAAAAAAAGGACGTTAAGCTGGTCAGGATGATTCCTTCACAGCACAGACCCACTGAACATGGCAGCTGATACAGGAAATGATGTTAACTGTGGGATCAAAGCATTCACAACGCACAGGGTGGTGGCATCATGACAGCTGAGACTCATGCATGGGAAAAATGACTGTATTGGCTCTATAGATGTATTAAACTGTTTATTTTATAGTCTGTTTATTCTCATGATGAGCATCATCCATAGGAATTTATAGTAATAATAAGTGGGATCCAGATTGTCATTTTGAAGGAGCCAGTGAGATCAAAATGGGCACTCAAGTAAAATTTCAAACTCTCCCATTTATTGTAATGTGGGTAGTCTGATAAAAAAAACAGCTTAAAGAGATGCAACCTGACGTCATACTGAGGTGGCAAATCAGCTGATCAGACTGAGAAGAGCTAAATGACGCTTCCATAAGAGAGTATCAAGCAACACCCAGACCACTGCACAAACATGCAGTGATCCCTAAAATACTTAATCTGGTCTGAAACTAATCAGGCCCTTACAGAGCTGATGAGGTTATACCTCCGTTACCCGACGTGCAGATACAGCACCAGTTAATTAAGACTACTGAAAAGGATTACTAGCTAAGTGTTGGCTCGAACAAAAGCTCATCATGGGTGCCTTTACTGAACAACATCATGGACATTTTAACATTATCATCAGCACCAAACAACAGCTTACACCCTGTTCAATTTTTAAAGCACATGTATTGACTGTGACTATTTACACCATACCTCTCTCTGCTGTCCCAAACACCCAGGGCTTACAGTTGTCACACAGAACAAATGAAAGACACTTTCAAAATGAACAGACATCTGTATTGTGTGTTGTTCAGGAGTCAGTGAAAAGAAAAATGGTTACATCCAAAGTTTAGCAAAGAAAAAAGTGAAAGAAAAAGTCACAGCAGGATGGGAAGATGAGAAGTGTCACATCATGCAGATGAAAACAGGTATGGTAACAGGTGGATGTTTCCCGCCATGAGAAGCTAATGAAGCAAATGAAAGCTGCTTAAATGAACTCTCGGATGTATATGACAATGTAATAAATACCTGCAGGGAACACATGCACTGTGTGTGTTTAGGGTGTGTGTATGTATGCAGTGCTGTGATCTAGGGAGTGCTTGACCTGCTGGGGGAAGTAGCAGCAAAGTCATCATACTCAAACGTATTGGTGGGCGAGTGATCAGGGCGACTTCCCTGACCGCCCTGGGAGAAGGGGATGTCCGACGGACTAATCCCAAACTCCTTCACTCTACTCAGCGGTGCCAGCCACACCAGTGCACAGAGGAGCAGAGGGCAGGGGAGAGAAGAGGGAAACAAACCAGGAGAAAAAGAGGAGAGAAGGAGTACAAGAGAGTCAGACAGAACTACTGAGAGTAGACAGAGAAATTTACATAAACATTGATGCCGCCTAGTTCAATCTATACAAGAGCCTCAGGGAATTACAGCGAAATTACAGTGGAGCTAGAGTTTTATATCATTGCATAGTTTTTGTTGGTCCCTGTAGCATCAAAGCATTGTCCAAATCAATATATTTTGGACAGGTCAATATATTCCCACCTGTTAGCGTAGCGTAGTGTGTTTAAGGTATTCTCGCAAGATGTCATACCAGGAGAGATAGTTGCAATCTGTGCAGAAAATGAGAAGATTGTTCAAGCAAATACCATCTGGGTGAGACATTAAGACAAGATAAGATATGAATGAAAGCAGTGAACTGACCATGCATGTGCGTGAATTTTCCCCAATAAAGGAGTCTCTGAGGACCTGGGTGAGCTTACTGGCTCTGAATGGAGTGTGGGGCTTGTTACGGCCAAGAGCCCTGATACACTCCTTGAATGGGAGGAGCAGAGACACAAAATACAGTAAATTAAAGAAGCTATTTGACATTGCTGTGTATTTTGACTGTACATGAACAAATAGGAAAATGAACAAAAGTTGTCTTTTAAATAGCAGAAAGTACATGAAAACCTAGAGACCAAGCTATTGCCATCACTGACTACAAACCTTTAGAGCCAGCAGGCTTTTGTTGATCTCAGCTCCCTCCAAACGAGTTTGGCGGTCAGCACTGGATGTATCAGCCCCCCTCTCATTACCTGCTAGGTCGATTAGAGAGAATTTACCATGCATTTTGCCCTTCCTCCGAAGTATGATCTGGAATACAGCATGGCTGCGAGATGAGTGGGCGTTGGCTGACGTCTGCCCTGAAGTTCTGGGAGTGAGACAAAAGGAACAGACAAACAAAGGACAAACTAAGATTAGAGAGCATGAAAAAAAACACTTATTCGTATATTTATTTTCAATGAACAAGATGTTTAGGGGATATGAACTGGGTGATGTGATATTCTATTAGAAGACATTTGCAAGATAAGTGATAAACTAATTTACTGCAGGGAAAACTAGCCGTTTCACAAAGTGATGACTAGTAAACAAATACAAGAATCCCAAGTGCTTGGGATCGTACCACCAACAGCATGTAGACTGACAGAGTTTCTGAAGTTATACCTGCAGCTGTTGCCCACTTCTATGAGTTTCAAGACGTCCTCTGTGCACTTGACTTCCTTCTCCTGAAGTCCCACAACCTGCACTTGCTGTTTCCCGTCCTCCAACACCCTCAGCTTAGCTTTACGATTCAGCAGGTCAAACACCTGACAAAAAACACATGGTAAGCATTATTATTTTGTGTAGTAAGAAAAAGAAAAAGAATAAAACAAAAAATCATTACATTTTACTTGCCTTTCCACTGTAAATTTCAAAGAATGTTGCGTACACTTGTAGATCTAACTTTTTGTAGTTGGGTTTCTTCAACATGAGAAATACATCCCGAGCTGAGTGAAAAGGAAGGAGAAGCCAAAAAATTTCATGGCTGATAAATAACAGACAACATTTATTTGAATTTTATTCATTAAACAAAGCATATTTACGTACCAGCTAACGCGTAAACTCCTTTAGAGCAGTCTTGGTTCTTCCCAGAGAAATCTCCACCCATAGTCTAAAATACAGTACATAATAAAAAGTATATGGAAACGTAATTAATTAGAAAATCTCTTAATAGGAAAAACTGGGTTTGATCTTAAGTAAGCAATATTAATTTAGCTTTTCAAAGAAGTCATTACATGAAACTCACATGCGTTTTTCCACTGCCTGTCTGCCCATAGGCAAAGCAGGTGGCCATGCCCCTCTCAAAAATGGTTTCTACTAAAGGTCTAGCAGTGAACCTGCAGGTTTTAACAGAATATACAGTTATTTAATACTCTGCAAAAACAGGATATAACATTGAGCTATTATGTAAAACAATACATTATTCTCATCACATTGACTGTTCAGGTGTGACTTCTGTTAACTACTTGCACATGAAATAGCTTGGTCTCTTGATTTGATGTTACAAACCTGTAAACCATCTCGTTGGTGGAGCTGTCATCAAAGGCATAGTCAAAGCGAAAGGTCTGGTTTTCCAGGTAGCGGGTTAGGTCCACTTTTTGTTTAGGCTCATGAACCATTACCACATCCTTACTGGGGATGGTGATCACATCCAAATCCTTCACAGACAACTCTGGAAGACAGCGGGGGCAATACTGTCAATCACATCCACTCAATAAAGAAAAACATTTTAAACAGAATGAGACTTACAATAACTGGTCGTATGAATAATGTTGTTACTAAAAGTAGAATATACCTTTCTTGTTGAGTGGACGTTTCCTTACGCAAACACATATTCTGTGCTCTTCAATCTGGACCATGCAACAGAGAGGGACATGTTTTAATATTGTTGCTGAGGGTCCATATTTTACCATCAGGAGAGAAGAAGCTACAGTCTCACCAGATCTGCTGTGGTCAGGGGCCGGTAGTCTAGACTGGCTCTGAAATCTCGGATCATGTACATGATCTCATAGTTTGGGATGGTGGTATCCACCTCCTGAAGGAGGACAAATGAAGACAGAGTAACAGAGTAAGGTGCCATATATTTTCACTAATGGGAGTAATATTCTCACATCCTTCAATTAATTATCTCAAAATGTATTTGGTTATAAAGATGCAATAAATATATTTTATTGATAAGGAAGGAGGAAAGTAAATACTAATAAAGATATACCTGAGCTCTCTTCTCTCTGAGCTCCTGTTGCTGAAGCCGACGCCTCTCTCTCTTCTCCTGCAGTTTCTCCACCTCCTTCACACAGTTTGACTTCCTCCTCGCTGCCATGAAGAGAAAAAGAAACTACTACTACCTTTTAAAGGATATGCAAAAAAACCTTCTTTGTTTAAAAACCAAGATCTCTTTCCTCTTTCAATCTGTTTCCTCTTCCTCAGTCTTTTTCTTTGCTTTCAGCAACATCTTTCTCTCTGTGAGTTTTTTCCCTTTCCCTTAGTCTTCCTTCAAACAGGAGGGAGACCTTGGGCTATTTCCAACAAAGCTGCACAGTAATAGTGCTCAAGCACAGAGCAGGATGCAGTGGCTGGCACACAGTGCCTCCAGTATAACACTAGCTGCTTTCTCTACATAACCAACAAAAGGCCTTTACAGTGTGTTCAAAACCTGCTAGCCTCATTTATCCTTTCTATGTGCACTGAAACACAACTAGGCTGGGGTTAGACTGCAAAAACTAGGATATGTCCCGTTTATTATTGTAATCAATCCAATTGAAGTTAGAGATGATTAAAAATCAGGTAGGATTAGAATATTGTTTCAATCAACCAGCAATTAACAAGAGGGTTATTCCAAATCTCCCAGCACAGCACACCCACAGATTAGTGTTGTCTCACATTATTTTAGTAATCAATATAAGTGAACACAAGCAAATAAAAAAAAAAAATTAAAAAAAGGAGTAAAAGCCATGTCCAATGTCTTGGAGGGTTCATAAAAAAAATAGTGGTATCTGACTAGCCTTGGCTCACTGCTACGGCCCCAGCCTGTGCTAAGCCGGGCCGAAGCCCTGTAATACAGCCCCAGCCTCCTGCTGGCTCTAGTCCCCGAGAACCCAGACTATCAGAGCAGAGGGAATAATAATCTGCTCTAATCTGGGAGGAGAAGATGAGCTGGGGCAGTGCAGGGACAAGGCAGTATGACAGGGATGCACATCCATCAATATTTGTGGGTCTCACAGGCTGTCTGTGGAGGAGCTAAGGTTTAAGAGGGGGGGCAAACAAGGCCTCACCCCTCTTCCTCTCTTAGCTCTCCAAATGATAGCGAGCGCTTGAAAAGAATGAATGAAAAAAAAAACATCTTGCCGTCTCAGCCTTAAGGAGTAATGCACAGTGCTACAGGCTTTTCCATTTGTGTGACTCAGCAGAAAGCAGCAGGGAAAAGGCAGCGCAGTCCAACAGCAGCTCAAATGTTTTTTCAACTCCCTGCCTAATAACCAGAAAGCCTGTCTGCTGGATGGATTGCATTTATGCTACTTCACCACCACCCCACAGCTCTGAAGGATATCTGGCAGACATTTTGGGTGTACAATCTCCTCACAAGACTAGAGGTCGCTCAGTTTCTGAAGGGAACTCTATTAAAATCACCATAAAGCATTAAGGGCAGGGGAAACATGCAGGAGATACATACAAAGCTGTCCAGACTCCTTTCTGGATATCAGATGATGTGAGGGTTCTGTGATAAACATGTGGTCAACAAAAACATGACATTAAAAAGTTATGATAAAATTCTGTTTTCAGCAGATGACCTGAATTATTTAATTAAAAAATACAGTAACTGCTGAAAAACACTGACAGCATTTTTACTTTTTATGTTTCAATATATAAGAAACAAAAAAATATGGTTTTACTAAACTTGGTCAAACTTTTAAAACTGAAAAAAAAAAAGAAAAGCAAATCTCTTCTTGGTCATGTTACCATTCTGCAGTTGCTGTTGTGTTTGGGCTTGAGTGGGCTGTGCAGGCAGTTGCGATGGAGGTGGTGGTGCTGGCTCTGGTTGCTGAGGTTGTGGGGGTCTGGCCCGGCTCGGAATCACTGAAAACAAAAAACCGACATGTTGTAATGTTTTTAAATTCACTGAAACGGTTTAGATCAACAAAGACAGGCTATATAACAGAAACACCTCTCTGTGTAAAGCAGTGCCACATATCACATCTTCCAAAGCGAACAAAATGAATCAACACCTCAGCTCAAACAAAAACTGAATATTACAATCTTAATAAATGGCGATTTGCTGCGGGACTGTTGCAATAGATTGCACTGGTCAAAACAAGGTATAACAATACAATGAGTGTGTGTAACAGTTTACCACATTTATCTTTGGTCATCTAATCTGAGAAGACTAGGACATAAATCTCTCAGAATAATTATATATCCCAGTGATCTGGTAATTTGGTCACTGAAATGATTTGCATGTATGGAGAATTTTCTATTTATAATTAAAAGGTCATTCTCAAGATTTAAGATTTATATATCATAAGGGATAAGTAAATAATTGCCAAAAAACTGCATTAAACCCACCTCTGTTGTCCCTGGACGGAGTGTCATTCTTAGTAGGTGCTATCGTCCGACGGTTCTGCAACAACAACAACAACAACAAAAAAAGTAACAGTAAGGTACCCTAGGAAATAAATAATAAGAGTTGAGTAGTTCCTAATTTCACATTTTTGACTCCTGCTTAGGACCTAAAAGCATTTCCTGAAAAAGGAAATACATCCTGTTTTTCATTTAGTTTTCAATCTTTTCCCATGCCTGTCACCTCTCTTATATAAAAGAATTAGAAACAGACAAAGCCTGAGAATAAGATTAGTGCATTTGCCTTCTTTATTAAAACCAATGTCTATGACATCATCAATGCAAACATCTTTGTGTAAGTTTTTCTTAAAAGAGATGAGGACAGTCCAAATCACAAAAGGCTGTAAGTCCATGTACATTTCAAGGTTAAATATTTTACTTGTTGAAACTGAAAAAAAGTTGAAAAGTTGAGACCAAAATAACTACAATATTTATTAGAATAAGCCTTGTGCTTACATGACAATATAGCCCTGACCTACTGTGCGCTGAGTGTACTTAAAAGGACCAATTAGTTAGTTACCGAGAAGGATCCTGGTTCTATATTAAGGTGCAGCAAACTGCTACGACATAACTACCTAAGCAGGTCTAAGCCTTTAAGATTCCTCACTGAAGGAAAAGAATCAAGGAAAAGAAGTTGCATTTTTATTTAACCAATCCACATCATGTTACACTGATATGTTGTAGTTGTCTCCAGATGGGGTAGCATGCCACTACTCACCTTTGCAATTTTGTTGACCTTTACACATGTAGGTGTGGGTGGGGGTGGAGTCTCCGGACTAGGGGCAATCTCCTCCTCTGGAGCTACATCTGGGTTAAGTGCAAATATACTTTCCAAATCAATCTGTCAAGAAACAGAGGAGAATTAATACCATATCTTACATATTATTACTGTATATTACATAGAAGACAGAGCCACCATGACATTATCCATTAGTTAGTGGAATACTGTTGTAAGACCTCCAGTCTGGCATTGTGGCAGTACCATCCTAGATTTTTAAGCCAGAAGTGACTATATTTGTAAGAGAGGGAGGAGTTGCTTAAAATACACACTGCAAGCTATAGGCTGCTGCCACACAAAGGAGCCATGCCCTTTAAAATGCATTACTTTAACCCTAAATGTAATTTATTACAAATGAGTTATATTAGTTAGTTATATAGTCATATGGAGTTATGTAGCCTCTCCCTTCAGCATATGGATATCTTATAATGAGGCTCTATAAAAATGGCTGCTTTTGGCCATTTGTGGAATGGCACTTATGTGTTGGATTACATTTGTCAGTCAGTAAAACTGTGAGAGAAAGGAAGTGCGAAAAGAGAGAGAAGAACATTAGGGGGCTTCATAGATAAAAGTTTTAGAATTTACTAGATATTAGTTTATAAATTAGTAAAATAACACACACTTATAGGCATTATTTACTGAATCACTCCTTTTTAAATTGCCTTAACAGAGCCAATGTTATAGTTTCTCTGTGCATAGCAAATATATGATTCATAAAAAAGCACAATAATACAACAAAGTTTTATTGCTAAGAAGTATTTATTGTTTAAAATACACTGTGTGGAACATATGACAAGAGTTATAGTCCATATTCACTCTTGCACATCAGTACATAGAGGATGATGTCTGTTTGTCTTGTAATATATGCAGTCTGGATGGCCATAATGTTTTGGATAATAGGATAATAATTGCTGTGGAAAATAAAAGCACATACTGGTGCCACTGATGCTCTGAGTGGTAATAAATGGTGGTTTACCTCTTTCCCTTTTGTGTCTCCATTTTCTATCCACTCTACTGTGACGCTCTCATTGTCTTCATTCAGTGAGGTCACCATTGCTTGATGTATACGTCCTGTGAAAGTACCAAAGACAGTTGAAATATAAACATTAGATACAGACTAACATTAAAAGCTGAAGGAAGCCCTTACAAATGCCAAAACTGGGGCACAAAATTGTTCAGGGCATTTGCAATTTTTTTTTTACAATTATGGTGACAATAGTTTAATTGTTTATGAGTGATTGTGGCCCTGCATGTGTAATTCACCATTTTGTTTCTTGATAAAAAAATAAAAAATTTAAGTAGTGATAAATGTATATAACTGCACATACAAACACACCTGACTAAAAATGGATTCACCAAAACCTTAGCAAGAGCAGGAGTTAAGAACAATATTAAGAATCAAACTGAATTGTTTTGCACATATTTTGTCACATGTAATTTAAATAGTGGACCATATGTCAATGCTTTAAAGTTTAACATATGGATGTAATAGCCCCAGTAAACCAATTCTGTCTGTGTGCTCATGTTTATACTTTATATGTACTTAAATGCCAACCAAAAGAACATTCTTTTAACCATACCATTTTTAATCAAAGATCAGGAGACAAATTGGTCTTTAAAATTGCAAACAAAAGCAAGACAATGCATCCAGACAAATCTCAGAAGACTCTGACTATGAGGTTTGACAATGACCCATTGAAGAGAATCACTGATAATAGAGACAAGCACAGCTGCTTCTAGCCTGTATGCTCTTCTCCGCCTCTCTGTCTACAGTGTAATAATACAAACTGTAAAGAGCCTGCTCACCCCTTCCATCCTACTCTATGTAAGCCTGACGGTGTGCTGTAAATTCCAAGCACAATCCAGGGAAACACTGTGTTTCTGTATCCATTATTTAGAGACTCACGGGGATCTAGCAGGCAAAGATGCTTTTAGTGTTCTTAACTGCTGAACACATTATGAATTTACCTCACACGGTTTTTTTTAATCAACAAAAGGCAAATAAGAAAGAAAATCTAGTGTCTTTAAACTGGGAAAGTGGGGATAAAACCTATGGTGCACATTGAACCCATTTATTAAATAAGTAAATTCTCCATGTGAAGATAATTAGACTAAGAGGCTGGAGATCACAGAGTATGCTAATTATTGACATATTGTAAGACAATTATCTACACATTACACATCAAAATGCTGGTTTATCACAAGAAAAAATCCATAAAAAGGCAAAATGCTGAAATTATGTATTATTTACTGCACAGTTGTGTCAGTTTTATGAGATGAAACAAAAAGTGCATACAGTTCTGGCTTAGTGTATCTTTAACACACACAGTGCTGATACTTGCCCATGTTCACGTGGGCCAATGCACAGGTACCTCATAAAGATCAAGGAGAGATTTGAGCACATGATTTAAAGAGAGAAGAGTGTTTCAGGCATGCCTCTCCAAATCACTGCTGCCTCCTGCTAATAGCTTTCTGCTTATAATAAAAAAATGTGACTGGCACTCAAGAATGTCAAAGGTCAAATTTAAAACCACAGCCTTCCTGTTGGTTCATACAGATGTGACTTGATTTGACAACAACTTGCTGCCTAAGTAGGCAAACCACAGAGCAGAAAAAAACTTCCTCTAAACCCCTTGTATGGAAGAGTCATATTTTGTGGCACAGCATCCCATAAAGCTTCAAGTTTTAAAATATACAATTTGAATCACACTTATACCTGAAGTATGCTCTTGTGAGTTTTGCCAGTTCTAATGGAAATAACAGTAGAGCAATAATATTGACAGTGAACCATTCTGATAGAAATAAGTGTTACATTAAGTGACCTTTTTCTCCCTAATTCAGCTGATTTAGGAAGATGTTTGTAATATCGACTAGCACACAGTGACATCCTCCTTAGAATATTCTGACAGCATTTCATCTTTACTGTTAACATAAAACAATAAGTCTAAACAGAATAAAACAAATAATCAGCGTGAATGCCAGCAGAAGTTGACATTCGGGCACAAGTTAAACAAGAAACATCAATACAAATAATATATGGCTAAGATACTGAGGACATAATAATTTGATAATTTAACAAAGAGAAGCATCTCACCATTAAAAAGCATTCTCAGCAAGGTTGCCATTTGTGGAAATGTACACTTACAAACAGTGTAGTCTAAGTAATCTAACCATGAAGGTCACAGCCACAGAAACACCATACGCAACTAGGGGGATGTGGGGGGGCCCAATTAACCTGTTGTAGCTAGAGGCCTAGAGATTGAGGGACACAAAAGCCAGCTTTTTCTCATATACACACACACTCCAATCCAGTGACAAGCTATATGAAATGAAAAGCTAAGTCTCATCGTGACTTGTCTTACAGCAGTTAAATATGCTGATTTTCTGTATCCAAATTAACTGTCCACAGTGTCCCATTTTATACCAAAACTTGGCTTGATGGGTATGCTGACACCTCCCAGCAGTTGAAGAGAGCTTAAGAGGGGGCGCTTCAGCTCTGCTAAGTCTGAGGAACAAACGAAGCCTTGGAAACATAGGTTTCCAAACTAAAAGCACCATGATGAAAACTGCGCTAACATGCCACAAATTTGGAAAAAAAAATCATGCAGTACATAGTAACCAAGCAGGTCTAGCACTTCACTTTAAAAGATACTCTAATATTTCACACAAAATTGACTGCCCAACTAAAGATAATCTGATCCATTAAACAGGGAATATGTTATTGACATACAAACTGTAGAGCTGAGGAGACTATGATAAAGTGAGCAGTAACTTCAGGTCATCTATTTTATAGAAAAATAAAATATACTGTAAAATCTTGCTCCATCTTTGAAAGGGGGAAAACAGAAAAAGCAGGGAAAGCAAAGACTAAGAGTCCTGACAAAATCAAGAGAGCTGGCTGCAACAGATGGGGTGGTGGCTAATGGCCTGAATCTGGCTTGAATCTGAACCAGCCCCGCCACCAACCCCCCAGAGAGAGGACAATCCCTGCTCTGGATCCAACATCAACCAGCAGGGAAAAGGATGGACAGAACTGCTTCCCTCTCTAGGTCGGCTGAGTGTCTCTTCCACATCTCCCCTTCAATCTTACAGTGGACAGTACAATCAATTGCTTAAGAGATGATGATGTTGAGAACATTATCATCAACAACAATCAATACAACTGTTTAAAAAAGGCACTAGCTTTGACAGGGTTCTTTCAACCGAGTGCTCTGTACAAAAGAATAGATGTTTTGAGGTTTAAATACAAAACATTTCACTGGGTGTAGTCTAATTCTGGAAGGGCCAGAAGGAGTGACACAAACTTTTCAGTCATCTTTGGCTGGCTGGCCCTGATGCAATGCTCTAAAACTACATAGTGCAGGGAGAATAAAGCTGACGTACAACAAGCCTCTCCCTTTCTCTGTCCACTCCTCTGTTAACCAACAAAAAAACTGAAATGAAGTGAGTGTTCTGTCATCCCTGCTTCTTCCTGGTAGCACTTCACCATATGTAGTCCCTTAAGTACAGAGCCGTCATAGGCGTTTCATACACTGACGTTCCTGTTTGTCTGTCTTCATTGTAACTTTATGTGGCATATGTTTGTACTTGCTTTATCTAAAGATTTCCTTGTTTTATAGGGTACTGCATTGAGAAAAGCCTCTAAAAGAACAAATATCTGTCACTCTATCATAGTCACTAATATCTTGGGATACATCCGACAGCAGTGTTACTAGTAACCTTTACATAGCATGACAAATTTGCAACATTATCACATGAAAAAAATCTTGATTTTAGACCATTGCAGTGAGGGTTTCCATAACAACCAACGCTAGTTAAGCTACCTCGGTTAACATTTAACGTTAGCTAATAGCCTGAATAAATTAATCAAAGTTACAAACGCCATACAATAAAGCAAAAGCTCAAAGAAATCGTCCACTTAACAAATCTTGGTTACGTTTCATTGAAGCATTATTTGTTATAACAGTGGGTAACATTGGTCGTTTATCTGTTCACAGGCTAATGTTGCTCTCTCTCGAACTAATGTTAGCTTGGCTATCAATTTAGCAAGCTAAGCTAATGTTAAATGCTAATTCCTTGTTAGAATAAATAATTAAATTGACGTACAGAGGCGTAGAGGAGTATACGTGTTTTAGCTTCGTTTATTCAGAGCGAAACGCATTAGATGTTATCTAATGATGAAAAGACTAACGACAAACATCTCTTAAATTCGCATTATAGCTAGCCAACAAAGGTAAAGGCTCATTCAAAGGCTTTGGCCGTGTTGAGGCAGTCCGCCCTGACAGCTAATATTAACGTTCTCGTGCAGCTAACGTGAACGTTACGCCCTGCAGCCGGGAACAACGGTTGCCGTATGCAACAGAAAGGCAGCAACAAAGATCCCCAAACAACTTACATAGTGCGGAGAAAAGAATAGGCAGAGCGAAACTTACCATCGCTACGCTTTATCTCCACATAAGTACCAACGACAATCTTCCCAAAACCCGACGCCATTCTACATTACTTAATCGAAAAACAGAAATATGTCTAAAGACTTGTTGTTAGCCGGCTAAACGCAGCTTCTTACAGCAGTATTTGGTCGGGGAGGAAGATGCAGGGAATGAGCTAGCATAACGTCGCTGCCAAGAATAGAAAAGTATTTCCGGTCTGGGATATTCAAAATAAAATCGGGTAATATTGACATACACTCGATTCCTTGCTTTAGATTAGATATGAATGAGATGGGTGATGTGTTTTCTCATATTTTACATTTTAAAACCAAGTTGGGTCTTTACGCTTTATCTGGTTCTAGTTTGGAGTAAGGCCTATATATTATTGTAGGTAGACCTGTGGTCTACATGCATACATGCATAGGCTACCTGATGGTAGAAATCCCACGGCTGTCCTACATTGTAAATTCTGCTGAGCTTTATTGTTTTGACGGGACATAATATGCACAAATTTATGAACTTCTGAATTTGATCATACTTGATACACCAGTGGTGGAATTTTGGTGAATTAGACCTAATTATTTAAAATAATAGACTGTATAATAAAAGACACTAACATAAGGGGAGGCTGTTATTTTCTGTTTAGCTACTGTTCCTCATGCTTAAACTCTCTGTCTGGCTTGTTTGCTTCATCCTCCTCTCTTCCCCTCTAGATTGACAATCACAGACAAACATACTGGGTGCGTCTAAAAATATATTTATAAACTGATATAACATAAAACAAATGGAGTATTTATGACATAAACAAAAGTAAGAGGAAGTTGGATGTAGTTTACATTTGTTAAACCTATATCAATATACCAATAAACAGCAGCAGTTTAGGCCTATAGTCATGTGGTCTTGAATATCTGTCCACTTTGTCTCTTGGTTTTTGTTCTCTCTTTCTGTGGTGGCACCTCTACCCACCTCTCTCCCTGTTTGTGCTGTCAACTTCAGTATAAACAAAAAAACCCCCCAAAAAAGCAGAAATTTCACTTGAAAAAAGGGAGTGCAATGTGATATTGCTATTGCTGAAACTGTTTGGAGCTCATAATTCATAGATGAAAACAACTTTTCTGTAATAGATTTTTTAAGCCACCTGGTGGCACCAAGGCTCTGTCCCTGTTTAGTGTAAAACCTATGTCTGCATGTGACTGTAAACAAAACAATACAGTGTATTAGTTATCTGTTTTATGATCTAGCTCAAGCAACACCTGTACAATTGTTTTCATCAGAAAATTCAAAGACAGTATGCGATGACTGGTATAGCAAGAAAAGCCTCTCGACTGAGATGACGTGATTGCACTCTGTCACTAGTTCAATAGTGTTTTGTTGTTACCTTTGTATTATTTTCTATTTGACATCCAAACAAAACAGAAACATATATATGTATGCACTTGTGTAGCCTACTCATTAGGAACCTTCTTAATATAATGCATTCTCTAACCCCTGACCCTTACCCTACCCATCATTGCAAAACATCTAACTTCAACTCAAGAGGTTCGAGATAAATCTCTTTCCAGAAGTTACCGGGCTTCTCTGTGGTCCCACAGCTGTCATCCCCCACCCCTTCACTGTCTCCATACACATGCAGTCTTTTAGACCCCCCTCCCACCACTTTGGCATCGAGCATTTGCTGGTGAGGTCTCAGCTGTCTGTCCCCTAAATAGACCTTATCAGGGGCAGACCACCTTTGAGGGGGAGTTGTCCAACAGAATTCTAGCAGAATTTATTAAACAAGAAAAAGGTTTTTATTCATAACACCTAGAAGACCTCAAAAACATTTGTAAGCTCTTTGAAGCAATACAAGAAATCACGATTTTTAATGGCCTTCCAAGTTGTTCTTTATGGTTTTGATGTGCTTGGAGTGAACCCCTCTGTGTGATGTATGGTCCACCTTGGCTCTGCCCCCCCCCATTGAGATCCACTATAAATATAAATTGAGGGGTTGGTGGGGGAAGGTTACATAAGACAGAAAAAGTTTGTAACAAGCATTAGAGACAGGAGGCCAAGAGCATCTGCGCAGAGCGAGACACACAGCGAACAAACCTAAAGGTACTGTATTTTATTTTATATATTATACTTTTTACTTGAGTGACATTAAGGTATACAGAGGGTACATAGAATAAAGTCACAGGCCTCTTATCAGAAGGGGAGGAGGAGATATTGTCCGTTCATTGGAAAGGGGCATTTGTTGCAAAGCTGGGGTACAAGACCATGCCCAAATAAGGCCTGATGGGAGGCCATTTAAAGTTAGAGATAACATGTGCATGGCCATTTGCTACAGGACACACACAGGACACTAATTTAAAGCCATGGTAAGAATAAAACCTTTCTAATACTACAGTATCTTTGAATAATATCATAGTTTTGATATTATTCTACATTTCTCTAGAATGACAGGGACATAAAGACCAGTAGTGTAATGCTATAGAGTATTCACTGCTTCTGTACTTCTTTTCTACATGCAATGCTCTTTACCTTTAAAATGACATAGCAATGAAAAGCTTTTCGGCATGTTTTGTTGTAAATCTTTAGCAATTTTTTTGTGTCCTGAAATCTTATTATGTGTTCTGACACGAAGCTTTGATGGACATGTTACAGTATAGTCACTACATGTATATTTGTTTAAATGACATCAGACACAAGAAGTGAGGTGAGATTTTACATGACAAACACATAGTAATATGATTTGGAGGTACTGACTATCTCTCTTTATACCAGATGGGAGACCCGGTCCAGTTAAAAGATGAAGGAAACAAACATTTCCAGGCAGGAGATATTGACAAAGCTATTGAGTGCTACACTAGCGCCATCAAGGTGTGCAAGGACAAAAAAGTGCTTGCTGTCATCCACAGAAACAGGTCCGCATGTTACCTGAAAAAGGTAAGCAGTTTGGTAAAGCAGTACTAAAGCAAACACACAATAAAAGGTTGTATGTGCAATTTCTTTGGCAAATTGAAACTTTTATTCAGATGTTTCTGGGTTTTTTGTTTGTTTTTTTTTTCAGGAAAATTATGCAAATGCAGTATCAGATGCATCTAAAGGTAAAGTAATATATACAATAAAGTGATCAACACCAAAGACAAAATCAAACCAAACATTGGCAGTAATAACCAGCAAAACCCAGAAAAACATTTACTTAGGCTGAAAGCCAAAAGCTCACTACAACTCTGTCTCTCTTTCATATAGCAATTGATGTTGATGCAGCAGATATTAAAGCCTTGTACCGGCGCTGCCAGGGTCTGGAGAAGCTAGGAAAACTGGATATGGCTTTTAAGGATGTGCAGAGATGTGCCACCCTTGAACCAAAGAACAAGACCTTCTTGGAGACTCTACGAAGGCTGGGAGCAGAGATTCAGGCAAAGGTCAGCACTGAACAGAACATAACACTCAAACACTAAGGTTCATACAGGAAAGTGTAAGACTACACACATTCATTCAAATCAATACATTCCACATCACTAAATCTGTATTGCTGCAAGTATTAAAGAGCGAGTTTTAGCTTAAAACTATAATTAGTTGTTCTTTCATTGTGGCATTAGTAGTAGATAATTTTGATAGGAAGGAAAATTGACAGATGGATGTAAACTGAACCATAAACAAAATGTTTCTCTATGATAGGGACATGTTAGTATCAAAGATTTAAGTTTCATCTTGATTCTCCACAGCTCAAGACGACATTCTCCACAGATTCAAGGGTACAAAACATGTTTGACATTCTCCTTGATGATGAAATGGAAAAGGACAAGAGAGAAAAGGTATGTTTGTTCTGATCTTCCTGTTTTTACTGTGTTTTATTGTATGGATGTACGTCATTGCAGTTTCACTTCTGCTGCATTTTTTTATTGAATATCTAGGCTGCCAACAATCTGATTGTGCTGTCCAGAGAGGATGCTGGAGCAGAGAGAATCTTCCAGAATAATGGAGTGCCTCTGCTGCTAAACATGATAGAGACAGGCAAACCAGAGATGATCCTGGCTGCTATTCGTACTTTGTCAGGAATGTGCACAGGACATAAAGCTAGGGTGAGCATACTCACAGTCTATGAGTCAAGAAAAATAAAATGAGTTCAAAGCAATCCAGACAAAGATTATGTCAACTGTGTTACCTTTTTCCTAATACAACAAACTTTTAGAGTCTAATCTCTGCAAACATGTCATCACAAAAAATTACATTATTTGCATTTAATTTTTCAGACAAAATAAATTTAATGTGGATTCTGTTTTGCTTCCCCTAAAAAGGCCATGGCTATTGTTCACATGGTGGGCATTGATAAGATGTGCAGCATAATGGCTGTTGACAATGAGGAGATCGCACTGGCAACCTGCAACCTGTTTCAGTGCATCAATGACTCCCTCACTGGAGGAGACAAAAGGGAATATGGGAAAGAAGAGGCCTTGGTTTTGGGTGAGACAAGAATAACAAAAAAGTAGATCCTATTTTGGACACTTACTAATGATTTGATTTTGATTTTGAACTTTCAAATAATCCTATTTGTAAGACACAAGACAAAAAGGAAATGGTTGCAATCGTTAGCATTTTGTAGTACTTCCGACACTTAAAATTTTCTTTTTTACTGAGACATAAAGTCTTTAATGATGTTCCTCTGCAGATGCATCCAAAGACCTGAAAACCATTCTTCTCTCTCTGCTGGAGATGGTTGCTAGTAAGAAGGTGTCTGGCCATGGCAGAGATCAGGCACTAAATCTTCTGAGCAAGAATGTACCTCGCAAAGACAAGAAAGAGCAAGACCACTCCAAGACCCTCTTCACTATTGACCATGGTGAGCATGACAGCCAAATCCAGTCACCTATTTCGTTTGATCTACAGTCCTTCCCTGCATCCCAGACTCTTTTACATGTGATATCTACATATGCATCTATGTGTTTGCTCCTTAGGTCTTAAGAAGATCCTCAAGGTGTGTGGTCAAGTTCCTGAACTGCCAGACCAGCTGCCCTTGACAGAAAACACACAGCTGATTGCAAGCGTGCTCCTCAACAAGCTCTACGAAGACCTCAAATGTGACCCAGAGAGAAACAACTTCAAGGACATTTGTAATGATTACGTTAAGTACGTCCATAAAATAAAGAACAGAACCAGTGTTGTGGCCAAGTGTTGAAGATCAAGCAAACATATCTTACATAATCTCTGATGTTTTTTTCTCCCCCTTCTCTTTTCTTTCTTTTCCACAGATCCAAGATTGACCCCAATGATATGGACAAGACCATTCATGCTATCAACACAATCTCAGGGCTGCTTCAGGGTCCATTTGATATTGGTAATTCTCTGGTTGGACATCAGGGCATAATGGAGATGATGGTAGCACTGTGTGGTTCTGAACGTGAGGTGGACCAGATGGTTGCTGTGGAGGCTCTGATTCATTCCTCCACAAAGATGAGCCGAGCCAGTTTCATCATAACCAACGGGGTATCACTGCTCAAGGACATCTACAAGAAGACTAAGAATGAGAGGATCAAAATACGTGCCTTAGTGGTGAGTGTGCTGAGCACAGAGTTCTTATTCACCAAGTTTTGACTTCACCCCATGCACAGTATATGACTCATAAGGAAGAAAGTCTGTTTACATAACGTACAATAGAAGATAGCGCAGGAGAGTAAACACAATATGAGAAGCTGCTATTGCTGAGCTATACAGGGCACAAAAGTTCTGTTGTTCATTTGGATACATGAATAGAAAGATATTAGATTAAAATATACAATATATTGATTCTGTCCTTGTGTGTATTTTGTCTGCACACTCACATTATTGTCCTCTTCAGGGTCTCTGTAAACTGGGTTCAGCTGGAGGTGATGATTACAGTTTAAGGCAGTTTGCTGAGGGCTCCACAGAGAAGCTGGCCAAGCAGTGCAGAAAGTAAGTACTCACACACAGACTCACACAGAGATTGATAAATAATCTAGTAGATTATTACCCATACGGATGAATGAAAATCTGAGAGGGCACTAATACTAATATCAGTATATCTGCAATATATTACAAAAACCTAATGAGTTATCTTATTTTGATGCAAAATTTAGTATGGATATAATTCCTTGTAATAAGTATACAGTAGGAGAATATTATTGCACCTCACATTCCTACCACTTTACATTAACACTAAATATAAAATGTCCTTTTTTCAAAATCTTCTAGATGGCTTTGCAATCCACAGATTGATACCAAGACAAGAAACTGGGCTATTGAAGGTCTCGCATATCTGACTAATGATGCTGACGTGAAAGATGACTTTGTTGAAGATGAGCTTGCTATGAAAGCCATGTTTGAGCTGGCCAAGGTATGAAAATAATAGACATAAAGAAAAATAAGTAAAACTCGTTATACATTAGAAATAACCTCTCTTTTTTTGTGTGTTCACAGTCAAAGGATAAGACAGTCTTGTATGCGGTAGCTTGCGCCCTGGTTAACTGCACCAACTCCTATGAAAAGAAAGAAATCATACCTGAGTTGGTTCAACTCGCTAAATTCTCAAAGCAACATGTGCCTGAGCAACACCCTAAGGTAAAAGAGGAGGGAAAAGTCACTGAACTATTTTCTCAGCAATATGTAAAAAATAAATAAACAATGTAAACAACAACAATATGTAATTGATGGAGGGAAGGCAGAGGGAAGGTTGTTACACATACTGTATACATGCACATACATACTCTGTATATTTGCTTTTCTCAGGACAAGAAGGACTTTATTGAGAAGAGGGTGAAAAGGCTGCTGAAGGCTGGAGTCATATCGGCTCTTGCTGTCATGGTCAAAGCCGACAACTCAATACTGACTGACCAGACCAAGGAGATGCTGGCAAGGTGGGTGAAGAAACATCTCATGGCGAAGTGATAATGTAACATTCCTATGGGTCATCAGAGAGACCCCAAAAAACACCTGACTCATCACAAAAGTACCATTGCAAATTTTATTATGACGTCAGCTCAGATTAAAGCTTTGCTGATGAGAAAAAAAATTCTTTTTCAGTTTCCACCACGCAACTCCAATTTTGTCACCTCAAAGAGAATGAGTTAAAATTACTTTCAAATGTTCTATTACAGAGAGGAGGACATGCAAGCTAAAACATAAATCAATACACTAAATTTCATGCTAATTCTTCTGTAAAAATTGTGAAAGTCTTTAGAAACATATGATTGTTTTATTTTTTATCTTCAGGGTTTTCTTGGCTTTGTCAGAGGATCCCAAAGATCGTGGTATTATTGTGGCCCAAGGTGGAGGAAAGGTGAGCGAAAGCTTTGGACAAAAAAAGTACAAGTGAATCCTTAACACTTTGTGTTGAATTATGAACATAAAATCTCCAGACACTTCAGCAGATATTAGCATTAACTGGACAAACTGGATGTTGCTGTTCTGACTCCACCCGTAGGCTTTGATACCACTTGCTCTGGAAGGGACAGAAGCTGGGAGGATAAAAGCTAGCCACGCCCTTGCAAAGATTGCATCTATTTCCAACCCAGAAATTGCCTTCCCTGGTGAGAGGGTAAGACATGACACGGCAGCTGTGTTACTTTTAAGAAAGAGCAATTCCCTTTGATATGATTGGAATGGAAGGGGAATGGAAATTTATTGAAGCGACAAATTCTTCCTAAACTAGCTTTGACTATGTGCTATTTACTTCTGACACTGCCTTTGTGCACATTTTTCTTCACTTGTCTATTTGTATATCTATATTGACTCTGCTGGTGGTTTGTATTGTTGCTTTTATTCATTTACAACTATAATCATCAATCTTGCTTGCTCCATTCTTCCAGCTAAAACTGTCGTTTGTCTATATACCTCATGGTACTCCTTTTAAAATTCTCCGTCTTACCTGTCTGACAGGTGTATGAGGTTGTGCGTCCTTTAGTTCGCCTCCTTCACACAGACAGAGAAGGAATGCAGAATTACGAAGCTCTGAGAAGCCTTACCAACCTCGCTGGTTTCAGTGAAAAACTGAAGTAATATTTTGCATTTTGACATGATATGGTCACATTTGATAGATCATTTCCTAGACTTCACTGAAGCTCACAGCAGTTAATCTGGATTTCCATCTGTTTTGTAGAGTGAAGATTGTGAAAGAGATTGCACTACCAGACATTGAGAACTACATGTTTGAGGAGAATGACCAGCTCAGACAGGCTGCCACTGAATGCATGTGCAACCTTGTTACATGTAAAGAGGTGAGATGAGACAAGCAACTAAAGCCTCACATAATATAAGATGATGCATAAGCAACATTAGCAGCGTTTGTCTAATAGGTGAGGCTGCTTTTAAAAATTTAACTGTGTATTTCAGGTCCAAGAGCGATTTTTGGAGGATGGCAATGACAGGCTCAAGCTGCTGGTGCTACTATGTGGTGAGGATGATGACGATCTTCAGATAGCTGCTGCTGGAGCTTTGGCCATGCTTACTTCTGTTCAGAAGAAGCTCTGCACCAAAATGACCAATGTGGTATGTACAGAAGTGTTTGGTTTACTGTAGAATATGAATTAGAGTGTCACATCAGCCTTTGCTCTGAAAGCATGTGTCCCAATATGAAAAATGCCTGGAAATCCCCTGGTTAGCTTTTTTTCCTGAAACTGATAACTCACACAACATGGTTTTGTGTACACTTACTTTTCTCTTAACAGATAACTACACTGCAGCTCACTGCATTAGCAGTGTCCATATCTTAACTAAAAGAATTGAAGTCCAAGTTGAATTTCACTTTGAATCAGATTTCATAGGAAAAACTATGGTTTCATGTCATGAAACTAATCATGTACTGAAGATTTGTGGTGCAAAGTAATACTTAAACAGAAAATCAAAATTACTGTACTGATTGCCGTTGTACTGGTATTAATTCATAATATTTGGTAAAATTAACTTTGTGACAATTGGGAGCTTTGTATGCCAGTTTGTGATGTCTCACAAAATAGTTGAAAGTCTGTAGCCTGTTTAAACACAGGCCTACAATAATGGTGCTAAGGTTAAGATTAAGACTTTCAAATTTGTTTATCATATTACAGCTGCACTTTAATAGTATGATTTAGTACCGCACTTTCATCTTCAACAATGGATGCCACAAAATCATCTTTTGAGTCATTTCTCTGTTTAGAAATGCAAATAAAAAATTTTCTTTTGAGTCATTTCTATGTTTTTGAGCTGCAGTATTCAAATTATCAGAGTTTGAATTGGTAAACAGCATCATTGTGGCACTTTCTATCACCCCATGATGAGCTGTTCTTGCTACTCATCTGGACTCAGGGTGCACTGGCTTAAGTGCCTTTATGTGAATTATTTTTAAATATATTCTGTCCTATCCTAATTTATCTGTCTTGTAAATTAACTGGATTTTTATGGACCTGAGTCCACTGATAGAGAATGAATTTGGGAAGCAGCATGTGCCATTTTTGATTTTTATCCACAAAAACTACTTAACAGTGTTAGTGACATGGTAACTGATCTCTTTCAACAGACCACCCAGTGGCTTGAGATCCTGCAGAGGTTGTGTCTCCATACTGACCCTAGAGTACAGCACCGTGGCCTTGTGATTATCTACAACATGCTCAACTCTGATGACAACGAGTTGGCCAAAAAGCTAATCGAAAGTGAGCTGCTTGAAATCCTTACTGTGATTGGCAAGGCAGAAGACAATCCCAAGAGGCAGGATGCCATTGATGCAGCACGCACATGTCTGGTCAAAGCTATGGATCTTGGTCTCATCAAACCCTTCAGTAGCCCTTCTTAGACTGCTCGCAAGAAAAACAACGGACATTCTTATTTCTTTAATTACAGACTTTTTTTCACATCAATGATATTAAAGGATACATCAACCTGGTGCCATCTCTCTAAAGAAAATCTCTAAAAATATAAATTACTGGTTTTTTTTGTTTGTTTTTACAGAAACATATGGGTTAGTAAAGTAAGCACACATGGTGGGTTTCCCACCGTGATCAACCATCATTAAATGCATTATTTCCTTTTTGCTGAACAGTGAATGAGTCTTTAATGACTTATCAGTTTACGAGTGCTCGTCTATACCGCTTTCAAGTGTTTGACATTCTGTGTTTAGATAAAGAAATGAATAGAAGGCCAAAATATGCTATTTGATTGCATCTTATTGCCTCAGTATCTATCTATCTATCTATCTATCTATCTATCTATCTATCTATCTATCTATCTATCTATCTATCTATCTATCTA
>JAPZDV010000022.1:20981534-20993318 GCA_029814665.1 Acanthurus lineatus
CTATCTATCTATCTATCTATCTATCTATCTATCTATCTATCTATCTATCTATCTATCTATCTATCTATCTATTTAAGCATAAAGGCCAAAGTTCTTGGAAGTTGATTCACATTTTAAATAAGAACACATTCAACTCCTTGGTGTAGATTGTATATTTTATGTAAGTGATACACCACAGTGCTAATATATTTTCCGGTTTTCTAGAGGAAGGTAACAATGTTATATTTTCCAATAAGCTGAAATATGACAGCACAGCTTGTGATTAAGGAAGTGACCAGCACTTGCTAGAGATTTCCAAAAGTAAGTTGGTAGTACCATGCACAGATCCTCAAGATAAAGTTTTACTAATTTATTCTGGCCATGTCAACCAACATGGAGTACAGAGGGTGTCATCTGAAAAGGATATGAAGAGGTGATTGACTCACTTGGTGCAAATACTGCTTTGCAAAAATGTAAAATCTAAAAGGCAAAAAGGCATTACAGCATTTAATTAGGTCATACATATACATATATATATATATAAAATATTGGGTGATTTCAGCCTCTTTTAAGTTCATATCAAACTATGTTAAGCATTTAGTCATATAAAATGTTGATTATGGTGATAAAAAACAAGTTTATGGAAGACACTTTCAAAACTCATGAAAGTTGTTTTAGCCATTTGAGTGGAAATCTCAGGTATCCCAATTTTCATATTCAATAAGAGCCTTACTTTGATTTCTAACTGTTGCTTCTCTCTCTCTCTCTTTTCTCTCTCTCTCTGACACATATACACACACAAACACACAGAGTTTGCAAGATGGTGTCTTGCAAAATTAACATGATCTCTGTCAAATCCAAAGTGCAAACTAAAATGGAGGCTATCTGATAAATAACACTGAACACAACAAAAAGTTAGATCAACACCAAGAATATGTTCTGATCTTCTCTAAGGAAGAGCATTTTTCTACCTTCAGTGGAAAATTTACCCCTTACTGACTTCCTGTTAATGGCATGTACGTGCATATTTGCACATCATGCATCTTTACCCCTCACAGTGTGCAGCCTCAAATCAAATATGACTGTAATAGTTTAAGTTCCAACTTTGAAATGCTTTGCTGGAAATTTAATTAACCTAAATCAGACCTAAATAAGAGACAAATGAGTCACACCCATGTAGATGATGATTACTACCTTTAAACAGTCACATGTTTACAAAGAAATTGACAGGAAGAAAGGGGCTTATTGCCAGTTTCTATGTTGCAACTACCCTTTTCACTTTAACCCACTGTCTTTTTCTTGTTTTGTTGGCACTCTTCTCTCTCCTTCTTTACAATGATAATTACAGACAAACATTCTGTGTGAATCAGTAAACTTATATTAAATTAAATAGAGTATTTATGACATAAATTAAATAGGAGGTTGTGTAAAATTCACATTTGTGAACACTGAATCAATAAACCTCAGGCTACTGTGAAATTGTTTAGAAATACACTGTAATTAATGTAGGAAAAACAGCAGGACCACAGCAGTGTGTCTTGTCTTGCTTTTTGTTCTCTCTCTTTAGCAACTGTATTCTTCCCTCTTCCTCTTCAGCAAACATAACAACCAAACAGAGTATTAATAACTTAATAGATGGTAGGAAGATGGGGATCATCCATGTCAATAAATAACATGATCCTAATTGAATATTGGGTTGCTTTGGGCAATGGACTCAATTATCATCATTTTAATCTCAGTCTCTTTACTCAAAACTGGGTGTTTGGATGAGAAAAAAAATCTACGCTAAGATATTTCTTGAAGCTCATAAAGCTCAAAGGGGTTTTAGCAGTCGACTCCTACAGGACCTTGACAAATTCATACTCTATCTCAAACAGACATCTCAAACAGAGAAAGTTCGCAATGCATAAATTCACTGCCAACAAATGTAATGTAAGTACATCATACTATACCATACATAATATCATAACTGAAATAGGCTGTAAAACCTAGCAGTTTACTTTCTTGCTGGCGACTTGGAAATAAAAGCACACTAATGTAAACAATGGCTTATCTTACCGTAATTGCCAACACCCCACCGGCTCGCCGCTGCCCTGTACCGGGCGTGTCCTGAGCGTCACCAGAAAACAAAAAAATAGCGGTTCCTTGGTGGGCAGTCGTCTTTCTCCACTGTATAGGATGGGTCTTTGACAGTAGTATCTGCGATACTGCTGACTCACCTGCTATCAATCTGGTCCCCTCTGTCTCGCCTTGAAGACGATCGGTAAGTTTATATATAAAAAACAAACGTACAAACAAACAAAAACAGGGATTTGCGTTATCCATTATTATATCGAAACACATCTCTGCGCATTTCTCGATATAGTATTTGCATATGCATCGGAGAGGCAGGCAAGGCTAATTGGAGTAAAGCTAACCCGAAAACATTAGCCATAAGCTAATACGCATATATACGAACAATTATCATGAGGCGTTTTTTATTTTGGGCTGGGAGGGAGGTAGGCCTATGTACCTTATCCTCACCCAGAGTCCCCTCCGCTAATAATACATTGAGTGAAGGACGAGGGGCGTCATCGACGTCCCCTGAGAGTTATCGTCACATTTGAAAGTACCGCAAGATCAGAGTCTTACCTGAAAGTTATGAAATGTTAATGGTACCCGGTCACAGCTTAGCAAGCCACCCAAACCGGCAGCTCTGCATCGATTCCTATGATATTTTGTTAATTTTGTGCCGTTGTTTAGGCGTATATGTCGGTCGGTTTTCATTCAAACATATAACGTTAATTGTGACATCGGAATTTGCACTGTCGGTCACCGGGGGGTGTCAAAACACATTGACTCATTATTAAGCACCGGTACACTGTGCTACACGACCACACCTGACCGTATCACAAGCCGCTATGAAGTCGCTAAGAATTTGAAAAGTCGCGCTAAATAACGCGAGAAAGTTAATGAAAGAATAACTTGGCGAGTTCGAGCCGCATTTACGCTTCGATGTACACAGAAGTTGACTGTCCAACCTGTCCCCCCCCAGAGAGGTTTACACCCCAAACGCAACACCTCTTTCATGCGGTTTTAACAAGAACTGAAGACTTAAAATCGTTAAAAGGGCAGAAGGTATTGCAGGATTTTCGCATTAGACTACATTGGTTCTGACAGAAAGAAAGAAAGACAATTATGAGGAATTTTGCACCCAAAGTCTCTCATGCTGGTAAACTGTCTTTAACAGGAAGTGTTTTTGGGAAACAAACTTCTCAATCAGCAGCAGTGGAAAGCCCAAGGGATGGGTTTTGTAATCCAGGTATTCTTTTCAGCACTGACCTCTACCATGAATGGTAAGTTTATTGATGGCAGTTTACTGATTAAACCAGACGACTGTGTCCTATTTTCACAATCAGAGAGCCCTTAATTTACAGTAATTTGCATTTTTGCCCTGGTAGTTCTACACCTGCATCCACTCCATGTCTTGACCCGCATCTTTGTGCTGCTGTTTGCTTTTGACCTCACTCAGTGCTCTCCAGTAACAGCAAGTAAAGGTATGTTTTACACCACTCTTTTAATAAAACAAAAAGTTTACTCAGAATATTTCATACCTATATCGTGTTGTGTTACAGGTGGATACAGAACTATGTTTTTCTGCAAGGCTCAAGGATGTGCTGCAAATGTGACCGATGTGTTCTGCAACGATAAGAAAGTCCCACAACTCACTCCCATTCAATTTTGCCAAAGTCCTCCACCACCAAATATTGTCTGCCAGTATGATGATCGAGCATTCGTGTCTATTGATTCAGATGGCAACTGTGACTTTGAAAGCACTGATTCATATATTGAGACCGAAAAATGCACAGGTATTCACTTTTCCTTTCCGAAGCCTAATGTATTCTAATCAATTTAACATTGTGACATTTATGCAATCATTCACACCATTTCAAACACACATTTATTTTTTATTTGATGAACCAGACAACAACAGATTGCAGCACTGGTATATTTACATGCACATTTTAAACTTGATGTTTTCACAAACCTGTTTAACTCTTTACTCTAGTTTTGAAAAACAAAAATATCTACCTCTGTACTCTGATTAAGGATACTGTGTTCAGGTTTTTTTTTAGTACCTTTTATGTCCAGGTCTTTCTGTGCAGTCTGTTGTTTTCTCAATTTAACTAGTGAATGATGAGGTATGCACTTCTGGTAAGACAGGGAAGTGAAATTAAGGGGTGCTGTCAGTGCAGCAGAGTCTGCTTTACCAGGAGTGATGCAAAAGTCTCGATACCACATTGCAGAGACAGTTTCCTATTTAAATGTGACTAATTAATAATTTGGTTGAACTGATGATATATGGCAAAGAGTGAAGGATTAGTTTGTTAGTCTGGCAAATTGCTACCCATTTTCTGCTGCTATCCTCTCTGCTGTTGCTGCTTTGAGTTCTGCATGTCAGGACTTACACCAGCGGAGGGTGCTGCGTGTCAACAATTTTGTATTGGAGGGAAATTCCATAAGTTTTTACTGTTAAAATTTGCCATCTTTATTTGAGCTGTTGAATTTGATATTTTTTGCTGATTTAAAATCAGTGTGATTTAAAGGAAAAATAGATAGATATTTACTGTAAACAGATTGACTGACCTATTAATTCTAATGGTAAATTAAAATATCACATCCAACACATTATATGTGTCAAATAAAATACTTTTCTGACAATTTTCTAAAGCTGTTCTGTCTGATAGCACATTGTAACATTTCTGTTTTCTCATCTAGACCAAAGTGAAGAGTGTGCCTTTATATATGGTAAGTTTTTCCTGTAGATATAAACTTTACTTGTTGGTCAGTGTTGTGATTGAGAGCTGAGTAGAAGTTCTTCTCTTTCCTCTAGCTACCCCAACATCTCCGGTCCCTGAGAAGGACACTGCGAATTATGGATTAACTGTTGGGTTACCGATTGGAGGTTGTAAGTTCTGAGAACCGATCATTCTTAAAATTGTGTCTGCTTACATCACGTTTCTTCTCTTTTTGGATAAGCATTGGAACTGGCCGCATGTAACTATTAACTCACAACTTTGTGGTACAAGTACTCTGCTTGGGTGTTTTATTCTGCTTCTACTTTGCTTCTGCTTCTTCTTTCACTTTTATTACACCTTGCTATGTTTAAAAGAGAAACATGGTGCTTTATAATCAAATATTGTTGTTTGACAAATTTATTTATTTATCTGCAATTTATTGATTGAATATTTTTGTTTTGCTCTCAAAACAATAAGTCAAGCAGTTAATACTCTTTGCTACTAACTAAACTTACCAACTTCTGTCCTATTGCTTTCGCTGACGACTGATATGCTAACGCAGGTTAACAATCAGGTGAGATCGAAGTTTTGTGAAGTGTTGCAATTATTTATTTTTGTATTGATATTATTCATACAATTGTCTCAAACATCCATATCTTGATCCCATAGTGGTCATGGTCCTATTTGCTTTTGGTGTGATTTGGTATTTCTGTCAAAGGAGACAAGAGAGACAGCAGACACAAGCCAGGTAACCAGAGTGTATTATTTTTATTGATTTTATTCTTTTACTTTTGTTTTGCTGTTGTGACATTTTGTTTCCAATGTGTACTCATGTTTAGTATGAAAATGTTTCAGTGATTCTGTTGTGACTCTACCTCTAAGAGAGACACAAAGCCCTAAAGAAACCAGTGAGAGGTTAGTGATCATTAAATAGGTAGCACATAACCTATATTTAAATGTAAATGTGAGTATATTCAATTTGAGATTTCTTTTTTACACCTTCAGAGATGCTCGTAATGGTGGTCCTGGATCGGATTATGGCCGCTGTCCCTCTCAGCCTGACCACGAAGCTCAAACTCCTGCAGCCTCATGATGTTTCTTTTCACCTAAGTTTCATTTAAGTTATAGTTTTGTGTTGAGAATAAGTCTTAGTCTTCTTGTTCAGGTGAAAGAAAAAAGGTTATCTTTTACTTCATTGCATTGGACAGCTTTACCACATGTTGCTGTGGGTGATCACAGGGATGCCCAGTCTTTCACACCATTCCACCAAAAACTGATGTATTAATTCAAAATGTAAAGGATTTCTAAATTACTATCAGATTTTTTCTTACTTCATTATGGTAACTGAAGCTGAATACCTTTTTTCCGTTGCCGGAGATACCCCCGTTGTGTGTTGTAACTCTGTTTAGCCTGCAGGGGGGGTATCGAGTCTTTTTTGTGTCCAGTGGAGCACTGCACGGCTCGGTTGTATGTAGAGGCAGGGCAGGGACGCAGGGACACGCAGAGCTTCTTGCTGCTGTCAGTGGAAGAGTGACTCCTCAGTTACACGCAGTCAGCCTGAAAGAGAAATACACATTGTTAGTATTTTTTTTCTCAATCGCACATATTTGTCCGTCTGTCGACTGCTTGAGGAAAGGGTTTTGTTTTTTTTTGTTTGTTTTTTGTGAAGACTGCAGCAGCCACTGAGGAAAAGACTGTTTCTACAGGGCTATTGAAGAAGACGATCGGTTGGTAAGGTTTCTGTCAGTTTGATTGTCCAGTGCGAAACACGAGATATTTTGTTAAGGTGCATGAACGGGGTAAACACTGTTAATAATAGGCTATTTATAAAGACATAAACCATTACTTTACAAACAGTACGTTTTTTTTTTTTCAAACAGTCAGTTTCCAGTTGTTGCGACAGGTGAAGGACTGCAGGTGCGCTTATACGGTCGGATACAAATGAGATTTCAAGGTTGTCTTATTTTCTTATTATTGCAAAACTTTGGTAAAGACGTAATATTACATAGTGCTCTGTTGGTGGATTTTCCCATTCAAATGTCATCCATAAACTCCACATAAATTAAATTCTTCTTGCTGTTGTTGGGAACAAGAGTCTGTTGTAACAACCAGTTCTTCAGTGCAGACGCTGGACAGTCACTTGTATTTGCCTTGTCAACATTTACTCTTGACGGGTGTTTTCTAATTTAATGACGAAGTTTTGCATTTAAGACTCGGAAACTCTTGCTTGCGTTTTTAGTGAGAAACTGGAAATCTGTCAAGTATGATGGGAAATGAGCATGTTGGAGGGTTGAGTAACATTTATGGGCAGAGGAGCAAACTTTGACCCAAAACATGTTAATCATAAAAATGTGGCTTTAGAGTAATGCTATTGTGAAACTCGAATGTCTTACTGTATTTTATTTGACACATTGCTGTTAATACCTGGCAAAAAAACTGTCTTAGTCTGACATTTTGTAAGACAAGTCACTGAGAAACAACAGCCTGTGTGCAGTGAACAGTTGCTGAATCCCTTTGACACAATGTACTGTAGGCCAGGTGACAGACTCTCTGTATTCTTAACATATTATGTGTGTATATTGTTATTATAGACAAGGCTTTCATTTATTGCTGTGAGCCTTAGTACCTTTGGTATTATCACTGCTCCTCACAGTGAAGTGCTACATTTCTCCCTCAGGTAATTGGCAGCCAGACTGTGACTGTGAAATAGCTTTTTCATTCCAAAGAGAAAACACGATTACTGGTTATCTCGTATGCTATGCTTCAAGACTGAGAGCTGCCCAGTTAGCAGGAAAGCTGCTCAACAACAGCAATGTCCAGTGAAATATTTCTACCTATTGGTTATTGCTCTGTGTCATTTTAACAGTCGAGCTTGTGTCTATATGGAAGAAAATATTTTTTATGAAATAATAGATTTTTGATGGATGAAATCATGTTTGTGTGTCTGAGGGACAGTTGTGCTTTGTCATCATGAAGAATAAAAAGTTTTGGCATGCTTTTTTTTGGAATGAACTGTTGACCTATTGAAAAAACAATTCAGGGATATTTATTTGGATGATTTGTTTACTTTAACTTAAGTTAATTCCTTGACCATCTCATCTGAGCAAATGTGGTCACAATGGATCCTGGTTGTTCAGCTGACTGGAGAATAAAGTGTATGTGCCTTGTACTGTGTCTGCTTTTGCTCTGTGACCCTTTTAATGGTTTTATTACCCTGTTTATGCATTAAAAAATTGCTAATAAAGCAACATCTGCTAAAATCATCTTGTGATGGCTTTTGAAATATTACAAATACTGGACTTGGAATCAATTTGAGACATACTCATGATTAGAAATTTAATAATCACGTCGATTTGATAATTTATTACTGGATGTTACACAACAATATAAACCTTTGGTTAGTGAGCTTCCCCTTTTTTCCCTCATTTGCCTGGGAGGCAGTGGATTTGGTCCAGCTCATGCCAGGTTGGTCAGCTTGCCGCAGAGGATGTTTGAAAGGGAAAAGAGCGCATGCAAATCCACCCCCCTTGAGACTTAGCTCCTCCTGAGCTCCTGTACTGTGCTGTCTGCACTGATATGTTGCTTGCACTGATATGTTGCCTATCAGGGTTAGTAGCATCTGTGCATTATGTAATATTTTCCATCTGAGTTGCGGCAAAAGTGCCACATCACTGTTGAGCCAAAAACATGTCATTACAAATCATATTTATTCTCAGCTCTTCCTGGGCTCTTACTGTGGTGGATCTTTTAAATTACTGATAAATTGTGATACTGACAGTAACCATAAGCAATACTCAATAACAGTGCTTCCAAACAGTGAGACATCTTTTTAAGCCAATGTTACTACTATTTTTTTGCTCTACTAGCATCCTGTAAAGAGATACAACAGCACTTAGCAGCTATAGCTTTATATTTTTAGAGCAGTCTTGTGATTTGAGGAACAGTCTGTACTGTGCTCATACTTTAACATGGGAAACCAGTAGTGATAAGACCAAAACAAAAGACATATGAGGCTCATTAAGACAGTTACATAATTGAATGCCTTGAACTGTAGTTCTCAGTGCTTATTCCTGATTATGGTCTGACTGACTGATTTTTCCGTGATTCTGCACGCAGGGGTGTGGCTCCAATTTGAGTCTGGTTACAACCAAGATATACAGATAAAAAAATAAAAGGGCCTTGCTGGGCTATGATAATAAAGTCTGGCACCTTGTAATGTTTGTGTGTGTTTAGCGTGTCCTCTTCCTCCTACACCCACTTTAATTGTTCTCTCAGAGGATCTGCTCTCTCTCTCTCTCACGTCTACAGTGTTATATTCTGGGTCGAAGTGCTAATGTGTTACGTCCCAGTTGCATCGAGTTGAAAGCATCAAAAGAGTGTTTGTTTTCTCTCCAGAGCTCATCATCTCAGATTCTTCAGCTCCATGTCATGCCTTTCAGTTGTAACTATACCTTTAATCAGATTCCTTTACTTCCAGTGAAGCACCAGAGAAAGAATGAGATTTGATATCACTTGTAGGTAGTTGCTATAAAACCTGAGGACATTATTGAAAAACAATATTTGGCATTGCAGGGAGTCTGAGGATTTGGTATGAGTTGCTGAAGGGGATTTTATAAGAGTTATTGTTTTCAGTTTAACTTGTCCAGGTCATGTGATGTCTTACAATATATAACATATGGCTGCTTTTGCAGTTTCTGATGGGTTAATCGTTTTTTTGTGCTGCGTTGCTTTTTCCCTAGTAGGACTTTTAGGACTTAATGATTAGTCTTTTATTGGACAGCCAGGTCCTGTTTCAATTAATCAATTACAAATGAAAAAATAAAACAAGACCTTGTTATAGTTAGAGTTAGTTGTTATAGACTATAGTTTTTTTTGAAGGCAGATATTGATATGAAATAATCAGAGAACGGTTATCAACCAGTATTCCTATGTTGATGTTGTTTTTTGTTTTTTGGTTTTTTTTACAAAAAACAACATAAACATAAACACATTTAATACCATTGGTTCTATAATGAACCTGTCTGTGATTGAAGAACTTATGAAGACAATTTTTTAAAATAATTTTAACAATGTCTTTGGTTTCTCTTAAGGCTACTGTTAACCATCACATACACTGACTCTGATAACTCCAGGATAAACTAATATATGCTTATACAGGAAAGACTGGCCTTATTGGATTATCAGTCAGGATCTACATTTGTGAGGCATCAGTCAGCAGGTTTGATGTTTCTACTATATTAACCACAATGATTCTCATGATTGCTCATCAAAACTGGAAATGAGTGTCTATATTTAGACTAACAGATCATATGACTAAATGAAACAGAGCTTCAAGCCTCCTCAAAATATTTTAATTAAGTATCAGACATGCTTTCTCTATGGCTAGCAATATGAATCAGAGGCCTGCTGACTACGAAGGTGTTTGAAACAGAAAACTGAGATAGGTCAGTGGGCAGTTTCACCCATGTACTCTATTGATCGGCTGAAGCTTAGCCTTCAAACTTGTGTTCAGTTTCACCTCTACCTAGGTGGAGTATGGGCTGTTCTCTCCCTGTTATCTGTTTTATTGCCCCCATTCATTAGCCAGGCTGCCCACATGTGAACTTATACCACATACAACTGATAGCCACCAGGACTTTATAATCAACTGTCTTCTATTGTCAGTGCTGAGATCAATGTTCAACCTACACAACATAAAAGTTACCAGCAAGTAAAAGCAGCATCACATATTTTTTTACAGAATAAACAGGAACTGTGCACCAGTTGTAACAAATAATGAATAATTTATTCTTCAATTAAATGATTTAAAAATGCTGTCTACATTTGTGTTATGTAATTTTACATTCATGTGCTGACTAGTTCAAAATGGGTCATTTCTGAAAAAAAACAGCAATAAAAGCTTTAAAATAAGGAACATGAAAAAGGTTAACATGAGTTCAAAGATTTGCAAAGCAAAGCATTCTTAATTTTAATTTTTAACTCGTTGAAGGTGGTCCTTATATAAGTTTAACTTTTCTCATAAACCTAGAAACAGTCTTGCATAGCTAGCCCTATCTCCACAACACTGTCAGCGCTGGAGAAAAATGACAGGCTACACCCATAATAACTCTGCAATAGAAGGGAAAAAAACGCTCTGACTTGCTTGTATTTTCTGAAGCCAATCACAATTGCTTGTGTAGCACTAAGTCCAGGATTGAGTAACAGGGATTCTGAAGCGGTAACATGCAGGTAGCTAAAGGGGAAAGCTAACTAAAATAGTCGCCCAGTGGCAGGCTTATACCAACAGTCTACACCCAGTGAGTCAGACTAAGAGTCAGTAGCTCTTACAAATGGATGTTGTATTGCCATCAAAGTGTATTATTGTTTTTGAATTTTCTCATGCTAAGTAAAAAACAAGGAGGTGATTAATTAAAGGGTCATTCCAGTAAATTCAAATATTAATATCAGTTTAGCAGTCATGGTGAGTTTATACTGAAAACATTTTTGGAATGTCTTCTACGACTCTGGAGGAGCTATTTTAAGTCTGGAAAAAAAAACCTGATGATGTCATCAGGTTTATCTTTGCTTAGACTTGCAGACTACAATTTTGCAACTATGACTGCGTTACAAGGGAGCTCAGACAGCGGGGGGGTCTAACTTAGTATGTATGTTCAACATTTTGTAAGGACTTTGTAAAAGATTTTTAGTCTTCTTTTTTTTTAATCAGTCTCTGGAAAATCCTACACAAAATGGACTGATCATGTTAAGAATGATGAAAAAAATTGTCACAACAGTTCTAATTCATTCATATGATGAATATCCATAAGTCAAAGCTGTATTTCTGTTACACTTAATTTGGTTTAAAATTGCCTTCATTTACCATTTGCAGCAGGTGAATATGGGTGTAGATTCTCCCAGTATTATTGCTCTGATTCGATGACCTGTAGAGGGGACCGGGGGGGGCGGGGGGCGGCCGCGGGGGGGGGGGGGGGGGGGGGGGGGGGGGGGGGGGGGGGGGGGGGGGGGGGGGGGGGGGGGGGGGGGGGGG
>JAPZDV010000022.1:20993418-21018036 GCA_029814665.1 Acanthurus lineatus
ATTGCCTTCATTTACCATTTGCAGCAGGTGAATTTGGGTGTAGATTCTCCCAGTATTATTGCTCTGATTCGATGCCCTGTAGCGGGGACCCCCCCCCCCCACTCTGCAGCTAAGTCTGCCAGTGGAGGCTTGCAGCAGTAATTGTGCTCCTTTGTGTTACAATTGGTTGGTTGGTTGGCAGCCCAGCAGGAATTCAGATTATTTGGAGGTTGTGGTGTTTGTTGTTGTTTCTTGTTGTTGTTGTTTTGGCCCTGCTAAATCCCCCCATGGCCCCTCCTACTTTCCTGCCGCTGTATTAATGATGCTTGCAGAGGCCCAGTCAGGGAACCTTGGGGTGCTAGAGTGAAAGAATGCGAAGTGGACAAGACAACAGACAGTAAGAGTGAAAGACGACAGACAGGTGGGAGAAAAGAGGTATAGAGTGTGGAAATCTGAAACATGAAATTCCTCCTCTTCGTCATCAGCAGCCTGTGGCCACTGATCAATAAAGACAGACTGAGATAATCCCATCTTGCTGTCACAGCTGACCTCTATTGAGAATAATAAATGGACAGTTATACCCACAAAGATATGATTAAGTAATAAACCTGCCTGTCACCCTTGTAGTGAGGAGAGTAAAAGGACCTTTGGACTCCAGGGAAGGGCTAAGTTAAACTTAACCAGGCCTGAGCTATCTCTTCTTCTCTTTGTGTCATGTGATTATTTTTTCCAAGAGCTTCGACGTGAAGAGCTAAGGCGAGCTTGCATAGATACCACTGGTGGTTGAACATAATAAGTTTGTTGTGGTAAATTCGTTGTCCCAGAGAGTGTCGTGTGAATGGCTTCACCAGGGCAGCCTTGTCTCTGCTAATCTCCATATACTCATCTCTATGTTTCCCCCCACCCCTCTCAATTCCTTTGGTTGAATCATGTGACTCTGTGGACACACAGGGTGACCTCCTCCTCACTGCCTCTCATGCAGAGAGGAACTAGAGTGAGACACTTTCTGAATTACAAATACATGCTGAGTCCTTTCCCTTGGTTTGTTTGAAAACAAAATGTATATTTTATCTCTTTTGCTGTAATATGTCATTACGTACTCACATTTGAATTATTACAGTGCAGTTTTTGTCCTGTTGAGAGAATTGTCCTGCTTATAAATAAAACTTGGCATGTGGTCTGATAGTTGAAGAAATCACGAGGGAGGCACCCAGCTAAATACTTAAACCTATCAAATCCTTTGTTCTCTATCTCTGTCTCTATATCTGTCTCCCGTTGTCTTCCTCCTTCATCTTTTTCATTCCCCCTCCCTCTGTGTAGTGCATTGTTCTGATTCATGTCACACCTGAAAGGTCACAGCTCTGTAGGTAAGATCCCTCTCCCCTTCTCACCTATTGTTTCTCTCTATGTGTTGTTGCCGAAAGGTCAGGCAATGCCAATGGTTAAAATGCACATTTAGTTGTTGATAGTAACCTGGCCAGTGGTGTATCTCACACATGCACACCATTAAACTAACTGTAACAAGAAATCAGATGTTGTACTCAGGACACACTGTAAAATCTGCACTGTATGCTGCCTCTGTGACAGTAGCTGTATTGTGCTTCTCTTTGCAGTATTATGCTGTTAAGACATACTTCATTGTATTTTTAGCCAGGCTAGTTTTGCTGGCAGGATTCCACTCTGTTTGTACAACACTGTTTAACTATGAGATGGATGTCACTTTGATGATAAGATGCATCTTATACTTATGACCAAATTTTCCCATGAGTCTCATCTGTACTTTTAGATTACTGTCAAAGTAATGTATAAGAGTAATTTGATGATCTTAGCATGGACTGCATTTATATAGCCTTACTTTGAGTAGTCTTTTGACTACACAAAGCACTTTGTTCAAACACACATTCATGCACTAAATAACCTGTCTATCAGGCACACACACAGCAGGAAAGTTGGGATTCAGTAGGACATTTTGACATGTTGACTGGAGGAGCTTGAGTGGAACCGCCAACCCCCTCAATTAGGACGACGACCTAAGCTCCTGAGCCCCTGTATTGAGCAACATTAGCATGCATGCTAAGTGTACACATGCTAACTTGCATAACATACATACTACAAGTTTTGCGTTAAACATAAGATTAAATGTTTTTGATTTAGCCAGAAACATAGTCAACAACATAGTCACCCCATTTGATGCTGCCCCTTGGCCAAACTTGGCTGTTACTGCTAGTAGCAATAATTGCAATAAAAGTTGTCTGCTTTTTTAATCCAGCCAATTAAACATCCTAATGGGCTGCCAGTGTGGCTACAGATTTTATGTCTTGTTTAGTCATGAGACGTACACAGTTACACACACTTCTTTGGTAGCTCTGCAGTGCTGCATAGTGCAGGCAGACACTGATGCTGCAGCACAGCTTGTCCCTCAAAGGGATGATGAAAGCAAGCACACCTCTAGAGGATACAATGAAATGGGGAACAGAACGTACCAAAAACAATCCAAAATAATACCTTCCTGCTGTTTTACAGCTTCATTTTGTGTGGAGAATTACCAAGGAGAGAAAACAGTGAGAATGTGTATTGAAGTTATATGGCCATGTTTACAGGGCCCACAAAATCTGAGAGTTTGTGAGCATGTGCAACGTTGAAATGTGTTCACTTTATGTTCTGTTTGCTTTGTGTGTTCTCGTACTTTTGTTTTGACAGTTTGTTTGAACTGGGTGGAACCGAAACAGCACTCCTGAATTAGGTGTGTTTTCTCCTTTTGTCTCTTTGAGTTTGAGGAGCAGAAATTTCTGATTGACAGAACTTTTTACAAAGCCAGTATTAGTCTCCTCTCTTTCCCCTTGATTCTAAAAAACACTTTTGAAAATATCTACCATAGCCAAGAGATAAATCAGAGTGTTTTTTGCGGTGGTGAGGTTAACTTGTTTGTTATTGTCACTCACAGGACTGATTATTTCTGCTTGGCTAGTGAGAGGGAGCCCACACAGTAGATGTTTGTTTCCCAGCTGCGTGGTTAATGACAGAACATGACACATTTAAAAAAAAGACTGACTGTTTTACACAGTTGGTGTCATCAAGCCAATTATGTAATCACACTGACACATCAAACACTGGAAACACTGGAAGTGTTCATGCAAGACATCAGAGAGATGATTACTACTAAAAATTTGATATCTTATTTCTTCAAGTAGTATATCCCACATTCAGCATGCATGATCGTCTTACCTGCTGCCCTGGAATATTGGGTGTTTGTATACATGCCAATATTTTTTTTTTATCAAAATATACAAACAAAAGTTCAATTAAACTAGTTGTGGATTAAACTTTTTGCTTGGGTTGACTTTCTGTGAGCGGTTAATCAGAACAGTTAAGATGATGAAGTCGATCCCTTGCAGGCTGAGCTAAGCTGACTCTGCATGCATCTTCTTGATTGTATCCATCCAAATCCAGATATCAGTCAGGGATTGTGAAGGTCATGAAAGCCCAGCAGTCCAGTCCACAGTGCTCAGTGCTCTGTATTCCTAGCCTGCTATCGATTCTCCATTATGTCTCCAGTCTGCTGCAGTAATTCAATAGTATCTGGGGATTGAAGCAAAGCAGAGCGAAAAAGAAAGCTACATGTAGTATCTGTGTCCTGGTGATAGAAACAGTGGAAGCCTCCCTCAAACCTCCCAGGTTTGATGTTATAGTCAGATGGTTTGAAAATTGCTGTGCTCTACTATGGAAATTGCTTTTCCACCTCATCACTTGTTGCAAGGAACCAGATCTCCTTATAGGAAGAAATGATTTCTAAATGATATTTTATGTATAAAACATGTGTGGCAATGCTGGTGATTAGTTGATTTATTGATCTTGCTGACTCCTGCCTTCATTATTATTACCACTATGCCTAATGAGACCGGTGAAAGGATATTACCAAAGCTACTTAGACAGTTTGACAGTTCAGATGCATTGGATTTGCATTTTCATCATACCAGATGGTCCACGTCTGCTCTAAGGAACATATTTTCCTTGCCAGGACTGTTTGACTGCAGAGTGGCTCCTTGACTTCCGCGGGGACTGACTAGCACCCTTGGCAATATCCCTGCAACCATGGAAGAGATATGGAATGAGAGCCAGTGTTTAATCTGCACTTGTGTGTTTGTTTGAAGGGTGGTAGGGTTTCTGACAAGGGCATGTGAACGCCTGGGAAGGAAGTTGTTAAGGAACAGAGAGACTGTCGGAGAGAAGAGCTAAGTGAGTAGAGTTTCTATATTTATGTAATAGCTTTAAAAGCAGAAGTCGTATATGTAGGAATGATAAAGAGAATGAAAACTACATCGTTATCCAACTGAAAGTCACAAAAAAAGCTCTTGTAAAGTTGCCTAGAAACATAGCAGTTACAGCAGTTTTATCTTATTCATTTTTACTGGTTGCCATGTTGTCGTATAGAGGAGTTGTTTGCTTGAAATCCAGTCTTGAAAACTGCATGAAATTGAAATTGACCTGGCCTATATTTGTCTTCATTCCAATGAAATTTTTCTCTAGTTTACATTGCGCAGACATAGTGTTACACAGTTCTGCCGTGACGCATGAAGTCTTGATGATCTTGCTTGACTTTCACAACAGCCCACAAGCAACCCATAATTCAACTTCTCTCTACAGGCCAGTTTTACTGTAGGTGATTTTTATTCTGATTTTGATTTTCAAGTACAGTTTCTTTTTTATTGATCACTTGTATCAGTTTCCTCATTTGGTACTCATCCAGACCACAAAGCATTCATTATATGTCAGAGGTATTGATTTGACAAGGAGGGTTTTTTCTATTTATAGCTTGTAGTCATGCGATTGTGAATTTCAACTTTCGAGGTGTCATTTTACACATGTCCAACAGTGTTCTTGTGCTCTCCTTTTCTTTGTCATACTCCCGCATGCTAGTATTGGTAGTATTTCACAGTGGTGAAACATGGCTGATCGGGATGGACATCCATCTTTTTTCATTCTCATGTCCATCTGTCTGCCTTTCTTTTGTTGAGAGGTGAACAACAGACCTGCCGTTGTTCACTGCAGCTGTGGGCCTCGCGTGGATTATTCTGGAAACAGTCTGTTGGAGCACTGGCTGGGTTGTGAGGTCAGGTGAGAGAGAGGGAGGGAGATAGATAGAGAGATCCAAACAATCCCTTTCAACACTGACGCTCAGGCCAGGACTGAACAGAGAGCCAGACGGGCTGGCAGGCTCATTAACATTCCTCAGGTTCAGAGCACACAGTCCGTCATATAGTGTAATGGCTCAGGTGGATCAACACCTCATTACATGGTGGTGGATTGAAATGTTTTTAGTCATTTTTGAGGGTTTTGTTTTGAGAAGAGCATTCCAGGTGACTTCTGCCTCAGTTCAGGTCAAATTCATGTGACAAACACTATCTTTAAATCAGGATGATTTAACAAGTTTTGTGTGACCATATGTGTTTGTGCAAGAATGGAATACAAAGACTGAATATTAGTTTGAAGGTAACAGAGGTATGGATGATAAATAGACCAAAACTAAGATATATTGTTGTAATTTTGACTGAGCGGTTTGGACTCAACTAAAATGTTTCTATATTGGTGTTGTCTTTGTGTTTATAGCAACAGAAGAGCTGGTGCACAGATAAGAAGCCAGCCTGGAGATTAGACTGTCTGCTACATTCTTTTAATATCTAAATCTGTGTTTGTATGTGTGTCCAGAAAGTGTTTGTTTCTCCTTTTGAAGATAGTTAGACATAGCTACATCATAAATTTGGTTTTTTGAAAAGTTATAGCCCAATAGTCCACACTGTATGGCATTGTTACTTTTATTACAGTAGCACCATATCTCGAAGTAACACTTTCGAAAACGACTCTTTTCCATTGAGTCTAAATTATCTAGGGACGTGACTGCTGGGCACAGAGCAGGTGACAGGAGGACATGGCAAGTGCTGATGAAGCAGAGAGACATTGTGCAATAGTCAAGGCTCTGAGCCCTGCAGGTGCATTTATATGCAGGTGGAGTGGTGACTGCAGACTTGCCAGAGCTTATCAGAGAAAGTCCAAATTCTGTGTTTTTATGAAGCCACTGCTCCTCACTCCCCCTCTGTGTCCCCGTTTCTCCCACTCACTTAGAAGACACGCAGTAGGGTACAAAAGTGAAAGTGAGGAGGGAAGGAAAGAGATTGATGTGGGTGGTGCAGTAAAACTGGAGATCATATGAGGAATGAGACAGACTGGTGTTTTGTGGCTCAGTAAGGACTTGGTTGTGCTGGCTAGTGCCAACAGATCACTTACAGCCCCGGAGCTGCACCTTAATCATACACACATTTCGTAGCTTTGTGTCTTTATAAGGTATTACGTATCCAACACACAGACATCGCCTGGAATATGGCAGGTATTATGAGACTAAAGAAGTCAGAGATGATGACGATAATGATGATGATGTTGATGATGCCAGTAAATCTTTAAATACAATGTGCTTTCTATGTCTGAACAGTGTGATATGTGAAACTGCAGCTGAACTGTCATTCAAGACTGACTCTGATTGTTCTATAAAACAAGACTCTAGCAAGAAGAGTCAGGGTGGCTATAACACACAAACACACACACATATATAAACATTCATTAGTCATGATTGACTGTCAAAGCAGATAGAGCTCTCACTGCAGGCCATTCCAACAGTTAGAGTTAGAAATAGACCAAGTTGCCTCTCTTATCAGGCGCTGATTAACAGAAGAGTGATGGCATTACATAAAATGGCCTCAAACTTATTGCAGTTAATCAAAGAGTCATTGCTGGTGGACATGTTCTCTCCCCTCTTCAGTTTGTCACATCCTATCGTTGGAGCAGCTCATTTTAGCTGAAGCTGTAAGCGGTTTTTGTTTTTTGTCCCCCCTATCTTATTGTGTAAAAATAACTCTGTTCTCTTGCAGAGGGTCCCCTAACAGAGCCAAACCTCCTGATGTTTGCTCGAGCTGACAATCAAGAGCTGTTGCCCTGATTGCTGTTTGTTGGGCACAGCTTTTCATTAAAATAAAGTAAGTTGATGCCGTTGACATTTTGACTCAGCAAAATAATGGTGGAAAGAATTTTTTTAAGTTATAAAGTTAGTAACAGTAAATGCACATAAACATAGTTTCACTTCAGTAATTGCATCATTTCAGATGTCGACCACTACAGAAAATGGGATGGGAGGACCTCGGAGTACAAGCAGAGAGAAAACGTACAAAAAGGTAAAAAGCATAACTGCTCAAACAAAAGTCTCAGTGTGTTTGGTTTTATTTGCTTCTTAAGGCAAATGTGAACCTGCTTCCACAACATTTATTTTGGAATGCTGTTGTTCAAAACCAACAAGTCTAAAAGGTCTTTACTTCTGAATCTAACTCACATGAGACTTTATAAATGTCCCTCTACAGCACATAATGTCCTGACCCCTGCCAGGGCTGGCTGCCAGAGATCAGCGAAGTGCTGGTCACACTTGTTTTCTTTCCTTTTTTTTCATCTTTAGACGTCACTGCTTATGGCAGCATTTCTTAAGAAGTTACCATTACACGGCTGTCCACAGTAGCTGTGCAGCCTGGGACTAAAAATTGTTGTGCTTGTACTGAAATTCTACCACAAACTGTAATGCACAAATGTCTTGGACTTTAGTGTCTCAATGTATGGTCTTCTTTCCTCATTTTAAAGCCAACCACTATGCTGTAATTTGGATTGTGAAAATGACTTGTCATATTAAACAAGGTTCTGGAGACACAACATAAAAATAGCTTCAAAAGAAGGGTTATTTCTTTCAGGATTACCTGCATTTTTACATTTACATTTACAAGTTGTGGTGTAGGGTTAGAAAAGGAAAAAGTAGTAACAGTTTGCTTTAACAGTCTGACGCAAGCAATGTTTTCTCCTCTCATTTTCTCATCTAGACCACATCATCAGCCTTGAAGGGAGCCATTCAACTTGGTATTGGCTATACAGTGGGCAACCTCACCTCCAAACCTGACAGAGACGTTCTTATGCAAGACTTTTATGTGGTTGAGAGTGTTTTTCTGCCCAGGTTAGTGCTGCACAACGCTTGGACATGCATTCATATTAATGCACACATCTTCTACACACATCGAAACGTCTATAATGTATGAATTTTTAAAAGAATTCTTTCAGCATATGAGTTAGTTGTGTAGCAGTGGTTTGCTCATTGTCATCAAAATGACAGCTGCACTTTTGCAGAAGCTCAGGGTTATTCATCTACGATAGCTGGTGAATCACAGAGCTGCTTCATAAAAACAGATTATGTGTAGGTGGTAACAGGCTGCTCTTTGGCTGTGACGGTTTCTTGCCTCTGCAAAGTGAATGAATGGAAAGTAACTAAAGACTAAGCTTTCCCTGTCTGCCCACTCATATATTATATGTCTGGCTCTTGTATTAAAAACATTCAAAGCTATTATTAATCATGCTCAATGGAAACTGCAGGCGCTGGACATCCAGTCCAAAAAAAAAAAAAAAGTCTGCTACTGCAAAATTATGCATCATCATTTATCAACAAAGTGAATTTTTGCAAGTCTAAGTCATGATGCAGGGATAAAACTATTCTAGTGGATAATCCTGCCAGGAACTGCAAAATCAGCTTACTGTGCGCCTCTTACTGCCTCAGAGCAAAACATATGTCAGAGTGGGTCTGCTCCATCATCTCAGGCTGTCTACAGTTCAAGTAAACATTTAATACAATCCAAAACAGACCCAGGAATTCTTAGAGAGTTTGACTTATGTTTTTACACATACAGACACATACATATAAGAACACAGCGCTGATGCTCAGATACATGCTGTATTTATTTATATATTTAATCAGCAAGACAGTATTACTTAAGTGTACATGCACTTACCTCTCCACAGCAGATAATACAGTCAGTTAATTTTAGAGGATGTTATTATCTGCTATTAGCTGTATGAATGGACTGATATTGTTAAATGTTTTACTTTATACACTCAATTGTTTAATTTTATATTAAAATCTTTATTTTATATTAAAATTGTGCTTTGTACATCTCATGCTGAAAAGAAAAATTGGTGACCATCAAATGAGAGGTGTTTTCTAGATATCTATCTGGTTGTGGCAAAATGCAAGAATCATCAAAAACTGTCTTTAACCACGAGGCTTCAGAAAGAGAGTTGGAGTCGCACAGGGAAATACTTTCGTTTACCTTTGAGATTCTGCACCAGGATATGCAAAGTCGCTATTGTTTATGCAAACCTGGTCTTGGCACGCACATTTACTGCCCTGCTCCTCAGCAACAGCCAAACATTACTCTTTGGTGTTGGCCCCACAGTGATGAGTGTTTAAAAAAACTGTCGTAGCTTAGCTGAGATAGTAAAGTACAAAAGTTACCAGCAAGCTTGTTACATCATCCTCAATCTGCACCCAATGTCAAACCCTTTCACTTGAGAGTAAAGTGAAACCGGAGTTATTGTCTTCTTCATGCTCAGCTTTTCACCGCAAAAGCAAATAAAAAAACAAAAACAAAAAGAAGGCTACATGGTTAGGAAAAGAGAAAATTACACAAGACACAACAAAAACACAATTTAATCAATGGGGAGGGGAAATTGATGTCTAACAGGCATCTGGCATCTGACATAACCATTTCCCTCTTTACTCTCTTCCTTTTCTCTAAGTGTTTATTTTCTGTTCTTTAATGGCACGCAGACACAAACCTCTCTTGTTCTAGTCACTGACAGAGGATCCTGAGAGAGCAGCTGAGTGATTGAGACAGCTCTCAGATGCTTTTATTGCCTTCCTCCCTCTCACCGCTGCTCTTCTCATGTTGTCGCTCCTCTCTTGAGGTTTTTCCACTGTTGTTTGTCCTGTCAGTATAGTTTTGGATGGCTGGAAACGTCGCAGATCACTTTGACTCCCACACACACACACATACACACACGCACACAGAGGTTTTTCTTTTTTTGCAGTGCTTATATCTCTGACAACCAGAACAAATCATTCACTAGGCAGACGTGCACACAGATGGCTTTCTGATTAGATTGAATGAAATGTTTCCAGGTGCTGTTTGTTGCAAAATGGCAAGGTGTGGACTGTCAGTCACTGATGATAGATAGCTGTTGTTACCGTTACACACTAAACAAAGCAGTCAGATTTCATTGTATAGTAATCACAGGAATAGTGTTACACAGCAGGGCCTACTGCTGCCTGTATCCCATTACGGAATATGGCACCAGGACAAAACAACAACACAGTAGCCTCTTTACCCAGAAAACTGTCTAAGTCCTCACAATTTAAACCAGATTTAGAGGCGCCCTGGAAAACAAAAACCTTTATTAACCTACTTCTTCTAGATGTAGGGTCAGTGTAATTGATTTTAATGAGTGTTTATAGTATGAAAGACTTGACAGCTGACTCATGCTAACAGAATCAGACAGCTACTGTGTTTGGTGTTCCCTCAGACGCAGGTTACAAAACATGGTTGTTCTCGGTCAGAATCTTTCAGAGAAGGTCAGGTCTCACGGTTCAATCAAGACCAAAAAAAGTAGGTTATTTCGGTGTTTGTTGCCCTTATTTTCAACTGTGTGCCTGTCCTTTAGTCAAGGCTCATGTGTTGTGTGGCATTGTTTAGACCCAGTAATCAGAGCCTCCTTCAGTCTCCAGGCGAAGAACTTTATACAGGCCAGTTTTATTGCCACAATACTGCTGAATCTTGGTTCCCATAGATGACTTTACTGAAGCCTGTTCATGCATGGGTGGAGGACATTACAAGGGCCCACTGATACACTTACTCCGAGTCAATAGCCTAGATACCGAGGCAAAAAGATTAGGTGTTAGGCTTCACTTTCCCCCTGGTGCTACCTGCATGGGATCCTTGGTTTGAGAATGAATGTGTTAGTGACACTGACTCTGATTATTTCACTTATGTAATGTGAAAGATTTTCCTTCTATGTCCCCTCATTCAAATTAGTGTTGGACTGATGAAGCCAATGTTTCATTTTATGTGTTTGTTTCCTGACTTGCTGGAATATTTGCTGCACATCCCAGTGAGGGAAGCAACTTGACCCCAGCTCATCACTACCCTGACTTCCGCTTCAAGACCTACGCCCCACTGGCTTTCCGCTACTTCAGGGATCTGTTCGGCATCAAACCAGACGACTACCTGGTAAGACTTGATCCTTGTTGAAACCAAGCTGGTCATTTTGTTTACTACCTTCACATAATGATTACCATATAATTTGCAAAATGACATGCAGGTGTGGGGAGGATGTGGAAAGGGACAAACTGTGCACTGAATCATCAGACCAACTGCAGACCAACTGCATTTGAGTTTTACCCAGTAAAAATGACTATAAGTACTGCTTTGATATTGACTTTTGAGAGTCTCAACTGGTTGCTTGGCCAAGAGTTACTGCTCAAGCTAATAATAGTCCTGCACATAAACCAAACGTAAAACCACAGATGATCATTTTTACAGTTTAGAGTCTCTCTATGAAGTAAACACAAAACACAATGCGTCAGTACACTTTAGAGGTGTCGATTTAGTTTCTTCAGACAAAGTCAGGTTAGCAGTTTTCCCCCTGTGCCAGTTTTTATGGTGAGCTAAGCTAACTGTCTGCTAATGGATGGACACCGGAGTGGTATCAATTTTCGTATGTAACTCTTAGCAAAAAAAAAGTGAATAAGTACACCCATTCACATGATGAACTTTTGTTTTTAGCAGTTCTGTTTATCGTTTTGTCTCAAAAAGAGCATTAATTAATTGTTCTAATTGTTCAGTTTTTATTGGTGCAAGCAAACTTTATTTTGAACCACACACTACTGTATTTCTGTTCAGATGGTATTTTTTTTGCATTGTTTCTATATCTAAACAAGTCAAAAATACAAATATAAAATTGACTGTTGCTCCAGCAAATATTGGACAATAGGCCTCTGGTTGTCTTTCTTAAGAATGAATTTCCAGTCACTGAGGGTTAGGGTTAGGGTCAGTGCGTATTTAATTGTGACAGAATTCAACATGTATTTTATCGAGTAATGGGTGGGTAATGTCAGACACCACCTATGCAAGAACTGAAGGAGAATGTCGCTGGGGCTGTGAAGATATTAGAGGTAATTACTGAGCTGACTGTGCGTGCCGTTTGCTCTGCAATGGCTTTACCCATCTTGCAGTGCCAAAGAAAATGAGATAATTCTGTAATTTGCAAGCAGAACGAAAGAAAAAACAGACTGATAATTCAATAGAGCGATTGAGAGGGTAATGTTGAATGCTGAAGTGACCGTGTTGTTGACAATGTTTGAATGTTTGAAATGGAGCCTCGGGTCACATGCAAAGCATGTTCAAACACATCTGTCTTAGCCTTTATTTATTCAACCTACATGCCATTGTGTTTGCTGAAAAATTTAATTTGCTGTTAACTGAAGAGTGTACCTCATTACATTATTCATCCCCACTCAACACATGCACTTCCTGCCTAGAACGAAATTAGAGTTCAAGTTATCTTGTTTAGGCTTTATCATATTATTACACTGTTCTCCCTTTTATCTTGTCTGCCTCCAAGCCTGTCAGAAACCCGTCAACTCCTTTTTTGTTCTTGAATGTAATTTTGTTTCTGCATTAGTGAAAGACAAAAGACTCTGGAAGAGAGACAGATGAAATGTAACTTCAAGGTAGTAGAGAAAGATTTGCATGAGGCGCGGCAGCTTAGAGGATGTACTCGTGATTGATTTCCTTAAAGTGATGATGAATTCATTTAGAGGCCACACAACAGAGTCTAATTAAAAAGAAGAAAATACGCACACATACACACACACAGTACCCTGAATGCAAATGCAATAAACTGTAGATGTGTTTGTGCTGGTAACTCAACGTGACTGCAGACAGTCATCAGTGGAGAAGTCTCTGGGGAGGGAGAGTGGATGCCTCCAGTGTTTCTCCTCTCCTCTGAACATGCTGCTCTCATAAGGCACTGATTAACATCTAACTGTTTTCTCCAGCCTGCCGTTCACACAGGCTCTCCTTCATTAGAATGAAAGCTCTTGATCATTTCTGGTGTTGCAGTAATTGCTCCTTATTACACTCAGCTGAGGAGCACATGTTTTCGTTCATACTGGTGGACCTGTTTACCTTTTGGTTCGGCAAGAATTGTCAGATGTCTAAAGATGTCATTAAGATTTGGCATACAGATATGTTTTGAACTCATTATTATGTGAGGTAGTGTTCTGTTCAATTACAAAGTAGGGATTTTTTACTATAAAAATTATAACCAGAGACTTAGAATGATCAACATGCTTGTGGCCAAAAGTTTTGTGTTCTTTGGGTTAAGGCTATTTTCCTGGTTTGGGCTAATCACCTTTGTTCCATTTAAAGGAAATCTCAGTTTACTACCAACAATCATTTTTTAACAAAAGTGTGCTTTACATCAGGGTTGTACCTCATTGATGCTTTTGTGGCTGAAGGGGAGAAAATCACTGCAACCACGTTCTAAAATGTGTGCAAAGACCTCCCAGCAGAGGGGAGGCCATTATAGCAGCATATTGATGGTTTTGGAACGTTCAGCAATTGCAAAACAATGAATTGTTCTCTGTGTTCCCTGCTTGGTACTCACATATTTTTGGTCACATAGTGAATGAAGCCACTAACACAAAGCAAGTATTCAAATAGAAACCTGGTGCTTTTGTATCACAAGACCTACTGTAAATACCCATACACTGGTGAAGATTTACTCCTTTTTCTTATTTCAGGACTAAATGAGCAAAATATGTCAAGTGTAACAATTTGTTTAATCATATTTTCCAAATAAACTTTTAAACTCATGTTTTAATTTGTCTCTGCACCTTAGTTCACGTGTATAAATTGTTTACATCTGGATGGTTTCCAAGTAATGCTGTTTTCTAGAAGTCTGACCTCTTTTCATGTGAAATGTTAAACTGGGTCATATTTGTTTTTCCTTCCTCAGTACTCCCTGGTAAATGAGCCTTTGATTGAACTGACCAACCCAGGAGCCAGCGGCTCTCTCTTCTACCTAACCAGCGATGACGAGTTCATCATCAAAACCGTCCAGCACAAAGAGGCCAAGTTCCTCCAGAGATTGCTACCTGGATACTATATGGTGAGACAGTTGCTTCATGAGTACTTCAGTTACAGCAGGTGAAGTGGCAAAACTCTACTTCTGAGTGCTGAAAAGGTGTCTAAAACCTTCTTGGTGTTAACGCTTTTGCTCTAGCTGTACTGCTCCATTTGACTGAAAAATATCTCTGTCAAGGGGATAGTGGTAATGTTGGTTTGATGAAAAGAGGTTAAACATTTCATTATTTGCTCATTTATTCATGCCTGTAACCTAAATAATATTACCATCTTCATCCATAATGGCTCCAAAGTCTCATCTGTCTAGAGTGCAGTTAAGTTAGCAATCAAATAGAGGCAAAGCATGGAAGTGTAGTCCAAATGAATCAAATTATTTCTGTGTATTTTGAGTCTTGTTCATGCACTCTTACATGAGCTGTTTTCACTTTACAGAACCTAAATCAGAACCCGCGCACGCTGCTGCCTAAGTTTTATGGACTTTACTGCATCCAATCTGGAGGCATCAACATTCGCCTTGTGGTGATGAACAACGTGCTGCCACGCTCCCTCAAAATGCACTACAAGTATGACTTGAAGGGATCCACCTACAAGAGACGAGCGTCCAGGAAAGAGAGAGAGAAGGCATGTCCGACCTACAAAGACCTGGACCTTCAGGACATGCATGAAGATGGGCTTTACTTTGACACAGAGACGTATAACAACCTCATGAAAACCTTGCAGAGAGACTGTCGGGTAAGTGGTTTTAACAGTGTGTGTATGTGTGGTCATACTTGTCTGTCTGTTCATTGAACTTGCTTTGAAATGGTAAAGTCATTACACAACAGGAAGGTCACTATTATTCCGCGAAAGGAAACTATGCAACAAACAGGGAAGTCTGTGATCACGCAATTTTTGTTTCATTATAATTTTACTTTTCTTCAAAAGGCCAGCTCTGTTACATTCTCATGCCTTTCTTAACCAAGACACTTTGACCTGTGTGCTGCAAAGCCTCACATAGACATTATGCCATCCACCATATCAGAGCTTAGAGCAGATTGCTTTGAACCTGGGAATTCACTGAAGTGAAGGGGCATAGCTGTTAAAGGGATGTCACTGACCTCTCATTCTTTAAATGATTATGGAAGATTGTGTAGCAGTACAGTACAGCGTGTGTGTGTGTGTGCATCTTAGACGGGAAAAAATGTTTTAAAAAGAGATTTTTGCATGTGTTTGCCAACCTCATCAAGTCTCCACTGTCTGTACAGTCTAGAGCTATCAGTTTGCTCTGGGCTCTTTATGCTGCAATGTTTCAGTTCATGACAGCTTACCAGACACTGAATGTGATGCGATCCTGGTGGTGTGAGAGATTCAGAGCTCAATCCAGAGATAGTCCCCCGATCGAAAGTCTTGTGTTCATGCTTGTTTTATTGCAGCAGTGAAGAGACTGTCTGCAGGGAGAAGATTTTGGAGTTTAATAGTAAACATGGTCTGTGATCCAGTGATTCACATGTAGTCTCCTGCTTTTTCTAGATGCACAAACAGAGAACAGCATGTAAAAACTAGTTGCCTGAAATTGCCCAGACTGCAGAATTTATATCCTGTTTTGCCCATGCACATCTCATTAGTTTCAGAGAAACTGATGTCTAAATTGTTGTTTGTGGACCAAAGTCAAGGAACAACCCTCCAGGCTATAAAAAGTAAAAGAACCAAAACATTGCTGCTGAAATGCTGATTTGCTTGTCCTCAGTCTCTGAAGTAACAAAAGCTGAGATACTGTGACTAACAGAACACACAGTCGAGTGTTAGAAATGTAAAGACATTCTCAGGTGAATTGAATATCAGCGAAACACGGGCTTGTTAAACTGTACAATTCTTTTGGATCAGTGCTTAGGAAACTAAATATATATTAACGCAGTTACATTTTTACCATGTTGTTTTGTTATGTAGAGAAGCTGGATGGCCTTTTGGCATAACTTTATGAGTGTTGACAGTGTGGCTTCTAGACACTAATTAAATGTGTTTTACCCTCATAGTGGCTGGTTAATGATGGGCCTAAAACCCCATGTGTTGTAATCCCATTTGTTCTGGTTGACATATAGTAACTACACACACACATAGACACCACACACCCCACATGTAACTAAAACTGGAATCTGCCCAGGATATTACTGTAAGTGTGGATCAGTGTATCAGATGATGCCCAGGGATCAGAAGGAAAGACTCTCTGCCAGACTTCCTGCTGGGCCTGACTAACCTGCCAGGCCTGGCAAACCTGCATGGCACCATTCAGCTAACAACTTAATGACTTCCATTACACCGGCCTCGGCGTAAATGTTCCAATTCATAGTGTGTGGAAATAGAAGAACCTTGATGGTTTTACTGCCAAATGGTGATTGATGGCGCATGGAACGGAGTTAGCAGTAATGAAGAGTGTGATGCTGCGAGTATATATAGATTAGCCAGTTAAGTAACAAAACACTCTGCTCTTCTCTCCTCTTTTTTCTTTTCTCCTCCCTTCTTCTCTCTTCTCTCCTCTTCTTTTGGCTTCTCCTTTCCTCTTTTCCTTGTTGTTGCTTTTCCACCTTTCAAGTCAAACAGTATCCTGATCATGAGCTTTTTTGACAAACCTGGGTCTTGTAATGTTTGGATTACCATAAATTCAGAGGAACTTAAAATGACACCCTCAGCTAATGGCTCCTCTCATCATCATTAAATGATGTGCTGACTTTAGCAGTGTCCTCTATTTTGTCCTCTCTCATGTTTTCTTGAGCAGATTGCAGACAGAATAACTTCCTCCCCTTCTGCTAAGTCAGAGCTTCCTTAACCTGGTAGCACACTTACATTTACAGCCTTACTCAAATGTACCCAGTCATTTGCTGTCTACCCGCTGTGCACACAGGCCTCTGTGCATCACATACTGTATGCATACAATAAATGTTATGATGTATGTGTGTGTATATATGTGTAAGTGAGTCTGTTTAGCAACATCTGCTAGAGGCTTAGGGCTGTACAGTTTGTTATTGTCATAGCTTCCTGTGCTTGCCTCCTGAGCGGGAAGCAAAGTGCCCTCTAAGCAAAATCGCTCTCCATTTTCATGAGTAAGCAGCTAACCCCGTCACCCCAGGAGAGGCTGCAGACCAAAACACAGAGGAGGGGTCGGCAGAAGCCAAGCAACAGGGGGTGAGGGGCGTGGAGGGAATGAGGAAATAGAAGGGAACCGGTTTGCTATGAAAGTACATCCGGTTAGGCCTCTAAAAAAATGTCTTTAGTTATTTACCAGTGTTTAGATGGTTGTGATTTTTGTTTTGTAGGAGTCTTAGAGGTCGAAGTTGAGTTGAGAGGGAATGTGCAGAATGCAGAGAGATGATTCAAAGAGAGGAATGGGCAACGTGTTTGAGAGAGTCAGTTATTTCTGCTATGTGGGACACTTCTAGGGAAACGCAGGGTACGCTTTTTTTTTCCTTTTAAGTCTACTCTCTCCATTACTCTGAAGCTCCCTTGGTACTCCCCAAATACCAAAACAACACATGGCATTAATAATTCATGTTGAACTCTACTGTAGAGAGAGAGTGAGACAGAGAAGATTTATCGTAGAGTGAGTTTGTGTTTGTATCGTTCTGGTGTTGCTGTGTGTGTTTGTGTGATTTGAATCAGAGAAGAGCATCATGTTCCCTCTTGCATTACACGGACTGTACAGCAGCAGCTGTCTGTGAGACAGGCATAATGATGATAGTGATGCTGATGATGATGTCAAGCTGTTGAGGCAGTTTGTTCACAACATGTTTGACAGTTGAAGCCTCGTTGTGTTGGAGGCCCCTTCAGACATCCGTGTGCTGTCTCGGTTCTGTTAATAGGAGTCCTTTCATTTCACACACAAACTAATGCAGGAATAATGATTCAAACAATGCATGCATGCTTTCTTGGACGTCGGACAATAATGGGTTGCATAGCAGCCAGCTTAGCCAATCATAAACAGCCATTTACTGTACAGTTGCCCCTCTTCCCATCCATGTGATCCTGTGACAACAATAGCTTCTCTCACTCAGTTACAGAAAACCAAGGCCTTAGCCTTGCAATCAGAAGTCAGCAAGGCTTCAGTAGGATCCTTAACCACGTTCCCCATGCAAAGCTTGAACATCTTAATCAATCATTTTTGTTAATAATTAATAAAGTGGTAATTTGTTTATGAATCAATTAATTGCTGGATCTACAAAATGTAAGCAAGTAGTGAAAATGGACAGTTTTCCAGAGCTTTTAAGTACTTGTGTACAATCTAATACAGTGGTCCTGTAATAGATTATTCTGTGAAGCTTAATAATGTTCAGATTACATTCACAGTGTCAGATAATTCTATATGTATCTTTTAATTAGATTTTTACAAGCAGTTTTATTTTCAAAAACAGAAGAGGAAAAAGATGCCAGAACCTTGAAGTTTTTATTGTAATTTAAGAGAAATTCACACATTCATCACTGAAGAGGATATATGCTTTTCAAGTAAACCATAGTAAGTGACTAAAGTAAAAGCCACATGTCGCTAATCTAATGCATTGTGTCACGAGTTGCAGGTTTCACTCTTGAATTATAGATACATAGTTTAGCAGAAACATTCCTGTGATTGTAACCGGACTAAGAGTCTGTGTATACTCAAGGTGACAGCAGACAGACTCTTGCTTAATAAAGCATTGTATCAGTGTCACTACAAATTGGGGCACGCCAGTGAGCCCTATAGGGAGCGCTGCAGCCCTGCTGGCACAGAGATAGATGGGTGGAGGAATGCTTTAGGGTGGATTATGCTGAGAAACATCAAAGATTTGTTGAAGATCATGGTATGCTGTGACAAAGCTCACTTACAGGAGTGTGAGGATTAATCTTTCCTATTTTATGTTAGAAAAAAACAGAGCCATGTTTGAAATTAGGGCAAAGGGCAAAAAGAAACCAAAACACTTGAATGTTATGACTCTAAGGATCAGTAATATTCTACTGACTGTTATTTTTCCATGTCAGTGAATTTAAACAGTACTTTTCAGAACCCGAAGAAAATCTTTTGCACAAACCACCATAGAAATGCAGCTGTTTTCTTTCTGCTGTGATAGTTTGATTGTTTGCCTGGGAGAGCAGGGGACTGGACACACAGTAGTGGCCTTCTGTAGGCAGCCTGGTGTGTGCGTCTCTATTCAAAATGGCTACTGTTTGAATAGGCTGGAGGAGTTCGAGTGATGGGATGCAAATCGTTGATATGGAAAAGGCATAGCTCAGACAAAAGCCTCAGTGTTCACACGAGACAGTCATTAAGTCTATTTTGTGCTTGTGTGTTTGTATGATTGTGCATGGCTACGACTTTACATATCAGCAGTTTCTATTACAGATGATACAAATTACAGACAAATTCTTAACTCATACTAATAACGCCGTCTTTGATGTTTTTTATACTTAGAAAGTTGAAAAATGTCAATCTACAGGAAAATAAGAAAGATAAGAGAAGGTCAAGTTTAAAACACTGTTGGTCTAACACAGTCCAGTTTCTTCTGGATTCTGGGTCAAAGCTTTCTTTGATTATATCAGAATTTTTTTTTTTTTATGGCCTCCAATCCTGATAGGCTTAGGAATGTGTTTTTTATGGTTTTTAAGCAAGAATGCCCGAGGCTATAATGAAAAGACCTTCATCAGGCTTAGTCACAATGTTATTTATTTATGACTGTTTTTTTAAGCCTGACTTTCTCTTGGCTCTTTGTGGTTTTTCAGCCAAAAAAAGATACACAGATGATTTATCAAGAGTTAAATGATTATTGATTCTTTGGAGGGATTTAATAGAAATATTTGGAGAAGTAAATTGCTCACACTGCTCCCTTTCTGACCATCCATGCCTCCTCTCTTTCTCAGCTGCCCTGTTGTAAAGACTTAAATGTTCGGAACAAACTTTAAGCCAGACCAGCAACTATTTTCCCAGGTCATAAGATAAGATTGGCTACCTGGCAGTGACCCTGTTCACATTCCCAAATCATGCTCCTGCCTCTCTCTCTACCCGTGTCATGCTATGCTGCTTTACTGGAACACTAAAGAGACATGCAGTCCCAAAGGCTAAGGCAGTTATGGTTAGAGTCTCTGGGAAACTGGGCGAAAGGCTCCTCAGTCAGGTCAATGTGTAACACTTGGCTCACTGTGGAGAAACACCTTGTTTATTTAGCTCAAAGCTGGTTTAAACAAAGATTTTCTTTTACAACATCAGCCTTTGTGGTGCTGAAGCGTTTGGGCAAAGACTTATAGGAGGAAAAGAGTGTTTTCCAAAACATTTCATAATGACGCTACATTTACTGTGAGGGAGCTGAAGGTGAAGCATCCAGTCTGGGAGAATAATGTCCTCAGTGTTTAAAGAGGTCAAAGAAAATGTGAAATATCCTGTTAATTACAAAGCAAGTCTGTGCCTTTCATTTCTTGTAAAAACTATTTGTCTTGTCTTTTGACTTGCTGTAGGTGCTGGAGAGTTTTAAGATCATGGACTACAGCCTGCTGCTGGGTGTGCACATCCTCGACCAGAGCCACAGAGACGGGGGTGAGTCAGGCCAGGCAGGCGGGGACGGGAGGAAACCTATAAGTCAGAGGGTGCTTTACTCCACTGCCATGGAGTCCATCCAGGGGGACGGCAAGGCTGCTGAAGTCCTCACCACAGACGCCACGTGAGTCGACTCCGCTGGGGGAAAACACACATATTATGCACACATATTTGGGCATACACACTCTGCCTCTGTCAGTCTCTTAATCTGAACGTTTTCTCTCCCAGACACAGTTATACAACCATGCTCATACCTCCCGCAGGACACTCACACAGTGTACACACTGTGGGCTCTCATATAACCATGGCTACACAAATATAAACAGCCACTGTTCTGAGTATTTACAGCAATACACATGAATCTAAATATTGTAAGAGCCTCTTTAACAAACGTTTGTGACACTGGGTCGGCACATTGCCTTTATTTGAAGAGTGTTTCAAGCATTGCGAAAGAATAACAGTGGCTATTCTTTGACAGCTGAATTGTTTTTTACTGTTTGCTTACTGTTTTAGGATGGGTGGCATCCCTGCCAAGACACATAAAGATGAAAAGCTGCTCATCTTCCTGGGTATCATAGATATTCTACAGTCATACAGGTACTAATCGTTATTAGATCATATAAACCTGCTGCCATTTTTCTCTAATACTTGTGCTTTCTTTTTGTTACTTATTGAAAATTCTTAGATCTTTTAGAGCCATGAAACCCATTAAAATCCAACATGCAGAAATGATTATCTGAATTCTAAAAGGTAAAATGTCACATCAATAGCCTGTAAAGATATGAGAGTTAAGAGGGACTGTACAGACTCGGTATGAAAGCATGACAAAATTCTTAGAAAAACTTGCTTGCCCTGCGACAAGACCTCTTAAAGTTTATTAATTCCCCTGCATTGATGGAAAAAGCTACAAGCCACTTAATCACACTTCTAAAAGGATTCAAGACTTTTTCGCTACCCGACATGATTTAAATGGACACAGCAGCCTATTGATCTTCTTTATTTACACATTGATTTTTTTGTCCTGAGAGCAAAAGCATCGGGTAACTGAGAGGAAGCGTTTTGGCTCATCAGCTTTTCAAACTTGTGGAAATTTAAAAGCATCACATAAATCTTTGTCAGCCTGGTTAGTCAAGGCATCAAACGCACACAGAGTGGGTAAGGTGAGATCGGGTCAGGGAAAAAGGATGAATAGGCCCAATTTGTCTCCACTTATCCAGCCTTATTTCTGCTAGCTTACTTTTCTCAAAGACAGCATTATATAACTTAAACCTCTGACGTATTTTCTGCTTCGAAACTGAAAAATAACCTTAGCTTGTGTTGCTCAAAGGGAGAAAAAAGGTGAACTGTCTGTGGTTTGATCAAGCATTAAAGGGAAGCTGTTGGGTAATGTGATGCATTTGTGACAAGGCCTCTTCTTGTTTTGTTTCTAACCAGGTTCATTAAAAAGTTGGAACATTCATGGAAAGCCCTGGTGTACGATGGCGTAAGTTGATTCCCTGCTCAAATCTGACACTGCTGTTTATATGAGTGAGCCTTTTATTTAGTCACCAACTCTTCCGTTTTCTCTGCCTGTCCTTAGGACTCCGTCTCGGTGCACCGGCCTGGGTTTTATGCAAGCCGCTTCATGAAGTTCATGACCACACGGGTCTTTAGGAAGAATCAGCGTAAGTCAGCAGGTTGACTGTTGTCTCACATGAGAAGCAGCACACATGCGTAAAAAAGCAAACACAGGGAAGGGACAGCAGTGGGAAGTGGGATATCCTGGCCTGATAAGAGGAGTCAATCTATAAGGAGTTTTCATGAGTCTATTTCTGGGAAGTGGTGTGTCTCAAACATTATTAGGTTACTGGTATTTAACTAGTTACATCAAGTAGACTATTGTTTACTTCTACTGTCCTCGAGATCACCCAGAGCATTTTATTTTCGTTCCTCTGTTGTCATCTATGGTTAATTTAACTAAAGCATTTCAGGCACATGATACATTGTTTACAGAAACCTAAGCTTTGATTAAATTAAGGATTAAATAATAGTTGTGTTCTTTGAAATGAAGGACTTCTTCCTGATCAAGTGTCAGCAATCATGTGACTGGATCATTCAAAACAGACTGAGTTTGTTTTTTAGCAACCCAGAAACAAAAGTGCAGGGTTACAAACCAATGAGGTGGACCAAAAAAAGTACAGGAAGTAATGATGACTTGGATTCCAGTTGAAAACTACAGGAAGTAAAGATGACTTGGCTTCCAGTTCTTAACTCCACCTAAATAAAGCATGCTGGGGCAGGAGCTCATTGATGTAAGACAGAGTGATTGATTCTCTGTCAATGTTTAAACCAGTTTAGCCCCAGTGTCTATTTTCAGTATTGTGGCTGAAGGTAAAGCCAGAAAGCAGTTTTGGAACTTCACATTAACATCAAATATAGTAACAGTGTTATGCAACCATGCGGGACCCCCCTGTGGAAATTAACATGGCTGAGGCAAAGATTTGAGGATTTAGCCATACTATTAACCATCGCCAAGTTTCGTCAGAGGGAGATGACAGCAAAGGATTTAATTTCATGCCCTGCTTGGGAGGCAGAATAAGGATGGCTTAGGGGACACTTGTGTTGTGTTATTGTGCATTTTACCAATTTAATTATTAGACTTTACTAATTTTGGAGGCACAGCTTTGGAGTTTCATTGTGTGTGAACTTGACTTCAGTCAGGATGATGGTCTCTTTTCACTACCTCTTCCAATTATCGTCTCCTTTAACTTTTTATGCCTCCATGAATCTTTATCTCTCTTTTCTTCTTTTCTTTTTCTTGCTCACACGCTCCTGTTCACTCTGCAGCAAATCGATACTCGCCTTCAAAGAGGACTCGTACTTCCATCCCAGCTCTGAAGTCATCCTCACAGGAGATCCTTTCATCGCAGGCAGATGAGAGGAGCGAGGACAGGAGGGACAGGCTGGGAGGAGCTTACAGTTTGGCCAGTCTGGATGGACAAGGTATGCAAAACAACAACCCATAAGAAAAAGCTCTCTGCAAATGTGGCAACTTTTAGATGGCTTGGAATTTTTATCATCATGGTTGGGAAGACAGCTTATCTTTGATGTTTGATAACGCTCAAGACATGTTTTTAAAAGTGTCTGAATTATTAATAAGATTGTTTGAAACTCAAAACCTAAAAGATTTTATCATAAATGCACCTCCTATCTCACCATTATCTGCACTATAACTTTTCATAAATTGCCTCAAAATCTGCCTTTTCAACCTCAGTCATTTCCCAGTTTTTTAGGCTCATGAGAGCTTTTTAGAAACACTTGAGGCCCATAGACAGCCACTTGGATTGAACCATAAAAATGCTGTTGTCTCATCATTGCCGCAGGGGAGGTTGTCACTAGTCGATACAGTGTCTGGTCTTAATGCAAAGAAAACAGAAGCTACCTTGCTCATATATGTGCAGGGCACATTTTAAAAGAAAAAGATATGCAGTTTTAGCTAAGCTGTCCTCCCCTCCCCTCTGAACTTTCTCTGATTCCAGTACAGGATATATGAATCAGGCATTTGAGAAAGGGTGAAAGTGTCTGTAATGAGCCACATGTTCAGCAGAAGTGTCTGACCTTTGGCTTAATATGAAGACGGGGCATGAGTCAACGCCATACCGGAAGAAACAAGGGTGGGGGTTTATGGCAGAAAGAGAAGTCGTGGGGTCATGTGTCCTCATTCTCTTTACAACTGAGCACTCTCTCATTGATATCTCTAACTGTGACGCAGTGATCTATAAAGCAATTTGGACTGTAACCCTTTCTGATGGTCTTTTTATGGTAACTTACCCAGTTTTAGAGCACAGAGAACATCTTTTCCTTAGAAGTGTGGGGCAATAAAAAGAAAAGCCCTAGTTCATGCCTTCCTTTGATGGTCCATTTGGCCTTACATTTTGATTTAAACACTTATGTAAAGCTGTATAGATTATATTGATTGAATATGGACATTTTTGGTTATCTGAGAATTTATACTGTCAGTTTTGGTCAATGTGTGTTTCTCAATTGAAGAAGAATGCCACTAATTTTACAAAA
>JAPZDV010000022.1:21018136-21043568 GCA_029814665.1 Acanthurus lineatus
GCCACTAATTTTACAAAAGTTCAGTTTACTCATCAGTCTCATCCTAGATTCTGCTTGTGAAGAAAGTTTTATGATGTCAATGTGGATCTGAAGGTTTAAAGAGTCTGAGAATTGGGCTAAGTCTTGGGTTTGGAGTGTACAAAAACAAAACAAAATTGTTTTACAAACTGGTGGGCACAGAGTAAGGGTCACATAAAGAGATAAAAAAGGGCATATATAGAAAAGTGTGCACCTATTTTCTTACCAATACCACATCTATGTGAATGTTTCTTCAACAGCTTTTTTTGGTTCTTGCCTACGCCCTGATCTGGTCCCCGCCAACCCATCCTTCTACGAGGGCTCATCCATGGGAACCATCTCCACCTCCTCTATTTTTGTCAACGTGGACAACCAAACGGAGGAAAGGTACAATGTCTACTTACTTTTCTTTTTACTCTTTCTTTATTTTGTAATATCATGAACCACTGAGTTGATTTAGCTGTAAAAAATGTACTTTATCACACTAAAACCATGATGCAATGTTGCTATATGTATTACGGCCTGAAGGACGAGAAGGAAGGAAAAAATAAACTTGCCACGCCCAAGACACGTACACATACACCCACTCCTACACTCCCACTTTATTGTCACCTGTGCTTTTTCATCACATGGTCTCACTGATGACGTGCGTCACGGAGCAGGTGACTCATTTTGCTTGGCAACATGCGTCCTTTACATATGCACATACACAGAGACACACAGATACTTTCTACACATCGTACGGACAGTACAGTTAAAGGATGACTGGTATGAAGGCGGTTACTGTTAGTCTCTTTTATTTACACAACAGGAAGGAGGAAATAATTAACTAGCAATCATAAAATAATTCATCAAACATTTTAATGACACAGGGTTGAGCCTCAGACCTTCATAAGTTATTAATTACCTTACATCGGAAAATCGGTTGATATGATAGTGTACGTTATGAAATAATAATCAATCTTTTACATCAACGGGGTTCATTACACCTTTATCCTGTTCATAACCTTCTCGCTGCATTGCTGCAGCTGTCAGTAAAGTTTCCTTTTGCGACTCGTCAGAAGATTTTTCCACCTTATTTCTTTTCCATCTTTCACCTCTCCTCCTGTCCAGCAGTGTCAGGTTCAGCTTGCTCTCTGAGCCTCTATTGTGTGACTGGCCTGGTCTTGTCCCCTCATCAGTCACCTGCTGCTGCCCTGACATTATTCTGTCAACTCTTTTCATAAATATTTAAACAGTGGTTTTGACACGGTCTTACTTGGTGCCATTATGCCGCAGAGGGACTGTGACAAAAGAAGACAGACCGTGCAATGGCAACCGCACATCCACTAACAATAATCCCTGTCTGACAGCTGGTCTGCCTGTTAGAGTTGTAACACTTTATGCTGTGATGCGTTGTGGTGGCATTGTTTTAAAACAAAGCTGTTATTTACATGTATCTCTCTCTCCTCTTGCTCTGTCCTTTCATCTGTCTCTTCAGCTGTGCTTCTCTGCTTCTCCTGCTACCTGGCATTCGTTTGAACTTTTATCATAAAATTGAGTCAGTCACATGTCATGAAAGGGTAACAACACATTCCTGAATTTATCAGAGTCACCTGATGTGCATATAAGATCATCAGCTCTCAAGTTGCCCCCTGGTGGTTGAAGCAGGAATTTAAAAAAGAGGGAGGAAGAATAACATCTTAGTCATGTTAGTTGATCCTGTATTTAGATTGAGGTTTCCATGTTTCCCCCCCGCTATCTCAAATGACTCAGAGGGCTTTCCTAGAGAAGTCAACATTTATTTGTAATGACTGTATGGGGATAAGAGCAATGCTTCATTGTTTTGTGTCTCAGAGGGCTCCTCAGTGCACTTGCAGGACCAGGCAATGGCTCTGTAGGGTGTTAGCTAGACTTCACTGCACATCACGTCTTTTCAGGTGTTCCAGTTTTTGTTAATGTCCTAATTAATATCTTGACACAGTAATGTTGTTTTCCCTCCAGCTGAAATCAAAATGCCTAAAATGTAAGGTGTTCATTTACCTAGAGTACTACACTCTTTTTGCTAAATGCTAAATAAGACCTTTTGTGGAACATTTTTTCCCAGCATGGGTCCAATTTGACCCACAGGTATTTATTACGGTCAAAACTGGCCAGTCTTGGGGAGCCTTGTTCATTTCCTGTTAGACATTTCTGAGACTGAGCCTCTTAGCTGAGGCCTCCCCTGACTCGACACCAAAATTTTCCTTTTGTCTCTTTGATGTCAGACTCTGCAATAGTGTGTGTGATTTGTTTCTGGAGAGTATTTATTTCGTCTGTTTTTAAGCACTGTTTGTGCAGCTGCCATACTCACCTGTGACCTGTACACTAAACTCCTGGAGGCTCTCTAATTCATAGGTTAATATAAAAAAATATTTTTCTGTCTCAGAGATGATGTTGCATCCAGCTCCACTTTTACCTTGGAAGACAGTGCTATTTGCCTCACTTCAGAGCAGAGCACCATGGATGTGGACATGGACCGCGATGATGGATCTGTTCTCGATGTCTACTTGGTGAGTCGTTTCTCTGTTTGTTGTGTTATTCTCAGGAGTGGGTGACTTTTTTTGTCCCCTTAAGGTGTTCAAGTAGAAGTTACCAGTGCTTTTAGGTTGTTGAAAGAATAAACAATCATACTTCCCTATTTCTCCCCCTACAGTGAAAAGAGCAGCTCTACAACCTACATTTTCTCCTGCCAATCATAGGACAATCGTCGCACTCCATTGGACGGGCCCTGCTGGCCTTCTGACTCCACTTCCCAGTGCTGCTACATCCATGTTGCCACATGTATTGCCAACACATACAAAGACCGAGATTCTCCACCAGTTGACAGACTGAAATAAGACACCAATACACAGCAATGGACATCTGCAGGAACCATGTGACATATGTGCTGAACGTCGGGCTGAACTGAGTGTTGCTTTTTAGAGCATGCGTCAACACAGTGCCATTAAGTTTTATATATGTATACTGTTTTCATGGACCATACAAAGATCTGAACATTTATAATATATATAAATATATATATATGAGGAGAGGGTAGATACATTTCTTAAGAGTTTTTTTCTCCTTAACAGAAAGAAACGAAAGAGACTTTCAAATGTTGCAACCACATTAGTTGCTGTTCAGAAGAGCAATGTTTACATTGAATTTATGACACAGGACACAAGATGAGAAAAGCCTCACATTAACAGACATGATAGATTCTGAAACTCCCGAGGCCAAACACAGACTGTGATGTGGTTAAAGCGGCCGCCTTATCCTAAATGGGCTGTTATTTGTGCTGCCATGACAGGAACCTGAAGCCCTGGTGAAGGGCTGCTGCAAAGTGAGAAAAGACAGTTACTGGATCTTGGATGAAGCACAGAGCTGAGGGACGATGCACTCGCTCTTTATAAAAAGGCACTTTTGACATTGGTTTTGATTACTGTAAGAAATATTTTTCTTTGAAGAAGTTGCTTAGGTGGGTGGGCTAACATAAGCACAGAGTTGGATATGTGAACATGCACTTTCTTTCTCCTCTTGCTCTACAAATGCACAACTCTGTAAGTCAATGATACTACATGTACAGAGAAAGTGAAGGAACATTGTAGATCATTTTTTTGATGTGAAGCTTCTAGTTTTGTGAGGTTTGCGTCATGACTGAAATGCTTTTCCTCAGGAGATCCTTTGATACAGAATAAGTCTTGTCTTCTTCAAAAAGTTGACACGCATCTTACACTTAGAAGTTGTCCAATACCTCTTCAACAAGACCATTCAGTTATAAATGTTGAACTCCGCTATCACATGTCAGTTGAGACTATAAATGATGTAAATCTAAATATTTTACCATTTGCTGAAAAAATACTTTAATCACTGAATGTAAAGACAATGCATATTTATATATAGAAGAGACTCCTATAAATAAACTGCTTAAATGTTGCTGTTAAGCTACTTTTGCTTTTCAAGTACTCTTGAGTTTAACATTGAAGAACTTCTATTTGCTGCATTCACTGCTGTGTATGTACACTTTATTTGGGAGTTACTTAGTATTTTTTGTGTCACTAAAACAGCATATTGCACTTCTTACGGTTGTGTAACAATTTTAATTTACAGAACATTGTCAAATTGCATTACATTTAGTGCAAATAATAACACTTCTGATGTACAACTTAGAAATATACAAAGTGTGTAGATTAATGACAAATATCAAAATTAAAACACTAAATGCATTCTTCAGCCGACATTGCTCAAAGATCTAACTTATGTAATCATCAAAAAACAAACAAACAAACAGAAAAACAATTATCTAGACCATTTCTAACCTCTGACCCCACAGACCAAAATCTAATGGAGAATTTCAACCATTAAGATCTACTAATTGCAAAACTCCCAACTTTTGATGGCATTAATTTAAACTTGAGGTAAGATGATGTGAAATGCTGACCCTTTCCCCCCACTTCATTTCAGTGTTGATAAATGCACATCTGGTGGCTGTATAGGAGAGAACCAGGATTTTAGGGACTCATCCTGGTGTCTAAGGCATTTTGGGGGGTAGTATATCAGTCAAAGGGCAGAAGACCACTCTTCTGTAGTGTGGCATATGAAATGTAATGTTGGAGTAAGAATGAAGAGTGTAGATGATTTCTTACTCAACATTTTAGAACATTATCCTGCACAATAGCAGGGCGAATTCACGCTTATACACTCTGACACTAGATAATGGACTGACAGACATTTTTTTGCTGCCTCATCAGGGGCTGACAATTGTGAATAAACAACCTAAGCTGTACAAAATATGTTCACTTATCTCTCAATGAAAGAGAGGAATCTTAATATCAGACACTATGGCTGGCCATTTGCAAATATCTGTCAGAAACTGTGTTACATGGAGGTTAAAGACAGATTAAATCTGTAAACAGACGGCAACTTAGCATCTATAGCCCACTGTCAACTAAATCATAGAAATCCAAATGATTATCAGTTTAGCTAAGTCAAAAACAATGTCCAACATAGGTTAATTAGATTCATAAAATGCTTAATATCACCCACGTCAGGTTTCCTTGGCCCCTTACTGTTATCAAATTCAAGCGTTTAACAGTCAATTCACATTTCTTACATTGGTAAACTAACTGAAAACTTATTGTTTTCTCTGTACAATACATTGTGTCCATGGTGCTCTCTGAAAGCTACTTTATAACAATCTAGAAATATAAAGATTTCAAAGCTTTAGGCTCTGACCCTCCATCAAACTGAAGAGAGTCATCACTAGAGGGACATGAAAAGGCAAGAAGAAGGAGATACTGTACCACACCTCATCAGGGCTTTTCTGTCAATATCTACTTTCCTCTCTCATGGTAGTTACTTTAGCAGCAGCATAACAAGTAGCTGTAATACTAACGATTAAAGCGAACCCAAAAAAAGTCAAGAAGTATGTAATCATAGGAAATGTACAAAACAATTTACAAAAAAAGGAAACAATCGGTAACAATTCAAAAACCACTTAGGAAACGCTTAAATTTACATACAAACATACCAATGACCAATAGATGTGATTAGGCCATTATAATGTGGCTGGGATGACAACTACTGATGGATTAAAGCCGTAAAACCAGTCTCCTCTACAAGCAGGTGTCCTGTGGGACGTCCTGGATGATATAGTGTCCAGCATGTAGTAAATTTGAAAACACATTCTAAGCAACAGGTGAATTGGTCATACAGTCATCAAGAGCCTGTTCAACGCTGAACAATGCAGCCCCTCCAGCAGAAAAGTCTGGCCCTCAGCAAGCCTGGAACAAGATGAAAGATTAAAAGTTAGTATTCCAGAAACAAACAGAACTGGATTAACAAGGCATATTCAGTACATCTGCTGGTTTTAGGCACCTCTCAAGATATAAACATTTCTTTCATTGGCGGTAAAATAAATATTCTATCTCTCTGTTTAATTACTTCCACAGCTGTAAATCATGATGTGTTTGGGTTCCTGGTTACCTCTTTGTGTTCAGAAGAGGATGGGTTTCCCAGCAGTTTTATCCTGGACGTAAGAGGTGAAGCGTTTGAGGAACTTGGGATACTCTCTTTTGGCCACAGCTCTGAGGACTGAGGCTGGAGCCCACCCACCTGGGTTTACTGCAGCCACACAGGGGGAAATTATTAGGAAAGTGTATACATGCAAACTAATAATCAAATAATGAGTCATAAACCAGGCGTGTCCAGATTCTGCACACTGACAGTGGTGCCCTCTAGTGTGAGGCAAAGATATAAGGCTTATTTTTTTCAAGTGAACTCCCATGACCTGTCTGGCTTCTTAAACAATAAATTAGCTCAGGATTCCTTCCTCAGTGCTGGTTTATGTCACAATCTCCTTGTGTACAGGAAATCAGGGGAGGGGGAGAAGCTGTGCAAGTCTAGACCGACTTTTCAAAGACACATGTACACAGCCTGTCCAGCTATTATTCCTGCTTACTGCACAAAGACCAATAGAGAAATACTAGCTGATTATAAGTTGTTCTGAATAATTTGAGAAAACAAGGTGTAGAACAAACGCCTGAAACAGTCAGAATAAAAATTTGAAAATACAACAAAGCCAGCTACAAGCACTTCTCTGATAGCACGACCTTTTATTTTGCTACGGTGGGTCTATATAAACTGGATCTCCTCAATCTGCTTGTTTTCTTTTAGGCCCTGATGTGACCTGCATCTTTTGTTGATAGTTAAAACAGCCACTCAGATCTCAATATGTCAAAGGGTCAAAATATTTGGGTATCTCACAATTTGAACTGATTTCGATTCCTTGGTCATGATTCAACTCAAAATCAATCTTCTGATTTAAAAAGATTTTCAACTCAATTAATGTAAAAGTTGGCAACATTTTTAGTCTTTTTTAAATAGAATTTGTGAAAAGTCAATATAGCCTATGAAAAAATGAATACAATGACAGAACTTGAGCTTCGAGGTAATAGACATTCTATGATAAAAGAACCATAGAGTAATGACAGATGTAGGCATAAGAATTTCCACAAGCTTAACTCCCTCTTTCCCTATGTGTGTGCATGTGTGTATATTTTATATATATATATATATATAGGTAAATATAGGAAGGTAAAAAAAACCTTCCTATTTTCAATAAGCCTTGTAGCAATTCGAATATAGCTTCCAAGAGTTAAAGAGCTACTCCAGGGCACCACAAAGACGATTGCTGTGTGTGTTGTGTGTCTGCAACCCTCACACAGGCAGACAGCAGAGAAGCAAAGAAGCACACAGTCAGGGGCAGCACTGCCTTAAATGACACTAAATGCATGAGAAACTCTCATTGTAGTTATTTTGTTAGATAACCATGTTGGTGAAAGGATTTATTTGCCAGTGTAGCAGACTGCCTCTGAGATTTCTTAACAGACTGACCCAAACTAATGAGGGGTTAGGCTTAAGCTTAACACCTCCTTCAGAAATGTGCAGTAGGTTGTATGTCAATATTAAGGACTTGTAGACAGATTGTAATTAGACTGATGATGACAGAAATCTGTTGGCAGCTGATCTTGCTCTGGGTATATTCACTGAGATCAAAATATTATCAGGCTTATCAGACTTAACAGGCACTTACCATTGGCAACATAGGTGATCTTACAAAGGATGTTGTCTCTGCTGATTTCTTTATCACCCTCTGGTGGACTTACTAGTGTTTGGCAGATCATTGCAACATTGATTTTGGCACGAACACATCGATTTGTGGGCTGGAATAAAAAACAACAACAACAACAACAAAGATGAAATAAATGTAAATGCAAACAATCCCAAACTTTTAACAAATTTCCCACATTTGGCATAACTATTCTTTCTTTTATTTATTTAGAAAAAGGATCCTTTAACAAAGCCTTTTAACATGTAAAATGTTTACAATTTTTTTTTATTATATGCTGAATAAAATACATTTGTAATTTTACCACAGTACTTGGATGAATGACACATTAGGAAAATGTCACTTAAATGAGTACATAAAAATTATGCGAAAAAAGAGGCCAAGCAGCATGCTCACTAAATAGATTTCAGATCAGTTGCTCACTGGAAATATTGCATTATGACAAGTGTAACATAGTGATCTTACAGGGGCATTGTCATGGTCCACAGAGAAATTGCAGACTAGCCATGTGTCTGGATCATTCTCGTTTGTTGCAAAGATCTTCCTCATGGCTGACAGATAGAGCACGTCTCTCTGAGAGGCAGGCCACACTCTCTGCAACAAAAGCATAGGCATTTAGTGGACAAACAAATAGGATGCAGAATATTACTCATAAAATGTGCTACGCATTTCAGCAAAATCTGAAACCAGCGTTTACCTTGTGTGTCTGGTAAACGATGACGGCATTGTCAGAAAGCGTTTCCACAAGGTTGAAATTCTCAATGGTGGCTGATTGAGGGAAAAGTTCAGTCAAGTTGTGACATTAAAACAGAGAAAGTCTGACGGTATTTACATGATGGTGACTTATTTGAATATTGAACTTACTCTCCCAGTCTAGCCGAACATCTGTGTCCCAGAAGTAGTGGCAGACCTCATGTCCTGTCACCCCCTTCACAGCATGTGTAGCTTTGAGAGGATCCAACACGATGCCATTCTCCTCTACTTCTCTCCTATAGACCTGTTACACAAAGGGCAGAATGTGAGATTAAAACATGGTGTGGGATAATAGACATATTAGTTTTATCAACAAATTCACACCAAAATTTGAAAACTAATAAATATGTTAAATATATTTATGTTTGAAAAGCATGAAGGCGACTGTGGAGGAAAGTGAACAAACTCAGGTACAGCAAGCACAGTGCCTTTAGAAAAAGGAATGAGATTTAAAGATTCACAGCTAGCAATCAAGGGAAATGATTCATGTGCAGCTCCTCTCCTCTGTACTCACCTTCATCTCTCCTTCTTCTATTACCAGCTGCCAGTTGGCATCTCCGCCCACATCCTGGAGAGAATAAGTCATATGATTCTGCACCATCTCCTCCACCTAGGAGAGGGACAGATATCGATTAAATTCTTGTGTTATAGAGTCTTTTACTGCTTTTTTTTTAACCTAACTAGTGTGAAAACATGCTTTAAAACAAATTACAGTCCAGAAAAATGGGTACACTGTACTAGGTATGCTACTTTGGCACTTAGTAATTTATAGTCTTAAGCAATTGACACACCTGTGTAGGTGATTTATTGTTAAGGTTTCGATAGCATCATAGGAGGCAAAAAGAAAAAAACTAGTTCTCTCATCAGAATCTCAAGAATTCAACTACTGAGCAGAGACCATTTAATATTAAACACTTGATTCTGCTTTGGTTGTTACTCAGTATACTACTAATGCATTAAGAATACAGTGAAGTCTGGACTCATGCCCAATCGCACTGTGGAGGACAAGACAAGACAAGAAAATGAAGTGGTTTTACTAGATTCCTATCATGCAGTATTACACTAACTTTATCTACAGTCTAATGACAAGCATCACAGAAGGAAGACAACCTTAAGTCACTCCAGGAATTCCAGGTTTTCCCATTGGGAATTTTTGTCTTAGTGCATCACATAATACTATAAAGACTTTGATGTAAAAACCTACAATAAACATTCTATTGCGAGGACAGGAAATCCTGGAGAGACTGGTTAGTAGACATTCTCTTGCTATCTGCACATGCTCTCTTTGCCAGTGATGGAAAGCATTAAGCGAGTGGACCCCCCTTATAGATACAGGTGCTCCCTATTGACCAAATACAGTACCTGAGCGCTGAATCTGTGAATGTCATCTGAAGCACTGACTAGTTCAACGGAGGATAAGGAAGAGGAATGGCTATGGGGCTGTACAGCAAGGAGGAGGAAAGATTGAAAAAGAAAGGAATAAGGAACAACAGAAAGAGGCACCACTGCAGCAGTCAAGAGTATGGATGCATGATAATTATGGAAACATATAAAGTAGTGGCCTTAAAGGGAAATTTGCCATAATGTATCATTCCAATAACAAAATAATGGCAATGACAAAGAGCTCATACTTAATGAGCCCAATTTTTTTTCACTGACTTAACAAGTGTAGTATCAACACACTCCAACAGATTAGGTGCAGGAATGTGGAGAACACAGTTGCAGTGGCTGTTCAGTAAAGGTTCATAAAGAAAAAGTAACAATCTTAGTCATACTTGTTAAGTTCAGAACAATGTACATTTAATTACCATCATAGATACATCTTAGCCTTGCTCACCCTGACGTGCATAAAATAAAGGTTATGAACTTCTTTCTAGAATAAAAAATATATTTAACATTAATGGTTATATTACTGATATCAGCCATAGGAAGCAAGTAATTATTTGTTTTCAGAACAGGCTGATAATGATCCATATCGCTCATCCCTAGTCAAGATAACCATCTACTCAAATAGTTTTCAATATGAAGATGTTATGTAAGCTCTTAAATTATTATGCAAAGAATAAAATGATTTTTGTGTGAACAGATTAAGATGAGGCACAAACACATTGTGAGACAAATGTCACAAGTGGCTGTAGCTGAGCTTTACAGGCAGGTTATGCAGATTGTAAACTGACTAGGCTTTGGACAGAAATAAAGAGACGCAGCAAACAGTAGCAACCAGTAGCCTTAAGTTAGAATAAAGTAGGATGAAAGTAAGATGTACATCAAAGAGAAAGTAAAAATGTGTTGAGCACCTTGGTGGCAAATCGATGTGTGCCGATGGTGGAGTAGGCGTCTCCTGGAGGAACAGGAGTTAGTCGAGGTATCCTAACCTTCTCTGACTGGCTCTGAGGGACAGAGAGTAGGAGTGAAGTAAGAGACAAAAGATTAAGATAGAAAGGCAACATTTGTGTATAATTTATGTAACTGTGCTTTAGCTCACTTTGCTTTGTTTAAATATGCTTAGCAAGACAGGAGCTGAGTGAGAGATCGCTGTGGCTTCTAGACTAAATGTTTAATGTTTTTAACTGTAGTTTAAACACATATTCAACAGGACATTTTAATCGTGTAAACAGAGTGAATTTATATCTCTACCATACCTGCTCCTCTATCTTGTCTTGTCTGTCCAGTGCAGCTTCCACCGCATCAAAGAACTCATCCTCATTGATCAGACTGTTAGGCCCCTCCTGAGGAATTCAAATACTATCATCAATACAAGAACTCTGTGAAAACAGCCCTGCAAAACATGCAGAATGATAAAACATACACGTGCTGGGTGAAATGGGTCATTTAGCTTTTTATAATCTTTTTATCTTATCTAATTTCATCTTGCCTCGTAGTCTGGGCCTCCGTAGTGTGACTTTTTCTTCAGTTCATTCATAGCAGACTTATAGGCATCCTCTACCCTCCTTCTCTTTTCAAGCTCCTGAAGACAGAGAAAGAGCAGTGTAGAGTTTTTAGTGCATCTGGATTTTCTGGATTAAACAATCGATAACAGTGACAACATGCAATCAGAAGAACTCACTAAAAAACCTGTGTTCCATTTATGCATTTATAGAAGATCTGCAAATCTTATGTTTTGACAAAAAAAAGAGAAGAAATTCTGTGTCATTTAAACAGAAAACATTCTGCCCCATTGACAGTGATCTTTATTTTAAACTACAGCTGATAATAGCTACAAAAAAGGGTGGGAAAAGAGATGTAGGCATTTAACAAACAATCAGGCCAACCCGCCACACCACTTAGCTGTATGTGTGCTCAAACTGGTTTTTTTCTTAAGTCTCATTCTCCGCCAGGGGCTAATAAACACCCACAACGGACTGCAGCTACACAGAGAACCGATGAGTTTGGATTAGCCGGTAGTAAATCTACTGTTTTCAACTTTACAGCACTCTAAACCTTGCAAAAAATCAAAACCATTTGGTCATTTTGTGAGAGCAAGTAAATCAAACACAACTAAATCTATTATGTAGACTGAAATTACTTAACATACCAGTAGAACAATTACTTCGACCATCAACCTACACTGCAAAAAGAAAGCAAGTAAACTAAAGAAATTGTAACTGAGCATAGGCTCTTAAAATACTTAAATGGAGGAACCAGAAGAAGGAGTGGACATGTAACACTGGCACAAAATAAACAGGAGTTGATCCTGTTGTCAGCTTGTTTTACCACAAAACAGACAGACAAAGACCTACTGTAAAGAAAAGGCTGCAGGTCTGTAGAGGTATCCATTTCTGTGTCTGGTATTTGAGCAGCTCAGTCCCCCTTTGTAGTGAAGGCTTCCACAAATTGAACCATGAAGTCCGCGCTGTCATTTTCTGTATTACTCTTTGCTCAGTCTAAGCAGGTGTGTCTAGTTTCTTCTAGTGTGTGCACCGTGACTATTCCTATATCCCTAATCCACACTGGCAGCCTAACTTTACACATAAATCCAAACACAGATAAGACTGAGGTAGTTTCACTCACAGAGTCTAACTAACTGCAAGCACTTCCCGGCTTTAAGTTTTAGGGTTGGGCAGCACACCTTTATACACAGTGAAAAAAAGGAACTGGTTTGACAACATCAGCAGAGCTGATCAGGATGTGAACATTAGGGAGTTCTGAAGAGCATACCTTCACAGACACAGACCGCTCTCTAGATAAAGCAAAATCAATGACTGAATGAGGCCTATGAAAACTCCAACCACGGATAAAAAAACAAAACTATCAAATAAAAAAAGGGTTAAGGTTCTTTATGAGACCCAGGTTCATTTGTGCTTCTATTTTGAAATGTGCGTGTTCATTGAGCAACAGCCATTTATGTAAGTATGATGTAGCTGGTTTACCTTAACAGTCTGCAAATTAGACACAATAAAAATAACTTTGTAATAAAAATAGATTTTCAATAATCTAAACTTAAGTAGTATTGGAGAACTCCTAATTATTCCAATTTATTTAATGATGACTGAGCACCTATTCTCATTTTCAAAACCACACTAGTTTACAATGTTAATAGGAAATTGAACAGGAAGTAATTTTGAAAAATGTATTGCTTAACAAACCTAAATATTTCCCTCAATATTTATGGAGAGGACTCTTAACTATTAACCACAAAATTACAACAATAAACAATAAACAAATTGCTTTAAAAGACAGTTTAAGTTACCAAACATTACAAACGTAGAAATAAGAGAAAAATAAAGACTTAAACATTATAATTAACATGAAACTTCACATACTGTGAATGAAATTAATTTTATCCACTATGTGTAGAGTACAAGACTGCTCCGTACCTTGTCCAGTCTCTTCTGCCAGCTGTCTTCTCGTTTGACCATTAGGTCAATACAGTGGGACAAGGTAGAGAGGATTCCTGCTGTGGTGGCCTTAAAGGTGATGGCCTCACCCTTAAAGTCTATCCCATTCATACCTTTGGGGCTAGCAGGGGAAAACACTAGTACAGACAAAAACAAAATAATGACAGAACAACCTATTATGTATGTCTGTGTAAAATCCAGCTTTTGACCTATATAAAAATGGACACAATTTATTTTTTGAATGACTATTTAATGGCCAAGTGACCAAAATGTGTTTTTAGATATTTTAAAATAAAGCAGTAAATGGTCATAGAGGATACAGCAGGCAAACTCACATTTCTCTTTGCTGCCATTGTTGTTGTGATTATATTCACCATCGGGTCTTGTAGTGGTAGGAAAGTCATCTTCATCCTCCTCTACTGCTGGTAAGAAAACAAAATCAATCTTACATATATGTACAATCCATGTGTCCAACTAATCAAATTATAAAATGGCACAAATACTATAACTTGTACATATAAGTCTTTATACTTTAGAGTGACTGGAGGCAGTTGTTACTTTTTCTTAATTGGTTTACTGTTGGTGCTGCAATACCATAAAAAAAATAAAAAAGGAAAAGAAAATTTAAAAAAGCAGCAATCAGCATTCTTTTCTTAAACTCTCACTGAATGAACAGAGTAAAGAAGCACCCTATGCATAAATTACATCCTTTGCCAACAAATCATCAAGACTAAGGCCCTTCTTACTATGTTCACAATGTTCAAAATGTCAGCTCCATCATAGTGTATCTCTGCCATAGGTTACCTCTATCTCTCTGAAATTCATCTTTGGAGACAGCATCAGCGCAGGAGTCAAAGTATTTCTGCAGAGTGTCCACTTGTCTGCACAAAATGTCCCGAAAGGTTTCCATTTCTGCTAGCTTCTCACGCAACCTGTGCCCCTTCTAAGCAATGAAAACCGAAGTACAGAAAGGGAATCAAAAGCTGTCAGGGGAAAGATTCATGTAAGTTTTAACTATACAGCTATACAGTACAAAAATTATTACAAATGACAGAAGTAATTGCAATAGTTTTGGCCATAAGCTGGTATTTTCAGAGGGAGAATTTGGATGTTTAGGTAGTATACAAAAGTATTAACGAAAATACTTCACAGAGGGTAGCAACAGACAAAGAGTTTGATGTTGTCTGTTGGTGCCTAACATTTTCATACATACTGATGATTTTTTATTTGTTTATTTATTTTTTACCTTGAAGGAGGATGTGGATGTAGCGGACAAGGCACTGGCTGCAGAGGTGAGAGACAACATGGAACCATGACGCCTGAGACTGGTTTCCGAACCATAACCAGACTCGGCCTGAAATCCACAGTGAGGGATCAGCAAAGAGAGGAGAGAGAGAGAGAGAATGCAGGAATGAGAGAGCATGATATGGATGATAAGATATGAGAAGGAAAATGGAGGGTACAAGGAGGACGGAGGAGAGAAAAGAACATCAGTAAGTGCATAAAAAACATTAAATTATCAGCATTATGACAAAAAATATGCGGTTCATAAGAACTACACAGAAACAAAGAGAGGGGGAGATCAGTTCTAGCAGTCAGCAGCACTGAGTTATGCTGAGCTTGACCTAAGCATGACCCACAGCAACACAGACAAACAGTCTATTGAAAGATACTGGGGCTGACAAACACTTCAATCAAACAAGTAGACCGGATACTGAGTAGTTGAGGTACAGTGGTAATAGATAACATTGTGCAGCACAGTGTATATGAATGCATCTTTCTGGAGGAAATACTGCAGATATCTATCAGAGCATTGAGTGCGCTGTGTCAGATGGCATTATGAAACAGAACAATTATATTGACGGCCAATAAGGAGTGACACTGACGACATCTGTGCCATTATTTGTCCAACTTATGACTGGGCGATGACTAGGTGATTCTCAGAACTGCCAATTCAGTGAAGCGACAGATTTTATTATATATAGTGTATGTGCTTAAACACCCAGCCAATCACTGCCAAAGCAAATTATTCTGATTCATCCCACATGCAGCTGTTAACTGTTATCCACTTCATCAGAGAGACACAGCAAAACTCTGACTAAACATTAGATTTTAATACATACCTTTTCTCTAGAAACAGTTGAGGGGAAGTGGTGCAACAGGGTTAAGTACAAGACCCTACCATAGTAGTGATATATTTTTTGAGTCTAAATTTATTCTCTGAGGTCTACTCATTATGGTCTTGTGTAATTTTCCTGTTGATAATAAAACGGCTGAATTTCACAATCAAAATATTCATGTTTGCCAATTGGCAGGAGGAGGTACTCTCAACAACAGCTCCAGATGGAAGAGGGAGACAGGTGACAAACTCGAGAGAGAGCACACGCACATTCTGACAATCTGACAACACTTAACTACAGGGTGATAAACTGGGAAAATCGACACTGAATAGTCATTAATAAATAGAGAGCCAAGTAAAAGCCTCACCAAGAGCAGGTAAACAGAAAATAAGTCTCCATTTTTGCTATTAAAGGGTGTTGTACTTTAACATTCACAAAATCTTGTCATTACTGAGATCAATTTAAAAAACGACAAACTTAAGTACTCACATAATTCAAAGGCACACATTTTATCTTATGCCAAACTTCAGACAGTAGACTAAGTATATGCCAGGAAAATTTACTCACTAATAAAAGTGGCCTCATGTGAGAAGAACAAAAATAAACAAGAAGAGATTTTGTACACTGCCACAAACAAAGACAAGACCAACTTGCATCAACTCAAGTCCCTATTAGGTAATATATTAATTGCAATCAAAATTTTAAAACATTTCATATACAAAAACAACACATATAAAGGTTGTATCGAAATTTCATAAAAATCATACAATAAAATTGAATTAAGTACTATTATAACAAATCACCAGCCATGAAAATGACATGACACTTCTTAGAATAATATTGAACGTTAAAACATTTACAAAGATAGAATCAGGGCTGTTACAGTAGCAAATTTGTAACTTGAGTAGTAAGTTTGTTTGTAATTTTACACTGCAGCATTAACTGAGCTAGCAGCTCAGTGTAGCTTTAGTTGTTATATGGATGCTGCAGTACATAAATATACTTGATACAAATGCCTTGAAGGCTATAACATAGTTGTGTGTGCAAAATAACTTGCAGGAATATATGTGCTTGGGGATTCAGTGTAACTTTAATTAGAGCTCATTTTGGCTACCAGATCGAGTGCTTTCTGTGCCTTGACATTGATTAAGTTACTTTAGAGATAACTTGCAGATTTTCTTTACTCCAACCAATCAATTCATTTAGGAGGAGGTACAATTTCAGCCAAGTTTTTCTCTTGATGACTACAGCACTAGGTTCAGCAGCATTGCATCACCACTGATGGCTCACAAATATTAAGGCTTTGATTCCTATAGCAAAATAAAGATTTATTTTGAAAGCTTTCTCAATATGCTTATACAAATATATGACTTAAATGTAGGGCTGCACTGTGTATAAATATTTTGCCATATGATGCTTCTATTGAGGTTTTTGAGTGAAGTTTCAAATGTCTGTTTTTATATTTTATGTCATTACTCTAAACAAAACAAAACAAAATTTTTACCCCCCCCATTGACAAACATTTGACAAGGAGGATTATTTGAGTTTATTGTCCGAAACAGCCAAAACACTGTACGTCAGCTGAAAGCTTGTGAGCACACCAGGCAGCGAGGATATGTGTCTGTGTGTTTATTTTGAGTTCAACCTCTGAATTCCACACTCACCAGACTCCGGTACTTTTTGTAATTTCCTCCCAGATAGATTTTATCCCCACCTCTCATCTCTGTACATTCATCAAGTAAAGTATCTTTCTCCTCCAGTAAGCTGTCAACTCAAGAGACATATTACAGTACAGTTTGGCATCACCTGTGAAGTGAAGATAAATCCACTTTTTGTTTCCAAAAGTTTAAAAACATAAAGCCTGAGCTCTTCTTCCGCTGAGAAATGACTCCAGATTAGAGCAGAATCCAGTGTGACTCAAGGTGTTTATTCCTCAAGAAGCTCCAGAATGTCCATCTGCTTTCCCTGATCTGCCCCACACAACACACTGCAAAGCCCCGCAACACATGTGATAACCATTCGAATGTTGATATAGAATTCGAATGTCTATTTTATGTACAAAGCATTGAGGGTTTGAACTCTTTTATACAGCCCTATTTAAATAATAGAACTTTCAGTATGAAAATAATCTATATTTCCTGCAACAGCATGTCAAATTCTTAAACAAACATACAGAATATATTAGTATTTACTTTATGCTGACCTTTTTTCACACAGTCTACATTTCAAACAGCTGAGAATGACAGCTGGATAGTTACAGGGGTCAATAAACAGTAGACAAAGACTGCTATAGACCAAAACCTATTTTTATAAAACTATTATTGAAGATCTCAAGCTATAGATATTTTCTGATCAGTCTGAAGTATTTCACAGGTTTACTGAAGTTATCGTTTGCTCATTTGTTCAAGGACCAAGAGGCAAATGAATACACTGATGAAATATGAAGACCAATCTGTGACAACTCCAGAGACTGCCATCTTTATGCACCTGGTCAGTTGCATAAAACAGCCATGCAAAATAAACACCCACACAGACACAACACATGAAATGGCATCTTGTGCCCACACCTTTGTGATGGTTGGGAGATGAGTTTCCAGTAACTGACCATAGCAACTGCTGAGTACTTCAACACATCTGAGCATGTTTCTGCATTTTAAAAAAAGGTAGTTCATCACACATGTGACGAAGAAAAGTGAATAATTTTTCCTTTGAATGACATGCAGTGAAATTTATTGCTTAAGCCAACCATCAGAACTGCCCACCTAAATTATTGTACACATGCAAACAGAAAATGTTTATTTATGTAATATATGGATAAAAGCAAAGATTGGTTATTTTTTTTAATTGGTCATGTCACAACATTGGCATGCTAATGAAAGACTTCAGTGATGATTGATAGTAAACAAGCAGCAACATGCTATAAGCCCACCATTCGGCCATTCCAACACCCAAGGCAGAACAGGACACTGCTGCAGTCTCGGCGTTTTGCTGGACCCAACATGGCCCAGATGCTCCCTCAACACTCCCACTGTTCTGACAATTCAGAGGCTTAAATCCAGCATTCCCGTTTCCTCGGACAAACCTTACTGAGAAACAAAATGGAAGAGGAGGAGGTGGAGAAGAAAAGCCATATAGGCTCAGCTTAGCTCATCAAGTAAAAAGAAAGCAGCTACAAGAGAGAAAAGGAGGAGAAGGAAAAAGTAATTTGCTCTGTAACTGAGGAAGAAACTAACTGCTCCATGAAGCAGAAGAGACAGACAGAGCCGAGAGGATGAGTCTTATAATTCCTCAGCAGAGCGAAGCAGGTCTGCTTTCAGTCTGATTTTCCGCAGGCACACACAGGGACTTAAAGACATACACGTACATTTACTCCACTGTTCCTGTGTAAATACATCAACAGACCACACGCACCCTGATATGTGAAACCTTTTCATCTTGTCCATCTTTATATCCAGCATCCATCACTGAGCAAGCAAACGCGAATGTGTGTGTCTGCATGTAAGAGACAGAGCCAAAGATGGATAAAAATGAAGGGTTCATGCATGTATGCATTAGAGAGAGAGAGAGAAACAAGGACTGTCTGGAGCTGTTTGTGTGATAAACCACTAAAGTACCTAATGGGTGGGCGAGCAAAGCAGCCTACTGAGAGAGAGAGAGAGAGAGAGAGAGAGAGAGAGAGAGAGAGAGAGAGAAAGAGAAAGGGAGAAAGAGAGAAAGTGGAAGGCAGGGAACAGCATTTGTCTGGACCTTCTCCTGTACTTCTATCTATCTGAGTCTTCTTTTTATTCTAACATGCTGATATCCCTTTGTAAAGCCTAATCCAGGCCGATAATGATCAGACTATGCCTACGACTAACCTGAAGAAGTGCTGAAAAAACTCAGAATAAGCACAAGGGGTTTTACCCTTCCATCACCCCTTTTAATCAGCCAGAATGGAACAGTCTTCTCAGTATGATCGTGAGTTTTATGTGTCCCTCTTGATTTTTCTTGCTGTCAGATCAGGCGATTTAAAAAATGCATTATTCATCAAGAGCTGCACTTAACGTCCCTGCGTTTTGCACGACTTTTTCCACCACCAACACAAACACACCCCCACATAAAAACACAAATGGACTTGCACAAAAACTGCTTTTTTTTCTTTATGTGAACAGACTAATTTGGTAATATAGATATGCAAATGTAGGTTGCTTGCCTTATGGGTTATAATGGCTTATAAGTGGCATTTCAAAGCTGTAATCATGACTTGTTTGACAGATGTTAAAGCACAGTAATAAACATAAACCAAGCTTGAGCAAAGCACTCTAACCCTGAGCAAAAACATTTGAATGCAACCTTACAACACCTCAAAAAGTAGCTTGAACAAGTGTAAGTGGTATTTGTCTAGAACTCCAATAGTAGATACCACTGTTAGGCCAAATGCTTGAAAGATTAAGTTTAAAATTTCAATACTGGGAACAAACATAGATTAGATTTTTTGAACATCTGTAAGATTTGAAAAAGAGCTTTGTGTGTGTGTGTGGGTGTGTGTGTGTGTGTGTGTGTTCTACTCTTACTAGTTTTTGCGATAAGATTACATTTGGAAAATAAAACTACAAATGAATAATATTTGTACATTTAAGCAAAGTAGCAGATAAGCAACACCATTCTAACAACACGGTTCAGTTCATGCATTCTTGTGTTTTGACAAAAAGATTACATTCTAAACACGAGCAATGAACATTGCATGATGCAAGTCCATTTTTGTCCAGCTGGGAGCAGTGCAGACAAATTCACTTAAAGCAAGGTGCAGGTACCACTGCATTTAGCTTGCTAAGGTTATTGTAGGTCACAATCCAGGCATAACCCTGAAATACTCTCGCACTGTAGTTAATGGACAAGAGACCTGAGGTTACTCACACTCTACTGACATGCCAACGTCTGATATTACTAACACAACCGTCCTAAGCACCATTTTAGAAGGAAACTAGGTATAATGAGAATTCATATATATTATTCATATATATTTACATATATATTTTTCAAGGGGCATACATTTATGGTTGTCCCTAAGTTTTTATAAAGGTTGCATCAAAGCAAAAAAATCATGTAATTACATAATATAGATCACCTATGCACTGGTAATTTATATTTGTGTTTTTACCTCCTTACAGGTATTTCACCTGAAGGCCAAGATAAAACAAAATAAATAACAGTAAAACAACCAATCTCACAGTTAAAACACTGATGCTAATCAAGTTTACAAACATGAGCAACTCAGTTACAGGGTTAGAAAACTAGATGATAACTAGTTGTAATATTAAGAGAATACTGACATCAAGTTTAGAGAAGTATAACTAGCTGTGTCAGCCGGTTTTGGATAAACTACAGAATTACATGTTGCACAGCACTTCTCTTTTCAGCCATGACAACACATCTAATTGCATGCTTTGTTTTGTAAAATCATGCATCATTAACTAGATGTCTTTGCAGCTGCCTAGTGTCTGATGACAGGGGATACCCCGACCTCAACACCTCACTCAAAAGATTCCTCACATTCCCAAGGGAAGGGCTGTGCGTGCGTGTGCGTGTGTGTGTGTGTGTGCGTGTGTGTGTACATGCCTGTCTAAATTCCTGGCCTGCCACACCCTGCTCCTGAACTAAGCAGATGACTCCTAGTCTTTTCAGGAAAAAAGCCTGACCCAAATTTGAACCTTAATATTTAAAAAATGCGAAATATGCAGCCAGACAATGTTTTTAGCTGGTAATTAAGCCAACTAAAAAACATTTTAACACATTATAATGGGCCAAGGAAAAGGAAGTATATCCTATTTTTCTCTGATTCTTAACAAGCACCAAACAAATTAAAAAATCCCTGAGCACAACAGGGACTGGATTAAGGCACACTGAATAGCTATATTATTAATTAATCCATTAAGGTAGTGCAGTTTTTTCGCTTGCAGGTATGCAAAATTCCAATTAATAACTCAAAGACAGTCTGCATAAAAAGTATTCCAAGGTGTAAAAAGAGGTCACAAAAAGACACCCAGATTGAATAAAGAGAAACTCATTCCACTCACCTTGTGCAGCTCTATTGATTCAATCCACTGTTGTCTGTGCTCAGGATCTTCTGCTCGGAGGTACCAGACGCTGTCATTCACGCTGATGTCAAAACGACACTCATCAAACTCGTGAGGCTGGACAGGGAGAGGAGAACTCATGAATAGTGACAGGGCACAGTGCATGAGCCACATCAGGAAATCCTGAAATAATCTGTATCCAAATTGTGTAATATAAAAAGTCTGTGTAACCTTTACCGTTTGTTCAACAAAAACACAAGAAAATCACAACAAAAATCCTTCTATAAAACCTCTACAGTCATCTGTCTGTTTCTGACACTAGCTGACTCGTGATGACACATTCTAGACACACATGGGTTCCATCACACAGAAAAGCCTCTGCCACACAATAAACAGGAATTTTAATTAGAAACTGATGTCTTACGTCTGCAGGCACAACCCAAAATGACAGCAGCAGAGCTGTGTAATAAAAGAGTTTATTTTGGCATGTATTTGCCTCTACCTCGGTCATCGTAACTTTTCCTTCAACTATCGGACAAACTATTTTACTCCCATTGCACCCCACACAGCTTCTACGACTACTGCCTAAGGCACCCAAGCACGTGCACCAAACAATTCCTGTTTCCTCTGGGATTGGAATTTGACCACTACACTCAGCTGAGGGAAGATCTGTCCTGCAAAGGTTTCTAATAAGAAATGAGATGCAATCAACTTGCAGTTTCAGTTTTTTTTTTCCAGTTTCTCTCCTCAGTTTAACCAGGACCACAGCTACTCTGTCAGCTGACATAACCTCATGCTGCACAAATGTAATTGGATTTGCTGAATGATGCTCATATGCTGGTTTATTTGCTACCAATGACAAAAGCCACATGCACTTCAACTCGAACACAAATGCTGAGCCAATATAACTTTATGCAACATTATGTGCACATTTTAACAAATGTATTACATTTGACAAGTTGCATATCTGGGATGCTGAGAGGAGTGAGTGGTTTTCTCCTACATTTATATGCTATTTAAGCTAACAGTAAGCTTCTACTTAGAGCAAAAATTTCTACTGAGACAGGTGTAACACCAAAAATGCTCTCCAGTTTCAAGATTACACAACAGGGAGGGTCCTGAAACGGCAAGCACAAATGCACCCAGCCATGATGCCATTACTGGTCAGGAAAATCCAGTCACTCTGTACTTTGCTGTATCAGACACGGCCCATAAACCTCTGCTTTACAATCCAGTTTATACCTCTTTCATTCTTGCTTGGAACAATCTCCTTACCCTTGCATAAGCACCACTGAACAGCCACACTGCACTGGATATTTTTCTGCATACAGGACTGTGGCAACTTAAGCATTTAGAAAAAAGGGGTTATCAGTCAAACATTGAAAGTATAATCTAACTGAATACATATTTTGCATTAAATCAAAATAAGAAATGCAATAATAAGAAATATTTAAAAGTAATCATATGAGTTTGTTATGTAGAAGAATTTACAGCGGTCAAATACCACCACACAGACAACGGCTTGAACATCTCTGAGCTTTTGGTAATAGATCTTGGCCTACGATAGGAATTTTCACACAGTAATATTTCCTGCACATTTTGCTTCCGTATGAGGACAGTCTGCTGTGTCTGTAGCTACACTGTGTGTAACAGACTAATGTTAAGCAAGAAGAGAAGCAGAGGCTTGTTTCTGCATTCCAGAGTCCTCATACCAAAGTCTCCTCAGACAGCACCGACTTTAGATATTTCAGAGGGGAGAGGTAGTAGGAGGAGGCTGTGTGTGGGTCAAGCTACATTATGATCACAAATACTACATTATGAGTAAGCAAATGTAATGAAATTTAGTACGCTTTTAGTTAGCCACTAAGACACATTTTCAAAACACTTTCCAGGTCCATTCAGGTCTGGACAAACACAGGAACTGACATAATACTCACCACTCTCAGTAGAGGAAACTAACTGGAACCTTTCATGTTGTGGTTCTAATCCACTTTTGAGTCATATAATCCTATTTAACAAATCACAGTAAAACAATTTGTTTGGCCTCTGGACTGGCAGTATGCTGGGAGAGAAAAGTGAATATTTAACCAAGGTGCGGGATTACAACTTATCTTACTAACAAGAGGCCTGTTTAGGGAGAATAGAGATCAACTCTCTACAATCATAACTTAGATTTCAGCAACAGGAAACACAAGTTTAAGGTAGCCAATCTATTTACTGCCGTTAAGATAGAGGAATGAGAACTTTCTCACATGACCACTAGAGCATGAACGCCTTGATCTGCTAGAATACAGCGTACTGTCTTACCTGTTACATTATTAACAACCTCATTACAAGTTAATCTTTACCTTTGAATTGTTGCAACATGCATTTAAGGAATTAAAGTTCAGCTCTATGCTAGTGATATAAAGGACATGAAGGACAGAATCAAAACAGAGATAGACAGGTAACCTTACTCCAAAGGGACTGATGCTGAAAATCTAGCCTTGCATAGTCGCCCACCTTGTGAGCCCTTACCCCTGAAATGTTGAACAGGTGCACTCTGCTTTCTATTTGTGCAACAGACAGTAACAGAGTGATGTTCCTTTTCATACCATGGTAAATACTTACTGTGATGACAGCCTTGCTGAGGCACAGTGATCCTCTGCAGCCGTATTCCCGTTCATCCTCCGATTTGTAGTAGCTCAAAGTATTGTTTTTCAGCACGACCCATCGGTCCTGCCATCCGTGTATGTAGTTTGTCCACTGCAAACCAACAAGAGGTACAAGACGAGCGGTTAGTAGCTCTTTGCTATCAACAGATCCTCTGCCTAAATTATAGTTGTGCACATGTAGAAAGAAGTTCAACTTCTGCAGCTCATTAGTAACATCCAATTGGCTTTTAAACTAATAGTGTCCAAATTAGACGTCCGAAACAGAAGTTACTTCTGCAGAATAAACATTTCAACATTCAAAACTGGTTCACCTAAACTTTACCTTGCTTAAAACGCCTCCGAGCTCCACAGGCTGCCCAGATTCTGGGTCCACATCCTCATCTGAACCGGACGATGAACTTTTTTCGGACATTTAAATCCAAGCTTATAAACAAACCCGAAATTAATCTTCACGACACCACCACTACCTTAACAGTAGCTGCTGGATTAGATTAAGTTTAAACGCGTCACAGTCAAACCTGCTGACAGCTTCTCCAACTTAGCCTTAACGTCAGCGAAATAATGTTAAGAAGGCACTAACTGGGTATTTTAAACGTCAGCTAAACAGCGTAATTTATCTTCAGTCGGTTGACAGACTTTAATCTTGCTAGCTTGTCTCTAAGCAAGCAATTCTGGACGCGACAAGAGAGTCTTAACTTCTTGATTTTGCGGGCTTTGTTTTGAAACTGACGCGAATACCAATGAGACTAGCTAGTTAGCGGTAACGTTAACGTTAGCTGTCAAACGACGCAACTAACGTTAGCTAACACTGACTTAACGAGAAACTTGTGACTGTTCTGGTTAGCTATCTAAGCTGTGGTCGATAAGCGTCTCAAACGAGTGGTCGATGAGGAGGCCTTCGTCTTAAGTTAAGGCTGTACCTCAACTTCAGCTACAAATGACGAGCAACGGGCTGGTTTGCAGCTGTAGTTCCGCAGTTTTGTTAGCAATAGCGGAGGTCTGATTAGCTTGTCTCCATTCAGGTCGGGGGGAGGAGCTGTAGCCACGCTTCACTGTGTACCTACATAGCGGGGCTAGTATCTCTGCGTCAAGTTAAACACAAATACAGCAACACCGGAAGTTTTAGATACTTGTTTTAAATTAAAATGATCAAATTGTTAAAAAAAACGATTGCGGTGCAATAGACGCCGCAACAAGGGCAGTAGGGGGTTACATTATTTTGTTTGGCGACTGATTTCTCCGTTAAATATATATACTCTGTATTTGATATTACACATCACATGCACGCACGTGCAGTGGCAATGGCACGTTTAAAATACCGGATATAACACAATATAATGCCATTTACTTAACTTGTAAGATA
>JAPZDV010000022.1:21047196-21080245 GCA_029814665.1 Acanthurus lineatus
ATGATGTGCCTTTAAATTAAAAAGTTCAAATTTTCAATTAATCACTGCTTACAGGTGGAGAAGATGGCCACAGATCTTGAGAGAAGTCGAGATCTAAGCCGTGTGATTGTGCATGTGGACATGGATGCTTTTTATGCTGCTGTGGAGATGAGAGATTGTCCTGAGCTGAGGGACAAACCCATGGCTGTTGGATCCATGAGCATGCTGGTGAGTTCAAATATTACTGAGAAACAGTTGGGGTTTTTCATGAAATATAGTCCAAATTATTACTTAGTGACGCTTAAAACAAGCAAGCGTGGGTAAAAATCATAACAGAGAAAATTAATGGTAGGTTGCTGTTCACATAGTACAACTTTCTGTGATACAAGTCACCATAAACTCTTAAGTTACTGCTTTACAATTGCCAAAAATTAACAGTATGTTTAAAGTATTTGCCACATAGAAAATCATTATGCATCTCCTGTCCATTAGTCTCACAGTGTAATGTAGCAACACTACAGTTTCTCAAATTACAGGGCAAAAATAAGCTTTTATATGCTTACAGTATGTAAATTACTAAATGTGCATAGTACATTCCTGCACTATTAGAAATCATCAACCAGTGGCAACTTTGAGAGAATAATCTCAAAACTAATTTAGTATTCAAGTTTTGGGTCTGAAACTACAATTGCCTGTCTCATGTCAAAGTGTTTCTCGTTGATCTCACTCTTTGTTTCAGTCAACATCTAACTACCACGCCAGGAAGTTTGGTGTCCGAGCTGCCATGCCAGGCTTCATTGCCAAGAAACTCTGCCCCAACTTAATTATTGTTTCAACCAACTTTGATAAATACATAGCTGTGAGTAATGAGGTAAGAATGGTGGCAAAAGACACAAGCAAAGAGATGAATGCATGCATGTACAAACTTAAATTTACAAAAATGCTGTTTAGCCCTTTAGTGGCTTCACATTTAAACAAACGAGTGCTAATGAATTTTTATATCGCTGTTAGATCCGGGCCATTTTTGCAGACTATGACCCTCACTTTCAGCCAATGAGCCTGGATGAAGCATATCTGGACTTTACAGACCATCTGGAACAAAGGCAGAGCTGGCCAGATTCCTTACGTACACATCACTTTCGCGCCAGCAGCACCTCCACAGGCAGGATATAAGTAGAAATATTATATGTTGTGGTGTGTTCTGGTGTTGTCTGTTACACATATTACACATATATTGTAGACATGACAGGAAACATTCAATTTTATATGTAAAAAATTGAATCTGATCATTACATGAAATCTTTTCTGTCTTTAAGGTGAAGAGCAGGTTCAGCCTCCTCAGGAACCAGTGCCAGAGATGAAAGACCTCTCTCCCGTCCTGTTTGAGGACAGCCCGATCTCTCCTTGCTTGCCAGGCTCTGAAGGCGTTGATGCTGGTGGTGGAGCATTTGAGGTCTTCGGGAAGTCTGTTGAAGAGGCTGTGAGAGAGATGCGTTTTCGCATTGAGCAGAAGACTATGCTGACTGCCAGTGCAGGTGAGGGAAACCACACTGCTGGTATAACACCATCCTTTTTGTCAGTGACTTGTTATCATCACACAAGTAAAGTGTTTCACTCTTCTGACTTACAAACTCAATCCTAGCAGAGATTTCTTTTTTGTTTTCCTCCCTCTCTTCAACAACATTTAAAGGATATGAGGTGACAGGCAACTCCACTTTAAGTATTCTATCTCTATTCTCGACAGCAAAATAGTAATAAATAAAGTCTGCAACGTCTTTCTTGCGTATTTTTTTTGAATTATGATTAATGTTACGCATATGTTTTACCAGCTGTTTCTGTATAAACACATGATTCATTTGCACTTTTCACTCCTCTAGGAATTGCTCCAAACATGATGCTTGCCAAGGTATGTAGTGACAAGAACAAACCCAATGGCCAATATAGACTCCCTTCTACCAGAGAGGCAGTCATGGACTTCATCCAGGGACTCCCAGTTCGCAAAGTACAGTACACATTTGTCAAAGAAACTGATACATAAACAGGGCCTTGTGGTGTGGTTAGTGTATAAGTATGGAAATATGTTGAAATGTAAACATGACTATTTGTAGTATAAAGAAGTGAAATATTAGGTGTAAATTGACTAATGATGTACTGCAGATGGGGTAAAGATGGTTTAAAGAAAGCTAACACTAATCAGTATGAAAAGATCTCTTCTTGTTACAATGCAATGATCTGCCGGGAAACCTTTGGTCCTGGCATTCATGTGGATCCCCACCTTAACACCCTTGCAGACAAAGTACAACCCCTCATGACTACAGCATTTACCACTGGCAGTGGCCAACAGGACAGTGCCTTTGCTGCTGTATAAATTGCTCTGGATGGCATGGTAAATGTAACATAGGGCTGCAGGTGACAACCTGGCCTCCAAATTCTCCTGATCCAAATGAGTATCTGTGGAACATACTAGATAAAATCCAATGTGCAGAGGCCAATTCTTTCTACCCACAGGAGTCAAAAGATCTGACCCCATTATCCTAGTGCAGCTCCTGAGTGAATGCCTCAATGGATCAGAGTCTAGTCTGATCAACAGTGAGGGTTCCATGAATTGGTCTTGTCCCAGGACACTCCACGGATGCTTTATTGGATTGGGATTTGGGGATTTTGAGGCCAGGTCAAGGCTGAGCTCTTTGTCAAGTTTTTGGGACCACTTCTGAGCAGTTTTTTGGATGAGTCAGTACGCCTTGTTCTGCTGTAGCGGCACTGCTATTGAGAGTGCCATAACCATGAGGGGTTAAAATTCGTCTGCAAAGGTGTTTTGGTAACTGGTGTGTGTCAATTGTCATCCACATGAATGTCGGGAGCCAAGGTTTTCTACTAAATCACTGACACATAACATGATCAGTGTTGTTCACTTTGCCTGTGAGTCTTTTTTATGTTGTGGCTGATCAGTGCGTTTCAATATTTAAAGCTAGCAAATGTGTTTGTTTATCCTTGTAGGTTTCTGGCATAGGAAAAGTGAGTGAAAAGATGCTCAATGCTCTGGGAATCAGTAGCTGTTCTCATCTTGGCCAGCAGATGGCGTTGCTGTCTTTGTTGTTCTCCGAGACAGCTTGGCATCATTTCATGCAGGTTTCCCTGGGTCTGGGCTCCACATATATACCTAGGTACACCTCTCTCTGATTAGTAAAACCCAACACAACTGATCGAATAAAACAGTCCAGTTTAAAGAGAGGAGATAATACTCACCATTTTTTCTTTAATACAGACATGAAGAAAGGAAAAGCATGAGCACCGAGAGGTATAGTTTTAATGAGGCATAAACAGACATTAAAATGATAATTGTAATGTTCATCCTCTTTTAATTAATCCTCATTTCCTTTTTTTATCTGCCCTTTTCTGACACATCCTAATAGGACATTTAAAGAAATGAGTAAAGCTGAGGAGCAGTTGTCTTTATGCAGACAGCTCTGTGAAGACTTGGCAGAAGACATGAAGAAAGAGAGTCTCAAGGTAGTGAATGAATTTATTTATTTTTTGACATGAATATACTTCAATGTGTATCTTATGGATAAGAGGATTGTCTAAAACACATCTTTGGTGACGTCAACCATACATGAGTAATTATTTTTTATTCATAATTTCAATTTTATAACTGCTGTAACATTACTTGGATGAATCTTGCCTTAACACACTCTTTTTCCCCGACTAAGAAAGGACTAGTGAAGTGGGGCAGGCACTGGGCAAATTTAAACGGAAATGGACAACACCACAAAAAATGATTAAGACAACAGACACTTAAAACAAAAAGAAATGCTATGTTATTCTTAGCCGTCCTAGAATCACCCTGACTCCAAGCTGAATCTCATACAATTACCTCAACATGTTCGTTCCTTTGCGAATCGATAGAGAAAGAACTGGATGTCTTGGCACGACCATCACCCCCCTGCCTGGGTCCTGATGTGGCCTTGATAGCCAGAGGAAATGGAGGGCCATTAAGGAGACAGCAGGGGCTACTACCAGCCTTTAAAATGTCTCCCTTGGAGATGATCACATCGCAGTGAAGGCGCTTTGTGGCGTGTTTTTTTTACAAAATGTATTCAGACAAATTAGTGATATGACAGATTACGCACATTTCCATCTCTCTCTCTATTTATGACCACTCTATACATCATCATTGATTTAGCTCGTAGTTAAGAGGATGTTAGACAGGAAACAGAAATGACTATTTTTTTTCCTTAATATGATTTCAACTGTATATTTTCTTTATTTTCCTAAAGGGTAAAACAGTAACACTGAAGCTTAAGAAAGTGAACTTTGAGGTGAAAACCAGGGCGCTGACGGTGCCATATGCTGTGGCCACAGCAGAAGAGATCTTTGCTGTGGCAAAGGACCTTCTGAAAACAGAAAGAGACAATGAAAGCCCCCAGCCACTCAAACTAAGGCTCATGGGTAATTATATATAGCAATATAACTTACATACCAATTAACATATTTTACTTGAAATTGATCTGTGACACATTGCAGGAAATAATACCACAGTTGTCTTTTAAAGTTTCCTCCAGATAACTTGTTTACTGTGCTTGCAGGAGTTAGAATCTCTGCATTTGTCAGCTCAGATGATAAAAAGCCACTGCAGAAGAGCATCCTTGGCTTTCTTCAGCCTGGAAAGACAGACTCCAGTGACTCTTCCCAAGGAATACATCAAAAGTTTGAAAAAGAGCATCTCTCCAATCACTCCTCCAAAACCTGGCCTCTTGCTAGTCTTCCTCAAGAGCAGAAATTCCAAAAACAAGAAGAAGTGCCCAGTTGGAGTAAGCAGAGGGGGGTAGAGGGAAGCAAGACTGGTGAAGAACTCAAACAGTCTTTCTTCCAAAGAGCTCATGCCAGAAGACTACAACTTCAGGCAGCGAATGCAAGCACACAAGAGGAGGGACATGGCGAGAGTGCTTCTGTGATTAGTTCTACTGTTTCTCAAAAGAATGTAGAGCCATTAACAAAAGCACTGGAGAAGAATTGTAAAGCCATAAGTCTCTCTGAAAATGACTTTCCTTCTCCAGTAGAGGCCCATGCATCCACATCAGCCTATGATGGCACTGTGTCAGAGAGTCTCACCTGTCCTGTGTGTTTCAAACAGATGGAGACAACTGATTTGAATGTATTTAACAAACATATAGACCAGTGTCTGAGTGATACCGGCAGAAAGCCGAATCAGGGCATAATCTCTGACACAGAGTCAGATCTGGAACTAGAGACTGACCATAAAGAATGTGAAGTAATGGACAAACAGAAAGAGAGGTGTGAGGTTGAAGAGGAGAAGGACAAGAACATTGAAGAGTTCCAGTCAAAGAGAAGAGATCCGCAGGAAGACAAATACAGCTTTAAAAGCAGTTCTGTTAAAACAGACTTATTATCAGATGGTGACATCAAAACTGAGACCTCGCCACAGCCTCAGTCATGTAATGATAAAGGGCGTGTCCTCATCTGCCCAATATGCCAGCTGACCCAGGACAGTGATGACCTCATTATCTTTAACCACCATGTTGACCTCTGCCTGAACCAGGAGGTCCTACATGAGCTGGGGGGACAGATATCATCTCCTATAAATCCACATTCAGTAACCAACAGCAAGGCCATAGGTGAGTGTGTGTATTAAATAAGGTTGATCAACACTTTGTCACCTATCAGGTGCCCCATATTAAGTGTTCTTTGTGTTTTAAAGCAGTACATCCAGCAGCATCTGGGTCTAAAAATATTGCCAACATGGAAGTTTTAAAAAGAAATGCAGGTTTTAAAAGGTACTCCACAAACCAGTTGGTGACATCATGGTAATAAAGTCTATGCATTAAACCTGTAACACCTACTTTTTTAGTCACTTTAGAGCAGCAGAACAAGTTTTGACCACAACAAGTTTAAGTTGCTTATTCACACGTTAGATTTTTTTATAAGACAGTGCTTTGAGATTAATAACATGCCCTCATCATTATACACTTCATGATTTGTGGTCATCTCCCACTGTTCATAGTTTGTCTCTGTTTACATACCTATCTCTGCCAATGACAGGTATGATCCTATAATGTCTGTAAACTGTGACTGTATGACATTTATATAGTTAACAGAAGAAATGTCTATTTAGGAGGATGTCGGTGGCCTATGACCTTGTTATTTACTGACAGTGACATTGGGTGAGAACTTCGTATCGATTTCGACAGAGCCAAGACATCTCATTTTAGCCCATGGGGCTTCCTTTGCCCTGGCCTTGGAAATGGCTAAATCACTTTCTTACCTATCTATTTCCTACAATGAAGTGCACCCTGGTTTCCTCTTAAACAAGCCAGCCTCAGAAATTGCTCTCTTTATGTCCCTGAAGAGGTGCTACAATTGTGTTCCTCCTCAAAGGATGTCATTTTTCTCTCAGAAAAGAGATTACCGTACAGATATTTTTTGGTATTTTTGTCTTTTTTTTCCCAATTCATGTTCATAAATATCTGTTCCTATTTGCAGGCCCAAGCCATGTTTTACGGACTCAAGCAAGTAAAGGAAAAAGCAAAAGGTAAGAATGCTTAATTGTAGTTTATTGCTGCATCATAAAATATGCACGTTTTTTCGCATATTCTGTATACTGTTGGTGAAGGGATGTTTTGCTTTATGAAAATTGTACTTGTTTGTTTTTGTTTTTTTTTTTAAATTCTGTTTTATTTTATAACTTCCAGACGGGACTCGCCTTCTTCTCCTCCTTCTAAAAAGGCTAAAGGCCTTGGTCCTCGTAACACCATTGACAGGTTCTTCAGGTGACCACACAATGTCTGATTTTTTTTGGGAGATGAAAACAATCTCCAATGTTTTTTGTCACAGGCGTTTTTTAAGCCATGGACATTATGACTCTTTTCTCCCAGATATTGCACACAAATTATTTGTTTTCTTTAAAAAATCTGTAATAAGAATTGCAGGAAAAAGAAGCTAAGATTGTGCACTATTATGCCTTGTCACTTTGTAAGCCATACAATAGGAAAAAAAATGGCAGAGACAATTCCAATTTTTTATGTTTGGCAAATTAATGGAAATATTTCTGATCTTGTTGTCTATCAATGCCAGTGTCATTGCCTTTTTTGTGTTACTGAATAGAGGCCTTATATTTAATTGTAATATATTGATCATATTTATTACATGCTAAGGCTCAGGTGATAGTATTTTTAAATTGTCTTCATTAGTCATTTTATTAAGATATTTTCAGCAAGTTACTGCTGTATTTATTTTGTTTCTTAATAATGATACTGAATATGTGAAATAATGAAGATAAGAGAATCGTCTATCATGTAAATCAAAGTTGAAATAAATAACTTTTCCACTATTTTGGTTTGATGATATCATTTTACAAATAAATTCTATCCATTCTGATTAGACTGTCTACCTAAGGAGGAGGTTGGAAACACACCAAATTAGACTAATGTAAAGTCAGTATAAACATTAAGTGTTGTTGCTTAATTTTCTGCAATGAGCAAGAAAAATACAAACCCCAAGTGAAGCAGTGGCAGGAAAACAAGACAATTGAATCAGGTTATTTAAATGTGAAACACTGCTAAAAAAATGTTTGTCTTACTAGTCAAACTTTCCTGCACAAACAAGTTAAACTCTTATTAGAGCATTATGTAAATCATTTTCAAATGTTGCACCAAGTTCACTAAAACTCAAATTAAATAAAAAAAACATTGTAAAGCATCTTAATGTCATGCCAGGTATGATACAAAGGTAGACATATTAATGTGACCAATACAAATTATGCAACACAGTTGAAATGTGTCATGTTAAATATTTTCTTGTTCTATTAGCAGCCTCCTAAGGGTGTGAGCCACTAAAGTAAACATGGACCAGCCCTTGAGCATTAAGAAAATAGTTCAGCACACTTCTGTTTCAAGGCACGCAGTTCAATGTTTGAAGACAGGAACTACATAACACACGCATGGTTAAATAAGATCTGTTTTCTCAGGAATTTTTTTTTTCCTTTCAAAGTATACATTGGACTGTTTACAGAGTCACATCCAGTGTCCACCTTTGTTATACAAAGTTGTTTAAAGAGCTTCCCAATGGAGAGAAGAGTATTGACTTTGAAGGCATATGTGAAGAAGCATCGTCCTAAGAAGGAGGATTTGGACCCTCGAAAATGGGTGAAACAGGAGACTGTGAGGGGGTTTGCTGACTTCATACTAAACAAGCACTCGGAAGATACAGACCACAGTTTTGACAACAAAGAGATGTGTAAGTTAACATAAGAACATAACAGAAAATTGTGAATAAATTGAAAATAAATGAGTAGACCATGGCTTTACAGGGCAAAAATTATTTAAAATATTATGGAGCAACATTTTAAAGCTAAGTTTGTCATGTTCAAAAATGAGCCTTTATACTGTTAAAGCTGTGGTTAATTATTAGCTATTATTGTGGTGTACTGATTGTATGCACATGGTACGACTGTTTATTTTCTTAGAAACAAACTGTATTTGCACAAGGCTGAAACGTAAAGTGGATACAGACCCAACTCAGTTTACCTGACAGTGTGCTCTTGTTTTGTGTCAAATGATATTGTAAATGCAATATACATTATCTGTTTGTGTATTATGCCAAGTACATGTTGTTACATTTATAAAAAACTACATTATGCAGGTAAATAAACTCTTTACCTCTGTCCTATTTGCGGTGTTGTGCAGTGCTTGAAACAGAAAAGCAGTTTATCGAAGCAGCAAAGAAAAACGATGTGGAGACCATGAAGACTCTCGGAAGAGGTCTGAACGCCAATGCAAAGAATGTGGTGGGTCTAAGCAGAGAAACCCTTTGAATCTCAGTATGCTGCAATGTATAATCTCACAGGGACAAAAGGCAGGTAATTTTGTAAAAATCTATGTTAAATGGATAATATTCTGATTGTTTTCTTCAGCATAATAGGACTGCCCTTCACTATGCAGTAGCTGGCAAAAACAAGGAAGCTGTGCAGCTTCTTTTACAGCGCAGAGTCAAAGTGGACCAAAAGGACAAAGTGAGATGCATTTGAAAACTTTAGCCCTACAAACATCTTATGCAACATCTCCAAGTCATGACAAATTTATATTTCACGTCCTGTGTTTGCCAGTATGGTGTGGCACCCATTCATTTGGCTGCCTGGTTCGGCAGTTTGGAGAACCTGAAATTATTAGTGCAAGCTGGGGCGGAGCAGAAAGTTGAGAATGAGGTAAGGATCGAAAAAGTGTTGTTGTGTTTTTCATAAACTTTAAGAGAAAAATAGCCATAAATTATAATTCCTATTTTTATTTTTTACATTTCTAAAAAATTTAATCAACAATGCCTGAAACATATGTTGTTTAATTTTCATAATTTTGGATTTAATACATCAATTTGTATGCTCATCTCATGACAGATCTTGGTGCAAATGCTCTTGCTCTGCTTGTAATATATCCTTATTTGATCCCAGGATCTAAGGAGAAACTTAAACATCACACTGCTTGATTATAAAATTTTTGTTTTCCACCTCAGGATGGACTGAACATCATGCACTGTGCAGCTATCAACAACCACACTGAAATTGTAGAGTATATTATTAATGACTTACAGATGAAAGAACTGGACAAAGATGACAAGGTATCTACTTAACACATTTTTTAAATAGATTTACTTTATAAAACACTTTCATCTCTGAATATCAAAAACAATACATAACATATAGTTTTTTGTACCTAAACTCTTCTTTCAGTCAGGAAACCGGCCATTCGCATTGGCAGCAGAGCATGGGTGTGTTCAAATGTTAAATATGCTGATGGACAAATACAATATGGCCACCATGAAGCCCAACGAGGTGTGTGCAGACTTGTTTACGTGTTTTCAGTTTGTTTGCATCTACTTATGCTCACATGTGTCTGAGTGCACATTTGTGTGTCACACCTGCAAGAAGGCTCAAAGTCAAACTCTCTTTGATGCGAGTTGTTTCCCTCCCTCCCTTCTGCCAGAGAGGGGACACGCCCCTGCACTTAGCTGCCAGGAACGACCACTTGGACGCCGTCCAACTGCTGCTGCAGAGCTTTGATACTCGGGATGAAGTCAATATGGTAGACAATCAGTGTAAACATCCTCTCTGTGGTTTGTGACAGTGTGTGTTCAGAGACTAATCCACTGCTGGTTGGTGGCTTCCCATTGGATTAATTTAGATGTATCAAACATGTACTGGCTTCAATTTTATGACAAGATAAACTGTGTTGTGGCCTTAACTTAAGCTCTGACTGGTGAATTTTACATGATAAGATTTACTTGATGCATCTGGTCAAACATCTATTTCACAGATTCAAAGCTTGTCGATGGATATTTGAATTACAGTGATAGTTAAAATGTCAAAAGACCCCCCAGAATAAATCAACATTTTTGGTTATTTTGTTACTGCAGCCCATTTAAAGTTTGTACATTGTAAAAGCTTTGTGAACATATTAGGTAAATTTAAATGGCCATTCCCTGCTCCTAGTCTGATGCAGCTCCTGTGTTGCAGGATGGTGAGACAGCGCTGTACCAGGCTGCGGACAATGGTCGGGAAGGATGTGTCCTGGCCCTGCTGGAGGCTGGTTGTGACCCCAACATCCTCACAATGGTACATAGGGTGCTTTATTTTTGACATTACTTATCAATATCGCCTGGTGTCCCTTGTTAGTAATAATGCACCACTCCAAATAGTTAATTATTGTGCTTAATCCTAAAGTGTTTAACTTCATGCAGTAAATAGTGTGTTTTTAATACTGGTAATGGACCAACAGCTGAACTTTCTTCTTTTGCAGACCAAATGCAGCGCTCTCCATCCAGTTTCAGAAAGAGGAGACACATCTCTTGTCCAACTCCTCTTAGAGTACAAAGCTCATACAGACTTTAAGAATCAGGTAAGCAAACAAAAGCTAGATGGCAGTATTACACTCTTCCAGGAAAGTTTTTTGGGCTACACAGATCTCAAACACATCAGCTGTGTCACTGACAATCTGTCCGGATGTTTCTTACTGTAATTTTTAATATTTTCCTCTAAAAGCTAACAGTTCATTTTTTTGGCTTAAGTCGTCTAACGGATATTTTTGCTTTTAGCACCTAGAAGCTCCTCTCCACCTGGCAGTGAAGAACAGTCACATCCCTGTTATCCATTTACTACTGTCGGCTGGCTGCAACATTAATGTCACTGATAAGGTATGATCTCCCCAGTAACACAGTAAAAAAAGATCAAGCCAAACTATACATTGGAAAATAAAATTATAGAGAAAATATATGTGATATTGCTTTATTCTGTGTCCTATTCTACACTGCTAGAGGTTGCAGACTGCTATGCACCTTGCTGCTGAGCTGGCCAAAACAGAAGTGGTGGAAATGCTTCTTAAAGCCGGGTTGGACCTGACACTTCGAGATAGGGTAAAAATTCTCATAAACACCATTTCTACAGCTGTCATATTTAAGTTACCTTAAGGTAAATGAAGCTATAACAGCACCATTATACATTTGCGGCAAAAAGAAGAAAAGAAGAAAAAGAAAAGAAGAAAAGTAATCATCATATATTTGATATTTTCAAAAAAGGTTTGTGTATTTTGTTGTACATGTTGGATTTTGAGTAGCAGGGGAAGACGGCTCTGGGTGTGGCAGTCAGAGCAGACGAGGTGATTGTTGTGGACATGATCATCAAAGCAGAAAGATACTACGCCTGGAGGACGGTGAGAAATGATACTTGTAACTTTTACTGTTGTGTACTGTCTACTGCTCATGTGTGTCATAATGATTCATTTCCTAACGTCACAATCTCCATGAGTTGAATCCCCGCTAATGCTATTAAAGCATCCATGGTGAAGTATGACTCATAAGCAAGAAACATGACAGCCAATTTACCATCAATTTAATTATGGGTATGCCTGATTCCCCTCACTTCATGATATTCGAAATGTTTAACTGCAGCATTCATATTTCTAATCATGTGTGAGAGTGTTTTTCCAATAATCTCTTCCTCATGCTCCTCTGCTCTGAGGCTTGTGGCCTTTATCAATCTGCTGACATGATTTAATTGCCCTTTCAGGCCAACCCTGAGCTTAATGAGAGTGTTCACAATGAGTATCCACTAACGTTTAAACTCGACCATCGCAATGAGACCAAGAAGATCCGTTCAATGGCCTGGCGCCTGGCATATGAGCTCCTGAAACCAGGAGACTGGAAAAGACTGGCAGAACACTGGGGCTTCACTAAGGAGCAAGTGTCAGCCATCGAGGAGCAGTGGACAGGTGGCACAATGGCACCACTCACACTGACTGGACAGGCTTTTGACTGTGTATTGGGCAACTCTCTGAAAAACTATAACATGAGCTGTTTGTAGTCAATTATTACAGATTCAAATTACTAAAAACTTGGCTGACTTTGTTTTTGCCATAAGACTACTTTATTTTTTCTCTTTTATCTTCCAAGACAGAGATAATCTTATTTTTAATAGTTGAACTGTTTTCCTGACCGGACACTGCTGTGTGTGTTTGTCCACAGGTCAGCAGAGTTATAAAGAGCATGGAAACAGGATGCTACTGATCTGGCTTCATGGGGAGGAGTTGGCTCAGAGGAACCCTACTAAAGAACTTTTCCAGGGCCTCATCCTCACAGGGAACAGGAAAGCTGCAGGTGCATTAATTTAATTTTTTTCCTTTCAAATAATATATACTCAGAAATGTTTTAATATGAAGCTGTGCTGCTTTTAACTTTTATTACAGAAAATGTTTATTTGCCTTACAGATAAAATCCGGATGGAGGCGGAGGGTGCCAGCAGTAAGAACTGCAGCATCTCATGAACACTGCAACATATGCACTGCAAAAATGAACTCCATGTTTATATCCTTTTTGATTACTCATCTGTACAAGATATTTGCAGTAAAATAATTTATTTAAGAAATAAAATTATGCCTCAGATCATTAACATATGGCTTTGGGTTCAGCAAAAAACCTTGCAGTCTCAGACAGTCAGTTCAAACTGAAAACATCACTAAAACAAAGATTTAAATATGTGATTTTACACTTTGCAATCCAGTCTCACTTGTGCATAATTTTAATTAAAACTCTGTCATAGACATAAATTGTAAACTCTACCTAGCTGGTGCTGATTAAAAACATTTACATTTGCTCTTACAAACACCTGTGTCTATGTAGTGCTTCCTGAGAAAAATTCCTATTGCTAAGAAAACTGTGCCCTTCATAGTCATGACAGAAAGATGAAACATTATAAACAAATGTTCATGTAGAGAGCATGGACAAATTCATTTCCATATTAAAATGGATTTGAAATCAATCCCAAGGGAACTACTTCTAGAACGGTTGCATAAGATGCATGAAATTTAAAATTAGGTGAGCATCACTTTCTGTGAGATGTCTGTGTTTGGTCAGTCAACTACTTTGATGGAGTGTATATGGCACGTGCTGGTGTGTGTTTTGGATGAGCCTTTGCCTCCAGTGGAGCTGGGGCCCTTTTGGGAGGAACGTGGAAACTTAGCAGCTGTTGCCTGACCAATGGTGAGCTGAAAGAATTAAAAAGAGACAAAAGAAGATGATGTGTTTTTAGTTCCACATAACTAAAGGTAAACACGTTATAACACAGACTGTAACACCTCAGAGTAACAGTGATGTACTTTTCTCCTACCTGTGTAACAGGATGATGGCGTTCGACTATCACAGAGCTCATGGGTGGAGCCACACCCATCACCTGGAGGTTGCTGCGTGCAGTTTTACTAATGTCAGTACGTGCAGCAATACGAGCTGTTACAGTCTTTGAGGGTTTTTGTTGACTGGCTGTGACAACGCGACCACTGACCTGAAACAACAAACAATACCGCTCTGTGTATATATGTGATTACTGTAGTAAAAGGGTTACAAGAGTGGTGTTCATATGTAAGGATGATCATAATATCTTGACACAATATATAAGTATATAAGTCTAACAAAACTTTTGTTTTACACAGAGCTTATTATCTGCAACAATCAAAAATCTAATGGAAAAAGCACATTGGTTTTTTGTCAAGGAAATTAATAGGATACTTATTTACAGTTCTGCTCACAAATATACTGCATACATGTGGCTCTCTATTGGCTGATATGTCTACTGCTAACCTGTTTGTGGGAACTTGCAGTTCCCCCAAGTGGGAGTGAGCTGTGCACCACTGTGGTGGGAGGGAGTACTTCTGCCCTGGACACGGGGGCACCAGAACCAACCTGAGGAGAAAGGAATGAGGAACACAAATTGGAATAAGAGGCAGGAGGTCAAAGTAAAGGAAAGAAAAGCACAGGAGAACTGTAGTATAAAATATATATAAATGTATATTTTTACTAGAACTTGTCAGGGTCTCACCATATCCTCTACTTCACTATGAGAATGGTCAGGGCGGTCAAAGTGGACTGGACTGAACCGTGTGGAAGAACTGGGAAATGACTGAAGCTGAGCAAATGTAGTTGAGGAAGGTTCATCCTGGGGAGGCAAAATATCTACAGAGAAAAGAAAATATTAACTGAGTCAGATAGGCACAACACTTTCTATACACAAGTCTGTTACAGTTAAATCACTAATTTTAAAGGTAAATGTTAAACTTCAGTTTACAAAAAAATCTTCCCTAATCAACTGATTGGGAAATTTTGATTACCTGTCTTTTGGCTGAACAATTTCACTCTCTAGCCCTCAGTGATAATCATTCAAAATTTACATTGTATCATTATCCTCTGTCATTTAGATGCTCTGTAAATCTAAACACTGTTGGCCACTGTGCTATTATCTGGTCCCAGGTTTATGGTAGTTATGTTTTCTGCTCAAACACTGTGTATTGTCCCAGACCCCAAACCCAATCTTCACAATGTTAACATACAACTAAATAAAAGAAATTACTTGTTGAATTAAGAGGGCTAATAAAAATCTTCAGACAGTCTTCAGTGATTTATCAAGGTTATAAAATGTGCAAATTAGCCCTTAGTCAGCACTTGACACATTCACTCATCCTTCTATTAGATGAGCCTGTGAATAACTTCAAGAAAATAGCATAGCCTCGTCCACTCCACTCATTCATAAACCTACACAACTGTCAAAAGCAGAGAGCTACACTTTATTGGAGGAATGCTGTTTCTGCATTTTCTGTATTGAAAGCTGCATTAAAACAACATAAAGGGAACACAAAGGGAAGGCTAACTTTTATAGTCTGTTGTACAGAGCAATGTGCTATTTGTGTAGTTTTAATGTGCTAATTGCTATTAAAAAGAATATTCTCTCATAATAAGTTGTAGATATCATGTGGTTACAAACCCTGCTGATCGGGAACTGGAAGTGGCTCTTGTCGTCCCTCTGTGGTCATAAACATGCCGAGAGCCTCCATGTTGAGAGCACAGACGCCTCTCATGAAGGCTTTCTTCATAGATTCCTCGTAGCGCTCTCGTTCTAGCCGTAGCCTCTGAATCTCTGCCTGGGCCTTCTCTACAGCCTCACATTGCTTTAGAGACAGCAAAGTACAGAGGGTCTGTCACTTATCAGTTTAAGTTATACTGACAGCAACATCAGATGTTGTTTGTTGCCTTCCCTTCAGTCTTTTGATTTTGTATTGCACCCTTAATATACATTTGTAAAAGCATTAATAGCTTGAAATTAAATGTTCAAATGTATTTGTATTTATAACAATTCACTAGACACCTCTGAACAAGTACATCTGTAAAAATCTAATAAAGAATATTAACCAGAGGTGCTCAGGGAATGCTTTAGATGACTCAGCTTTGCAAATATACAATGTATCTTACTGACTACAGTCTTCTGTTGTAAAACACCTCAATGAGGTGGAGTCAAGTATGAATTCAGCGATGCAGCATCACCATATACACACTGTTTTATATGCAGGTCCTTCATCTGCTTGTTTACCTCCGCCAGCTTGGCCTCGTACTCTGTAGACAGCCGGGTGCAGACATCTTCAGCCCTTGCACGACAAGCCCGCTCCATCTTGACCTTCCAGCTTTTCTGGACCAGAGAATGCCAGCCAAGCCACACCTTCTTCTTCAGTTGCAAATTATAGTGCTGCCGCGCTGCTTGAACAGCAAGAGCCTGGCAGGAAACCACAAGACCATGAAAATATTCACAAGGAAATAATTACATTATTCATTCTTGTGCAGGTGCAGTACATTTTGTCTCGTGGAGCACTTTCTGTGTCATGGTTTAGATAAATATATAAGTCATTCACTGAATTCTCCAATTTAAAAAAAAACGCCATAAAAAGCTTTTTTGGAAATCTGAAAGAACAGGAAAATTTGTTGCACTTGCTAGTCCCTCTTAATACACAATATGTTATGAAAAGGAACAGACTGTTCATCAAAGCACTAACGAGATTTCATGTTGGTAAATTTTGTACAGGATGCTTGAGATTAAATTATGCTATATAATTGAAACTGAGAAAAAACACAGATCACATTCAAAAGAAATGAGTGAACTGATGATTCAAACATGACTTTGAGGCACTCAGTTATAGCATGTGACACTCGTGATGTTTATTAGGAAATACACACTAACTGTAAAAACTCCCACATATACATTTAAACTTGTGAGAAACACCTCAGTGCCATCAGTTTACCTCTTCTTTGGCCTCAGTGTGCCGAAGTCGCCAGTGGGTAAAGGACCTCATCTTTTCAATCTTTTCTTTTTGTCTGTCCAACACCTGGCTCAGGTTAACAATCACCTGAAAGACGAAAAATCACACATTAAGGGTATCGGTCTAAAAGACGACAAAACATCTTCTTTCAAGTGTTTAATGTGTATAAACATGGGTGACAGATACATGGATTGAGCCCATCTAATCCACAAAATTTTACAAAAATGCTTATTTTTGGACAGTAAAATTCTACTTGTGTACTGGAGAAAGCAAATATATACACTTAGTCACCTCATCTTTTCTTTGGTTAGAAGTCTCATAGGTGTGTAACAGCCCCTTCAGGCTCTCCAGCTCTGACTTCAGGCCAGCTGTCTGGGCTGCATACCTCTCCCTCTCTTTTCTCATCTCCAGCTTGTGTTGCTCCTTGAACGCCAGCTTCCACTTCCTGAGCTCGGACAGTACATTTTCCTGATTGGGGAATAGAGGGTGGAACAGTCAGAAAACATGAACAATACTATCTTTCGGTTGTTTTTGTTTTAGTATTAAATTAGATAAACAGGAGTGACGGGGGTTTTGTCACTGACATTAAATACTATATATAGAAGCTGGCAGATGGGGCTCAGGAGATAAAATGGGTTGAACCGATCACAAGGCTGGCTGTTTGATCCCCAACTCCTCCTATCTACATGCTGAAGTGTGTAAATATATCCGTGCCACATAGGGTGGGGCACATATTGCCAGCAAGCTGAAGAAATGTTGTGGAGGTCTGAAACAGACTACCCCATACAGCCCCCAGCACAGCCACATTTGGAATTAAAGGGTAAAACTGGCTTTAAAACGGTTTACAATGTGACCTTGGCTAGAATTTTAAAGGGTCAAACATGACCAACACCCACAAATGTGGACATGTTTGGCTTACATTCAGAAGGTATAATAACTAATTTTCTTCAAGGAAATATAAGAAGCCCAGCATCCTCGACCACAGTCAATGCATCTTCCTAAGTCAAACTGTACTCTTTCATCAGCACGGCTTAGCAGGTGACTGATTTTCCTTTCCCCTCTCTGGATGAGCTGTACAACATCAGAAGAAAAGGGCAAGAGGAGACTCAATCTAGGCACTCACCTCAAAGAAAATCACTGACACAATTAAAAAGGTCACCAGTGCCATGGAGAGTAGAGCTGTCATCTTACTCATTGAGCCTTTCTGAGACTTCAACACTTGACATTAACTTTATAATCTCTGATTACATCCTTACCATAGCTTACCCGCAGCACACTGTCCACAGTATTTCTTCTAATTAATCTCAGTCTAACGGTATCATTGCATGAGTATGGGAAATGTAAATATAAACTGTAGAGTGTATAATAAATAGCAGATAGTCACTGTTACATTACCCATGGTTTGTGGACTACCATATTGAAGTCTCACATTTGGCATCATGATCATGATCATGGTCTTTCTTTTGGAGTCAAGAGAGACCATATTTGGACCGAAGGAAAGAACTTAAGGGAATACACACACGGTTACCAGAGACTCTGTGTCACGAAGCTTACAGTTAGTAGCTGTTCTCACTCAAATATATGTATATATAAAAATTTATTAAAAAATCACTCCCACATAGTTCTTATGAACAAGAAAACTAAAAAACAGAGAGCAAAACCATTTTTTGTATCATGCTGTAAAGCATTTTGTTTATTTTTGCTGTAAAGCTGAGCTTTTAAATATGGGAGTGCAAAAGGATTGACTTGATTTTATAGCCTGCCTTAAGTGGCCATTTCAGGAACAGCAGCTTTGGTCCCTCAGCATTGGCTTCATTTTTCAGCCTTGAAGGTTTGATTTAAACCCACTATGCATATTTCAGTTACTTAAGCATGTCACTTACTCTTTTTTGTTCCCATAATTATGATCTGAAGCAGGCAGTGTCAGTGACATAAACATAAACTAAGAGGAAAATAATTTTTTGTTAACCAAAATTTAGGTCTTTTTCATCACATTCTATTTTAGGTTTTGTAAATAAAGCTTTATAGACTGTACAATCAAAGGCTAAATTAATGCTCTGTTATCATTCTACCATAGGCTTAATCACTTGTAAGAAAACATCTAATTACAATTAAAAATACATATTTTTGGAATAAATGAGCTATTCAATTTTATCTTTTTAATTCATCAAAAATAAACCTGCCAGCTTGGGCCTATTTTTCTGCAGACTGTTGAAGCTCAAACACAACACTGCTATTAAATTACTGTATAAAAATATTACAGCTAGCTTTTATTCTGCTACATCAGAGCCCTACATATTATGCCATATGACATTATCTATGGTCATTTCTCAGGCAGACAGGAAATGAGAACCATTAAATTGATTAATTGTGGAAGGAGAAAATGAGGAAGCAGACTAACCTTCAGGTTGTTGCTCCATGTGTCCAGAATGTTCTCCATCCTGCTTATGTTCTCTTCTGAGATAAACATTTCTGTCACTGCAGACTCGAGGGGGTCTGGGCTGTTTGGCCTAGACCTCTCAGACACCATGTGTAACCTGTCTGAGAGGGGGTTTGAGAGGACTGATGCCCTGCTAGACGAATGACCTGCCATCACCTCAGCTGAAAGGAAACGAAAAAGGAAAAAATACACAGACAGTAACATGAGACAACATTGCAAATATATGATCACAGTATTTCTACACTTATTTGATGTTAAGATTAATGAAAATATTACTATAATTAGAACCAACCATTTTGCTTACCTTGAGAGGCTCCTGAGTGTATAGGGGGCTCTACAATCACGGGGGAAACCTGTGATCTCAAGTTCCTACTAAAATGCCTCCCATCTTCAGCTTTACTGGCGGTATCTGATAGAAGACAGGAAAGAGATAAAGAAGTTAGAGAGAGGAACACAGTAAAAAAAGAGTGTTGCTTAAATAAGTTTTGGAATAAATAAGTAAAATTAAAGGTAAAAGTATAATGTGAAAGTCAGAAAACAAAAGACAGTTTAGGAACAGAAAAGGTGATGGCAAGAATGCTGAATAAGAGGAGCATGGCTTCTCGTCCAGGAATTCATTTATGTCAATATCTTAATTAAATCCTGCAGGGGGAAGAGAAAGCTTGCGCTCTAAAGAGCAGTATGGGCAAAGAGCCAGGAGATCATTACCAATCAGCCGTCTGCTTCCTACATCCTTGTGCACTACTCCATGACACTTAAAGCACTAAACCTCTAAAGAGAGGAGCGGGTGTTGAGACTGATGGACTGTTTAAGATGTAGGTATCATGGGGGAAAGAGATAGGGGGTAAAATCTGACAGAATGGTATCATATGCATCACAACTAGACTGGTTTACAAGCTGAAAATATGAGGCTGATAAGACACACTACATTTTACCATGTTGTGATACCAAATCCTTTCAGACAGCTGATCATTAGATGGGGGCAATGTCTGGAGGGGCTCAAGTTGTGTTTCTGTCAGAATGGCTTAGCGAAATGTCTGTGTATGAATGCATCCTGCATACAAGTAGATACCTGCTGGGCGCAGTAGTTTTGTGTCATCTTTTCTCTGGGCAGTGCGACCCTCTGCAGACAGGTATGAAGTCCCCAGCCGCTGCAAGTGAGCACTGGTGAGTGTCTCAAGCTTAGGGGCGACCACAGCATAGCGAAGGAGCTCCTCATACTCATCCTATTGATCCATTAACAGTAAAAAAACAAAACAAACAAAAATCAGTGGGCCAAAATATTGGTATTTTTTTCTTTGGCAAGCTGTATCTTTTTCATAGTCTCTTATTTTAATACTTATTGTTCCTTAGGTTATATAAATTCTTGATCACTAGTAATTTCAAGGCATGAGGGCATAAAGATCCTGTTTTATACAGCTTTACAGTGGGTCAATTAAGTTGAGCAACATTAGCAACTAAATAAATACTTTTACAACTTCTTAGTTTAACAATATTACCTAAATCACCTGGTGGTGAGAGAAACCTATAGTAAATGTTAACATTATTTTTCACGTCCCTGTTGCATACTTTTGTTCAGTTTGTCAGAACTATCTCTTACTACAGCTTCAATTGATCATACTTAATACAAAATACAGTAGTTTTACACACATTTAGATTTACGATGCAATAGGAAAGTTTAATTGTGGGTGTGTTTACCTTTGTTTTCAATTTCATAAATGTAGTTTGGTTTAATAATTAAAGCTGGCTGGATGTTTAAAACTTATTGGTTTGATTTGATATAGCACAATGTTGCTGTGTCTCCATATCTAAGTGTAGTGACTAGAGCCTGAAGTCATAGTTTAAAAAAAAAAGGGTTAGGGTTAAAAAAAGTGAAAGTGTTTTTGTATGATTACCTGGAGCTCAGAGGAGACAGAGCTGCCCCGGTCAGAGTCCTTGGGCAGAACAGGGCTTGTTGGTTCCTCTTCATCTGAGGACATCTAGACAAAATAAACATATTAGAATAGCATTAAATCAAAGAAACACTATCAATAGCACAAGCTGGTAACATGTAGGCCTCATATATAAGTCACATGTATTACAATAGCACACATGGTAGCATAGTAAAACACTATGGTATACTATTCAGATTACATATATCGACGGTCTACACGTGACTGTATAACTAATAGGACATTAAACTGAGGAATTAAAGTAGCTTTAGGATACAGGGTATAATGGAGCTGTATGAAAGTGGTCATAATCATGTACAAAAAAACCCCAGAACATTTCTGTTCACTGTTTTCCAAAAAGCATAAAACTGTAGCTTAATTAGCTACATTTAAAAACTTATTTGAGACTGGTACTTTAATAATCGCAATGTACATCCGCACCTGTCATGGCGGCTAACGTTTAATACATACAAAATCCGTACAAATACCGTACAAAGTCCTGTTACAGCATAATTTTATCATCATGCACTTTACCAAACAGCTAAGTGCCTAACATTAATTTAACTAACAAATACAAAAAAGGAAACACGCTTCCTTTATGCCTGCACAGCTGAAAAAACATAACGTCAACTTACAACTCTTTAAAGTAGTGTTGTTTAACAGTCTCGCTGAGCAAATTATTACTGAATAATAAAATACAAAAGCTACACAGACTATAATTGTGGCTTAACGGCGCTTTCCGAAGTATTTACCCGTTTAATATTTATATACAGGCTACTACACTACTTCGGGGGTAATTCCGTCAGTTGAAAATGCTTGCTTAGCCGTTTCAAACGGCTTACGTTTTAACAACAGACTCTATGATTGGCTATCGTTTCCACGACATCATGCAAAATGGTTTGTGATTGGATGTACTGTTTCCGTGGCAACTATGAGCGTAACAAAGCGAAGCCGACAAACTATGCCCACCACAGCAATTATCAAAAGCTCAGCTCTTTTTGTCTTTTCGACAATGTACTTCGTTTACTTTACATTTTTTTTTAGTTAGTAGCAACACAGTGTAGCGAGTATCAAATCACTTTTCGGCTCTAGAAGATTAGATGGATTTAGTTAAGCTATTATCACAGGTAGAGCGGTCTGACCACACACCAGTAACTTATTTATACTAGAGAAACATTTCTTGAAAGGTGTTAGATTATTAGTAGATTTTGGCTACATATCAATGTATTAACACGTATGTATGTGATTTACTGCTTGACAACTGCTTAAAATGAGAAAAAACACTATCATTTTAAATAAATTTAAGGCAATTTTTCTTGAACGTTGTGCCCATTTAAAAAGCAAATGCTGTTTCCGGACTTTGTGTTTGGTAGTCTGACATGCTGCACAGACTTTAGCAGATTAAACTGTCACAAGGAAGTAAACTTACCTGTCTAAGGAAGGTGTAGGTTATGGGGGAATACCACCACCCGGTGAACCTCCCTTTGGCCATTTCTCCATTGCTCATTTAGGCAAAACCAAAGCAAATTTCAGCAATGTTGTAAACCCCTGAAGACCTACTGCTGAACATTATTAAGACACATATGGGGATAGGCCTAACGGCTTGGCAGTCCTAGACTGGAACAGACTCTAGAAAGAAGAAACATATGGTCTCTCTCAGCCGTGGCAGAGCTGCAAGCCGTGTTGGACTGAGTCCCTCACCACCTGGCTGAGTGCTGAGAGTTACTTCACTATCCGAAGGTGTCTCGTCAGTATTTTCATAGGACCTGACTTTGAAAAGGCCAAATTAATGGTTGTGACATTGGTCCAGTAATCTTCCAAAAAATGCAGTTTGACAGCTGACCACAAAGCTTTGATGTCAAGGATCCAGGATTTTAATTTACTTTCATATCAATGACAGAATGATTACTTATGGCAAGTAGGGCACAGACACCCCTCAGCGCACACACATACATATTTTATTATTACATGTCTTGACAGTTGATACAGGCTATGAATTTGAACCAGAACTGTGAGGCACAGAGGATAATCCTTGCTGCTCTGTGAGGAATGGAGGTTTCCTGGTGAATGACAGGAAGCCGTAGCTTCCACAGATTACTTATTTCCATTTCAGAGCAGAGGATTCACATGTTTTAAAAGGTTTTGGTGATGTGTTCATCACAGTTTCTCTTTTTGAGTGATTTTTGTCATCCCAGCTTGGCTTGTTTTACATTATACTGTTAATTTTGATCTGCTTGTCTCCTTTTGTTAAGCCATAACAAGAACTAGTTAGTCACAGATAACTGGTTTGAGCATGCTTTTTGGAAAGGCCAGAATTTTAAGCATACTGTGTTTGTGTTGGCAGCAGTTTAATAGCACATGTAAATAGCCAACTGGCAATTTGATATGGTGCCCGGTCTTTTCTCATGTAATATGTGATTTATGATTCTGTTTGGTTTTAATGACTGTTTGCACTGTCGGCTGAAACCTGTTATTTGCCTCATGTGGGATTAATTAAACTTGCATTAAACTGAACTACTATCTCTTAAGTACAAACAATTTGTTTTCTCTTAATTAATGTCCAAAGTCCATTATGATCAAGGGACTGTATCAGGTTTTACACTTGTCTTCTGATCCCCATTGGTATGTCCATAGATAAAATGTTAAACTGAATTTAGCTGAGTTTGAGTTGCAGTAGATAGAGACAGACCACCATTCTGTATCCACTCTGTATAATGTTTTCCTTTTGTTGCAGACAAAGGTAATAAACTTCTGTTGTTAGCGGTTGGATTAAAGCCAATATCATTGCCGCAAACCCTTCTTTAGATCCCCTTCGTGAATTTCACCTTCCTTTCAGCAAAAAGAAAAGCACCTGGGCTTGTGTGTAGAAATGGGATTCAGCTCACATTCTTCTCTCATAGCCTGTTCAATCTGTTCCAGGACAATAATCACAATCCATTTGACTTTCTTCCCCCCGGTATTTTAGCTCAGGTATACGTTAGACAATTCAGGACCTTGCAATGGTAGACAGAACAGAAATTAGGAAATAATGTTCTGTGCTTAAACGAGTTGACTTTGTTAAGGAACTTTTTCTTACAGTACTTGTATATTTTATACTATATTTAGTTTGAGTAGATTTCCTAAAATGCTATCAAGTCCCTTTATGTTGTTTTGTGTATGTGTAATTAATCTTTGGCATTCCAATTGTGAAACTAGATTACAAACTTGTTGTAAAATTCTTTTTGCCCTTGATCAATTTTTAGTCAGACATGTTTACAGACAACCATAACTCCTGAAGACAACAACTAATGTGCTATCATCAATCGTAATGCTATCAACCCATTTTTCTCTCATATGAGACAATGATGACCTCTCACTGAGCGCAATGTTGCCAGAACTCATCTTACATTTATTCATAGCTGCCTGCTGTTTTCAAATTAGTTTTCATTACATTTTGATGGACCAGGACTTCCCCCTTGAGCCACATTAATCCATCACATCTCTATATCAATGACACCAAAGTCCTTTTATTTTGCTTTCACAGTGCTTGTGTGCAAAATTTTCCAGCACTTGTATATCCTAGCTGCTTTGTTTTCACTCAGATAAGAAGTATTTCCAACCAGGCAGCAGGCAACAATGCTGCATAGGTTTTGTTATTACTGTGTAAAATATCTGTATGGTATAACATCTGCTGACTCCAGGATACAGCGGTCAGCCATATGAGTGCAGATGAGCAGTGGAGACTGAGAGCAAAGATAGAGACTAAATCACTTAGACTGAACATTTATCTGGACAAGGCAAAAACAATTACCATCAGTGTCCACATCCCTTTGTTATAATCTGGATGACGATAAGCAGCAGCAGTTGTTCCAGACTACAGTACCTCCACCTCTATAGTCATTTCTTGAGAAAATCTGGTACCGCGGGTCTATTTTAGATCACAGGGCAATAACAAATATTCTGATAAAGAAAATAAATTGCAAAATACATATCGTGTATGTGTACTTAAACACTGCATGCTGGCCATCAAACAGGAGTGCAGTGATTTTGTTGTGTGTTCTTAAACATATCACAAAATATTAAATCATATACAGGTCGCATGTGGAAGATGAGGAATAGTCAGCAGGACACTGAAGGGTCTGACTTGCTCAGTCTATTGGGCTTTCACTTTCTTAGTACCTACCAACAATATCAGACTATATATTTACTGAATGTGGCATTGGAATTCACTAAGTAAATATACTTTCATACAGATACAGATTCAAAACAGATTCATTAATTCAGAAGTCAACCTGCAAGCTCTGGCAAAAATAAGAAAAATATTTATTGTATTTGTGCTTTAATAAAAAGAAAGGAATTCATGAGCATCTTACCGGCTTGTGTGCATGTTTGTTTGACAAAGAGAATGGTATAAGTCTCAGAAGAGGAGAGAGAGAGAGAGAGAAAGCATTGGCATGCAGTGCACAGTGAGTGTGTGTGCAAGGGTCATTCTACTGTCCCGTACATTAAGCTAAGTGCTCCTCAGCTCTCCAACAGTAGTAAATGGAGTCTTGTGGCTTGAGGGGGGTTTGTCTCCCAACTCTGAATCAAAAGCAGAGAGTGTCCCAAGCCCTAGGTCACTGCTTCTGTGAATCATCAAATTCAGAGGACAAAGATAGATGCCTCTCTTTTTTGTCTATGTGTATGTGTGTGTGTGAGTGTCCCCTTGCAAACATTTAGGTTGTGTGTCTCTTTGTGCACACTGTATGCATCATATACAGTCCTATTCAGTATTCTTTGCAGCAAATATGATGCACAAACAGTGTCAAAGCCATTTCTCAGTGTTTAACTCAGTAAGCACAACCAGGCTTCATGATTCATTGCATGTTGAGTATTTTTTGCATGGAGCTGTTGAGATTTAGTTTTTTCTTATATGAGAATAAGGACGGGGTATAATACATCAAAGAGTTTGTCATTTCTGCAGTAGACCAAGTCTCACTGCTAGTGCTGGTATAGTTTGCAGGCTTAAATGATGTGAATACTGAAAGGCTGTATGTCCCTGTGCTTGCATCAGTCCGTCATCTCTTTTTTTCCCCTCCCTCCATTTCTCTAGGAACCACTCGCAGGTTTCAGAGGCGTTATGATCTGACATAGCAGGCACACAGGCAGTCACTGTCTAACACTGCATCTAAAGGGCCTACTTATCTCAAAGAGCCTGTGTTAGGTTATGCAATTATTGTAGCAGGATTGTATAATCTTTGTGCTGTGTTGTGGTCATTATTTGAGGAAATTAAACTTTAAAACTACACCTGCAAATCAAAAGATTTGCTGCACAGGCCACTTTATCTTATTAAATTAAGCTTAAGGGAGTGTAAATGGTAACTAAAACACTATATGCCTCTATGAACAAAAATATTCTATAAATATTATACTTGAGCCATAAATGTGAGCCATTATGTGTAAACAGATTAATTGAGGCCTGGCATAACTGAGTGTAGCCTCAGTACAGGCTTTATTGGATAAAATGGCAGTTATGAATATTAGTTGTGTTAATGTTGTTAAAGAATTCTGAAGATTACTTGAGGTGGTGTACCTCAACTCAATATTTAACATGTTCTGGTTGAGCCATTATACAAACCAATTCAATTGTGGACTGACATGATGTAAGGTTGATGCCTTCTCATTCAGGTTAAGAGTGACAGAGTCAAAACCATCAAGCATCTTGAAGGGGCTCCTGGCCCTCAGTATATGACTGCATGGTGATCCAGATTCAGGTTTCATATGAGACCAGCCAGTTGTAAAACATGGTTTTTCCATAGTGGAGAGCATTTATCCAGAGGTAAAGGACTTGCAAGGGAAGACATGTCTGTAGTAAGCCGCTTAGTGACTGACATGGTCATGTGTCACGAGCTGAACATCATTTTCACACAGTAAAGCCAAGGTTTGTGACTGCAGCATTACAACATTATAAAGTGTTTACAGGTTTAGTTTTTCCTTATGGTGTCATTTGTTCTGTTAATAAGTTAGTGGCTTACTTGTCGTGTTTATTGTATTGAAACTTTTTCATTTATGACATTTTTTTCCCCATTTATGATATATCTTTTTGAACTAAGCCAGTATAGAGCGGTGACACAGGGGTGCCCTGAGCCAGAGGGAGAACAATCTCAAGCTGTTGGCTCTAGTTTGAAACACTGACTTGTAAATACTGGCGATGAGTAGATTTGTGGCTTGTATTTAGTTCTTTCAATGGGTGATGTAATAAATAAAACTGTCCTTTAAAACAATTTGCACTTCTGCACTCTTTCTATGTTTTATGAGTGCTAATGTGATTGCACAATGATTATTTTATTTATAATGACCTTATTAAACTTAACTGTGAGTTTTCTCCTTGTGCTGTAATACTCAAAACACTTTCTGGTCCGTCATTTTCTCATTTAATGTCCAATCCATTTATAATCTCGCTGCACTTCCTATTTGTAGCTTTGTGACGCATATAATGATATGAAAGGACTTTTGAAGACAGAGTTAGAAATAACTTTGGTAACTGAAGCTCTTTTCTTCCAATTAGGCTATTTCATGAAGCATTTTTTTAAAAACTATAAATCGGAAGGACATGTAAAGTGTAGTCGTATCTGTGGCTTCAGCACCACAACCTGGCGCACTCAGACAGCTGAAAGGCTCAGGTGTCGATCAGCACCACGGACAGAGAAAGTCTACCCGGCATGTGAATTCCCAGAAAGTCCCACCCGTAAAAAGTGTTAATATTTGGAGCTAAAATACAACTTGACCCACGGAATTGCAAAGAAAAAGGCGGATCACGGTGTCCGCATATTTTTGATCCCAGAGATGGACCTTAAAGCTCACACATGGAGCTGACAAAAACTTTTCGAAGCAGTTTTTGCCTAAACAGACAACTTTTACCCTCAAGCTAAAGCTCTTGCCTATTTATCGCGTATCAACAATTCTTCTATAGAAATTCTATAGTAATAGAGGAAATTCTCATTCACATTCACACACGCCGTGGATCTCACCTCTGGTGAATGGACCAAAGCCGACTACAGCCTGCTTAAATTTAGACCTTTATTATCTTTTAGCAATCACGCGTTGCAGTGTTTCACGTCATTTCAGTCACCAAAATAGATTGTTCCATCAGACGGAATAACCCGCATCACTCAATAAAGTACAATTATTGATTACACTGCCCCCCTCCCTCTCTCCATCCCTCCCTCTCTCCTACCACCACCTCTCCTTTCGCTCTCTTCTTTCCTGAAGTGCTGCAGCGAGGGAGGACTGCATCGAAAAAAAAACCACACACTGTCGTGCGGTGGCAATTACCTCTGATTATACTCCACTGTGAAAAACCCACAAGATTTTTTTCCATAAAGCGAAAGCGGAGCGTGATGCAATGGGTTACTACCAGCTCAGTCCACTCTTCTTGCCATAAATGACGGTAAGTAAATACTACTTTTTCCTAAAAAAAAAATGCTGACTGTGTAACACTTGCGAGTTAGAAAAATCCATCATTTTCCGATAAATAGTTGTAGAATCAGTCACATAAGGATTTACAAGTCATTGTTCGTTCATTTGCATCTTTTCAATCTCAAGCAAACATCTACGATTAAAGATAAGAATACCTCATTATTTATTCATAAGTTTGTGTTGTTAAAAGTTGGGCTGGTTTCCACTCATGTTTTTCTTTGTGGTTGCACTAAATATGCCTCCATACGTCTCCTGCAAAAGTAGAGAGATTAGCATCATTAAGGGAAAGTCGGCAACAAGCATAAGAACTACCTCATTAAACTAGATATAGAAGAGTTGCATTAAATGTTTTTATTATTAAATTTAATTATACCACGATTTAAAGCTGATGCCAATGCTTTTGAGATTTATTATGCTAATTTTTGGGTTAAAATAGAATTTGCCCATGTTAACTACAATTGTCTGTTTTACAATGATCAGTGACTGAAGCTCATAGTTTGCCTTTTTATTCAGCATGTTTTAGTGAAATAGGCTACCTTTGCTTAGCATGAGCAGACTTTTGGGTTGTTGGCTGCGGACTGTGCATGTAGTAGTGCAATCCAGCCACCTGCCCTTGGGCAGTCAGAGCACTCTGCACTGCCGCCAAAAAGAGGAGAGGATGCGGGAGCAGGCAACTGACTCATCCGTGAATTGCACCTCAAGAGGCAATGAGCGATTGACAGGCACACAGCCGGTGAACTGGAAATCTGTGGCAAAGTGCTTTGTTTGCAATCGCAAGGCTGCTGTAGTAGCCTGCTGGGTTAACACTGAAGACGTACATTAATGAAAAATGTTAGGTGATGTAAAGTGATTGCAGGTTGCAGAATTCTCTCCTTTGGCCTCTCATCGATTCAAAGTGGGTTTTTTTTGCCCTACTTAAACAAGAATCTCATTGTAATTCAAAATGCCCCTCATCTGTGACAAATATCTCCAACACAAGCATCCACTAACCCATAATAAATGTTAGTTTTTAGAGTTTATGCAGTATCTCTCAAGCTATTTTGAGAGACAGAAATTTTCAGCTATTTACTGTAAAAAGAAAGAAAGTAAAACGTACAATGTCCCAGTATAAGAGTGTAGAAGCCTGGATTTAAGAGATTAATAAAAACTGTCTACACATCCTTTAGAAATATGCAGTGAAATAGGGATATGATGAATTAACAGATTTCTCGTAATTTTTAGGGCATGTTAAAGCCAAAAGAAAAGTTTACATTATATTTTAGGATCCTTTTGTCGACATCAGATCCTCCAAAATGAGAGAGCACGATTTCCTATCTGAGAGAAACTGGAGATTGTGTATTTTTTTTGTGAATTTCTACCCACATAGGCACACACACACACACACTGTATATCCAACCATCATGCAAACATGAAACGGTTAAGCAAAATGGACAAATAACTGTAGAGAAAAACACCAGAGAAAGTACCACACCTTATATCCCCCACCTAATCAGTGTTATTTTTTGTCATTACACGTGACATGTAAAGTCTGCACCTTGCAGTGGTGGTGGTACAATATGTTTTATATCTTCTATTTAAGCACTATTTTGTGTCAGCAGTGAGACTGGTGAAGCGAAGAGGACCATATGTTTACCAAGAAGATCAAACAGACATCAGCCTTTTGCAAAAAGCACAGTAAATGATACACTTTACTGTATGTAAATAATTAGGCTGGTAAGAATTTTTTTACTTTTCACAACTAGAAAGAATCATTTTCTTTCTTTTGTTACAGACATGCCATTTTTTAACTTTGATACATAGAACTGGACTAATTTTTCTGAATATATGCATTTGTTATTAGTTAATATTTCCTTAAAAATTGCTACTAACCATGTCAATTCTCCATTGTTGGAAAGGCAGATGTGAACTTGCTGTAGCTGCTTAATGAATTTTTTTAAGACGCAACTCAAGCTTGGCTATTCATCAGTTCTGCTTTTGAAATATTTCTGACTTTTGAAAAAAGTGAAAGTCGATTAGATGCTTCTAAGATGTTTTTATCATTTTAGTCTAGTCTCATGTGGAACCATTTGCAGAAATAGCCATTTTCTTTCACTCTCTTGACGTACTTTTGCCCAGCCTCCATTTATTTCATTTTAAATCTTCTCTCTTGTCCCCTCCGTGCCCCTCCATTCAGTGAGTAATGGCATCAGTGTTTGATGCAATCTCCGTAAAACGGAAGACGTCCCAGGTTGGCCGTGCCTCTGCTTTCCAGATGAGGTCATTGGCTTTAAGTTTTGATGGGATTACATGCGGCTCTGCCCACTTAGAGATTGGACTTGCTCCTTCTGATGCTAATAGAATAAACCAGCCGTCAAGCTACTGTGGCTGCATGTTTTTGAAAGAGCAGGACACTGACAAGTCAAACCTGATGGAAAGCCTTTGTTCCTTTAGTGTGAGTGACACAAATGTATAAAACACATAATATGTAAAAGTAAGTAAGAATGGAAAAAAATAGCAGCATTCTAGCAGATGACGGTTGCATTTATTACACATTTTATGGAGTGTATAAAAAAGAGAAGCTCTGAGCTGCTGTAGTGGTTTTGCATCATTACTTTTCTTTGTGCTGTGTAAGGACCAATGACTGGACTTCTGGACTGCATGCAGCCAAAAAAGGCAGTATTGATTTTCCTTCAAGTTCTCATGAAAAATATAAAGTATTTGTCTCCTGCAGCAGTTATGGGTCAAGCAACCTGAAATTCTGCGACCAGAATTGATTTTTTATTTCATATTCTAACCTGCTTGCCCACATCAATCTGTTAGGTGACTGCTGGACTAGACTCGATTGGTACCAACAATGACATCAATCCTTTTGACAAAGTGCATTTGCTTACTGTTGCTGTGCTAATAATGCTTCATTATGTTTTACATTCCTCTGACTCAGCCTGTTCATTTCCGCTGTCATTATCAAAGTGTTATGCAGTGTGGTAATTTTTCTTTCAGTATACACATTACTGTGCCACTTTTGTCCAGTTATTCATGATAAACGTTGAAGGAGCCTGAAATGGACTGAGTAGGTAAACATATACACTATTTTTTTTCTTCCTCCAATTGCTTACCCTGAGCTGGATGTATGGCTGAAACTCCCTTGTAACACTAATCCTGTAATTTGTCCTTATATGAACAGGAAAATTAAGGACCAAGTGATACTTGACCTAGTGTTTTTTTAGTATTCTAAAGAGGTTGAAAGCAGGCCCACTATCCATCATGCAGACAGGAGAGCAAGGCCTATTTTCAGCCATCCTCACATGGTTCACAGCAACAGTGCATGCACCATACAAGTATTAACTTTCTTCCCATTTTAGAAAACAGTTATGCCCTGGGACTGAGTATGGATACAGCTTTTTTATGATCCAGTGCATGTCTCTCAACACTATGTTAATCTGTTATTATTAAATATATAATGCAATGAAGAAAAGATGATGTGTTTAATAGAAAAAAAGGAATTAACACGTAAGATTTATGTATAATGCTGGATTTAAAAACTAGGGATGTGTTGACTGATACTGAGGCATTTGTAAAGAAAGTAAGTTGGACTAGTAAGTTGGTTATGGTCTAAAAATTCAGAGGTGGTTTTAATGCAAATATAAGGATGAGATTGATCAGAGTTTTGACAGCATAAAATAAAACAGATATCAGTATGTTTTGGGGTGTCGGCAGTTACCCAGTTTGATTGTGATTGCTCCCGCTGCTCTGCCTGTCTGTGCTGTCAGGGTGTCGTCAGCTGCGGTCAGGTGAGGTTGGTCGTCTGAGTGCTTGGGTGTCCTCTGAGCTTCATCACTGCTGACAGGGGGCCTCACCACACACTCCATTGATTCTTTGACAGGCAGCCTCCACCAGGATACATGCTGATGCTTGTTTTAAGTAAAAATGATGGGTGATAGCCAACATGACCTGATCCCTAACCGATAAACAATAAAGAGCATCAGTACAGAGACACCACCACCACTCTGACATGCTTTTGGCAGAGTGTTAATCTACTGATTTATTATTAAAAAATAATTTTACTTTAAAATTTAGTCGATAGAGAATTACCATACATAAGAAGCCACGTTCAATGCATGAGATATGTTGCTTGAAGTAACCCTGTTATACTAATCTAGGAATTGTAAAGGATAACCTTCTTCAGTAGTTCAATGTGCACCTCACAGTGGGGTAAAAAATTGCATTTGGACAAGGGAAACAACAGATTGCCAGAAAAGCTGTCTTTATGAATCATCCTCAGGACAATGTCTAAGGGAACCACGGGTGTCAATGCAGGTATTACAAAATTATCAGTCCATGTGTGAAGGAGTAGGCTCATGAGTACAGAAGTCATCCAATGAGCCAGAAGGGATTAGTGGAGTCACCTTGAATCAGCAGTGTCATTTTGTTCAGTAAAATTGCATTATTGGAGCTGGAGCTGGCCCTGTGATTTGTGCCCTCCTGACAAGGCTTCAGTGTTCATTAAAGGCTGTGGTGAGCAGCTCTTAGACACACGGGAACCGCACACACTGGACAGCTCTGACCACATAGACACACACACACACACACACACACACACACACACACACACACACACACACACACACACACACACACACACAAACACA
>JAPZDV010000022.1:21080345-21096269 GCA_029814665.1 Acanthurus lineatus
CACACTGGACAGCTCTGACCACATAGAGACACACACACACACACACACACACACACACATTAGATAGCTCTTGACCATCTCCACTCAGCCTAAGAATGCAATATATCTTATCAAGAATTTTTTTTTCTTAATTAAAGAATTTAGGATTTTTTCATTTAAGTGACTGAATTTATGGATCATTTTAGTTTGTTTTTTAATGTCTAAGTACCTTTCCCATGACAAATTATCAAGTAAACATGCCAGAGTGAGCCTGTGGAGGCAATGTGATGATTAACTGTGGATCACAGTTTGAATACTCACATGAAATCATGTTACATCATTTGCACTGCAGGACTGGGGTCTCCCTGCCATCAGTACTGGCCTGCCAAGATGGGAAAGGGCTTCCCCATCCATGCTGTGAGCACAAGCTCACATATGTGCATGGAATGTTTGGATGTGTGTGACCTTTTTCATGTGTCAAAGACACCTAAGTACACAAAATCAAGGGCGTTAGTAAATACAGTGTATTGTGTGTGTATGTGCCTGTTTCTGAGTGTGCATTTATCTACGCATCCACTCATGAACATGTCTCCTTTCCTCCTTTCTTTACACGGATTGAATATGACAGTGCCGTTCCGGTTGGATCGTCACTCCCATTACAATAAACCAGCTCTTTATTGGGGGCAAATTGATTTTGGGCAGAGCCTTGTTTATTAGCTTCTGTTCCTCAGAGCTGATCATGAGTCAGCAGATTCAGCATCTCTGTTTAAAATGCTTCTCTTTTCAGTCCAACTCATGTTATATAAAAGAGGACGAGTGCCCCTGGAAATTGAATATTCATTTTGAATAAAAACTTAGACTTTTACAGCCAAAGCCTTTTTTTCCTCACATCGCTTCAAATTATTAAAAAGCTTGGGAAGATGGCTAGTGAATGATTAAAGAGGGTATGCGCTGTCAGTGGGGTGTCAGCAGTTAGACTGGGATAGTTATGGATATAGCAAGGGAGTCATGAGTTACAGGCACTGTCTGATGAACATCTCCCTCTCTTTTACCTCCATCTTCTTTTATTTCTGATCTGTCCCCTGTCCTTCTCTCCCTCTTTTTCTTACTTTTACCTCACCTCTCTAGGTCTGGCCAATGATTGCCACAGCCATTGAGGATTATCTCCTGTGGTGACTGCAGATGTAAGAGTTTTCTTCCCTTCTGAATCTCCAAACCCACCGATCTCACCGTTCCAGCAACTCCTCCTAGCTTAGTGTTACCCCCCTTCCTCTTTCTTCTACTTCTAAGTACCTTCTGAGCCCCTGTGAAGACCTACCAGTGGAGCTACAATGGAGGACACTTACAATAACAGGACTTCCCTTGCTAAGGGAGCCAAGGACATTGTCAAGGAGGCCAAGCGGCATGCAGCAAAGAAAGTCAACAGGGTGGTGGACCGAGCCACAGATGAATACTCATCCCACCGCAATTATAGCAGATTCCAGGATGAGGAGGATGAAGATGAGGATTTCTACCGGAACCCACCAAGGCAAGATGGAGAAGGCTACCATGACAATGAGGAGGGCTCCAGCGATGCCACAGAGGGCCACGATGATGAGGATGAAATCTATGAGGGCGAGTACCAGGGGATCCCCTCAGCAGGAGATAGAAAGAAGGAGGGCCAGGTTGCACTTGGGCAACCAGTGTCAGATGCCACTAGGGACCGTAAGGGGCTGGAGGAGGAGAGACAGGCTGATGAGGAGGAGTTGGCCCAACAATACGAGCTGATCATCCAGGAATGTGGCCATGGAAGGTTCCAGTGGCAGCTCTTCTTTGTGCTGGGGCTGGCACTCATGTCCGATGGGGTGGAGGTGTTTGTGGTGGGCTTTGTGCTACCCAGTGCAGAGACAGACATGTGTGTGCCTAACTACAGCTCAGGATGGCTCGGTAAGTGTGGTGTGCATGCATGTTCCTGTACTAAGCAGGTACCAAAAGTTTCAGGTTAGGTATAGAAAAAAATCATGATTTGGGTTCAAATAAGCATGGTCACGTACATGACATAAGTTAAGCATGTGACATAAGTTCAAATAACTTGTGACTTTGTTTAAAATGGGAACTTCAGTCTCCTGAGTGACAGATGGTTGCCCATCAATCCACCATGTCATCGTACCTACACAGATGTTTACTCTCTTCATACTACATCACTTTGCTCTGAATATCTATTAGAACTGAGTTAGTTGAGAGCCTGGTATGTCTCATATAGACACTAAAGGAAGTCTTGTGATGTGTGTTAACCAGGCAGGGAGGATAGTATGAAAATACACTATTCAGCTGCACTATGGGAAATGTATGATCCACTGCTTTTGGAGCTGAACCTATTCTATTTTCAGTCCTTAAAGTCAGGACATCTCGACCGCTGTTGCATACCAGCAGAAGTTAGACTTTCATAAGTTCAACAACTTTGTGGAAAAGAAGGACAAAATCAGTAGAAAAACTCTTTAAGTAACCAGTCAATTGTCCCATGCAAGGAAAACAGTCACATAAGTTTTTATTTTTAAGAATTTAAACTGAGTAGAGGTCATTATCTAATCAGTATATTGGATAACTAAGCAGGAAAAGTGGCAACACAAGCTATGAATGTAATGAATGTAAAAGAAGACATGTAGGGCAGTGTTCAAATTAAAATGATACACAACCAGTAATTCACACAGATTATTCCTTGCATACTTTTACTGTGATTGATAATTCAGTAACAAATCAAACCTATTTTCAGTATGCAAGCACTCTCAACTTTGTTATTTTCCCTGCATAAACATGTTACATATTATGATCTTGCTTTTAATTAGAAAAATAGAAAATGCAACACTGCTAAGATTAGTTCTGTGTGCTTAGACTATACGCACTATCCTTGTTGTTTTTCACATTGATAATGCGTTTTGGTCCACTGGTCTCAGTGTCAGGATTAAGAGGGTAGCTAGTATTCCCTGTGTGCTCTGTGTGTTGAGCAGGAGTCCCAGCAGTCCCAATGGCTGCAGGTGTATAATCCATCACCGCAGAGCTGTGTACAGAGGGCTGACTCACTGTGTCAGTACCAGAGTGGCGAGGACATTAATTCAGGCACACAGACCTTAGATAGTAACTGCCACAGTCAGACATGACAATACATCAACTGCACCGCAACATCTGATGCAATATTGATACGGTGGGGCGTTTGCGAGAATGAGGGTTGTGACTGAAGTTTGACAAATTCAGATTCCATCTGGTAAACATGGTAGAGTTTGATATTCAAACACCTCTCATATGTAAAAATATGTTGTTACCTATTATACTTTTGATTATGCAGTCTTGAAAGCATAATATGTATCATTCCCCCATTAAAAGGTCCGAAGACAACAAGACTTATGTTATATTTAGTTTGCTGATTTTACCCTCTTTAGTTGCTATTACTTCCAGGGAACACAGGAAAACACCTGATGATACGTCAGAGAGTAAGGAGGAAAGCCAACAAATGTTACTAGATGTAACATGAATAAAACTTTCTGCCTGAGTCTTATCAGATGGATTTTCATCAGCAATGGTGGTTGTTTAACAACAAAGACAACAACTCCCATGAGCCCACACTACTTCACAACATCATCAAACTATATTATTTTGATTAAGATACTCCTTTAGTGGCAAAAAATTCACTCGTTGCTTTTAACACTAAACAAATATCTCAGCTTAGAAGTGAAAAAAAAAATACTATTTTATATCAAAAACAATATTATATTTACATGATAGAAGAGTTTGTTGCTATATGTCTGTGTGAGGTTGTCACTGTTAATTTCTCACAAGATGATGTGTATGGTGCACCTTCCTTTTTCTGTCTCTTTCCAAGTATCCATGTAAACTCTTTTCTGCCTCTAAAGCCAAGCAAAGTCCTGCAGGCATTCATGCTCCACGCTCTGCTTCTTCTTGTTCGTGACTCCATCCCTCAGCCCCTGTCCCTCCCTCTCACCCACCATTCTCTCTGTGCCTCTCTTTTCTTCTGCCATCCTCCCCCATTCTCCTGTCCTTTCTCCTACTGATTACCCCGAGGCTCCTCCCTGTTGAGGTGAACATGATTGGTGTGTGTGTGTTTGGTGTGTGTGCGTGTGTGTATGTGTGTGTGCATGTCTGAGCATAGCCTACATGATTACTATGACCTTGCTGGTATCCATTTGGAGTTTTCCAGAGTAATTACACTTAATTACAGCCAACACGATGAAGGGAATTGATGTTTTACAGGTGCCATGGCAATATTTTCTTGCCTTGAAGAGCAGAAATAACAAGGGCCTGTTAAACCTGTGGATGAATTTCATGAGGCTGCTCTCTTTTTTAATTTATTTTATATAACCTTTATTTTACCAAGCGAGACATTAGATTTCTTATGTTGCAGTTACTGCTTCCCAAACAGATTTCCTCCTCCTGGTGGTCTGATGGTGGTAATACAAAATAGCTAGCAGGGGAAACAAATGCTAGACCCACTGGTTACAAACAAAAACCCAGGTTCAGTCTTGGCAGTGATAACTTTAACTTGATCATGTGTTAAATTTACCACAATTGGCAGGTTTAGCATATGAGAAGCTTGTGAGGGATCTTGTTGTTGATGTTGCTGCGATGGTTGGTTCAGCAGCATGGAAAGGGTAGTTCCACCTACATTGCACCCTCCTGCTGACAGTCCTCACATTTCCATGCACTTTTCCAGAGTACCCCTTTCTGCTGTAATCTGATTTTCTAAACATAATATACAGTACAAAAGAAACATGGTTTTGCAATTAAGATCAGGATTAAAAAAAACAGATTTCTCTAAACAGACTGTGTAAGAAAAAGATGGTTTCTTGGCCATGCACATATGTAACCTCTTTTCTAAATAGCTTGAAAGGAGAGATCATTTTGATTAAAACTGAAATAATCTAGAAGTAAATGAAATGGTTTCCACTGCTGAATTTTTTTCTCTTTTAAAAATTTAAACTCTTTCTTGTTGTGGAGAAAAGCTGTGCACTCCTCCTACAGAATGTGTCTTCTAAAAGCAAATTGTATCACCATTACAGTCAAGGGCAGATGAGAAATCTGATTACCGATCTGCGCATTTATATGCGAATTAACAGTAACCGAGTTACCACAATGCATGTAAATACATTGTCAGATTTCCTGCATAATTTCATTTCTCAGAGAAACGCAGTATATTGTATGAAAGGATAGACTGGCATGCAGGTAGCTGTCTGCTCGGCCAATGGTGGAGTTAGCTGTAAAGTGAAACTGGCCATTTTGTTAGATTAAAGGACGAAAAGTCACCCTAACTCCCCCAAAATAAATAGCTTTCAAATAAACAAAAGCAAAGAAAATAGCCATTTGGTGTTTGGTTAGTTCCACCTGAGCTGGACTCCCATCATAGTTTCATTGTGCAGCTCCATTAACCACGTAACGGCAGAGAAAGAGGCAAGCTGCATGGACTGAGCTGAGCATAATGGGATAATGCAGTATGAAAAAACGCAAAGGCCTGAATAGGATGGATGACTGAAATGCTGATTAGATTACAGAACTGAGTTTGGTTCTACCACTATCCTGATCTTGAGTGAAGGATGGAGAGTTGGGGTAGAAGAAGGGTTGAAATACTGCAAATATTTTAAATAAGAGATGACGATGAGGGGACAAGGGGCGAAAGCAGCTCTCTAAAATGCAATGTTTGACATGAACAGGGGAGAGGAGAGGAGGAGGGACAGCTTTAAAGCAGAGTCAGAGAGGGCTGATAGGGAGAGAGGTGGGGGTGGATGGGAGCAAGGAGGTGGTAGATTGGTGGTATCCAGTACACCAACAATGTGAGGGAGAGACTCAGCTATCATCTCAGACACAACAGACAATGGCAACGCATCACCCTATCATTACTTATTTGTTCTTTAGGCTGTCTTTTCCCTGCTGAGACTCCCCTTGTATCTCCCTCTGACTCTGTCAACTCGGCTCTCCTCTTTTTAATTTAACATCCACCTCTCCACCACCGATACTGTACCCTCCTCTCTCGTTTCCACTCTACTTTATCCTCTTCTTCTTTTCATTTTTACTCCCTTGCCTTCTGATCTCTTGTTCCTTTTTCTCTTTTATGGCTTTGTTTCTCAGCATCACTCCCCGTCTCCTCTAAAGCTCTGTCTCGACAGTACTTCTTCTCTCTTTTTTGTTTCTCTCTTTTCCCTTCATTCCCCCTCTTTCTCTGCCAGCTGGCAGGCTGTGTGGGGCTGTGTGGTCCAGGGGCAGCTGAGCATGGCTAAACTGCAGTAAGATCCCAGCGTCACTGCAGAGATTACACTACTTGAGTAGTACAGCTCCACATTGTGTGGGAGAATGTGTGTGTGCGTATATGGGTGTGTGTTTGTGTGTGTGGGAGGGGAAGGGTGGAGTGTGAGATAGGACTGAGTGTGTGTGCATTTACATGCGCATATGGACCAAACCTGCTGCCACCAGCAATATCTGCTACAAGTAAACCATGTCTAACTGCTCACTCTTATCAGGGGCTCATAGCATCACCACATTTCATGCGAATTATCCACAGTCTTTAATGTAATGAAGGTTGTATCATTACTGATGCTGAGTGAGTCATTTTAAAACCCTGCACTCTAAGCCCGACAATAGGTTACTATCATATAGATTTCATTGAAATCCTGCCCCCACTGATATGACTTAAATACGACAAAAAAGCTTCAATCTCTTTTTCTGCGGAGGTGGCAGAAGACGGAGGCATGAATCCGATCAAACTGACACGATGTAGTACAAATGTGATTACACGCTGCTCAGTGTAAAGGAGCTGATGACAGTGGAGCAAATACGAAACTAAGGCAAATAAATGAGAGGGAAGCACAGGAGAGGAGAAGAGAGGAACAGGAGTGAAGATGGGGAGAAAAGAAGAAAAAATGAAAAAGGGAAATGAAAACTGAGCCAAGTAATCGAAAAGCAAAAAGAGAGATGACAAGCTGAGTGAAAGAGAAATGAAGGAAATGTTGGGATGAGAAGCACAAAAGGGGAGGAGAGCTCAGGGAAGTGGAGAGGAGATAAAATAAGATCAAAGTAGCAATGAAGAGATTGAGAGAAAAAGAGAAACAGAGAGAGGTTTGGCGTTGCTGTAGCACGCACCAGGCATGCTGCTGTATGATAGTATCCTCATTATGAATAAAACAGGACAGTTGTTTTGTGCAACGCTGAAGCAGTTTGCACCACTAAGAACAAGGAGCATCAAAGCATGAAATCAGAGAAGAGGTCGTGATGCCGCTCAGCGCTCCCACAGCTCTCAGGGGGCTTCTCGGGATGTTACAGGACAGAAAACACTGCACCAGGGCCTCCCCCTTGCCCCTCCTCTCGCCTCTCATTCTCTCACCCTATGTGGCAATTACTGAACTCTCCTCCCTCATTACTTTTTTCTTTCTTTTGTCACCCCCTTACCCTGTGTAGCTGCTCTTTCTTCTGCTTCTTACATATTCCATTCAGTTGCATTAGTGCTCACTCCTGTATACATTTTAATTTTTCATCTTCCCTCCTTCGTCTAGTTCCACTGTGGCTAATTTAGATACACTAAATAGATTAAAGGTGTTTGTAATATTTTAATCTGTGAATTGGATTTATTCTTTTGTCCTGTGTGTGTTCGTATATATGATTGTAGCAGTACTTTACTCTACATCTTGGGCTAAAACACAAACTCCATGGGATTTGTCTTGCGTTTAGAGTGTGCCTGTGTTTTTGCTGAATATTAACCATTCCTGGAGATGTGTTTTGACATCTCAACAGAGTGTCATGGGGCAAAACCCTTTGCTTCTGCCTGAGAGGTCTCCTGACACACTGTCATTTTCTGATGGTGCTCAGGGTCTATATGGGTCATCAAATCTAAATTCACTGCTGTATTTCACACTCTTATGGTAAAATGTTTGTACCATTCAACATTCAGTCAAAGACTTTTGCTTCTGTTCTTTTCTGATCTTGTAGTGACACTAATCAAATAGGTGTTTTTAGTTCTGTTCAGGATATGTGTCATAATACTTTACAACTCAGCCCAAAGGTGGAGTCGAGCATTCACAAATGATCCTGTAAAACCCTAGATTTTTTCAAATTGGAAGAACCATTTCAGACTTCTACAAACTTTCTTCTGACAACCCGTTTTATTATATCTGCATTGCAGGAACTCTGGTGATCATTGTTCTTAGAACCCTGTTTTGAGGGGCTTTTTTTTAGTTTTTTAGTTTAGTTTTATGTACTTTTGCAGCATCAGAAGAACTGTGAGTGACCCAAGTGTAAACTGATTGCTTAAACTCAGGAGCCAGTGCTGGCAACCACCATTTTAAAAAACCCGTCAGCTGTGTAAACAAGACAACATGAAATAAACACACAGCCCCGGTGATGGGGTGATCTAGTTGTTCTTGTATCTTCTCTGAGGTTTAATGGCATTCAGCAAGTAGATTCATGGTACATAATCCCCACATACTAAACAAAAAAGTGGAGCAGTAATGCAGTGGCTTTCATTTGTCTTTGTTGTTCTCATATGTTTTGTAAAAGTTGTGAGTTGCACAGAAATGAAGTTGATATGCCAGCTGCCTGTTGGCTTATGTTGACTGAGGGAGTGCCTATTGGTGGTGCGAATGCCAACAGAAAAAAAGCCCTTGCAGGTGTAAAGCTCCTCAGGACAGCTCCTCTCAGAGAGTTCCCGAACTGTTTGGTCCAAAAACGCCTTCTGTTTCACCTTGTCAGTGGGCTCTCTCAAGCCCTCCGTTCCAATCAGTCTGAAGCTGAAAATCAATGAAACAGGTCCCAAGGAGAAGAAATATACTCAAAAACACCCCACTGGGTTGAGACCTCCTTTGTAACAGCTAGCCACATTAGAAACACCATGCCTTTAGTGGGATACATACTAACAGATCAATGTTAGGATGTAAGTTTTATATGATGATTTAAGATCACTTTTTGTACATTTTGTATAATTTAAAAAATGGATTTCCTTGTGAGCTATGAATTTAGCCATTTTAAGTACTGATATCAGAGATAACACAGACAAAGGAGTGTCTAACAAGTCAAATGCATCTGATTTCTTTAAAGAGAGTGTAGCCTTTTCTGACAGTTTACTTAAGAAATTCTGAATAAAGTGCACAAAATAGTCCACTTGAACTTTTTTTTTAAGGTGCACATTTTCTGTTATTTCTCTGCTGTCCCCATCCACAACAGTACGTAGTATTGCTTCCTGGGCTGGAACTCCCCCTACTTCTCCAAACTGGAGGCATGTTGACCAACATCTTTAGATAAAACACTTACTATGAATAAATAGCACCAAATACAACCCCACTCCTGAAAACTCAAACTATCCCTTCAATATGTGAAATTTATTAACTGTTTTAGTTTCAACCAAAAAAATGAAAATACAATAATAATAAATTGAGCTGTTTACCTATAGGTAAAACTAAGTGCTATCTACAATTTTTATTTAGACAGAAAAGGTTTGTGAAGAATGAACTCCATTTTATTATAAACGCAGTCAGTGTGTCTGATTGTTAGTGTGACTGTTCCTGTGAACAAATTTTCAAGATATTGCTGCAGTGTCACGCCTTGGTTTAAGCCCAAAAGCTACGGGAAAAGAGACTGTGTCACTGACATCACTGTAAGTGGAGTGTTAGTCATAAGAAAATTACAAAGAAAACCCTCTTGGGACAAAAGACACAGAATTCTGTGGAAATATCTGCCATAATTTTCTCACATGGCAGGTTAATGTCACATGAACTACATTCTTGTTTTTTTTGGTGATGAGACAGACCTCGTAATTTTAAGTGCTTTCTTGGCTATTTTTAAATTATATTACACAAGAGTGCATTGTTCTCCTCTTTGCTGGTGCACTGCTGACATCGTGCTCAGAGACACCCTGCAACAAGTCAGACAGAACATCAATAAATTCATTATGTAATGGACTGTCCTGTGAGGGCAGTACCCATTAGTCGACAGTTTTATTGCTGGTTTTGTTTAAAGGACATTAAAGGTTCGTTTATTTCCTCTTTTGCGTCAGTATTTCTGAAACCCTCCAAAAGAGAAACAAAAACCGTATTAATGTTTTTATGGAAAGTTTTGTGCTGAAACTAAATGAAAAGGCCTCTGGATGTTTCATGACAATTAAATGGGAGGCTACTGGGTGTTTGCCTGAGCACTGTATATCCAGCTTCTCCTTAATGAAGCAAATATAAACTGTGCATAGACTGAAGACCTCAGTTAAATTTAGAATTGAATTTATGGGACCTTCAGGCGTGTATCTAGATGGCTGCCAAATGTGACAGATAGTCGGGTTTTGACCCCTGAAGCGAGAGAGTCAAACAGATATCTGCTCACAGCAGAGAAGAGACTTGACTGCAGACATTACGGAAAGAAAATGCATCTTGCTATTAAGATATTTGTAATGGAATAAGGAAATCATCCCCACGGCTGAGTCATATCACTCCATATACGGCTGCAATTCTCACTTTCTTTTCTTTTTGTTTGAAATTACAAATACAAATGTTCCCTCTAAACCAAGTTAATGTTTATGTGTCTGTATATGTCTGGATATGGCTGAAGATGAAACATTACTGTAATTTCCTTTGCTTGTAAACTTTTACTGTTTTAGCCTGAAACTTAAGCGTCCAAAAAAAAAAAAAAAGAGTATGAAGTAAATGAAGTAAATCCAGTTGGAGCTAATCTTTGCAGTGATGTGTCCATGAAGGCTTCTAACCACACAATGCCACATACAATATAGACTAAAGCAGTAGTAACAGGCCTCTCTCACCAGTGCAGAATCATGATGATCAGTGAGAGAAATCAATTCTGTTTTGTTGGAGCATTGATCCCATTTGAGATGAGAGAGATTAAAAGAGAGCAGTGGGCCCTTTTGTAAAGTCACCCCACATTACTGTTCACATTTGTCTCTTTATTGATCAGGGCCCGTTTTCAGTCTTTTACACATTCTATTTACTTAGCATTGCTGGGGTGTACAGAGGCAGAGGGTTTTCCAGTAATGTGCAAGGTTCATTGTCATTTGTCGGCACTCAGATTTTTAGGATCCAGTCAGAGTAGAAGAAATATTTTATAGCATTAATTTGAAAATGATACTTCAGAACTCTCCTCTTGTTTAAAATACATGAAAAAGTGGAGGTGAAATATGTGACTTGAGGAATGTGTGTTTGTGTGTGTTCAAAAACATTTTCAGTGCCATAAGTAGTATGGCAGCTGGATATATTTTTTTCCTTTTTGAAATAAGACGATGACTTGTAATTTTAACATTCCACATAAAGTCAGTCATTCAATATAGCTTCCAATCCACTGATTAACATTCAGCAATAATGGAGCCACAAGCTTAATGTAACTCCATATTTTAATTTGACACTCCACCATTTGCCAGCAGAGAAACATTTAGAGGACATGATTCCTAAAACACTTTTTGGCTGAGAGTCAGTGTTGAATGGCTTTGACTACTTATGGGAAGATATTTTTAAAATGTCATTTCCTAAGTTCACTTTCATTACAGCCAATGTTTTTGGTGAATGGTGGTATATTAAGAATAAAGAAATATAAATCCATAAAGTTCATCATTTGAAGCTGTTAGCCAAAGGGGGAAATTGTATCTTCCCGCTACTTGTCTTGGAGCAGGACATAATTCTTCTTCGTCTGAGATAAAAATAGCTGCAGCAAACAGCTTTGTGTCAATCTCTAATTTGCAATATTAACATTATAATATCCTGTAATCAACATGTATACATTAGTAAGGGATCACAGAGCTTTTAACAGACACATAGTAATAATAAATGTGTCTTTGAAGCTCAATATTTTTGTTGTCAGACCCATAACTTTATTGTTCAGGTTCACTTCCAGCACTCAAGAATGTTGTTTTCAATAATAAAAAGCTCTGGACACCAGCTGTACACTATCTTCTTAACCCTAAACAGCAGACAGACAAAGTTAGCATCTAACTGGTGAAGACAGAAAACACATTTAGAGGCTAAGAGCCAGATACTTCCTTTAGAGGTAAATGGAAACCGTTAAAGGAGCAAAAAGGAAAGTGAATATTAGATTAAAATGTACCAGGTGGCCAATTACCACTGGATGTGTAAATAGGCAGCTGTTTGTTAAGTTAGTCATATTAACTATAGGATAATAACATGATGTTATGTTGATGTCATGCTTGGGTCTGCTGGCCCCAGGTGGCTTATAAATCTGCAATAGCATTCTTTTAAAGTGTTCCCAAAGGGTATATGTAATTTTATGACGATAATTCTTACAAATTTTATGTGAAAAAAGACTGTGGGAGGTGGCTCATTTGCTACCTTACAGATAAAAAACAGATGAGAGGACTGGTACTAAAATCATCTCTATTATGTAAACAGTTCCCATGACATAAAATGCTTTGGTTTACTCTATCCTTGATAGAAAAACATGCAACCTCATACAAACGTATGAACTTGCCACCTCACCCTTCTCTCCTTGTCCTTCCAGGCAGTGTTGTTTACTTGGGGATGATGGTTGGAGCTTTCTTCTGGGGAGGGATGTCTGACAAAGTGGGTCGCAGACAGTGCCTCCTCATTTGCATGTCCACGAATGGCTTCTTCGCCTTTCTGTCATCTTTTGTCCAGGGATACGGCCTCTTCCTGCTCTGCCGTCTCATCGCAGGCTTTGGGTAAGTTTGAGTGGAGGTCATTCTGGGGCCGATGAGGATGGCAAACCATCAGTTTAAATGATTTTTGAAAAGTCAAATGGTACAATGCCTCAAAATCTTCCTCTTTGGTAATAGTAATACACTACCCGAACAATCTTGGTCCATCACAGAGAGTAAAGAATGAGTTTCTAAGTGTCAAAATATATGTGAGGAGAGAACAACCTACAGTTTTAGACACAGCACTTCCACACATTTGGTTTAAGACAAACACCTGCAAAACCTAATTTTCACATTAGTTAGATAGATGTCCATTTATACCTGTAAAGAGAGACATTTCTTTCTGTTGCATACTCTTAATATTAAACAGTGATATGGACACAAAACAAAACTGTGTGAAAATGAAGGGGAAATGATGGTGAGTAGTTTTGTTATGCCCCGCAAGGTAACAAAAGATAGTTAGGGTTAACTGTCTGTCTATACAGCACTGGTTTTACCTGATGAGGCTTTAGTTAATTTAATTATTTTTTTTATTAATATTTGATAATCTATGCTCAATGATAAACTTAATGTTTTTACAATTAGCAAACTATCTTCAATGTGAGACAATAAATATCAACATCACCTTTATAACCAAGCAAGTCCACTTGTGCTAGCTGGCCAGCTTCAAGATTAATTAATGAATTTTATTAAATTAAATATTATTTGCTGCAATGCAGAGCAGTAAAAACTAATAATAGCCCAGGTGTACATTATAGCTAGTGCTTCTCTCACTCTATGCATAAAGCTTCATTATACATTCTTGCAGTTTTAGAATTTCCTAAAATAACATGTGAAAATGAAAGCTCATGAAATCTCATCCTCTTAGCCTGCATAGAAACGTGGAGCAGACAATGATTTATTTCAGCTAATTTAGTAATTGCATCTGCATCCATCTCCCCAGAGACCTCCAGAGTCATTTATAAGGCTGTCCACACTGCCAATTCAACCTGTGCCTCCGAATAATCAGAACTGGAGCTAAGGGGGTTTCTTTAAATATTATGATTTTTTAAAAAAGAAGTATGCTTTATCATGCTTTTTTTTTTTTTTGGTCTTCTTGATAATCTTAGCGATGAACTTCAGGTTACTCAATTGAAACTGAAAGTAAAAGGTAAAGGGGTTAAGTCGATAAAAATGAACATAGAAAACCATGCAATGTCATTGATAAAGTCTAACTTAATTCTCCACCTGAGGAGATAAAACCAGGGCTGAATCTGAGAAATGAAGACAAATCAAATCATCTTGAATCATGATGATTATAACTATTTAAAAAATGTAAAACATGAGAATGAATAGATTTATGTTTCTCATCTGTTTTCACACACGTTTGCCTAATATCAACTAACTGTCTTGTCCTCTCTGGTTCTTGCAGGATAGGCGGTGCTGTGCCCATTGTTTTCTCCTTCTTTGCAGAGGTGTTGTCCAGGGAGAAAAGAGGGGAGCACCTCAGCTGGTTGTGTATGTTCTGGATGATTGGAGAGATCTATGCATCTGCCATGGCCTGGGCAATCATACCACACTATGGTGAGTTTATCACTTAGAAAATATTACATGAACACCCATCTGGATCTTCTAATGGTGGGATTGTGCTTAAGAGCGCAGGGGAAAATTTATCCAATTCCTGACAGAAAAACAATGTGACTTTATGCTGAGTTCCCGACTACAAGTTGCAAAACTGTGGCCTCCCCCTGGCCTCGAGTTGAGGTGCTATTTTCCCTGCCATGAAAATCAATCACTTAATAGGGCTGAGTGGCTGCAGGCTCTGAGAGGATGAGGTTAAGAGATTAACGTACGTATGGATGCCATTGAGCAGATGCATGCTGAAAAGGAAAGGGTGGGCCTGTGGGTGAGAGAACTCTGTGATTTATGACAATGCTGCATTAGATATCAGCTACACTCATCTTAAAAGAAACAAAAGAGAAGGACCAAGGTTTCTCCCTCTACTCTTCTCCTACCCTTCTCCAAAGTCTTTTCACCTTTTCCCCTGCTTTTTAACCTGCTGTCCCTTCCTTTTACTGCCTCCCCACCCTCTACTCGTGTTTTGTACTCTCCCCATCTCTCTGTCTAACTCTGTCCTTCCTTTTATTACCTCTACTCTCTCTCCAGTCTCTGTCTCCGCAGAGTGTTCTTCTTGATCAGGCATAATTAGGTTTTTCTCCTTGCTCTAATAGGACAAAGCTACAGCTAGAGGTGATTTATGGCCAGACCATGCTTTAGCCAACCTGTGACGTCAGTGAGAAGGAGACAGTGAGTGTGTGTGTTGCTGTAAGTGGCATGGATGATGTTTTACTGTGCTGCAGCCATATACAGGTCTTCTTCAAGGCAAATTGAAGGCAATAACATCTGACATTGCAAGAGGTCATTTGGGTTAACATACATGCACGCACACAGGCAGAAAGGCACACAAGAACACACATGGCATTGCTAATAAGTACATTTCCGATAAAGGAGATGCATACACACACGTACAAATGCACACACTATTGAAGACCCGCTCACATGGATGTACTGAAGCACGCTGGTCAAAGATTCACAAAGGGCTCTGAAACCAGAGTGAGTCTTCATGAGGAAGCTCTGCTGTCAGATCTGCTGATATCGTATTGAAGGGATGGTAGTGGCCTTACTTTGCACTTATTCTGTCTGACACTCACTACCACTCTGCCCCTCTTTCTCTGAGAGGGAGCTACATGTCTTGCATACATACTCCAGTGCTCACCAGTGGTTTTTATGTTTTCCCTTAAGTGCTGCAGTGCCTGCAACCAACAGGGCTACATTGTGTGGGCTAAAATGCCCCCTGCAGAGATACAATACCTTTACGTCTTTGAATGAAAGCATAAAGGTTTCAAGCTATGATGAAAGTGCCTCAGTGCTGGTGTTTAGTACACCATTAGAACTCTCATTTATCTTCTCCACTCGCCAACTCCTAATATCTCCCAAAAGCCACCCGCCAAACTCACAGCTGGGGCCCTGGAGGAGGTCTGCTCCTCCAGATCCTCATCACACTGACGGGAGAGTTTGAGGAGCTTACGTGCTGCCAGGCAAGCCCACCATGAGAGGAACCTCATTAGACACCACTCAGATCTACAGATAAAAGATTAAATACCCCCTAGTGAAGAAGGAGTCACTTACTGGTAACTCCTTGATTCCTGTACTACATGAAAGGCATTAAGGCACTAAAAGGGTTTGAGTAAACCACCATTTCTATCTATCTATCTATCTATCTATCTATCTATCTATCTATCTATCTATCTATCTATCTATCTATCTATCTA
>JAPZDV010000022.1:21105978-21136897 GCA_029814665.1 Acanthurus lineatus
GGGGAAAAATAACATTACATTTATGATTTTAAATATTTTTGGTATTGCTTATATGTACTGTATTTATTTGTGTGTGTGTGTGTGTGTGTGTTTGTGTTGAGTACACTATGTGTGTATGCTTGTATGGATGCATGAGTGTAAATATTGTACATATCAAAGCTTATATTGGTGGAATTCTGGGTTAAATGTGTATAAGCTCCTCAATCGATTCATGTGTCTCCTGCTTTGTCTAAGCGATAAGTCCATCTGCTGTATCACTGTTGTACATCTCTGTGTGTCCTTGGCTTTAAGATCTTATACACCCGCTACTCTCTGTGTGTATGTGTGTGTGTGTGTGTGGGTGTGTGCTCTAACTTGCATGTATGTAAGTAAGAAAAGCTATATTTCTTTTGTGCTTAACCTTGTTTTCTTAATGTAAGTTATTCAGGCAGAAAATGATGGCAATATTCTGATTTTTGTTGAGGAAAAATGTGAATGTATCACTCTTGTAAGTTCTGTTCATCCATTTTATGGAGGTAATCAAATGTATGTGGAGAATACAGATGTGTATATTATTGTGAAGGGCCTGCCTCTCATGGGCTGACTGAGCTGTATGCTTAGAGGTCCATAATCATGAAAATATGTGAAGAAATATTTGCCAAATGATGCCCTGTGAAAAATGTTAGAAACTGGAAAGGCAAAGATTACAGACTGTGCTGCTTCTGAACATATAAAAAATAAATGTTATGTTCATTAGCAAATTATGTTGTGCTTTATTTTTCCAACTTCATCTTATACTTTATTATAAAATGAATCTTCATCCTCTTTATAAATCTTAATTACTGGACATACCTATAGTAATTTGCACTAAGACTCAGCCCTGATTTTGCATTAGGCTATTTCTGACAGAGACGATTTTAGGGTGAAAATATGTGGACACATACTCAGAGTGAAAATATTTCCTTTTTTTTAAGTTCCTGAGTTTGATGTCTAAATACTCATAATCTAGAGGTAATCCTGCCATCTAGTGGATAAAATAAAGTATTGTAAGAAACACCATGGTCTCAATGGAGCCTGCCGATGTTGGAAAAAAATTATTTTTGAAAGAACATTTCCACACAAATTACTATTTCAAACTTGCTTGCTTCGCATGAAGATTTTCAAGGTAGAACAATTATCACGAAAAGGAAAGTCTGTATAGTGCCTTTAAAGAAGTGCTTTACAAACAGTAATAATAATCATTATGACAAATATATGCATGCATAAATATATGCATAGTATATTTGCATGTGTTTTCGAAACGATTAGTAGGAAATAAGAGCTAGATTTTAAAAGATTAAAGCAACAGTGCATGATATGGAGGGGTGACATTTTTCCCAATGGCAGTAAATGCAGCATGAGTCACCTTTTGACCAGCAGGTGGTGCAAGGTGCTAAATCTCCATCTTCTGCCCCGTCAATCATTTCAGTTCAGAGCGCAGCGGGCTGCACGAGATAACACAAACACTTTGTTCAGGAGTGAAGCCAGAGAAGTGCACGCCATGGGGATTGTCAGCAGCAAGTGACAGTTGGCGCTTTCATGAAACTTTTGAAGACTTTTGAGCCCCATTTTCGGCATTTTTTTCCCATTTATTCACAGCAGATATTTTATTCATATCAATATTATCACCGAAGGTGCGGCGTATTGCTGGCTGCTCACTGTAACGTTAGCTTGTAAGCTTGTAAGCTGAAGTTATTTCCAGTTCAGACGAGTTCACGAGTGGAGGAAACGACAAAAAGATGCACCATGAGGAAACCGCCACTTTACAAAAGCCACGCTACGGGAGTAAGTACAAGACTTTGTTACAGTTTGAGCTAATGTAACGCTAACTGTCGCGTTTGTTTTATTATGAGGGACGTGATAAATTTTTAGCTAACGTGAAATGCCCTCTCAGGGATGTTTGATGAGCAACAGGTGGTTGGGCAGTACCTGGCTTCAGGATACCTTCAGTAGGTGTGGCAGTCCCTGGCAATATGGAAAATAACAAACTGCCATTACATGAGTTTTTTTTAGGTAAATGACCCACATCCTGATCGCCAGTTCAAGCTGTAATATTACATTAGGTTAACTCAGGGACCATGCTGTTGATGTTGGGCCTTGGAGGCTGCACACTTCCACTAAACTTTTACTGAGAAACGTTTTAAAATAGACTTTTTATTTTGAATGTCCCCAACTAAAGGGATTTTATCTATTTATTTTGTAGTGGTAGCTAACATATCAGTCTATCGACACATAAGGCATTTTCTCATAGGTTAACCATTAACTTTTGATTTTGCTGCTGTTGAGAAATCTATAACTGGCTACACAAGTGTGTCAAGATTGTAATTGTGGTAACTGATGCAAAACAAAAAAACACATCTTAAGTCAGCAAAATACTCTACAAAGCCAGAAGTCACTTTATGATTCTTGTCACTGACCACAGCTATGGACAAAGTGCAACTTTAAGAGATAACACAAATCAATAATGTCATCAGTACAATCCTTTTGCCTCTGACTTGGTCTTTTAATTTAGTTGACCAACTGTCTTTTTCTGCACGCAGGCCACCCTAGATACATGTTTTGCTACTGTAGATTCAAATATGCCCTTTCTGTTAGAAGAACATGCACAAATAATGAGTTGTTTGTCTCAAAGACTGTGCCATGGGGTACTTTGAAAACAAAACAAGCTGTTTTTAATTTGTTTGCTTTTTTATTGTGTAAAACAGGACACTTTTTACCACCCAAAGGTCCCTCTGTTTGCGTTTGAAGCTGAAATTTCTGTTATGGGGCTAAAGCAAAATATTTCCGTGGAATTAATTTAACAAATGTCAAACCAACCTAAATTCATGGATTTCTCAGCAAAATTGTCCAACTCAAAGAAAAGTCAGTCTTGATTTGTGGGTCCCCTTTAACCTCCAAAAGGTTTAATAGATAAACAAAAGCATCACTCAATATCACATAGCCCGTAACTCAATTTTGGTGATCCTGTGACACACTAAAGCAACAGACCCATCCTGAAGGTTAAATATAATGCTTTGTGCAAGCGTGCAGACAGGCTCTTCCAGGAAGTGTATGAGTAAGTCAGTAGAGGTAGTGTGTAATGGCTGCATATAGGTTGCTCTACCTCTGTGAAGAGCATTGACATTTACATCTACGTTAACTACGCAGCTTGGCCACTGACCTGTGGTTGGACCGCCACATGTAATCTGTATTATAGCCTTAGTCTCTCTAGTAGCATGTGAGTATTGTATGTTAGAGCTCTACTGAGACCTGGTGTCATTGCAGGTGGCTGATGAATAGATCTAATCTGATAGAGTGCTATAGAGGTTTAAAAGATTCAGATTCAGGCAAGTCCCACAGAGGCTAGACTGAATAGAAAGTGAGTAACAAGCAGAAAGGTGAAAATTTTCTTGGACAACACAGTGTCCTGCCAGTTAGATTGTAAGACACACAGTAGACTGACCATGGTGTGTTTGCATGCATTGCAGTGTTTGCATTTTCAGTCTTATTTGATGCACTCTGTTAAAGCTTGTTATTCCATGTGAGCTGTTTGCTGCCAGCCTGCACTCAAACCCATGACTAATGCTTTATCCTGTAAGAGTTGTTCCTAAACTGAGCCCCCCGTCTGAGATTGTACCTTCACTCAGCCAGAAATAAAGAGATTTGATTGGATTAGAGTGGAGTCAGAGGCGTTGGGGGAGGAGATCTCATTAAGCTGCAGGTAAAAGTCAACTCTCCACAGGAGTCACTTGTCAGTTGGGCAAAATACTGAGGCTACTGAGAGATGACCACTTCATCACCTTGTTTAAGCCAAGGGTCATTGGAGCAAGCATAGTTTTCAGTGGACACTTAACCTCCTAACAGTCACCATTGTCAACAGTCACAGTCACAAACACCAGTTAACCAGCATTCTCAGTTATTTGTATTCTGTTTGTATTTTACAGTTTCTAATATATTTTTATCAAAGTATAAGTTAAAAATGCACTTGCTGTTCAGTACCTGAATTATTTGCATGTCTTGTGGTAAAGTTTCCCTGAAATTTATAACAAGGATCAGTAAAGTAACTTTCTACTTAAGGTTCCTTCCTCTGGACATGCTTTACTATTAATATATGTGTAATAAACAACTACTCTTACTAGGTTTTACTTTGAACATATAGATGTTTGTTCTCATGTGATGAATAACAACAAAGCGCAGCTCATGCTTCAAACATTATTTCATATTTTATATGACATATTGATTTTACTGTCCTACTTTAATTGCAGTTATGTGTAATTAAGAGCAGGTAAAAATCACAACACACCAGTATGCTGAATAAGAAAAATCAGTGAAGTGATTCTGAATTTTCTTGCCTTTTGCAGCCATCCAAGATGACGAGAGGCTGTCAGCAGAAGAGATGGATGAGAGGAGACGAAAGAACATCGCCTACGAATACCTGTGCCACCTGGAGGAGGCCAAACAGTAAGACAGAGGGAGTCATGACAGGGAGAAGGGAGTGAATGCAGGGAAAGACCTTTAAGATGAGAGGAGCACATGAAATCACTTTCTTTTATATTGTTTACTTTGTCATAACCAAGAGCTTATAGGAATTACATTGAGTATTTGCTTGGGTTTAAGAACGAGGTTTGTTTAATGTTTGGTTTTACACGATAGTTGTGTATTATCACTTTTTGTGTTTAATGAACTTTGTTAATATAAGAACCTCAGGGAGTAGTTGAGTAATTGAGAAATTGAAAGAACAAAACAGAGACTAGATACACCTACTGAAAAAGCTTTCTTGTGAGGTTCCTGAGCAAAGCTACTAAACTAAAACCAACCACTTCCTGTCTTCTTCATAAGGGCATCCATCTGAACAGGCAGGAACAGGAAGTGTAATCGGGCCTTTTTTACAGAGATATTGTGACAACCTCACCCAGTCACAGAGACACTGATTCCCAGGATTGATTATTGCTGCTTTGTCCCACTGTTTCATTCTGTAGCCCAGTGATAATCAAGCAATCATGCTTTTTCTTGTGATTCTATTTTATGAGCGTGTGACAAGCCTCATTTACATCAACATTTCCTCGCAGGTTATTGTTTGACAACTGAACTTGCACTTTGTCTCAGCAAAGAATAGCCCACATTATCTGCTTATGTCACATGACAGTAAAGTTCTACAAAGGCAGTTTGGCTAGACTAAGCACAGATTCACTTATCCATTGTAATCAGCCACACCTAGATCTGGATTTTTCTGTTATTGGGCTTAAAAAACAGTCTAGGAGGGCTTGTTGAGCTGAACTGAGACAGTTTGAGGAACAAATGCTTCTGTAATATTACGAGGTTGACCTCAAAATGACCGTAGTTTAATTGTTACACACACTTTCACTTTCCAGCTTCCTGTTACTCCATCCCAAGTATGCAATGACTTTTTTGCACTCCTCTTAATTGTGGAGTGGAACTTCTATTCTGGGAAAGGTGTCAACTTAGATTAGGATTAAGACAAACTCCTAAAGACTCTACCTACCAAAGAGAGCATAGGATTAGGTCATGCTCTCTGAGGTCAGGAGTCAGCAGTCACTGACACAAGGCAGCCATAGACAAGCAGCTCTATGATCTTTTATAAGAGATATTATCGTGATTCAAAGCTACATCACAATGTCTTTGTAAAGAGATGTCCCTCACAGCAGAAATTACATTCTCTGTGTTTAAGTGATGTTAAATCAGCTGCAGGATAGAAGTAATACTGGATGTAAAGCAACTGTTTATTGGACAGTGTGGTTAGAATTCATGGCACATATGAAAATGTTTCAAATGTCATATTTCATTTTCTCCAGATGGAAGATATTTACATTGTAGGTTGCTGACACACATTGATGTTCAGTTCTAGGTTAGTCTTACTGTTGTTTGTGTTGTCAATTCATAGACACACCCTCCACCCTCCTGCAACACGAACATGCACACACATGCTCGCGCGCACACACACACACACACACACAGAGTAGACTACCAGATAAGACTTTGTACTCTTACCGAAGAGTAAACAGTTGATGGTTTACAATAGTAGCTTGTTTGGATGGAGGACTTTTTTCGGTTTGCTTTGATATGGGCCCGCCCCCTGGGTATCTGGAGCATGTTTTTTTCCATTTGGACATTACGAAAATCTTCAAACACAACAGAACCACATATGCTAAATTTCTCCAATTAGATAGAAACACAGTCACACACACATTCACAAACTCATGACCAGCATGACTAAGCTACATGACGCAGGAGCCACCATGTGTGTGGACAGAAATACTTTAGCTGCGAGCAAAGGAGTGTAGTTGACTAATAATGTGTTGTGGTGAAACAGAATTAAGTCCCAGAGACCAAAAAGCTGTGTTTTGTTTAGCCTGTTCAGTCGCAAATTGGACAATGACAGGAAGGCCAGCTTTGGAGGGTTGTAAACAGGGGTGCTAGCTTGTCCTGCTTCAGGAGACAAGTTAGTCCAACATTGTTTTAAGTTCAGGAAGTGAAGTTTCAGAGGAGAGCTCTGTTACTCATGCAGGATGTTGCTTGGACTATGTTCCCGCCAAAGAGATCTTTTTTTTCCTTCAGGAGTCTTGAGTGTAATCTGCATTTGCTCCTCCCTGTTGATATGTCACTCTTATGGAGATGTAAAACTTAAAAGGTCTCTAACAATGATACACTGTGTGTGCTGTGTGTGTGTATTAAGGCGTGCTTGAGTGGCTGTATCAGTTTCATTGTCAAATAGGTTTTTTCAGGCATGCAAATTTTTGCTGAGGTTTAGGTTAACTTTCATAGATCTTAGAAGGAAAACATGCATTTCTTTACATCAGTCCATAAAATGCCTTCTTGTAATTTTGTTTCTTTGAGACTAATGATGAAAATATTTTTTGATCAGTTAATCTGTCAAAAAACCCAAACTATTACCTGATTTATCATTTGGTCTGTGAAACATCAGAATCAGAAGTAAAAAAATGTTCTTCACAGTTTCTTAGATTGAAGGATGATCTAAACATATCTCTTCTCTGCGTGACCTACAGTCCCAAACCCAACAATATTGAGCTTTCTTTGATGTGAGACAAAAAAACAGGAAAGGTATCACATTTCCTCTTTTATAAAAAGTGTTAAATGATCAATTGTTTATCAAAATAGTTGCAGATTATTATGGAACAAATAATAATTGCAACTTAAACCCTAATGCTTCTCACACTGTAATATTAACACCTGTAATAGAAAATTACATAACCTTTGTACACTCACTGAGCTGACCACATGTCACATCTATAATAATACTAATATAATTAGGCTACTTGTAAAGTGAACAATCAGTCAGTGGGTTTGCAATGTACAGTTGCATTTGAGCCACAGTTGTAATGCTAAAGTTATATGACCATGTAATGGTACTGGTTTAATAGAACTGGGTTAGAATCAATTTATTGATGAAAAGTATATCTGACTCTGGCATGGGGGATTGTGATATGTTCCCTTACAGTTAGTTACATCAGACTTTCTCCTCTTTGACCTTTTGCATTAAATACCGAACAAGTTAGCAGGTGGCAAGTAGCATCCCTGTTAAGCAGCAGACTTAAAGCTTCAAAGACTATATAAAAAAAAGAATGACTTTACAGTGCTGCACACTTTACACATAAAATTTATTGATACCTCCTTAAATGTGCAGTGTCTGACCTCTGGCTCAAAGATGGTAGCAGGATCGGCTGTAATCTATTGAACATGTGCAGAATGCCTATGACAGTTTTGGGCTGATTCAAGTGTATACATACCTTAGTAAACTGAGCCCAAGCCATATTATTTGGCATGTTTGCAGAGTAATATCGGTATGACCAACAGTTTTACATGTAGTTAAAAAGTCAACATGAAGTTGGACTAAATGAAAAAATCAACTATCTCTAACATCATGTAATCCTGCTTTCTGACTGTGTACTTTACATTTTAGTTGACATGGCAGACTTCTTTCACAATATGCAGCATCAGCTGACTTACTTGGTTGTGAGGATGCCTTATTCCACAAGTTAGCTAACCTGCACACCCCACTGGTTTTTGTGTTGACAGTGCATGGTGTGTTGTGGTTATCCTTAATGTGCTGACACATATCTTGGCTGACTGGATCCTTTGAACACCCACACAGTCTTAATTAAACTAAACAAGGTGTCTGTGCACATGCATGTGGGAGACAACATTTCTTGTTTGCAGACTGAAAGGTCGGAGCCGCTGGTATGAATAAAACCGGTAAAGACAACTTAAGGAAGTTAAATCACTCATCACTGTAGGATAGGATGATGGACAAAAGGTCTAAACTCTAGTGGAACTATGGGGACTGAGGCGTTGCCATGATGGTAAATATGGTGTCACTTCCAGGCAGTAAGATAATGTGTAACAGAGTCTGAGAGCAGGATGATGTACTGTGGTCACAAATCATTCACTAGCTCTGTGGAATGACTTTTTTGTAAAATCTAGAGGAAAGGTTTGGCAACAAGAGTGCTCTGAGACCACTGTTGAATCTTTCAAAAGCTTTTCTATGATCACAGCCTGTTTTAATACAAGTTCTTTTGACATTTCAAATGTGGCATTGAACTAAACTGAACATTAAACCAATTTCGAACTAGAAAATACTAGGACATATGTCGGATATCACTTTATAATCTTAAAATACCAAAATATGAATTTTGATCCGTATTGCACAGCTCTATATGGTCCCAAAGCTCAAACAGTAAATCTGTCAACAGCCTCCTTCCCAAAGCATGCCGGACTTGGTGTGGGTGCTGCTTGTAACAATGCCCAGCTCTCATGGGCCTACGGACGACTTTGTGCTCTAACTTTGAGTTGAATCCATAGAAATTCATTTAAAGGTGATAAATTTACCTGCCTTAAAAATATTATCACATTTATACTTTCCCATCAAAAGATAATGTCATAATTTTTCTAGACAGAGCTTTTTCCAGCTCCACTGAACTACAAATGGCATGAATGACAGCAAGACATTATTTTTATTTTGATTTATATTTGGATGTTGTTTGTCCGCTGTCTTTACTTATTGCTTAGATCATAAAGGGCACCAGGTGTAGAAAAAGCCAATATTGACTTGCTGACAACATGCAGGCATTCAACCACGTCATGAATTGCAGTGCACTCTTTAGATCTCTGGTGGCAGGGTAAACAGTGTAGGCTGATGTTTGTTTATGTTCTGAATGTAACTATAGCATGCTGTTAAGTATTACAGACTCAGTCACCAACTTAAGCCTGAAATTTTAATGGTCCTGGTGGTTTGACTGGAAATCTAGCAAGTCACTGAGATGGGTTTATCATGCACTGTTGAGAGTTGTTTCTTTTTACCTTTGTTCATGTTCGCCTCAGCTAATTGAGCTAATTAATTTGAGATGTTATCCACTTCTCAGCTTTATGCAATTAACATGCTTGCTTAGAGAATTAATTTTAGACACTTGCACCTTCAGGTGGATTGAGGCCTGCCTAGAGGAGGACCTGCCCCCTACCACAGAACTAGAAGAGGGACTGAGAAATGGAGTCTACCTTGGCAAACTTGCCAACTTTTTCGCCCCAAAAATGGTGTCTGAGAAAAGAATCTACGACAGAGATCAGTCCCGCTATAAGGTATATCTCCATGACTTCAAACTTCTTTAATTTAGGTAAAAGTTGTGCGACATTTGCATCTTGCACTGGCTTTCATCATAGCAGACAGGAAGACCTTCTATGGCTTTCTGACTCTAGTTGTCCGTTTTAAAACTGTTTTACACAGGAAAGGGATAGGTGTGACTGGTAAGTTTTAAGGCCTCTAGATGCAGCAAGATATATATCAGCAAGATTTTTAGCTTGACTTTGAGCTCAGTTTTATTTCTCTTTGGTAACTTAAAACAAAAGCATATCAGACTCTAAGATGCCATAATAAGGTAGTTAGCCTGAGGCTTTTAGGTATCAGACTGGCTGTTTCTCATGTTTTAAGGTTGTCAACGATAAGCTTGCTTTTCTTTAATGCAGCATTATATGTGCTTATCTTGACAACCCTTTTATGACTGTTTGTCACCTGCACTGGCACAATTTTGAACCATCTTGCTTTAGGTCAACATATTTTTATGGCTAAATTTCCATTTTCGTGCTCTTGTTTTCATTTTCAGAGCAATGGGCTGCACTTCAGACACACTGACAACACAGTGCAGTGGCTCAGAGCCATGGAATCAGTGGGTCTCCCCAAGGTAAGGGGTTTGCACAGCCATAGGCACAGATATGTTCAGTATACAGACATGTTTGATTTTGGTTTCTCAGCTAACATACCGTACACAAAAACAGATATTATTGTTGCATTAAAGCACTCCTTTTGCAGATTAGTTAGATTAGATTATTTGCTCTACACAAGGGCAGTTTTTATTGAAGCGCAATAGCCTGGGATATATCATAGTTTACAAGTGCTTCTATCATTATGTTCACCTTATGCAGCTTCTCATGCATTTCACAGGTTATAATTTGAAGAATACTGTACAGCAAAATGCTCAAATATTCAGTCACAGTAGAATTAAAAGTGTCAAAATACACTGATAAAGAGAAGAGTGTCTTATGTACCATGGTTTCTGCTTTCAGATATTCTATCCTGAAACAACAGATGTGTATGATCGCAAAAATATGCCCAAGGTTGTATACTGCATACATGCACTGAGGTAAGAATAAACAGATCCAAAAACACAGTGAAAGGTTAACTATACTGTTCTCATGCATTTCTCACCTCTGACAGCTAAATTGCCCATTCATCTCTGAAGACTTTTGTTTGCACAATGACAGAGCATACGGTTGCTTTTCCTGGAGGTGCCACACCTAAATTTCAATTGTAATTTCACTTCTAAGAAAGAAATGAAAAATGGTCAACTAAACTGCATTTGTTATAGATAACCTAAAAGTCAAATGCTGGTAACTGTGGGCTGATAGCTGAATTAAATTTAGCAATCTTGCATTTGTCTGTAAATGTTGACCTTTGTATGTTTGCATGTTTGAGTATGTGCATATGTTTTTCATGTTTGTTCATGTTATTTGTCACTGACAGGTTACTTACTGTCTAATTTAGACTTATGTCCTTCTACTTTATGATTATGGTAGATTTGACTTTGACAAATAGTGGTTATTTTCTCATCCCCGCACCAGTGTTTTCAAGTTACAGAAATAAAGGTGAGCTCATATGTAGAATGACAAATCTATGGGACTGCTTACACTAGCAATTTTTATTACTCTGTGGGGTTTAGACATAGCCTGTGTTTGTACCCATTAAGTTCAGCCTCTAATTTATATGTCAAGAGCAGAAACGGTACAGTTAGTGATATGAAACAGGAACTGGAAAATCTTATTTCTCCTTAGGTAGGACAGAGAGAATAAAACTGCAAATACAGCTCTTTTTATCATTTGTTTTATTTAGGCCAAGGCTGTTTTATACAGCACTCTTCATTTTAGGTACTGCTGCAATATGGCAAGTTCACAAGCTCTTAGTCCCTGAACTTTAATTGTGGGCTAGTTAGCAAGCAAGTGACTTAAACAGTTTTTTTTTCTCAGTTTCAGATTCAGTTTCATACATAATCTTACATACATAATCACTTAAAAAAATGTTTAAAACAACAAATATACAGCATTGCACAGAACTTTAAACACTACTTAAATGTTCTATTTTATGTTAAAAAAGGGAGATAACATTACAGTAATTAAGTAATAAAAGTAATAAAAGGTAATAAAAGTATAAAACCAACTGCTAACAACTGAAAACTGTAGATGCAAATAAGAGTATGAATCTACTATCTAGTCAGACCACAAAGGCTAAATTCTTTTTTATGGTTTGTAACATTTTAAAAGAAAAGTTTAAGGTGTTATTGTAATGTGTGTGTTTTGAGAATTACCACTTCAGATGGCTTTGGATTAATTGAACGGCCAGTTTTATCTATCTGACCCATCCTGCCAGCCAAACACAGATTTAGGGAGCAGTTATGCAAGCTGCCGGGATTGTTTTCTTTGTTGTAGTGTTTCGGTCAGGCCCTGAGAGAATCTGTTTCCTTCCCTCCTAATGCACACACGTGCTTTTCCTTCCTGCGAGTCTAACTTAAGTCCCACAAGGACCCAGTGAATACTCTGTTTCTTTGGGTACAAACATGTTCAGACATTGAGACAAAGCAGCGGATGCTTCTGCACATTCAGTGTGGTGGAAAAATGTGTGGAAATGGAACACAGTGTAAAGGGGAAAGAATGTAGATCATAAGAAAGTTAAAACATGTGTTAATGTTCAAAGTAGTATAGATTTTTGGCTTAATTAGTCATTTAAAGGAAGAAGAATACATGTAAATAAACAATGAGGATCCTCGGCCCAGAGAGAGCTAGTTGCTCCAGGCTAGTCAGCTGATTGTCTGTAACCCCAATGGCTCGTAATCGGCCACCCTCAATAACTCTGGTCAGCTGTTACTGTGTTTGTATCTCAACTAAATCAGCTGCCTGCATGTTAAAACATTACCCTTTGTATAAGCACAGTTTAGATAGCTGTCTAAAGCCCCCTGTATCCCAAGGACAGAGGGCATTTCATGTGTACACACTGTGACCAAAGGCCGGAATAACCACCTAGTACAGCTACTCCATTTAAAGCTGTGCTGATTCCAGGCCTGCCTCAAATATCTATAATTCATTACCACTTATCAGGTACCTGTGGGAAGATGAAAGTTTTATGAAGTTTCCAGCCACCTGCTTGAATCCAGTGCTGAGTTGTGGACTGGGTCTGCTGGCTGCTGTCAGATAGTGCTTGTTGTAATGTTGGTCAACACTACCCCCCGGTGGTGTAAATGTGACATGCAGATGTAAAAGGCCATGAACAGGGAAAAAAAAAACAAAAACGAAACAAGGGTCTTGTGTTCAGATTGTCAAATATCAAAATTTTTGCTTCTTAGTGCTTTCTTATCTTTCTTGTAAATTATAACATCCAATATGGGTTTTTTCAGCCTGTACCTTTACAAACTGGGCATTGCACCACAGATCCAAGACCTGCTGGGGAAAGTGGCCTTCACAGGTAATTCCAGCTTCTCCTAAAACTAAAGTTTTGCACAAAAGCACAAGGTTGTATAAAATATTAATATATATGCGCTTCACCAGGCAAAAGAAAACACAAGGGAGCTTTTATTAATCGCTCTTAAAATGAGGATCAGTGTTGCCTCAGGTGTTATTGAAATACTGGTATGTGCACAGCCCTTTGTGCATGTTTTCATTATTGTTGGGAACTGTCTGTGTGGGAGGTAATTTTATTTTGAAGTCATTGGGGTTTAATTGAAAGACATGATGGAATGTTATCATATTCTCTCAAGCATGTAAAGTTTTATGAGTATTTGCTGAAAATTCAGTAATTTAGACATTTGAATTACCCAACATTTCAGTTCATCAAAAACCCCCTGCAGCTATTCAAATACTGAATGGGACACAATTTGCTGTACCATGCTTCAAAGCTTTTAACAATGGGTTGACATTAGAAGCCTCAGGTCTTACTTTTACTACTTTTTTTTTATCACTCTTTAACAGTGTTCTCAAAACACTGAGGGCAATCATTACTTTTTATTGAGCAACACAAAATTTTATGTTTCTTCTGTTTTAGAAATTATAATTTTTATTTGATGATTGGGCCAAAACAAATGCTAAACTTTAAAAGGAGCATCAAACTAATTTGAATGCAGTAAATTTTAATCTTTACTGTGTTGTGCTCTACTCTATAACTCTATGTAACACTGACAATTTAACTGCAATTTGTAAACATCCGTCTTCCAGAGGAAGAGATCAGTAACATGAGGAGTGAGCTGGAGAAGTATGGCATTCAAATGCCAGCTTTCAGTAAGATTGGAGGAATCCTGGCCAATGAGCTCTCAGTGGATGAAGCTGCGTGTAAGTCTTACTTCTGATGTTAAAAGTTAATGTTTTTGACAGCAGCTAATTAAGATTTTGGGGCAATAACTCGTTATAAAACTTTATATTTTTTCCACACATTTTGTTGCTCTCAGTGCATGCTGCTGTGATTGCCATCAATGAGGCCATTGACAAAGGTCAAGCATCTGTGACAATAAGAGCCCTGAACAATCCTAATGCAATGCTGAAGAACACCCAAGAGTCTCTGGCCCAAGATTACCAGGACACACTGAGCCAGGCCAAGGCTCGCAAGCAGTATCAGTCATCAGGGAGGGTGAGAAGCCTAAAAAACACTATGTTTGATTCAGTACTAACTTGTACAGATGGCTTGATCAGCCTGTGTGTAATTCTGTGAAATTGTTGATCTTCTGTCTAAATTGATTGTTTTCTTGCTTGTCCCATCAATATATAATTTTTTTTAGCCAGTCCGATATTCAGTTATATAAAGGTTATTTAAACAATAATACCATTATATGAAAATGCCATTACTGCTAAGAAAATAAAACGCAAAACTGTACGCATGATTATTATTCTCAATCAGTGTTTCAGACAGCTGTGTCTAAAACTGACAATTAAAACTAACTGAAGAGAGTTTCACACTGGGGGCTGAAAGGCCACCAGGACTGACTCACTCCACAGGCTTTGCCAGCACATTCCAGTGGCTGCACTGTCAGCTGTACTTCACCAAACACAAACCGCACTATCCGGCAACTTGCCTCCCATTTTCATTACAAATTCTGGAAATAAAGGAGCCATCATTTTCCACTTAACAGCAAAACGTGATATGTGGAATATGCAAATCAATATGGATGGAAAAAATGTGATGTGACCAGCTACAAATTAAACCCACTGTATGATTTGAGAATCAAACATATATTTTCTTTGTCTCCTTTAATTAGCGCTCCTCAGTCGCTACCGAGGAGAGAGATGTTTATGAGGAGCTGCTGACTCAGCAGGAAATCCAAGGCTGCCTTGACTTTGTCAATAGTAAGGAGTTTCCTTGTCTAGTACCATGCATACTCTCCTTTTTTAATAGGGGGAAAAAAACTCTTTGGTGAAATGTGAATATACAGTACAAATTGTGCAGTTAAAAAATAGAAAGTCCTTAAAATAGGTTTGTTTGGTTTATTTATCTTCCCTAAATTAACATTTGTCTTTTTTTCTCTTTTCTCCAGCCCAGGATGCAGTGAGGCAGGTGAATCAGGCGGTGTCAGCCCAGGACCAGGCCGCTCTGTTGGCTGCACTAAGGCTTGAGGCTCTGGCTCTGCTGGGTGTCCAGGAGTCAAACTGTCACTGGTACCTGGAACACATTACCACCTACTGCCAACATAAATCCAAGGTATACTAAGTGAACCTCTATTTGTATGGTTGTTCTCACCTTGGGGCATTAGCAGCCAGAGCACCTCTGGTTTTCTTTCCCAGCAGTTAGTTCATTTCATTTGTTTATACCAAACAAGCTCATGTTAGATCATGGAGATGAAAAAATCTGTATTTGGGGGTCAGTAGGGTCATGATAACTGTAATGCCACAGTATTTATGAATTTACTCAGGAAAGTATTGAAAGATGTGTGAAAAAGGAAAAAAAAATCCTTTTTTAGGGAATCTTTACAGTGTTGTTTCTGCCCCTGTTTGTCTGTTTGTGTTTGTTCATCTGGGGGAGCAGATGTTCTTCCATTTTAAGTACTGCTGTGAGAACATAGTAGTTTAGTGGCTGAACAGATGTACTGCTGACATTAATAAAGGACTGTAGCTTTTGCTTTTGTGTTACTTTCACTACTGAGGCAGTGAAAACATTTTATTATGAGGGGAAAAACCAAAAAACTCAGTTACAAAGGACACACGCAGACAATTAGTTGATTTTATTGGTGTATCTCTGATGTACATTATTCTTTGTGCTGCAGGATGGAGGGAGGACTGTGATGGTGGACAAAGAAGAGATTCAGAGAGTTGTCAGTTCTTGCAATGACTTTGCTGAGGCAGAGAAACGGAGTAAGCACCTTTTGTTACTGAACATAGAAATTTACTAACAGTAATTACAGCTCAGTTGAAAATTACATGTTTATCCGCTATACACAATCTTCCCACAGCACACATCTACAGTACAAGTTCTGTTTCAGTACTGTTTATTATGATACATTTTTTAACATGGGATTTCCAAAAGCATTTCAGACACATTATACAACGATATGGGCAGAAAGGAATGTAATTTTAAGACTAAAATACATTTGCAAAATTACATTGACTTAACTATTTATTACAATTGTCTTCACCAGAACTCGAGGCAGTTGCAGCAATCAATAGAGCCATTCGTCTTGGCAATGCAACAGAGACGGTGGAGGAGCTGATGAACCCTGAAGCACGACTTCCCATCGTCTATCCAACTGCTGCAAACCTTTATCAGGCTGAACTTTTCAGTTTGCAGCTACAAGGAGGGAGGGTGAGACACCCCGTTTGAAATTTCAACTCTTTAACATGTGAACAGACATATTAATACAGATATGCTTGCACATATAGGGGAGGTCAGTGCTAAATGCTGTAATTAAATGTCACTTCATGCTTATGATTCAGACCTTTGTATTTATCAGTCTGGTTTGAGCCATGAGGAGCTGAATGTAGCTGTGGAGATGCTGTCAGCTGTAGCTGTGTTGAACGAGGTGCTGGACACCAAAGACCCTCAGGCTGTGATTGAACAACTGACTGATTCTCCTCTGGGCTTCACCAACATGGACCAAGACAACCTCAACAGGTACGGTGGCTGCAGGTCAGCTGGGTGCAACAGATCCAGGCCTCTCTTTCTCTCAACAGATTCAACTATTTGTCTGCTATTAATTTCATTTAACACTGGACCCTATACCATCTCTATACCATGTCACTGCACTTCACTGTAGATCTCTTGCCACTGTTACCTTGCTAACACTTGAGTGAGCTGATTGGAAGTGCTTTGTTTAATGTCCTGAAACCTTGTTGAAATTCTTCACCGTCTGTCCCTCAGGTATGCTGACACTCTTATCAAACAGCGAGAGGAGACTCTTGCTAAGGGCCAAGAGTTTCTCACCTGGAATGATGTTCAGAAATGCATCGACACAGTCAACGTTCAAGTTCATGAGGAGCATGAGCGTAAGAAAGTCTTTGAGGTTTCTGGTTATGTTTTACACCATGTCGCTTGTGATTGTTTGAAGGTTTTGAAGCCTAACAGTTTTAAACTTTAACAAAGTCTTTTTTTATGTAATGAGAATCTTAAAAAATACACAATAATGGAAACACACCGTATGATCAAGTATTAAATAATTCTTTTCTTCTACCTCCAGGCATCATAGCCATAGCTGAGATCAATGAGGCACTTAACTCAGGTGATCACCAGCAGACGCTTGCAGCTTTGCTCCTCCCTACAGCCAAGCTGACAGGAGTGAACCCAGCCACAGCCAAACACTACCATGATGTCCTACAATATACTAAGAAACTCCTCTGCCAGGTAGTGTGGATTTATGTAAAGAAAAAAAAGGTCAAACTTTATCTCATTGAAAATTTTTTGCTTTATTGGATTACACAGCAGTTTGGTATCTGACATCGCTCCATTTTACATGGATCATTACAAATCTCAGTAGCTCTGTGTAAATAGAACTTTTATGTACATTTTATACATGCAATTAATAACTGGCAGGAGTAAATGTTAATGAAAACCAAGTTTCTTATATTTAATCTTGAACCTGTAACAAGTCAAGGAGAAAAAGATTGTTAATTATTGTCACTTAATCTGACTTGGTGCCATCAAGCCAACCATTCCAGTTCAAGACAAAGCTGGTTTGACATATTGGGCTTGCATGGCTTTCATACTTCTCATCATCCTGTCCTGTCCTCTTATTCCCAGAGTTGCCAAAACTGACTTCACAGAGCCTGGTGTTGTTTTGAACCTAACCGAGGTTGCAGTATTACCCTTTTGAATTCACAGTGTCCAGTTTTATCTTTCACATCTTTGTTTGTTGGCTTCCCTGCTGCTTCCAGACAATAGTCCAGCAAGTAGAGCCTTTTTCAGTGCACTTATTCAGACCCAGTCTCAAATCATAACAGCCGGCCTCTGTGATGTCCCGTGGAGGGAAAGGAATTGCAGTTCTGAGGCTGTCGTCCTGGAAATGAGCATACACAGGAAGGGATCCAGACAACTGTGGAAGCAGCAGAGACACACTGCAACTCTGTAGTATCCATAGAGTCTGTCATCCCCATTAGAAAAGAGACGGATGTAGTGGGCAATGTGTAGGATGCCGCTGGGCAAAAAACACACCACAAAGATGATAAAAACCACAGTGCTGACCCTGATAAAGGGTCTCCAGTCACAACCTGATTGACCTAGGTGGTATACCACTGCCACATGGGCGTAGATACAAATAAGGAAGGGCACTATAAAACCCAAACAAACCATCATCAACCTGTATGGCACCATAGATGAATGGGATTTCTCCTCTAGGGGAAGTACATCATGGCAGGTGGTGATTCCCAGTTGGGCAACCTGGTAGCTTTGCCTGATCAAGAGCTCAGGCACAATAGCAGCCCCAAACAGGAACCATATAACCAAGCAGCCCCATGTTGCCAGCGTAGTCTTAGCCAGCCTTCTGTACAAAAATGGTTTGACTACAGCCAGGTAGCGCTTCAGACTGATGCATGCTATAGTCTGAGCTGAACAGTAAACATTGCCATAAAACAAGGCTGTGATAAGACGGCAAGAGATTTCTCCAAATGTCCAGTTGTTTCCGTTGAAGTGATAGTGAACCCGCAGTGCCAGAGAAAGCAGGAGCAGCAGGTCAGACAAGGCCAGGTTCAAGTAAAGAACCACTGTAGAGAAGGACTTTGCTCTGAGTCTGAGGAAGGCCAGAATGTAGGCATTGGAGGGGATACCTACCAGCATAGCCAGGATGTATGATAAGGGTATGACCCATGTGCTTAGGACCCCTGTAGTGTAGGCTGTCACTGGATCCTCCATGTTTATGTGCAGCCATGGCACTGTGCTGGAATTGAGCGGGGTCAGCAGCTGGTTTGTGTTATTAAGTTTGTGAGTCCTCCCCTTGAAAGTTTTTGGTATCACACCAGGTGAACTGTTTGTTTTGATTTGACTTCTGTTTCCTAGAAATGGGTGGAAAACAAAGTTTATGGCTTAAAATCAACTAACATTAGTATAATGTACTAAAGTATAATTCAGTGACATTTAAAACTACATTCAAACACTAACCAAATCCATCTGTTGTTTGGTGTTTAAAGAATTTCAAATTATCTTATTCGTTTGTAAATGCAACAGACATTTTTGTAATAAATCATATCTGTTAAATATCCTTTTTTTCCAATATAAAATATGTGTTTTGTATTGTATTTAACAGCTGAACTAGAATAGCTCAACATGGGCTTTGTAACTCTGATTTGAGAAAAGAAGCCTTAACCAGTGTCAAAATACTCTTAACGGTACAATCAACTTACCATCATGCTGAATGGTCTGCACTGCCATTAAAGAGATAAGTAGTCCTGACACAAGGTTGGCCATATCTCTCTCCGGTCTATGTCTCAGAGTTTTGGAGGGTTTCGTTTGTCTTCACCCCTCTCGGCGTTGCTTCTTAAATAAAGGAGTTTTCCACTGGTAAAATTCGCTGTTTTGCATCTCTGCAGCATGATAGAGGAACTGATAATGATGTGTGTCAAGCTCAGCTTCCCGCTGGTATGTGTCGGATGCTTGTGTCTTTGTACGGTGCAGTGAGCATGTTTCCTGTCCAGGCTTGAAAACTGAATTCCCCTCTGTCTGCGTCATTAACTGCCCACTGACTCAGTGGGGTGGAAGGACACTGTTTAATGGTTTATCAACAGCTGCAGTCTATAAACAAGTTACACTGATTTCATCACATTAAGTAACAAAATTGTGGTTTAGGTTAGTAGGTTGTTTTGGTGTTTAAAGTAATTTGGGATTTTCATTAATGTAAGTATTGCATTAGTGTTGATCAGCCTTGTTCTAGGACTTAAAGATGGTGTCCATTCATTTTAATAAAAGCTGATCAACAAACAAAAAAAATTCTTCCTTTGTTTTCGTGTTGAGCAACTCGTGACTCAAGCACATAAATGTTGATCTGGTTTGTACCTTAAACTTTACAATGAAAAAATGTCACATTAAATGAAAAAAGCTCTCATAAAATTATCAGTTTTGATGTTTTTACTGCAATACCGCCACACACTAAGTACATGATGGGTTGGCTGGGATATATAGCCACTCAGTGTGTTTTTAATGGTCACTTCCTTCCTGGTTGCTCCTGTGGTCAGGAGTTAACCCCAGTCCCACCAGGGTTGTCTAAAATTAGCCTCAGAACAAATACAGAAGTCAGGCTGACTAAACAGTCCTTGAGATCAGCTTTATAGTACAAAGTAGTATATTAAGCTTGGGTGAGAATGTACTTGTAGTCTAACTACTGTCAACAATCACTGACATTTTTATTTTCTTTTTATCCCTCCTCTGGACATAGGGGAAATAAACTGTCTATTGTTTGCTGTTGCTCTAACAACAGCAGCTTGTGTGGTTTTGGTAATTAGTGCTGCTATGAAGTGCTACTGCCGTAGAGCAATAAACCTCAAAAATCTGCAACATGACTTCCTAACCTGAGACATTTAGTTTTTTTTATTAAAACTGATGCAAAAGATTTATAATATGATAACAATTGAGTAAATGGCAGCTATGTATAAACCATTTCTTGTCTAAGTTGTAATTTGGTCTTCTCTCTGAAAAGAAAATCAAGTAACTTTGTGTTTTTACATGATTGTAGAGCTCTGGAGATGAGTCCGCAGTACTGTGGCTGGACCAAATACAAGCGGCCATACACACAGCCAACCAGGATGAAGAGGAGGCTCTCACAAGTATGTACAAAGTGTTTATATTCACTCATCCAAGCCGCTCACTCAGGGCCAGTTAATTTGTCTCATATGACCTTCAGTGTAAGGTTGATAGCAGAAACTGCAACACTGGGGGCTTTTTCCATTACGTAACAAATACAGATTTTTTGTTTATTGTGAACTGTCCCTTAATTACTTGTTTTCAACACCTGTCTTCTCTCTAATGTCCCCAGTGGCTGGAGCAGTAGCTAATATTAACAGGATGGTGGCCAAGGGGGATGCTAAGAATACACTGCAGGCTCTGCAAGATACCAGTGCAGGACTGAAAGCTGTGCATCCCGAATGTGCTGACACGTACCAGGCTGAACTGGTGCAGAGACAAACAATCAATGCTACTAAAGGTGACTTGACTTACTGCACAAGAACAGCTTAAAAGGAATCTCAGTTTTAAAGGAACTGATGGTGAAAAAGTAAAAAGTCACTTGATTTTCATATTTATCATTCAGCATGACTGTCAGTGTTTAAAGGGGCACTTTCTGCTTTCCTCCAGGCAGCACTGATAGTGTGTGGGTAAAACATTGCATCAAGGACAGATATGACTACTTTTATAACCTGGAAACTGGACAGGGAACCTGGGAAGAGCCTGAAGAATTTCAACACAATTTTGACCATCTCAGTAAAGAGGAAATCCAGGTAGGTGAGATTCATCTCACTTTGGGTATGAAAATGAATGTAGTAATATTCAGATTAAAATTACAGTATTTATTCCGTCAGATGAAATCCAGACTATGGAGAGTTTTTTTTCAATCTGAAAAAAAAGACAAAATAAAGTCTTTTTTCTTTAGGGCGTTGTCAGCTCTGTGACTGCCGAATATAACAGGGAACAGCTATGGTTGGCCAATGAATCCTTGGTGACCCAACTGCAGGCAAGGATCAGGGGTTACCTGGTCAGGAAAAAGCATGCCGAGAGAATGGCGTATCTACAACAACAAGAACCACATGTTGTCAAACTGCAGGTAGTGTATGTCTTCATAAGGAAAAGACAACAACACTGTTTGATTGTAAAATTAAGTAACCCTATCATGCTGTAGAATCATTAACGAAAAACACACAACTTGTACCATGTATATACATTTTTTGCTCATATCTTCTCCTTTTTTTGCAGGCTTGCTGGAAGGGTTACAAACAGAAGAAAATATACAAAGAAAGGATGAATTTGCTTCAGAAAAATGTTACCTCTATTGTAAAGGTGATTTTTTTTTTGCCTTTTTAAATGAATTATAAAAGTAAATCCCTTTACTTACCAATGGCAAGAAAATAAAAGCTATGCATCCATTTTTGAATGAGTATTATATATATATTATAAGTATTATCACTAGTCTCTCTGCCTCAGAAGTACAATATTTATTGAATTAATTTGCATATACCTTACATCAATAACATAAACACTGGTGTTTTTAGATCCAGTCTATGGTGAAAATGTGGAAAGCCAAACGAAAATACAATCAGAGGTTGCAGTTCTTCAAAGATCATGTGAGTCACTCTTAAATCAATCAACACCAGTGTGCGAAGTCCTTTGGATTTCTGTAGTTTGTTGCATGGTTTGTAACACTCACTGTAACACTCACTGCTATCTGTGTGCTTAGGAAAAAGAAATTGTGAAAATTCAGGCTTTCCTGAAGGCCAACAAAGCCAGAGATGACTACAGAACCCTAAGTGAGTCAAAAAGGTGTTTTACATTCCTGCAGTCAGAGCTGAGCTTTATAAATGCAATAATAGTACTATGATATGACACTTGAAGTTGTCTGGGAATTAGATCATGATCTTGTCTGAACATTTGTTAAATTAGAGTCTTCCTGTTTTCTAAAGTTGTCATTATAGCTATGTATCACAATTTTTTTAATAGTTTTCCCACAGTATTTTTTACTTGTCTATATTACAGAATTTATGCCAAAATAATGTGATCTCTGTTTTTGTCCGTATTGCTCAGGACACAATATAAAATTTAATACTTGATGAAATTGTAAACAAATGTGTGTGTGAAAAGATGAATGCCTTTGTTGACTTTCCTCTGTGACAAATGTCAGCTGGAGCCAAGGATCCTCCTCTCTCAGTGGTGAGAAAGTTTGTCCACTTGTTGGAGCAGAGCACTCTGGACCTTCAGGAAGAGCAGGAAGTGACACGGCTCAGGGAGGAAGTCGTCACCAATATTCGCTCCAATCAGCAGATGGAGAAAGATTTGAACCTGATGGACATAAAGATTGGACTACTGGTGAAGAACAGGATCACTCTGCAGGTTGGCAGCCATTTCCTGTGGAAAAGGAGGCGTGAAATCAGTTATAGCTTGGTTATGGCACGGCTTTCCGGCAAACATTTGCAGCACTGCATTACATTGTTTGGTGTTTGTTTCTTTTTTTAAAGGATGTTGTGTCCCATAATAAGAAAATGAAGAGCAAGAAAAACAAAGCGAATAAAGATGACTTGACTTCAGGTGACAAATTGGGTATTAAGGGCCTAAATAAAGTCAGAAGAAGGAAACTGGAGGCCTACCAACATCTTTTTTATCTGCTACAGGTAATACAGAAAAGGTTCTAACTCTACCTTATCCACCCCAACTTAAGTTTCAACTTTCAATGCTCAACATTAAACTTAAAATTGAACTTCCTTGTGCAGTTGCAGCCACAAAAATGTGCTACTCTTTCTCTCTTCTCTTCCCTTTTAGACCAATCCACACTACCTGGCCAAGCTGATCTTCCAGATGCCTCAAAACAAGTCCACAAAGTTTATGGACACTGTGATCTTCACCTTATACAACTACGCCTCTAATCAAAGAGAAGAATACCTGCTGCTCAAACTCTTCAAAACAGCTCTGGAGGAGGAAATCAAGTAACTGAAGCCTTAATCAATACTCGGCCGCTGTGCCAACTCTGGTCACATTCACGCTATTGTTTTATTTTAATGGTTATAATGGATTGGAATTACATAAGTGACTCTGGTAGTTAGAATGGTTTTTCAAACACATATAAGCCAAATTTTGTGTTTTGCTATCTGGCTAAAAATATCAACTTATGTCTCAGTTCTAAGGTGGACCAGGTCCAGGAAATTGTGACAGGAAACCCAACAGTCATCAAGATGGTTGTGAGTTTCAACAGAGGAGCTCGTGGCCACAACACACTCAGGCAGCTCCTAGCTCCAGTGGTCAAAGACATCATAGAGGACAAGACTCTAGGCATCAACACCAACCCAGTGGATGTGTACAAAGCCTGGGTCAACCAGCTGGAGACAGCGACCGGAGAGGCCAGGTACTGAAAAAAACCCTTTTTCAAATAAAGCCTTTATCACTAACTGTATAGCCATGTTGTAACATAACTTTTATGATCAAAGATACTCACTCTGTTTGTCTGCTAGTAAAAGCAAAGTTTTGCTCTCTTTTTATGCAGTGATATAACTAATACCAGTGGTGCCTTACATTAAATGTACTATTGTTTGCAGTAGTGTAAACAACTAGGAGAAGAAAAAAACACACACAAAAGAAACCCACTGTGAAAAACGAATAAATGAAAAAATTAGGCTCAGTCATAAATTTTTGCCTTTTGTTGTTGTTTCACAGCAAGCTGCCTTATGAAGTGACTCCCGAGCAGGCCATGTCACATGAGGAAGTGCGCAACAGGCTGGAGGCTTCAAGTCTGGCGCTGCGGTCGGCCACAGATAAGGTCCTGAACTCCATTGTGTCCTCACTGGATAATATTCCGTAAGTTTCAGGACCTGTTAAGTGTCAGTGTTCACTTATCCTTCATCTTCCTTGTGACTGTTCTGCTTGTCAGTGTCTGAGCATATTTGTCCGCATGATTTCGTTGAAGGTTTAATTTCATTTTCTACTGTCTTACACCAGATTAGTGGCAAAGAGGAATAAGAGGGTGTTTTTCTAATATTGGAAGTGCTCTTAAAAAGAGTTTTGTAAAATTTTGTTAAACATAGTTGCAAGACATAAGAAACACATTAGAGTCTTACAGTATGCACTACATTACTAAACTTTGTAAGAGTTGTTTATTTCAGCTCTGAAGGTCATAATTTAGGGATGGTTGTTGTGTTGTACTGGACAGCATTATAGTTTAAGCAGTAGCTGTTATTTCATCCAGTCTGTGCATTGTGCCTCTGCCTATTGCATTGACACAAAAGTCAAGGAAGCAGGATGCTTTCAAAGCACAATGGATTGTTACTCTGAATCTTATATTCATGTTTATTCATATATATGTTTGAGAGATTTTAGAAACATATAATTTTTTGCACTCTATATTGTTTATTAATTCTTACTTTGCAATGTTATCCTTTTCATCAAAATATTCAGACTTAATTATCATACTGTTTATCTTTTTCTATTCTTCTCAGCCTGTTTTTTTATTCCTCTTCTGTTTCTTATGTTATTTTTCAACTGCATGACTAAAATAGGGCTGGACGGGTTATGATCATATGCTTTGGTATGTCATTAGACACTTTGTGGTTGTTAACGTTTCAGCTGCATGTTGGGACATGGTCATTAGTAGACAATCACAGCTTTAGAGCTAAAAGTTATCTGGTCAGTCGCTCAAGGACAAAAACAGAACTCTGCTTTGTGCTACATTGACCTCACCCAAGTAACCCAGTTCTGTGACATGGACATAAATACTCATCTTATAATTACATCACTTATTTAAAATAACCACAAACAACACAGTCAATTTAAGAAAATGTTGAAGACCATATTTGCCACTAGATGGTGCTAAATATTGGCAGTGCTCATAGCAAAAATCACTCTTTAAAAGGATAAGCACACAAAGATAATAATTTTGATAACAATAGTAATACAAATACACTTACAACCATCAGTATTTGCAGTAATTGATCCCAATATAAATGCTTTACCTTAATCTCTCATTTACACTGCCATTAGCTTGTCATACCATTTGTCTTAATACATTAATGCATGTTCATCTTTTTTGTTTGATGTTCTTTAATACTTTTTGTTTTGCATGTAGTTATGGCATGAGATACATAGCAAAAGTTCTGAAGAACAGCCTCCATGAAAAGTTTCCCGAGGCCTCAGAAGATGAACTGCTGAAGGTAGACACCTCAGATGTATAAATACATTGTGTTATGTGCTGCTCATATAGTCCACTCTGCATGCTGCATATGACACACAGAAGAGTGTAATTGTAGACATCCTGAGGTGATTGTGATTTCTTTGTACAGAAGGTTTTAATGAAATGTCCCTTTTGAATGTGACAGATTGTAGGAAACCTGCTGTACTACCGCTTCATGAACCCAGCCATTGTGGCTCCAGACGGCTTCGACATTATTGACATGTCAGCTGGAGGGCAGCTTCATGTAGACCAGCGTCGTAACCTGGGATCTGTGGCAAAGATGCTGCAGCATGCTGCTGCTAATAAGCTGTTTGAGGGCGAGAATGCCCACATGACGCCCATGAACAACTACATATCTCGGACATATGAGAAGTTTAGGTAAGAAAGACAAAGAAAGGAATTATGTGTAGCTAGTGCATAAATTCTGAACAATCTTTTATCTTAATTAGATTGAATGTGCCTTTGGTTTGCTTAAAACAATGGCAACATTAACAACATAATAAAATGGTCAACAAATGCATTTGGTTGTTACAGTATGCCCTGTGTCCTGAGTGCAAGTGAAGGCACACATGCAAAAATACTTTTCCTTGCTGTAAATTTGAGTTATCCCTGTTGATGAACTTGCTTCACATGTAAAATCAGATTAGGTCTACGTGGTGGAAGCACAGATAATCCTGGTAAAGGAAGTGGATACTATGTGCTGTTTCAGCTGTTGGGAGATTTGTTCGCTTAAATCAACTGAACTCTAGATGGACCTGTTCAAACTCACAAATAAGAAGGGCAGGGCCAGTTTGCATGCAGTTATCTGCCCCAAAGTGGTTGACTCATCATTACTGGAAAAGCACACAGACTGTAGTCCACTTTCTGGAAACCAACATCAGTATGAGTGTTTTACACTAATTGAGAAGGTCACAGGCACATTAGAGAAAATTCAGCTTTTCACCTCAACAGTATTAAAGATATTGACTCTCTTTAGCAGTTATAAAGAAAGTATTTGGGCCTCAAAGACTAATAAACGCTAACCTATGCTATTCTTTCTGTTCCAGGGTATTTTTCCAGTCAGCATGTGATGTGCCTGAACCAGAGGAGAAGTTTAACATTGATGAGTACTCAGACATGGTGACTCTGAGCAAGCCTATCATCTACATTTCAATAGAAGAGATCATCAATACCCACTCGGTAAACCACATTAGACTAATAAGGTCTAGGTCAAATTTAAACTCACTTCGTCCCACATCATTCAAGACTTTCTCAAAATGTCAGTGCATGAGAACATGCAGTGTTACAAAGTCCACAAATCATAGCTGTAAAGCATCTACCCATCCTGCCAGTCAATGGGATATTTGTAATGAATCTACAGTTAATATGCAGTATTTCAAATCAGACTGTTCTGATGTCTCCAGAATTGGTTTTATGCCTTAATCTTTAATGCTTAAACCAGCATTTCTAGCAAAGTGAAAATGTCAAAATGCAACTAGACTTAACACATTATTTCACTGAGTTGAGCAAAATTTCCTGCATAATTTTCACCGACTCTGGTTGTATGTTGCACATTTGAGGATGTATCTCTTGTCACAGCCGCCTTCTCTCTTTTCCTCATCATCCTATTTGCCTTCTTTACATTTCCAGACCATTTCATTGGAAAGGGGGAAGTGGTGAGAACATCAGTATGTTAAAGCCATCTGTGTCCTTTTGTCAACATTTCTCTTTACACTTATTCATACAGGGTCAACAATGGAGATGACATACATGTTGTTTTTTAGTTTCACTCATCCTTCATTCTGCACACTTAAGTAATTTTGGCATTTCCTGTCAAAACTCTTGATTTGGGAAATGTAAAAGCATGGTTTAAACATTTATTTTGCCTGTAGGTCTTCAATGGTTGTCTGTGTGTGATAAGCTTGGTCAATATTTCATACATGGATTTAGTAAGAGAAAATGGTTTTAACCTGTAGGAGAAACTTCAGCTCTTGGGATTCTCAAACGTGTTCTGTTCTGTTTTTTTCTAATGGATGGATTTAATAAGGTCCACTTACTGTGTCAGAATATTTTTAAGAGACTAGTTGCACAGTAGATTAATCATATCTGTGTTTGATTAGCTGCTTTTGGAACATCTGGAGGCCATCTCTCCTGACCACAATGACTTGTTGCATGAGCTGCTGCAGGACCTGGGAGACGTCCCTGATGTAGAGACATTCCTCGGTAGTGTGTCAAACAACCTTTTATTTGTATCAATCACAAGTTAGCTATGGTGTATTTATTATTTTACACAGCGCTGCTTAATTTCAGGTGAAGGATCAGTGGACCCAAGTGATCCGAGCAGAGAGAGTGCTCTGAGCCAACTGGCCAAGACAGAGATCTCTCTTGCGCTAACCAGCAAGTTTGAGCTACTGGAAGGAGATGACAAAGACTTAAAGACTCTAATGACAAAGTAAGTTTATTGTTGGGGGAGGCTAAGACACATTTGCTCCTGCAAAGCAGTTTTATGTTGTCAAGCTTGTCCAGTATTGCAATTTGATGTTGCAATCATCCAAATTCTTACAGTGCCATTATTTATAAATAAAATCTATGTAGATGTTGGACCAAGCAGCCACAGTCCAGTTATTTATGTTATATAATTATATATTAGATATGTACAATTTAAAATAAAATGATTACATTAAGTAGCTCTTACATAGAAGTTCTTAGTTTAGAGTTTGGATTGTTATGAATGCCATGTGATGCACCGTGACACTGTGTGTGCGTCTTTGTGGCTATCACTCTGTAACATATCTTTGTTTCCTTTCCTGTTCTTCTATCATTTCCTGTCCCAAAAGGAAGGAGTTTGTTGATCAGGGTTATCTTTCCTGTGAATATGTATCCGTCTGGTTCAGTTTCTTATGGGAGACTCAGTTGGAGTCTGTTTCTCCCTTATTTTATGGGCATATACAGTTTTAAGTAGTCAAATAAATGTGACTACAGGATATTTTTGTGTGAAAGTGCATGTGTCATCTTTATTTGTTTAAATCCCAGTGTGTTGAGGCTATTCTAACGAGACTCTGGTTTCCAGCTGTACTATTACTGTATGGAACATACATAGATATTGTAATTATTGGGCCCAAGCTTGCATGAAAAACAAATCAGATATTCTTCTCCTCATGGTGTTTTTTCCAAACATTTTTTTTTGTAGCTGGAGTAGCTGGAGAAACAAATTGTATTAAATGTCTGGATACTAATGACACTCTTTTTCCATAATGTTTTCAAAATCAAACTTAAAGTAGTGAAAAGTCTCTTTCTTTTTTTTCCATTAAATGTGAAACTTTATGGTTTATTTTGGTTTTGGTGATGAAACACCTGGAATAAAACAAAGAGAGAGCACTGATGATATTTTTTCTTTTATTTGTTTGTGTCAGGACAAAAAAGCTAATAGTGGATGTGATTCGGATTCAGCCTGGAGAGACCTTGCCTGAAGTTCTTGAGACTCCAGCGACTGCCCCTCAGGTAACGTTTTCTTCTATTGCCTTTGGTTGTTACACCCATTTTACTCAAATTCCCCTTTTAATTCTTCCTACACACGCACAGAAGTATTTTGTTTTAAGACTAATAAAGATTTTTGCACCTCTTACATGACTCTGCTCCTAAAGGAGTCAGAGCATACTAAGATTGTGGAGCGCCGGGCAGTTCAAGATGCTCAGACTCCAGAAGGTCTGAAGAGCAGCCCAGCAGTGCTGGAGGACAGCCAGCTGCCTCTTGAGCAGAAGAAGAGGAAGATACTGAGGAATCTCCGCAACCTGGAGCAAGCTGGCCTTGTCACTGATAGCAACAAATACCAGGATCTTATCAATGACATATCAAAGGTACATAAGCATCTCTTAATTTACACTGGAAGTTTCATGTCTTCCATGCTTACTTCTAAGTGTTCTGCCAGGTCTGTTTAGCTTCTGAATTTGTTCAATAAACCTTTACTCAACAGGACATTCGTTACCAAAGACGCTACAGACAAAGGAGGAAGGCTGAGCTTGTGAAGCTCCAGCAGACACTGACAGCACTCAACTCGAAAACAGCCTTCTTTCAGGACCAGATGAACTATTATGATACCTATATCAAGACCTGCCTGGATAACCTCAACCGGAAGTTAGTTTTACTAAACTTTCTTTTCAGTGTGTGGAAATGATGGTCTTGCTTCCTATTACTTGGGTTGTTAGAATGGTTTGATGGATGGAGGATTTTTTGCTAACGTTTAAGTGTGTTTTGTCTCCTCAGGAATTCTCGCAGATCCATAAAACTGGACAACAAAGGAGATGATAGGGGCAGCAAGAAGTGGAAGCCACAGTCTTTGAAATACAATGCAGCAAAGCTGCATGAGAAAGGAGTCATCCTGGAGATAGAAGGACTTCAAACAAACCAGTATGTTGAACTGTTCACTATTCAGACAGCCAGCAGAGAGGGCTGGAGATTTAGTGTTACTCTTTGCCACCTGTCAGATATTACACTTGTACTTCCAACACCAACACACAGGTCGTGAAATGCAGAGAACTCTTTATTCCAGTATAGGTGATCAAATATATCCTCCATTTAATCCATATTGTCTCAAAATTAGTGTGCATAAACTTACATAATTGCTTAAAACCTATATATATATTTTACATGTAAGAAAGATCAGTTCAAAGGGTCTTCGCTATGAACAGATTTTTTATATACAAAAGTAGGATGTGCCTTGCAAGCTTTATTTATAATAGGAAATACATTATTGTTTAATGAGTTTACCTTCATGTTACACCTCATCTGTTGTTCATGCTCTCTATAATATTTCAAAGTTAAAACATTGATATAAGCACATTTAAGCTGATATGAGTCCCTTAAAAGCTGTGGAAGTGCTGACATTGGTCATTTTGTTTTTGTATTTCTACAGACATTGGACTAAGTACCAGAAAATTGTTATTGTGCCCCCATATGCTGAGTCATCAATATCTAATGTTATTGTCTCTTCCCGTATTCAGGTTCAAAAATGTCATGTTTGACATTTCACCCACTGATGAAGTTGGAGA
>JAPZDV010000022.1:21136907-21204407 GCA_029814665.1 Acanthurus lineatus
AAAGCCAAGTTTATGGGAGTTGAGATGGAAAAAGTTCAGCTTCATTTCCAGGTAAACATTTCCCAAGTGCGTCAGATTTTTATGAAATGAAAAGCAGCTCACTAGTCAACATGAAACCTTGTTGACAGATGGTTTTAATTTGTCGTCCCTTTCATTGGATTATTCACAGGAACATAGAAACAAAGCAAATATTTTTCAATAAAAGAAACATTTGTTGTTTTTATGTATTCTTATAGCAAGTATAAACAAAACCAGATATCCAGTGCATAATTAACTAATAAAGATCTGTACCGAATAAACCTTAGCTAAACCTTAAGTTTGACCAACTAATTGTTTGTAATACATTTACTGAAAACCTGTTTTAAATCATAGAATATTTACGACTTCCATATAGTAAGAGTTTATTATTCAAGTTTCTTGAAAACCTTACAGACATTTTCTTAATGAATGAAGAGCTGGCATGCTTGTGTATGTGTTTTTTTTATTTTCATCCATTTTGTTTTTTTTTTTTTTTTATTCAGGACCTCCTTCAGCTGCAGTACGAAGGTGTGGCTGTCATGAAGATGTTTGACAAAGCCAAAGTAAACGTGAACTTACTTATCTTCCTTCTAAACAAGAAATTTTATGGAAAATAAACAAGTAAAGAAAAGCAGAAAAAATAACATGAAGAGAGGGGAAGCGCTCTGTGCCTTCTGACAGGACTGAGTTTGTTCAAATTAATTAACTGAGAAAATAAGAAAGGTGCAGGACAGTGTTTTGTTTCATCTGATTATAGTTTGATGGCTCACACCAAAAATGAAAAAGTTATCATACAGCTAAATGTCTGTTCTGTATTTTTCCATGTGGTGATTGTAAATGTAATATATTTTTAAGAACTAAATTGTAATGATATTATGTTTTGTATGTAAAAGATGCTAGGAAACACTGTTATTGTTACCTTGTATGTTAAAACTTTCAGGGTTTAATGAAAACTTCTAAAGCAATACTGTAAGAAATGAAGCTGCAGAGCAACTGTCCAGCCGGCCTACATAACCAGTGCCTTTTAATGAGAAGTGTTTAAAGAAACATGTTTTAATTAATAAAATATTAAGAAATTTTTAAACCTACAGCTGGTGTTTTTTTTCCATATGTATTGTCAGTGCATATGATTTCTAATGTTTGAATAATGTGCTTAATCTGTCATTCAAATCATCTTTTTTTTCAATTTATCTCATCTTCAACAATAATTTTCAGCCATAAATGGTTTCTTTATTGTTAACGTTTAGGTAATTTGAGAAAAAATATTTTTGCCTACATGTCAGCCTCAATTATTATTTTTCCATTGTGGGGAGATGTGCTGTGAGGAGGCGGAGTATCCACAGGAACTGTAATAACATGTTTGATGCTGGCAGAAAAACAGTAACTCCTCTGGCAAACAGACCATTTCAACACACTTGTAGGTGTAAAACTTAAGGAGGATTTACACTGAAGCCATGGTTCACCTCTCACTGGGGCTGTTGCTGTTGTTTTCTGTTCACATCTCAGCACTCACCTCCCAAAATGGTAAGCTGCCCTCTTAAAGACATAATCTGTGTAAAATGTCAATTGTGTTCTTCTGGGTTTCACTTATTTAAGATATGGTGACATTTCCTGTATTTTTATCACCTCTGAATAAGAACAACAGAATAACTTTTTTGGAGATTACAAGGAATGCTGTTCACACTTTTTTGACATGTTTGGACAAGTAAATGACAGAAAAAGAATTTGTCTGTAATGAGAAACTTAAACCATGATCTGTGTCGCAACTATTAGTTAATAATTTTTACTTCTGTCAAAGTCTGATTGGTGAGTTGCAGCAGTTCACTGACAGTGAAAAATGTCTACATTTCCCCAAGTACTGTAACTAGGTACTTGTGTTTTACTTTACAGTATTCTGATTTTATTCTGTAACACATTTACTCCTCTACACCCACAGATTAAGATTGTACCTATAAAACATGATTGATTTGTAATATGATTTATTACATGGCCAGTGTTTTATAAAGTAGTTTAAATCTGCTTTCCCACACACAACATGGCAGTATTATGAAGGACTTTTACTTGTACTGGAATATTCTTAAATCACTTTTTAAAATTTATTTGAGTACACTTTTTATATACTTTATCCAATACCAATGATGCAGACTTTTATGAGGAGGTGACCAGTTTAAAAAAATTCCACTAAGTCCTCTGGTGTCTCTCTCTGCTGCCTGGTGATCTTCCTGTAAAAGGATGATTCATGATATAATACCATCATTCTCTGACTGTACTAATCCTGTCATGTTAAGGTGGGTAGTACTGCAGTATATATATTGGGAAAAAGTTAAAAGGTTATTACATATTCTTCTAAAGAGACGGGTTGTCTAAATTGTTAAAAAAAAACAAACAAAAAAACAATAAGCAACAGTTTCTAACTTATTTCTGGACTAATTTAGAAATGAAAATAAATAAATGATCTTAATAACTGTTGATTATCTAAAGTGAGCATTGATGTAGACTTATCTCCCAAAATTGGGTAACCTAACCTTTTAAAAAGTATGGGTGATAATATAATGTAGGCTATGTACCTTCATATAATATTGCATCTACAGTGAGAATGTAGCATTTAAAAAAAAGTCTCATTGCATGAAAACCACTCAGGTATTCTACTTTGTTTCCCTGTGTCTCTTCAAAGGATCAGCTCTCCTCCCACGGACTTTCTCTGGTCACTTTGTTATGGTCACTGATGAGCCTATAGACTACGTTGACCTTGCTGTGTTAGACAACTTGAAGGATGATGGAGGATCCGGCTCAGGCTCAGAACAGGAGCCGGTTAAAAAAGATGGCCTCCACGGTGCACACCGCCAACCCCGGAAGCACTATTATGTCTCAGAGGAAGCTAAAGCTTTTCTAAAGGGTCGCCTGGCAATAGGCTTCGTCCCAACCATTTACATCCTCGTCTTCATCATCAGCGTGCCTCTCAATCTCATTGCCCTGGTGATGTTTGTGCATCACATCCGTCCCAGAAAACCGGCAGCGATCTACATGCTGAACCTGGCCTGCGCTGACCTGCTGTTCGGCCTGTTCCTCCCCTTCAAAGTCGCCTACCATTATAATGGCAACAACTGGATCTATGGCTCCTTCATGTGCAGAGTTGTCACAGCTGCTTTCTACTGCAACATGTACTGCTCTGTCCTGCTCATAATGTGTATCAGCATAGACCGTTTCCTGGCTGTGGTTTACCCCATGAACTCGCTGACATGGCGCAGCCCTCAGACAGCCACAGCTGTGTGTGCCGCCATGTGGGTGCTGGCCCTCGGAGGAGTATCCCCCCTCCTGATCGCTGGGCAAACCCTTTATTTGCCAGATCTGGGCATCACCACCTGCCATGATGTGCAGGATGTGGAAAACCTACGAGGTTACTATCTTTACTTCTTCCCAGTCTACTCCTCTGTCTTCTTCTTCATCCCTCTTGTCTGCACTGTTGTCTGCTATGCACGCATTATTCAAGCTCTGGCAGCCGCCAATGTCGAGAACCGCTCCAAGAAGACTCGAGCTGTGGTGATGGCTGTGGTCGTGCTGGTGGTGTTTGTGGTCTGCTTCACCCCAACCAACATCATCCTCATGGCTCACTATGTTCAGCTGTCACACAAGTCCGGTGACACCTCCTACCAGGCCTACCTGCTCTCCATGTGTTTAGGCAGCCTAAGCTGCTGTCTGGATCCAGTCCTCTATTACTTTGGCTCCTCTCAGTGCCAGAAGCAGGTAGCAGCGTTGCTCAGATGTAAGCGACTCGCACGATCAGAGAGCAGCTCAGAAACACAAAGTACAAGAACCAGCGGGCGGACAGACAGCAGCAGGTCCCATAAGATGGAGAGCCATTACAGCAGGCTGGTGGCTTAATTATATGGACACGGAAGAACTGCCTATCAGAGACACTCAAGCTTGCACACACACAGTCACACACATACCACATGATACATAGTCAATGTGCATCTAAATCCTCCAAGTAGATTAAAAACAGTGTGTTCAGAGCTTCGAAGTGCTGGATTTATTTTCACTTAAACTAGCTTATTGGATAACATGTTATTTTTACATTATATTAAAAAAAAAAATCATCTTTTTGTTGTTTAGTAATCATAAAGCATAAAGCATATCCAGTATCAGCCTGACACTGTGTGATGTCTTGAATTCATTTCACTGCCAGCATGAAAGAAAATTTTCCATCCTTCTTTTCAGAATTTTGGTTTTACAACCTGCTTTCAATAAATCCTTAGAATTTAACATTAGGTGTGCAATAATAATAATAGAATATTATTCTAAAAAATGTGACATTAGAGGCAGTAACTGCACTAATTGAAAGACAAATATGGAAATATTGACACCATGATTTTAATATCAATTTAATTAAATTATCATCTGTTACAGGTTTTTATAAGTTAACATTTATTAATCATTTGATGCTATGGAATTTTTAGATCCAAAACACGTGTGTAAATAGCAGTTTGTACAAATCGTAGATAATTAAATCCAAACAAAACTACTACATTGTACATATTTTTGCTTAATAGAAATATTGTCTTTATTTTTCTTCATGTCTTCTGCTGTTTTTATTCTTGCTCACTCTGTTGTCTCTTTGTCATCAGGGCACAGCTCTGAAACACAGAAAAACATAATAAAAAAAGAGACTATACAGAAAAATATTCCTTGATGCACTGTGAAGAATATTAATTTTATGTCTACATCATTGCCATGGGCATTGTACTTTATGATTTTTATTCAGAATTATAAGGTTTATTACATAAAAACATGATGCACAATCATTTTAAATGTTACATTTCTCAATACAACATCTCCATCTTGTGGCAACTTGTGTAAGTGATAATAACAAATCACAGGTCCGGCTTTGTTTTAAGCCAAAGTCTCTACAAGTCACAGAAGAGTTACTGACCTGTTGTGCCATCGTAGCTGTGGAAGTTCTCAGGGAAATTCAGACACCCAACTTGTTTCTTGAAAATTTCAACATCCTTGGGGTCTATTTGTCCTGTCCTTGCTGAGAGAGTAAAATGAGTTACTTCATTAGAAACTCTGTCAAAGTAGTGTGAGAACTGATGCAGGCAGAACTTACTGAACTGCAGGATGTATCTTCCGGTAACGTCCCCGTTTCGAAAGGTGTCTGTCCACAGCAGGCAGTCGGAGCAAGTCTCTAGAATATGTCCTTTGTGGTCTGACAGATTCTCTTCAAATGTAGACAGAGTGACTGATTATGCACTGATATGCTGTGCTCCTACTGATGCTGTTAAAATCATGCAGAAGACATAAACTGCCTCATCTCTTATTATACTACTCTATACATCACTTGACTGACGTTGACTTACTGCGAAATGTGGTGGCGAGTCCTGACACTGTTGCATTTACCTCCCCCAAGATACACCGATTACTGGGAAACAGCAATATGATGTGGCACAGTTTGTCAGAGCCCAGTATTTAACATGGTGGATTTTTTAAATTTAGCACAGCAAACTTATTCAACTAAGTAAATCATCAAACTCACAAGCAGTGATCTCCCCAGCGTAGTGTCACAGTTTGGCTGTCAGATGTAGGAGATAAGTCTATCCAGGAGCTTTTCAGAGACTCCAATGCCTTGTGGTAGGGTTTGGGGTCACCGGCTCCCATCACATACACCCATTTTCCAAAAATCTTTACATAAAAAGTCAATACTCTTGAAAGTCATAACTTGTCTTAAAATAGTTTTTAAATCAAATCATGATAACACAAAGGATCATAGGCAAAACTCACCAGTTTGGGGTCCTCTGGCATAAAAGGTTTGACCATTTCTTTACAGTCAGGTGCAGTTGCAGCACTGAACGAAGTGAGAACTAAAAGAATTAAAATAACAGACAGAGCCATGGTTCGGACAGAGGGCTGGGGATGAAATGGAGAAAAAGAGCAAGAGACGGCAGCACTGCATAGGATGTTGCTAAAGCTGCAATAAAAAAACGTCATTGTCCTTCTGAGGTTTCACACAACAAAAAGGTGTTGTGTAAGTGCTCATATGGGGATGAGGGGGGTTTCTACATGCTCAGATGCACCAATGAAGGTTTTTAATGACCATGCAGAGCCATGCAGATTTCTTTTGCTCCGCACTGAAAGGACAGCTCAACAGTTCTCTGTTTCCAATATTGCTGCCCCTAAATGAACTCAGGCAAGGTGCCACAACTTGTCTGGGACTGTTGAGACATTTAAAAAGGGCCTGAAGCAGCTTTTTTCAGTAGAATGAAGGTTGTTTCCCTGTGGGTCTGCAGGGCAACAGTTTAAAGGTTTGATGTCTTCTTTCTCCCCCTGACAGTGACGTTACCCAGCAACAGTCTTTGTTAAAGTTTCTGGGAACAACAGTGCGTTTGAAAAGAGCTGTACTAGTTTGGATGAAGCGTATAATTTTGACAAATGGGTCGGCAGAATGTCTGGCGTCTTCTTTTGTATTTGGAAAAAAAGGAAAAATAAATGTCAGCGCTCTCTCATATTTGGAGAAATAAATGACTAGAACACAGAACAGAGGGAGACTGAAAGCTCTTTTATTTACCTCACAAAGCCAGTGAAAACAGTTCATATGCTCAATTATTTGCAAGTTGTTAAATTGATTTAAAGGAGCCATTTAAGTGGATTTTTTCATAACCACTGCTGTACCTGCCAGAATGTTCTACAAGCTATTCACATTTCATATTTCCTAAACTAAATTGTTGAAGGTCAAACAGCACAGCAACAGACAGAGACACATAGAAAAACTACATGAGATTAATTATATTTCCAACATGACACCAACGGGCCTTGAACTCATCACTGCTGAACAACAACCAATGAAAAGTTACTTCACAGCACAAAACAATAATAATGCACATGCAGATCACATTACAACTATTTAGCTCATGTTAACCTGGAAGTATTTGGCCTCTGTGCTGAGCTTTACTTTGCAGTGGGCTTCACATCAGTTTGCTCAGTCTCTGTATTCTCTGTATTCTCTGCTGCAGGTGAAGCAGTTACTCTGTCATCTGGACACAGTTCTGAAATAAAAGACAATGATTAGTGAAGAAAGAAACACTTAATTGAGATGATGCAGAGCTGAAATGAGAGCTAACCTTTGCCTCCGAAGTGGTATTGTGGGGGGAATTGAAGACACTCTGCCTGCTTCTTGAATGTCTCTAACTCAGACGGCTCCAGAGCTCCGGTCCTTGCTTTAAAAGAGCAACCAGTGAAATAAAGCAGGGTGGTTTAAGTCCAGAGAAAAAAGACAAGACAAACCAGAGACAATTAGCAAAGTAATATTTCAAATTATGGACCAAATAATTATCATTTTAGAAAAACCACTGATGAATGAAAGAAATAAAAAAACTTACTAAAGAGGAAAAGGTACCGCCCTTTTGACTTGCCGTCAGGTAGGAGGGTGGTGTCTTCAGACAGGAGGCAGTCAGCGCAGGTCTCATAGTACTTCCCATCATGATATGAAGTGTGACCATTGATGTTGACTGTAAAACGTCAAGCAAACAAGGCTTCCACATGAATGTACACAATGCAAGATACTGATTTCTTTTTGTATTTAAATGGAGACGAGCTGTAAACTGAAAAGCTGAGTGAGTAGTTTAAATACATACAAGTGGTGTGACTGGTCATTCCTGAGACAGTGGCATTGGCTAAACCCTGAAGGCATTTATCTTCACCTCTTCAATGTAAAAGGACAAGAGAAGAAAGTAACAATCCAAATCATTCTTTAGACATACAATATATAACTCAACTCAAGACAACGTCTTTATTTGTATGTGAGAGAAAATGCAAATAATCAATATAACATCATGTGGCTGCTCATTTGCAGGCAGCAGAGTCCTTACAGGCGGTCGGCCCAGTAGACGGTAATGACTCCGCTGTCTGAGGAGGCTGACAGTTCCACCCAGGAGCTGTTCACCGACACCAGGTCGCTCTTAAGGCCTTCCTGGTCCCATGACCCCACATGGAGCACCCACTTCCCATAGATCTGCCATAAACACAGAGGCAAAACATCCACATAGCTCAGTCACGTGACTGGGTTGCTTTTTTGTGTTTATTTGACCCAATCTGTGATGAAGATTGAAAAAAGTATCTTAAAAGAGATGTAATTCTTTTGATTTACCTCTAATATTATTTTACAGAAAAAGGGCTTTATATAGGGAAGAATTGAAAAAAATCCTTCTTAAACTTGAAACAGCATTTTAATTTCTAGAATTTTATGAAACATATGCGACTTTATTAACTAAATAAATTATTTTTGTCCTAATGGACCTTGTATAGAGATTAATTTATTAGGTACTTGAAATTGGAGTTAAAGTTAAAAAAGACTTAATATTTTTTTGTAATCCACAAAGAATTGTAATTGAATTTTAAGAAGTTTTCTTTGCTAAAAGCACATTATTCAGTAAGAGGGTTACATAATTCACAGGAGGCTTGAAAATTCATGAATATGCATGAGATGTTATATAACTGATAAATCAAGAAACACTGTCATCCTGTAGAAAACAAATTGCAAAAGCCAAAATATGCACTTTTTAAAGAGACAAACAATTAATATCTCCATAGACATCTTTGTTTCTAATTTCTAAGTTAATTATCATAGTGAACTGTAGCCACAGTGAAACACATTTTAAGAAAATAGATTAAAAAAACATAACAAAAGATCACTAATACTTACAGGGCTGTGGCTGTCCAGTACAAGAGGCTTAACCAGCTCTTTACAGTCCGGTTCAGATGCAGCACCCAGGGTGGTGAGAGCCAGCAGAGCAACAACCAGCTGTGCAGCCATGGCTTGAGACAGCAGGCAGCCAGAGAGCAACACTAATGTTAGGGATCCTGCCAGCTTCAGCCTCCTCAGAGAAACCAGGGGAAAGTGTTGTGTAACAGTGGGCTGGGCCATGCTCCCACACACACACACACACACACACACACACTCCTCTTTTCCTGGAGGGATGGATGTTTTTGATTAGAAAAGATGAGAAGTAAGTAAGAACATGACTTACTTGCATATTATCCCATTAACATCTTACACCTAAACAGCCAGAAAGCACATTTTGTAGCTGACTTTATGTGTAAACAGTCATATTCCAACAATGCAATATTTTTCCATCTATCATGCAGTGTGTGAGGTTCAGAGGTGCAGCCTGTGTCCCTCAGGGTCGAAGTCAGTCTAAAGAGGCATCTGGCATGTCAGCATGAGCCATCCAAGAGCCGGCATGCCAGCTGGGCCAGCTGACAGATAACCTGGATCAGAAGAGACCACAAAGATAATTCAGAGTCTGTGTTTGCCATAAGACCGTATTAGTCTTACACTTACTATATAGTGGCACTTATTGTTGGCCTGGCACAATGAGAACTATTGAGGGGGGCTTCAACTATCTCTTTTTAAATTGCTTCTATAACAAATGTGGCACACAGGCTGCAGCAAAGGCAGTCGCAGCTTGTAGAGGAGAAGCTGGTTTTCTAGGCCCACAATAGGAATCCAGGTGGCCAATCTGGACTGTTTGGAACAAGCTGTTTGTAAATGTGCAATTATTGTGTTACTTGATGCAATTTTAGGTAAATGAAGCCTTTTGCTCCTCTGTTTACTTTGGGGTTGTAGGCTGTTGTTTGAATGACAAATTCCTTCATCATAGGTAGGTAGGGTGCAAAATCCACCACGAGAAGTTGTTGTCCATTATCTGTTGTGATTGTGTGTGTAGGGTCCCAGAAGGCAAAGTAAGTCTCCAGAGTGTGTACAGTCATTCTTGTTGTGACTAAGACCACCAGTGTGACTTTGGGACCCTTAAATTGGAGGCTGTAGGTCATTATCAGGAACAGGCGATGGTGAGGCTCCCCATGAAGCTCTCTGCAAATGTCTATAGTTTCAGGTGTTCTTTGTGGCATGATGGCTAAACCACCTAGCCATTACATAAGTCCTGGTACCTCTGGCTGACATGTACAATCCCTAGATGACTCTCATGTGCCATCAAGAGCTCCGTTCTGTCAGAGTTTAGGATCACTGCACAAAAATACTCCTGGGCTGAGTAAGTGTTGTTTCAGCACATTAACTTCTCTACGACCCAGGAGACGGGTGTGAGTTGCTCGAGCACCATAGCTGGTAAAACCTCCCTAATGTGTGCACTCTCACAGGGATTCACACCAGTGATGGAGATGTAGCAAAATTAACTTTTGGTATCTAATCTACCTCGAACATGTGACCAGTCAGGCACATTTTATGGCCAAAAGCATTAAACCTGTGTTGTAAGGCAGTCGTTTTAAAACAACGCAGTTTCACATCATGTGATTGTGTGAACCCCAGATACAACAAAGAAGCAGTTCACTTTTCACATCCAGTCAGCAAGGGCTTGTGTCCTATTTATCTTGTTACATAACAGCCAGCTGGCAGAGTTTGAATAGACCCCTTCATCTTTGAAAATGTGTACGCCCCCCCTGCACAGTCTCACAGACAAACACCCACACACACACATACACACACACCGTCTCCTGTCCTCATCACCTTATCCCTTATTTCAACATCCACATTTGTTTTCAATTAATTAGGCAAAAAATGCAGTTAATGGAAATATTTGGAAAGTTCTGAATCAATCACATGGATGTTTGTTTTCACATCAAGTTATCACAGGTGCAGGCTTGTGAAAGATGTCCTGACCCTATTTTCTTCAGAGAAAAAGTTCAGAGGTTGATCGTTCTGTTTTTTTGTGTGTTTTTTTATCTGTAGAGGGGATGGGTGACTACTAATATATATAAACACAAGGGCCAATCTGGGGTGCGTCACTTGTCCAATATTGAGCTAAGCCAGCACATTCTGCTTCAGCTGACCTGCTCAATCTGAAAAATCCTTATCTGACGTCCACTCGCCAAACAAGCAACAAAAATGTGTTTAGAGGTTGTTTTATCAAATGCCGTTTATCAATATTGGGCATTGGTTGCATTTTATGGCCACTTAGAAAATTTTATTTGTTAAAAGAATACCTTTTTATTCATTAATTTTTTTGTTTTTGTTTTTGCTCACTCTTGGCTGATAGCTGATAACCACATGATCAATAAAGCTCAGCATTCAAACTGAATAGTGAAGTATGTGAAGGTTGTGTAACACACATTGAGTACTTAATATGCAATATTTCAACCGTGTTAATGTGCATATAAGTTTCACTCTTAACTGATGTGCAGTGAAACAGTATGTGTCTTTGTTAACACATAATAAAAAAAATCTTTATTCAGTTGTGATGTTCTTTTTTATTGACTTTGGAGGTTCTCAAGTCACGTAGAACCAGGGATAGAGATACTACAGTTCGAATTCAGTTCAAACGATGCATTCAAAATGTTTTGAATGCATCATGGCTGAAACTGAGTTGTGTAAAATTAAGTTAAATTAAGGAAACTGTAAAAAACAAGGCAAAAAAGCCATCTTTGTTGTTTTCTCTGTGGGAAATCACCACACAGTGCGAGACAACAGCTGAAGGGGCCGAACTCTGGCAGAGATTTGGCCTTTTGAAACTTTTGCTCTCTGTCCTTCAAAGGGCCCTCAGATAAATAGACAGAGAAAAAGGACTATTGAAGACGTACAGTCCTGCTTGGTATTTCAATCTTGGAATCCACACTTATTAGATACACAGCTTTACTCATAGAAACTCTCACTTTGTTTCAGCCTGTTTTAGACAATGTTTTGTAGAAATCTCAGCAGGCTTAGTGGAAATGACTTTGTAGTGTTGACAATATATACCAAGAGTCGTAAAATACAAACAGATTGCATTTATGCAAAATAGAAGCATGCAAAGGTGTTGCTTTTTGTTAAGCTTTATTTGCATAAAAGAAAAGAGGCATTCATATGGTATCTATGATTATTTATGAATCTGACAGTAAATGTGCAATCAGTCTATTAGGTTGTCTGTAATCCTGCAGTCTGCTGAAAATATCAAGTCTGTCATGATGGCTAACTTCAACAGGTAAGTAGCTCTTTGTTTTCACAAGGCAAAGACAAGCGTAAAAAAGCGATATGCCCTCACATACCCATTGTAGATACACACAAGCATATCTGAATACATATGTGTCTCATGGTGTACCCAGGTGTAAAGATGGATTTGAAGTGCAGGTGACAACAGTCTCTTCAACACAAGTTTTCTCTATTGTTCTCCCTCTTTTTCGTCTGAGGCTTCAGAGCACAGGTCTGAAACAGAGGCAAGAAATCAATTTACACTTTTTACTCTGTTATCGTTTTGTGTGTAATCGGGAAGATACAGTCAGAAAACAGCATCATACCTGTGGCTTCTCCAAAGTGGAAATCTGATGGAAAGTTGAGACATTCGGCCTGTTTCTTGAAAACCTCCAGATCAGAAGCATCCAATGTCCCAGACTTTGCTGCAGGGTAATGAGAAATTAATATTATATCAGACAACCAGTAAATACATTTGTGAATCAAATAATTGCAACACCTGAGTGAAAAAATCCTGAGTTTTTAGGTTTTTACGCATTAGCGTACAAATAAGCTTTAACTCACTGAAGAGGTAGAGGTTTCTTCCTTTTATGGTTTCCTTGTTTGTAGTCTCCGTCACTGAGGTGTCTACCCAGAGGATGCAGTCGGGGCACGTCTTCAGATGCTTTCCAACGTGCTCATGGGTGCTGGAGTTGAAGTAAACTAACAGATATAGACTGAGTTTAATACATTGATACGTACTCAGCACATTTTTTTGTAATTGTAACTTAAAGCATGACATTAATCTGTATCATGATTTACTTACATGTCACCTTGGTTGAGTTTACTGAGAAGGAGGAATTAATTGTTCCATGATCACAATTTCCATCCAATCTAAAGGGAGTTTAACATAAAAAGCACATAGAAACTGCAGTAAGTCTCATCAGTTAATTATGTGCTGGTTGCCTTAATGATAGTAACACTCAAAAGATCAACACTTACCTTCTGTCTCCCCAGCGAAGGGTGAAATCATCAGAATCAGCTATGGGTGAGAGCTCAATCCAGGAGTTGTTTATATTTTTAAGTTCCTTCAGGAGCTCACTGTTGTCTGATGTTCCAGCGTGGAAAATCCATTTTCCAGAAATCTAAACACAGATGTGCAAAATTAAAACTCATATTTTTATATTTTGAGCAAAAGACTGATTAGATTGGTTTGGAAATCTAATAAGGACAGTGTCTGCATTTAAAAAAAATGCATGTTACAGCTCCAACATTTAAAATGTTTTCAATTAACATTAACAGTGACTGTTTACTGAAGCTCGATATGTTGTTTTAACTTGAGACTTAATTTGCATAGAAAAACTTCAGTGTAAAAATTTGTCTTAATTGCATGGATTTTTTTCCAATTATTTTCTTTGGCAGTTTGATCTGTTTAAAAATATCGCTTGGTGGCTTGTGTTTATCAAACTCCTGTTTTGCATCTTTTCCGTATTAACAAAAAGGAAATCGTTCCTTGCTGTCGTTTTACCACTCAATAATGCTTAAGACCAAAGCATAGTGGCAATTAAAAAAAAAACTATCTCTAAATCCTGACCTCTTTATCCTGAATGTAAATGTACCTGGCTTCTGTCCTCCAGAGGCTGAAGCAGCTTTTCGCAGTCTGGAGAGTCAGATGCAGCAGTCAGAGAGGAGAGAGCCAGCAAAGCCAGACAGAGCTGAACAGACATGATCAGAAGTCAAATGACAGGCAACTGGATACCACAGCAAGAACAGGACAACTGTACCCCTGCAGGAAGGCTGCTGTGAAGACTAGCAGAAAGATGGTTACATTAATATATGAGAGACGGAGAGAGAGAGGGTGAGGGAGAGAGAGGGAGAGAGATTAGGGGGTTATCTAAAAGGGACATGGCAGGTGGGTGGACCACTACGTATTTGTGTGTTTGTGAAATGGTGGGACTGCGTAATGAATGGTTCAAAATGATCTCTGCGGAGACCAAAGAGCATACAGAGGAATTTCTAGCACTTAATGCACACAAGAAACACAACATATCCGCAGACTTCTAGTTTATTTGGTTTTTTGGTGCAGACGACTGGTAACACTGTGGTCTTCTTTGTGGTTCCAGCTAAGGTTCCCTCACAATATTTTTTTTTTTTTGTCAGGCAGGATGAATAATTCCTTCTGCGGGTGATCATAGTCCTACTCTTCCTGTGTGTGTTGTGCTTTTGAGGGCTGAGAAATATAGAGAGAGGGATAAGTGCAATATGCTAAAACACCATAGTCTGAAATGTGTAAAATAATCTGCAATAAGTGTTAGAATAACATTGCATATAGAGTCAATAAGAATTTCAGTGCTGACTACGCTGTTTACCAAAGCCATCACACTGAGCCTTTTCACATAATTTCCTTTGAACTCTCTGACTTGTAAGAGTCTGCAGCTGCGTATAATAATGTGACAGCTACATTGGAGCTGCAGGACAATGTGCTTTCATTTCCCAGTGAGTGGACCCCAACAGCTGGCAAAAGTTAACTCGCAATCCTTTTTTTTCAGGGATTCCAGTCACAGTGTAAATCAATTTGTAAAATAGGCTGTTTCCTAACTACCTAGATTTGTGCTCCAACAATGAAAATGTGCCCATAAAACTTGGGGCAACAAGTTCTGGGTTCCAGGAAGGTGGGGTCCTCCTGAGGTGACCATGTGTTTTCCTTAAAGGAATGGTTCCAGATTCGGTAAATGTGCTTTCTGATGGAGAGTCAGATAATACTCCCATGTTTTTAAGAAGCTTTAGTTCTAACTAGATATAATATTTGCATGTAATTTTCCCCTCAGAGGGATTAATAATTGATTCATCTCATCTTATGGCTGGCAGTCTGTTAGCTCAGCATAAAGACTGAAAATAAGGAAAACCCTGGCTTTTTTTTAAAGGTAACAGAAATCATATTCTATATCTAAAGCTAATTAAAAACAACATTTTGCCATTTCATGGAGGTTTTGAATGAGCTTAGCTTACTGGCCTCTTGCACTAGTTTAGTTTTTTAATATGAAAAGACGTAACGGTGGTAGTCATCCCTCATCTAACACTCAGTGAGGAATATTAGCTAAAATAACAAGCTATTCCTTTACTGCTTGCTAGCTTTTCTAATTTTCTTAAAGTCCTTTTTAAAAAAAACTATCATATGTCCAGACTTTGTAGAGAGGCATGCTGTCTTTTGTTGAAAGCCTGATCATGGTAACAGTATACATTTTCTTAGGGTCCATCTCATTGGTACTTCTGTTGTGGCCTCGACCCAACCAGATTAATCAGGTAGTAGAGAGATGGATCACTTTTACTTAACCCACATTATTTTAACCCTACTAAATATTATTCAACTAACCTTCTGGTTACAAGCCCACCTGTCTAAAAAACTTCTTTCAAAGTTTTCTGGCTGACATGAGAGTGAAAGTCTTCCTGGAATAAGGCTCAGTTGTAAACACCAACTTTGGCCAAATCACAGTCACTCTTTGTTCTAAATGTTGACATGTTGGAAACGCTGCTGTGCCGAACAATACACCGAGCAGATTGAACCACAGTGCACTGCTTGAAGAGACGAAAGTCGAGATAACGTGAAATTGTCTCAAACCACATTTAAATCCACTCTGAAGTGATTTGGTTCACGTCCACATAAACAAAGTCCTCACAAATGAAAAGAGCTGACACTTTGACTAAGGGAAGAGAAGCTTTATACTAGCATATTCAAAATCCATGAATTACTTCTCTGTGTATTTACAAAAACATAATACAAGAATAAAAAAGAGAAAATGAACACATCACAAATGGAGTCCCACATACTGCCACAAAACAGAAAACATGATCCAATTTACAAATGCATCTTCTTGTACTCCCATTTATGGCTTCGATCGAAACACAAAAACAAAATAAAATATCTCTGTTCAGTTATGATGGCGCATCATCAGTCCATCCCTCCCTTTTGCAATAAATTTCTCCAGATTTTTCTTTAAATAATAATAATAATAATATCAAATACACATACAAGACAGAGGAGCTACATTTGTGGGCTGTACACTTTGCAGTAAGGGAGGATAAAAGGAGAATGTTCACAGGCATATTGACCTTTTGTACATGATGATAATACATCTTGGGCAGTGAAAAAAGTTTAAAACATTGTTTAGAAACAAGGTCATTCTTGCTGTCTGTACCAACCGACCTTTTACATCACACTGAGATCACAGTTTATCCGGATGACAATAAAGTATGAGTGACCAAAGTGACTTCAGAAGCTTGTGTCTCCGTCCATATTAGTCATCTACCTTTGATTTCTCTCTCTCTCCAGAGAGTTTGGGCCATCATGACTCCAGGATGTAAACTGTTAAATCATAAATCCTGTTTGGATAAAGTTTTACACTACTGGCTTTAAGAGAGGCCTCAGCAAACAAAACCAACAGGTCATGTTTTCATGTACAAGTTCAGTGACCCTTTGGAAGATAAAAAGGTCACGTAAAAACACATACAAGGGAAAAAAAAAAACATTTGTTTTTTCTCACCCCTTAACCTTTGTCCTGAACTTGTGCAGTTAATAGAAAGTCAATTCCTCAAAAGAGTAACTATGTATTCACACAAAATGGAGATTCTTTTCATTTGAATCGCAACAAAATTTTGTCACTGAATACAGAGAGATGCAACGCTGCATAAGTAAGAACTGTAAATCTGCATTATTCTGCATTAAGCTCGGACGCTGTCCTCACTGCTGTCTCTAAGTTACATTACAGTTGGCAAATGACTGATCTGACATGATTTAAAGCTACACTATGTAACTTTTGGTAGATGATGTAACACTTTATCACCCATAGCTGTAGGATGCTAAATGTTAGCTAAAGTTAGCAAATCCCATTATCCTGTCATTGTCACTTATATTAACAAGCCTCATTTTTTTAGTGAAACAGTAACTTTGAATGACTTTCAATTGAAAATGCAGGACACTTTTAGGTTGTATTGACACCTTTTTGAAACTTATGATTGAAGACTGAACAAAGAACTGACTTTAATCTGCACTTAACTGCCTCATCGGGCCTTGTAAACATTTCATCCAGGTGAGGCAGAAGGAAAAGCTCTTACATTTTTTTAACATTTATGATTGAGTTTGGGGATGAAAATTAGAAAAGAATATTTGACCCAAGGTATAAAATAAAAAAAAACAATGTTAGTGGTCTTAAATTTTTACAAAATCACAAAATTTAAATAGATTTAAAAATTCTACAACTCAAATATCTGCACAAGCTTAATACTTGGTGAGATGTCTCTACAGTTCTCTTCCAGTAATGGAAAAAGGAATTTGTCAAGGAAAGATCAAAGATGTTCTACAGGAGAATCAGTTAAATTAAATTTTTAACATCAATCAGAAAGTGTCATCTCTCATCTCTTAAAAATCTTTGAAAATTTAAACGTCAGGATAAATAGGAGTCTGGTTTTTGGCCGTGGTATGATGCAAAAGGCAGAGACATCCATCTGTGACTGGAGTGTGTGCACAGTCTCATATACACTGTATGCAAATATACAAAGAGTTCTCCTCCGGGTTGTTTCAATTTGGTTCCTTTGTACAGTCTCATAGTTGCAGAGGAAGAACTGATGAATGTAGCAGAGTCACCACTTAGAACGGGAGAAGAAACAGGAGAGCAGAGACGTAGACAGAAATAATGGAGGGGTGGGCTTCAGGGTGGGGGTAGTAAAAGGACGGAGTCTGGAGCACACTGTCCTGACTAGGCAGGTTGTGGTGGTGGAAGAGTAACTGGCCTAGATGACATCACATCCTGTCTCTCTGCAATTCACCGATCCATACCAGCGTGATGAGCGACTGAACCAATGTGCTTCCAGAGTCTCACACGCTCATCGTCATGTTCGGAGAATACTGCAGAGAAAAGCCGGGAAGAAGCACATGTGTGTGAAAATCAATCAGGCCCCAAGCTGATTCTCAGTACGGCTGATCTATTCATCAGTGGTAAAACTCAGAGTGGAATCAAAGCACAACCTCAAGTCTGCACTGAAACAAACATTTACACCAAGAAGTCAAGTAACCACGAATGTAAAGTGGGTGAAATCACAGTTAATGGATTCCAGATGTTTCTCCAGATAACAAGGGGGAGCCCTCTGGCCCATATGCCCACATAGGTGAGACCACACACTAAAGTACCTCAAACTTATGAAAGATATAAAAGTTGATATGGTATTGTTAAAAGAATGTTTAAGCACATTAAATATGGTTATATCATTTTATACCAGTCAGTTTTTGTATGAGAAACAGAGTTTTTCCACATTTTGCCGAAGTATCCTCATTAAGAATCTCTCCTGAGTACAATGGAGTCAAATTATTTTCACAAATGTGAGCACAGGAAATCATCTCAAACTTTAAAGGAATAGTTGACATTATGGGCTAAATACTGTTTTGAATTTATCCGTGAGTTGGACTGATATCACTCAAATATCTGCACAGTATCAAGCTACAGCTCGCAGCTGCTTATCTTACCTTGGCCTGCTTGCCTGGCTCATAATGTAACAAAATCTACCTACCAGCACTTCTGAAACTTACTAATAAACATGTTGTTTATTTGATCCAAAGCAACTTGTTGGAGTAGAGTTGTCACAGTGAGGTTTCTAAGCAACCAATGGAAACTCCAGGAAGTCACTGCTCTCAGCTAAGAAGTATCTTAGCACATAAACCCCCACTGAACTGAGTTTAATATTTAAACACTTTGTGTACAAGATTTATTGCTTTATTCAGAAAAATGAAGTGGTGTTTGCAAGGCTTTTTTTTCCTCTGGACAGAGCCAGGCTAGTTGTTTTTCAATCTTCATGCTTAGCTAAACTAATTTGATGCTGGCTTGTATTTTCATATTTACCATAAAGATTTGAAATTGGTATAAATCTTCTCAGCTAAGTCTTTGCAATAAAAGTATTTGCCAAAATGCCACATTATGTCTATAGAAGTGATCATATTTTATGAGAACATTTTTAACTTAATTTTATGCCTGATTAATAGCTATGATATGGTGTTTTGAGCACCAAATACCTAAAACCTAATAACCATCCCATACAGACTATTACAGACTATTGGCTTACACTTTCATTCTGAAAAGGGTTAAGGAAGTTTCCCCCCATCTCTCCATCCTCCCTGGGGGTCCCGGGCTGGTTACTCATACTTAAGTTACCAGGGGAGTTCTGCAAAGGAATGTTATGCAATGTTAATAATAGGATATCTGAATGCCACTAAAGCTAAGAAAACAAATATGCAGTACAATTGCACACTGGAGTTTCAAAGAAGATAAATAAGTTTCTTACCTTGGGGAGACTGTCCATATCACCTGACCCTTAGAGAGGAAACACAGGTACAACAAAATAACACATATCATCATTATAATATTAATTCTCATTTTGTATATCACTATAGAGATTTAGAGTCAATGCAGCAAAAACTGTGTAAGCTACTTTTCCCCGTACCTAACGATCCATTCATGTGATGGGGCTCCATTCCAGCCATTCCCCCTAATGGACCATCACCACCTGCACCCATTGGAAACTGAGAAGAATACACAGAAGATGATGATTTAACTGGAACAAAATTTACTTTTTCAGGACAACAAAAACTAATGTTTGACATGCAAGAGCTGTTGCACCCAAACAAACTTTATTACCATCTGCACTTCAGTTCAATCAGACACGGTAATGAAGAGAGAGAAAAATGTCTCACATTTGGTCGGCTTCCACCTGGAGGGACTGTGTTTATCATAGTGTACATGTTGTCGCCAGAGTTGGTTGAATCTGACACAAAAAATGAAAAAAACAATAAGAGGACAAAAGAGTAAATGTGCACACAAACACATAGATGCATACACAGAGCTTACCTGCTGGACTTGGCATTATTGGGGTCCCAGGGGGCCCCCCTCCTCCTGGAGGTCCCTGAAATCACAGTTTTGGTTTCCATGAGATTCATTCATTGAACTAATAAATTTCGGCCTGTACGGCCACAGAACAAGAACAGTTTAGAATAAAAGACGTACCACATAACTTCCTGGAGATGCAGAAGAGTAAGGGGTCTGTAAGAAAACAGAAGTTGGTCATGAAAGGATTGAAATGTCTGTTAAACTTTCTGTAGGGTGTCTTTGTTAGAGCACTTACTGAATTGGAGTTTGGAGGATTAGGCCAAGGTCTACCCCCACCCGGGCCCCTGGAACACACACACACACAGGCACACGAACAAGCACACACACACATACCTTTAGTTTCCTGCTTTTGGCAAGTGTCTCTGTTCTAATTCATTTCGACAGAGCTGGCAACAACAAGCTCTTCTGCTGCCCGAAAGAAGTGATGGGAACAACAAGTAGAAAAAAAGGGAAGGCTAAATAGAGCAAAGCTGGCTCCCAGCTCCACTTCAAGACCTCTAAGAGCCAAGAACATAAAGTAAAGTTGTAATTAAAGCTACATGAAGGATACAGCTGACTGCATCTACTGTAGTGAGAATTTAAGGACAGCTGCAGTTTAATTATTTCCCACTGAGTGACAAAACTAGGGGGAGGTCATTTGCACTTCATGCCTGTGGATTATAATATGCAGATATCACTTACATGTTCATGCCAGGCATCCCAGGACCAACCAGGGCATTCAGTGGTGGTCTCATCCCACCTCCATAGTTCTAAATAAAAGACACCAAAATGACCTCAGTTAAGTCTACTAAAAAGAAACCATGAGAACCAGCGCTCGGTAAATACCTCCACACATCACTGGGTCCTTTACCTGAGGTCCTAGTGGTACCATGCCTCTGGGTGGAGTCATCCGCTGCATTGGCCCTCCCATGTTTGGATGACCTGAAACACAGAAAAATAGTTAACCAGCCATCAATTTGTTCCAATGTTGCATTATGGATTCAGGATTTGTCAGACTAGGATCAGTTTTCTATTTTTTTTTGCCACTTTTGGTCATGTGCGCCTTCACAGTGTTTCCCCTATGTTCAGATTTATGAACACTGCTGTTAAATCTCATATTTGCCTCCATCATCTGCCCTATCAGGAATGACTCCTGTCATTGTCTGCTCAGCTCTCTCTTCAAATAAATGTTCCTTTAATGTTTTTATGTGTTTTTTCACTTTTGTTTGGATACTTTGAGATGAAAATTTTTGATATGATGAGACCCCTGTGTGTGAAACAAACCATCTTATAACATTTACACTTAGTGTGAGTTGAGTTTAGCAGTAACCGAACATTCTTTTAAGCCATGCATAATTTATGTGTTGTCTGAGAAAGTGAGTAGTTTGTGTAAATGGAGGATTACTTAAAGGATAAGAGGGGATCTTTTTATCATAATCTGCAAGTCCCATGTGGAAACTCAACTTGCAATGTTTTCATCCCGCTAACAAGTATTTACTGTGAAGCCAAAGACTGATGAAGCATATGCCTCCATGACATAGAACTTCACCATTCAAAAACAACATATTGTCACATTGTGTGACATATTCCCTCATTACAGTAAACACTGTAAGTATCTTGTTCTTCGCATCTCATCAAAAATAGATAAAGTGAGTAAAACACTTTTTGTGAGGGCATGCTTCATTTTTCATGACTGTGGCTCCTGAGGGATCAAAAATGCAGTGTTCTCAGAATAAACTACCAAAACCAAGCTCATTGTAATGAAGACGTATTTTAATCAGTGCAACAATGTGGATCCAATAACTTTTTCTTTGGCACACTCATGACGGTGAGATTTGTGATTTAGAGAAAAATATCTCAAAATCTACCAGGTGGAAAAAAGTTTTAGAAGAGACATTTTTGTTCCTCACAGGATGAAGATCTTTGGTGACTCCTCGATGTTTTAGCTAGTGACATCATCAGGTCAAAACTTTAATTGTCCAGTGCCTTTGTTATGACCAAATACTTTCAAAATTAAATAGGGGTTACTCCCTTTATTTTGGGCTCTATTTTGAGTTTAGCGCTTAATAAATAATATTAAAATACTTTAATACGCTAAGTTGCTAAAGTAAGATTGTGAGCTAGCCATGCTGAAAACAAGTGTGATGGCATTGTGATTGGGAGCATGTTAGCATGCTGACGTTAGCCTTTAAGTCAAAATATCATGGTATCTGAGCACAGCTTTACAGAACCTTACTATTACTTTTACAATTGTCAGTAGTTTGTGGGTGTCAGCTTCCTGGCAAAAGCTAAATCAGGCTGCTCAGAAAATACTTAATGGTTAAAATGAGAACATAAAATGATTTCAGTTATTGTTGAATTACCTGGGTGCTGACTGAGTATCTGTAATATCTTTTGTCTGTTTCTGTATATGTGTGCTGAAGTGTGTTTAAATAATGTGCACAGTACCTTGCTGTCTTGTGGGGTCCATTCCACTGGGTAGCATAGGCTGGCTACCTGGGACTCCCCCAAGTCCCTGTAGAGGAAAGAAGATTCATCACCAACAGCAAAATCATTGTTAAAGTAGATACTGTCCATTTTTACTGTCCACAGTTCTGTTTACTGCCTCTAGGTGTCAGTGTGGCCCTTACCTGATTAGGTAATCTGAGGGGCGGTCTGGGTCCTCCTGGGTACCGTGGTGACATGAATGGCTGAAAAAACAGAATAAATGCAGGTTGAGACTCACAGGGTTTAAGGGGAGTGTGAACACCATCTATTACAGGCACACAGTTAAGGTTCTTGTGTTACAAAGCAGTGATGAAGAAATTCTTCAAGTAAATTGCTCACAAACTGCAAAGCAAACGCAAAAAAAAAAACTTAATGTGAGGAGTTTTTAAAGAGAAATTTAGCGAAATGGAGTAACTTTATACTTAACCAAAATTAATTCATAAAAAGTCACTGTATGGAGCACTATGGGAATTTTTTTACACTCCCCAAAACAGGAAACCAAGCAGAACCACCACATTTGTTCTCTGTTGAGTTTTTGTCTGAATTAACTCGAACAACAACTCCATGACAGCAGTGTCTGGGGTCGAGAAGCTGACCACATTTTCACTGGATTGAATTTATGGAAAGAGAATGAGAGAATGAAGATGAGGCTTGTTGATAATGATGTGAATGGATTTGTTAACTGTGTGCAGTTTGGCAGCATGTGTGAGAAGCTCTTTCGCAGCTGCGAGTGGCTTTTCACTCGTCCTCACCACAGACAGAAGCAATGCTGTTGCTGTGTCTGCTGAACTGATGCCACTGTGGTCAGAAGAGCCAGTATGCATGGTTGAAAATGCAATACAGTAACTTGCCACTAGAGGGCAGTGGTCCACTTGTTTTGTAAAGGACCTTTTCTCATCTCCCAGCTGTGCTAAAGATCCACAGAAGGAGAACAGCTTCAGTATTGCAGGTCTGTTTACTTAAATCATTTAAGATGTTTTCAAACATGGACTAATAAAAGCAAACAATCTAACAAGTTACAAAATGAAAAAAACAACAACAAAACAAATCAATGAATGAATTACCAATATGTAAATACATCTTTACAGGTATTAGTGTTTATTTTCTGTGATCCGCATTTATTTTGGCATTGAAATAGATTATTGAAAAAACTGAGTTTTGCACTCTGTAATATTTTCCGTTGTAATCCTTATTCAAGCACTTTTATGAAACCTGAATGAAGACCTGGCAATCTGGTAATTGTTGTGTTTCTTTTTACTGACAGGTCTTGACAAGAGCTTGTCTTCAAAGAGCAATTGATCTTCAGAATGGGATGGAAAAGGCAGTTCGAACTGTATGTTTGAGTTTTTTGAAAGCAGAGCTGAGAAATGCCCATGAAGGCTATTGATCTGTGTGTCAGATGCGAGCATCTGAGTTTGACTGATAATGACGGTTAATCAATGTACGACCGGCAGAGTTCTGATGGTGCACGGAGATGGTCTGGGGCGAAGCTGCATGTGTGACTTTTTCATTGTGAGAGATTTGTTTTTCCTGACAGAACCTTTTCTCTCTGTTTTAAAAATGCACAGCTGTGCGCCAATACACAGATGAATGCCAGCTGCACACATGTGCGAAGCTGTGTGCTGTTACATACATGATTTAAATGCTCATATGTGGAAAAAAATGATGCTGTTTAACACTACATGTTTACAACCCACTCTGGAACTTTCTGTATATGTGTGTGTGTGTGCATGGGTGTATGCTGACATACCTGAAAGAATCCTGGAGGGACCGGCCCCACTGGCATGCCCTCTCCTGGGGGCAGATTCCCGAGGACAGGGCTCGGTGCTGCTGCAGCACTCTGAAATATGCAAACATAAGCTTAAGACACATGCAAAAAAACAGTTAAAATCACAACTTAACACCACTTTGCTTATCAACTATTGGAAGAAACTACAATAGGTATATTAGTCACTGAACAAACACTGTACATGAGTACAACTTTAGAGTATTTTCATTAAACTTCCACTTTGGCCACACTTGCAGCATAAGTTGTTATTTTACTCCACTCAATTTACTAGACAGCTTAATTACTCTGCAAATAAAGATTTTATAGCCAATATATATAATGAGTTTATGAAATATGACGCACTGTTAGGGATTATACCAATCAGTGGAACATAAAACAGCTACTATCAACTGCAACTCGAACAGTAAAATGCTGTTTACACATCAATGCACTTGTAAAAGTGATATAACAACATAATACTGAATACTCAACATGGGCTTTTTTCTGTATTATGAGTACTCTACATTTATATTTTATACTTGAGTGCATTTTTCTAAAAAACACTGATTTGACTTTAGTAATATTGTCAATGCCGGACTTTAAGTTTGTACTGGAGTAGTTTTGCATTGCAGTATTGCTATTTTTGCTTTAGTAAAGGATCCAAATACATTCCCCATGTATGTGACTCAGTCAGTTCTAACAATATGGCACCTCTACTGAAAATACCACCAATGAAACAATACAAAAGGTCATATGGACAACAAACAAACAAAAAATAGCAATCCAAGGGTCTTCCCCCATGTCTCACTCGCCGTCTATCTCTCAGTGGGATATTTCCTGTTTCTGCAGAAACCCTGCCATGCCGGGACAGGTTTATTTTTATACCTTGTGTTTTTTGTTGTGCTTGTCCCAGACGGCCGGTGGGGGCACATTTCAAGCACAGCCTCTGTTTCCTGTGGCATTGTACTACAACCCAGAGTTGCCACCCAGCAACGGCCTCTTCCTCATGCTCATTAGGCATAGAGACCAGGCGACGTGCAGTGTCAGAGAGTGTACATCCATGTATGATAATGCGTGAACAGGGAGCAGAAAGAGCCGGCATGTTTGTGTCTCTGTCTGTATCTGCCCACTCTGCTCTACTTCTCTGATCTCCCCCTCTTGCTTTCTCTCCCTCTCTGAAGACATTGGCTGAGTGTAAAGAGCTCCACTGAAATTCACCCACAGTCTCTGAAGTTTCCGCCAGCTGACTTTTTAGGTCAGACAGGAACAAGGTTTAATCAGAGCTGAGATAAAAGCAGACTGACGACACTCCTGTATCCCTCTCTACTCCACTCCACCAACCCCTCGCTATTTCCTAGTCCTCCTTCATTCAATCTCCCAATTGTTAATGTTCGGCAACAGGGAGCAGGATGCAGTTTTTTGGTTCCATATTCTCCTTCAAACAGAGCCAGTATTTGTCTCAGCAGATGAATGTACAGATGGACACAGATGGATATTGTATCTCCATGGTTCAGTGGTGAGAGGCTGGATTTGGTTTATTTGTGTGTGTTTGTCCTAGCGTACAACATCATGCACGATATCAAGTGTGTGTTGCGATTTTTTAAAAAGTTTTTCCCCTTTTCTTTCCCTCTGCCTTCTCGCACCCTGGATTACCCAGAATGCCTTAACTTCCTGGCAGCCTAGAGGTCTGCTGAGTTTGTCTTCATGCACAGAGAGAGGGAGGGAGGGAAAGAGGAGAAAAGAGGACAAAGCAGCAAAGATTACGAGCGTGCATGCGCGCGTGTGTGTTTTTGTACGTGTTTGTGGCAGAAAGTGTGAGTGCACTTAATTCTTGTTTGTGCAGGAAAAGGAGAACTGGGGGAGGGAAAAAATTTACCTGACCTGCTGACAAAGCAGCATTTTCCAAATACAGCAACAAGGGAAAAAAACACACAAACAAACGACAGGATATATCCCTGCCCCAAACCCAGCACCACCCTCCACCTACGGAAAACAAACACAACACTGGGAACAACGCTAACTTCTGCTGCACTGACAGCCTCACTTGATTATGACAAATCAGATTGACTTAAATGGCATTAGAAATGAGAATGAATCACATTGAGAAGGATTCACAAAGCCTCTTTAGAGCAGAGACTGTGAATCTCTTTTCCACTTTTTCCTTAAGACACCGCTAAGCTGGAATAGTCACATGGTTTGCATGGTGACGCTTGTGTAAAATTTGTTCAGCAAAATCTACAGTTCTTGACTGAAAACTGATTCTTCTTTATTTAAAAGAATGCTTACACATATTTATGAAATTGGATAATTTGATGTCTTGAGCCAGATGAAAAGACTGATCTCAATCTTGTGTCTGTACACTTAATATGAAGCTACGACCAGCAGGCAGTTAGCTCAGTGCAGTAAAATGACTGGAAATGTAGAAAAACAAACAGTTTGACTCTGTTCAAAGGTAAAAAAAATTCCATACCAGCATCTCCAGTGCTCACTAATTTTAACATGTTGTATTTGTTTGATGAAAAATCTGGAGCATAATCAATCTGTATCAATAATAGAGGAATAAGAGTGATGCATTTATAAAAATATATTGAAGATTACAAACTTTATTGGGGTTATACAGTTTGTCCACCAGAGAACAACGATTAGTTCATTCTTTAGTTAATTTATATCAATAACTTTCACAATTCTGAAAAAAATATTTCAAGGATTCTGAAAAGGGATTTTTCCATGTTTAAGGTTTCTATGAAAAAAAATAACATGTATTCCTTATATCTGATTTTCTACATCTACAGCACATCTTGGTATAGGCCCAACAGATGCAGTGTCCTTTGGGATATAACAGAAGTCCCTGTAAAAGCTGGACCACAAACTACCACACAGGGTGTGAAAGCAAAACATTGCTCATGCACTAAGAAAAGACTCTGACAAGTCAGTTCAAATGGATGACGGGTATTAAAAACAATATCAGCCCTCGTTTAAAGTGTAGGTGGCAAATAGCTCAAGGAAAAAACCTGGTATCTGTTCAGACTGGAAAGAGTTGGTGTTTATTACTTCAGTATAAAAAACCTCCAAACTCTTTTGGAGTCACTAAGTACCTTTATCTGCTGACTTGTGGATAGTGACTGAATTATTAAAGCAACATTTAGTGTTTATTCTACTGGTAACTAATTAGTATGAACCAGATAACTGTCGATATCAGTTAAATTAAATGTGTTGAAGTGCCAAGACTTTTGCTTTAACTCCCCCGTTCAAGAACTCTACAGTTGCTCATGGCTATTGATAATTGTGTGTACGTGTGTTTTTGTGTGTGTGTGTGACTTTGTTTGTGTGTGTGTGTGCTGGCTTCCTTTAATGTAATGTGACCACATCAATGTGGTGCAATTAGCTCAAATTAGCTACAACCGTGTAGCCACCAGGAAGTCGATGTTTACTGTAAGTTGTCATTCCTGCACTGCAGTGAATTACTCTGAATCAGACTGAGTAAATTCCTGAGAGCTGGCTCTGTTTAAATACTGCTTCACAGCCAAGCTCAACATACTCCAGCACTTAACCTTTGTAAACATCAAAAGCAGACAAATTGTTTCTGTTAACGAGTCCATCATTCACACTTCTTACACATCACTGCCTAACACTTTTCTAACAAGGCCGAGTGAGAGGAACAATGGAATATTAAGCTGGTGGCATGAAAGTCTCCTTAACTGTGTGAATTTAAGTATCAACAGTGTCTTGTGTCGTGAGTCTTTGTACATTTTTGACTTAGACATGTAACACTGATAACATTCATTGTGTTTTACTTAATGGAGTTAATTGCTGATTCGAATCTAAATTCTCAGCTGCTAAAAGAAAGCTAACTTCTTCCTGTTGTACTGTATAACTAACAAGAAAAAAGTTACAGCAATTTAAAGAAATAGAGCTGTCCTTTGCATCCTACCCAAGGCCCCTCCTAATGATCTGGATGTTCTTTTATACCAGCTTAACTCTCGTGTGCTTGTCTGTTTTCAGAGTTTTGCTTCCAGTTTCCTCTTCTTCTGTCTTCACTTTCTCTTTTTCAGTGATTTTTTTAGGATCTAAAAACAAGTGAATCAGTTAATCCCTTTGTCCACTCAGCCACTCTATCACATTAAACCTTAGAATTTAATTAGTCGTCAAACTTGGTCTCTGTGGCTCGTTGTGTACTATGTATGATCTCAACATTTGGCAGTGCAGCCAAAAGGTGTTTGTAATAAGACCTGAGGCAGTGGAATGGCCCCCGCGTGTCCTCAAATGAACACCTGCATCTCCTGGCAAACTCAATTTGTTGCATAAATTATTCAAACCACCGCTCTCCAGGAGAATGCTACAGTATACCAGACATACACAACAAAATATACAGTAACAGTGCACAATAACATCAACAAATGTGTGCTTAAGTATTCTGCCCAACACAAAAACTTATGCCTGAAAAAAAGTATGTGCAAAAATGTCCAGGATTTTTTCCATGTTGATTGCAGTCATGGATTTGTGTGTGAACAAATTTGTGTGTAACTTTTTTTCTCAATTAGAAACAATCGCCAAGATAACATACATTCACAAAAAACAAACAAAGAAAAAAAAGGTCAATATTTGCAAAATGTTTCATACGTCAACATCAAATGGACTTTGCACAACTTTGAGGTCTTAATCATCTGAGCAGTTTCAGATGTGTGAGACCAAAACTAAGAGTGCAGATCAGCCATCACAGTCATACCCACATCATGGTGATATGCACGATATCTGCATCCCCATCTGAAATGAAGCATTTCACTGCTACACAACAACACTGTCTTATCTTATAAACCTTCTTCTGTCTACAGGTATGTTGAATTTAAAACATTTCATGTAAATGTATCAAAACAAGCTGTTTTTTCCTGTAGAAAATATAAAAACTGGAGACACTGCATTCCAATTACACCACAGTTCTCTACTTTACAACCTAATCAGACTTTTTCCATACTACATTCACAGTACACTAATCCCATCAGACTAAAGGGCTCAGTAATACTTAATGAGATAACTCGCAAACTCTTTCATCCCTATATGTTTACCGATTGTGTTCCTCGCTAATGTGTGCGCATAATGCATGTATACTTTGTGTGTGTGTGTGTGTGTGTAAAGGTGGGGAGTCATTTTCATTCAGTACTTTAGAGACTGAGAGACACTCAGAGACTCGTGAGCAGAATCTCAAAAGGCTGTCTGTGTCTATCTTCTCTCTCTCTTTCAGTCTGTTTATGTCTCTCTCATGCTGTCTCAACCTGCATCCCCCCCCCCGTCTGCTTTCTCCACCTCTCTGTCTCTCACAGGAACGCTATGCTTCTCAGAAAAACGTCTTATTTTTTATATAACACCCCATAACAATGCATTTCTAATACATGTTTTGAAGAGGACTTAAAGCATGGGGCTAGTGATAGTCTATATTTTTGTTATTGTCAACAAATACCAGCGTAGCCAGTGCAGCCTAAACCTCCTTTCTCCACTGCTGTCAAAAAAACATCAGATACAAACAAACAAGCCACACACACACGAGGTGTCATGCTCTGTCACGTAGTTTATTTTGGGTCAATCCTACACACATATTTACATTTATGGAGATTGGTAGGTATTTGTATAGACTCATGAACAATTTTCATTGTTTTTTTATCTCTAGTAGGCATATGAGTGAGAACCACAAACAGGAAACTGAAGTCTGCAATCACAAGAAAACAGACATATTCATTATTGATTTAAGTTATTTAATGGGATTTACGAAGTAGAGTATACAGAAGACAAACATCAGTCTCGTCCTTAAATGAACTGTTTTTATTGTTAGCTATAAATATTTTCTCTACAAATTGATTAATTGCTGGCTTTAAATGTCAATTGTGCAAAAAATGAACAAAATATTCGTTTCCATTTCATGCGCCCAAGTTGATGTCTTTAAAATTCTTGTCTGCACAATTAACAGACAAAAATGGAAAGATACTTAGTTCACTTTAATATAAAAAATATAAAAAGAGGAAAATCCACAGTATAAGGGAAACAGAAGAATGTTTGTTTTTATCCCATTATCTAAATGTTTCAATATATATATATTTTTTCTGATGATCAACTAACCAATAAATTTATTTAGTTCTGTGTAGTTATGAGAGGAACTATAAACTAGTGATAAAGGTGAACTTATTTTCTTTAGAGATATGAACACAGTTACAAAAAACTGGAGTGAAAAGCAGTAAAAGTTCAAGGAGCAAAAAAAAAAAATCTCTCATGCTATATGCTGGCTGTCATTGAAGGGCTTTTGAGTGGAGGGTTTGTGGGGAGGGGGGCAGTGGATGGGTGTGGAGGGGTTTCCACTGTGTCTCAAGGCCGCCCGCAGTACAGCAGGATCTACACGAACGACAAACCACACAGGAAGGAACTCCGTCCCTCCTCCCTCCCCCTCTTTCCCACTCTCTCCATCCTCTAAAATGCCATTAGTCCACTTCCTGAACAAGGGGGTGCAGTGGAGTTGAGGGGGTTGGAAAGAGGAGATGCTGCCAGTCTGCATAACACACACACACACAACACATGCACGTACGCACGCATGCACACAGTCACAAGCAAAACACACTCATATACGCACATTATGAGAGTGTGAGAGCGGAAAACACAAGAAGATTGATTTCTGCATTAGTGTTTACGCACAAAAAGTAACTGTCAGTCACTGTCAAAGGCGTAACTGCAGTATATCTATATCAATAACAAAGAAAACACAGTCAGGCAGCACAGAAATAAGAGAGTGAGAGGGAGTGAGGAGAAGTGTGTTTTTTGCAGTGCGGGGATGAGAATGGGTGTGCTCTGCTTTTAACCATGTATTATTCACAGTCTCCCGTGGCGACCAGAGTCAGATCAACATGCTTCACCGTCCAATCCTCCAAAACTCACTTTTCAATTTCAAGGCAGATAGGCTTAAAATCACCCTCTGGCATTTAAAGCTCCCTTTCTTAACCATAACCTGCCATATGTTACACCAGTAAAACACAGCAGCGGGTGAGAAAGTGCTCTCTCTATGCACTTAATCTCAGATCTCTGCTGTTTAGCAACAATATCTGACTGAGTTCAATCTGCCAAGAAAAAAAAGTCTCATCAAGTGGAAATATCCATGAGTTTGTCTGTTAGATGCATGTTAACTTAAGACAAAACAAGGCTGCCTTGTCTGATATTTTAATTTTATACAACTTTGGCCTTTTTTGTAGTTTTGACAAGTAGTTCTTTGTGTTAATTTTAATAACAGTCTCAAAATTTTTCAATAACGACGATATTTTCATCAATATGTTCCCAATATATACATTTTCCTCAAGTGATTAAATCCTTCAATCTAGTTTAAAATGTTCTATTCCTCTTTACTAAAGAGGATTAACTTGGACACTTCTGGTTCGTGGTGCAATAAATACTCACTAGAGCGTGACGTGTTCATCTATGGCTGAAATAAAAGTCTAACAAATTGACTATTTACCACTGTTTTAGTTATGTTAGCTTAAAACAACAGTGCCAAGCTATTTTAGCTAATCACTGAGCATTCTTTGAAAATGAAAGTGTAAATTTGTGAGCCAGTTTTTAAGGTTTATGTCTCAGCCCCAACCAGCTGACTTGGGGGCTGAGAGCGACAGTCAGATGTGAAAAGTCTGGATGTATTCCTAAACTTCAAAAGTTTGAAACAGAGTTGGACTAACAAACTAGGTTTTGATCTTTTCATTGCATTTACTGACCCTCAGAACAAATCAGGAAAAAGCCTCCACAATCCTTTAACTGCTACGCTTTGAGACTGAAGCAGCACACATCTCATACATTACTATGGGAATCAGTAGAAATGATAACCAAAACTGGATCATCTTTTTTAACAAAACAAGAGATTCTGAGTTGGACAGAACTGAAGGGGGGGTGGGGGGGTGGGGTTGGGGATCACTTGTTTCAACTTGCACAATACCACTGGCTCTTCATTTACCCTCTTCTTTCTTCTACATCTTTTCAATCTTTATCACCTTTAGCAGCACATTATCCTGCACTACAGAATTCACATTATCACCCAGGCACTCTCCAGTGTAACATTACTGAAGATTTCTGGGTTTAAAATGGCAACACAACACTGATCTACCTGGTCTCACTGAGTAATTACAGGTAGGGTGATATCAGCTACACAGTGGGTGAAGGGTGGGGGCAGTGGCCATATTTCCTTTATCACTGATGTCATTATCGACCCCTTCAAACATCTCTGAGGCTGCAAGGAGCAGTATAATATCTGAGGTGGAGCTGCGGGCTGATGTGCTGTCAGATGCACATACAGAGCTGAAAATGATAGTCATGTTGGCGGTGGGGAACCACTCTTCTCCTAACACTATCTCACTTGGTTCAACAACACTGAGGGAGATAAGGGAGATGGACTGAACACAGAGGAGAGGGAAGGGAAGGGAGACACAGAGGTGAAGATTTAATAGCCATGACTTGAGATGGTGAGGAGGCAGTATCGTACTCTACTTTGGCAGATTGATGCAAAAGCAGAATATAGATTCGCCTTTAATCCACAGATTTTGTGATCATTATTGTGCAGTTGCAGAGATTGAAGAGCGGATTATAATGATACAAAGACTCATCAGTCCAGCTTAGAGGAGGAAGCAGTAAGAAGTCACTTTCTGTGTTTCATCTTGCTGTCCAAGTGCTAGAAGGCCAGACACAAGAGGCAGCACGAGATAAGGATGTGGGTGTCTACAACAGCAAAACGCCACTGGGGTTAGTTGGGGTCAAAGAGATAACGTGCCGGTCTGATCATGTCAGCATTCTCGCTTTGCTTTGCTGCTCTCGCTCTGTAGTCCTGCCGCAACTTCTATGGCTCAATCTCTGGATCATTCCCTTTAATCCCTTATACACACACACACACACACACACACACACACACACACACACACACACGTGCACGCACCCACACACACAACTTGTGAGGCTGCTACTGTGTAAACTTTTGCAGTATTTCTATAGCTTTACTCCCAAATCTATCAGGGGAGACTGGATGCTAAACTACACAGTGTCCAACGTGTGGAAAATGTGCCCAGTATCAGTACGCAAAATATAAGTATGCAATGATAATTTAAAGGATATTTAGTGTTGCAGTTGTTTTGGCCCATTTTTCTAGGGAAGTGTAATGTGGTATAAAGTTTTTAGCTAAAAATACATACAAAGTACATGCTAAAAATGCACTACTAAATGCTATTACTCAAATATCTGAACATATGTATGCACTGTATGCATGAATGAGCTACAGCTGCTTTATTCTGTAGGTGCAGGCTTAGTCTGTAATGTGAAAGTACAAGATGTATGGCAGCATGATGAAGTTATGAAATCATTTTAATGCTGGAGATGAACTCAGGCCGCCAGTGTGACAGTGAGGAATCCAAACAAGTAGACCAATGGACGGATTCAGTAAAAATACTTTATATTGTCATCAGTTAATTAAAATAGGTTCAAATAATTTGAAGTGGATTTGACATATTTTTTAACCCAGCTTGAACAAAGTTGTGAGAACTGAAGTGAGTAATTAAAATGTTGCATACAGCACTTTTTATGTGCAACCTTGTGTTGCAAAATGACAGTAAATGAACCTTGAAACCTTGATGCATAAAACTAAAACTGAAAAGCACCTTCAGTCCTTCTTTAATTTAAATAAGTTTTGTCACCAAGCCATTTTGTTTGGGTTTAGTTTTGGTTTCTCTTTACATCTTTATTTAATTTATGGTATTTTTTTCACTGCTTGATATTTCACTCCTTGTTTTAAGGTTAGTCTCAGTTTTAGCTGCATGTTTGAAAGCTCATCATTATATCACCCCCCTTTAAACTGTTGCAGACAGGAAACATATGCTCCTTAATAAGCACCTTATTTTCATAATCAATAATAATAACTGCAGTCAAACTAGAAACCACTCTTCCGTGTCCCACAGCTCTGTTAGAGCTCGTTTTCGTTCATACACCTTGCTGTATTCCTCTGCCCTCAGTTAACCTCTCCCCTCCACTCTGCACCATGTTCTCGTCTTTGCCCCTGCCCGCTGCACAGCAGCAAGGCGTGCATATGTCAACATCACATTAGTGCTCCACCTCAGCATGTCCAAACACGCATGTGACATGACTCAGCGCAACAGGCCAGTGGAAAACACACTCCTCAGAGACCAGAGGGCTGCGTGCAACAGGCCAGTGAATGAGGAAGGAAGATAAGAGACACAAAGTTGAATGCAGAAAAAAAGAAGGGCAGAGGGATTTTGGGGAAGAAAAAAAATGCTGATGTGAAAAAGGAAGAAGCAGTGAAGGAAAGAATGGGAAAACAGGGTGAGGAGTGATTTCCAAAAGAAAAGCAGGAAAGTACCGTATAGGAAGAAAGACATAAAGTGAGAGTTCCATATTCATTTTCCCTTGTTTCTCTTTCACACTGTTGGAAATCGTGACACCTGATTTCCATCTCTGCTCAACCTATGGAAATTCCTGTTCTTATTCTCCCTTCACTCCCACTGCACTCGGCTCGCTCTTCATTGCCATGGCAATGATGTTACAGTGAGTCACCTCCACACCTCCCTCCTCCTCCTCAACCACGAAGAAGGAAGATAGGAGAGAGAGAGAGAGAGGGAGAGAGAGGGAGAGAGAGGGAGAGTAGGAGGAGAAGGGCTCTGTTTCCCTGGAAACAGACTGGGGGTCTCCCCAACCCCCATTGGTTCTCAACTGGTTGGAATCAGCTTGTTACCCACAATGCTTGGAGCCAACAGAGTCTCTGTTTCTAGGTTGTCTCTGTCCTCTCTGTTATGCTCTGCCTCTTTATATGCACACAGACTGAAACACAGACACACACATGAAAACTTGTATGCTCAAAATTCAAGTTTGTATTTCATGCTACTGAAACAAGCTGCTCAACCACAGGTTTGTTTTCATGTCGGTCCATAATCAGATAATACAACATCAGTCCCCAGCAGGACTTTCTCCGTTGGTTGTTATTAATACTGACAGGAATGACTCAGTTTGCAGCTCCTTTCAGAAGAAAGTTGACACACTTTGCAGCAATTATGTATTATTTCATGATAAATTACACTGATGTTCAAAAATAACAAACCCAGCAGGGAAAAAATGAAAAAAGTTTAAGGAACTAACTAATAATCAGTCTATTAGTTCCAGTAAGAGGGAAATTATCTTCAAAAGGTTTAATGCAGATGGTGGTAATTGCAACAATACGCAACAAGACTCGGAAAAACAAGTTCTAGATGATTCAGCTTAGAATGATGATTAGGAGAGTTTTGCTGAGAAATGAATTGGTGGAGCTTGTTGGGAGGCAGCTCTGCCTGAGAAGATGACCACAGGAAAGAGAAAGTGCCACATTTAATAATGAAGCTGCAAGAAAGTTAGATTATTGAGGTGGAATATTGGTTTTATGGTAATGCTATTGTTTTAAGTTAAATGAGTAGTAATTTGAAAAGAGTTCATGCATCTTTTTAGTTTTTTTTTTTTAGTATTTCTTGGAAAAAATGTTTGGAGACAGAAAATAACTTGATTGGACCTGTTGTGGCATAATGTTGCATCCACAGGGAAATTTCGGCCTGTTGGTGGCCCATGAGTGTCCAAAATACAGGATTTTCATAGAATTAAATGTAGTTTCTGCCGCTAGATGCCTCATATTGAAACACTGACAACAAAAAACATAGTTTGATGTACAGTGAAGTAGCAAAAGATCATGGAATTTGTTAACTTCATTGTTAAAAAGCCACCGTTAATGCTGTAAATTTTACATTAACAACGAATTATTTCAACATTACTGCATTTCTCTTGCATACTGTGCAGAGCATCACAGAAAAGAGAGCCAGGGTAAAGACTCATTTATGTGTAAAACAAAACATGTGCCAAGAAACCATGAAACCAGATAACACGACCCTGGTCGAGCGTGTACATGAGTGCACTTCTCTTTGTTTGTGCAGCAGCTCACGTTCATACTGTACAGTGCATGTTTCTCATTGCAGACAGGAGGTGCTTTCAGTTCAACCCCAGGGTCAATGCACCTTTTTCTGCACATAGTGTGTTTGCACTTGTTTTCCCAGAGATATCAAACACTGAGTGCATCAGGATGTGAATAAGCAAAGCAATCCTGTGTGTTATTATATATAAATGTGTGTATCCTTTGGCTGTACAATAAAGACAGAATATGTGTGCTGATGTTAAATTGTGAGGAGTGAATACATTCCCTGGCATGAGTGAGAGTGTATGAATGTAAGATCTAGCAGCGTGAGACAAAGCATTTTTTATCAAAGGGGGTTGCTCTTGGCACTGCCTCTTGATCTCTTGTTCCCCTCTAACTGCCGTGTGCCTGCTATCTCCCACTGCGATGCCACACAATGATACCAGGCTCTCCTCGCTTTAAATACTTGTAGCACTGCTGCTATCTACTGCACATTTTGTGTCTACTTCACGCTCTTTCATTCATCCATGTGTCACCCTCTTTGCTCATCTTAAGTAGTTTAGGTTTTTAACTGCACTTTAACCAGTTTGCAAATTTTGGAGAGTAAAATCTTAAAGAAGTAGTTTCCAGCCTGAGACAGGGGCTCCTCAAGGTCTCTCCACATGAATTGGAGGGGTCACGACAGGGGTGAGATAGAAAAAAATATATACTTCTAAAAAACGACACACTTTTCTTTCATTTTTTATGTATTTGTCTTATGAAAATGTGAACACTAAGACCTCTTTATTTTTCTAAAAATGAAACATTCTAAGAAGAAATATAAGTATCTTTTTGCTCTAACTGCATACAAATTACAGTATATCCACATTATGCAAACACATGGAGGCATCATGAGACGAGCTCAAACAATTTGTTGATCCATTGATTAGTTGATTAAAAAAAATTATCAACAAAAGAGTGTAAAATCTATTTCATTGTTTTCCCAAAGTCTGTGGACATTTTTCTGACTTATGTGTTTAACAAAATAAACATGCTTTTTCATCATAAAGCGTGTTTGATCACAAAGAAAGCAAATAAAATCCCAACAGCTGAATGTGAAAATGTTAAATTTAATGAACATAAATAAATCTGATGGAACAGAACATTGCACTATTTTACATCAAAGGGATTTTCTGCAGGACAGCCTCCAGCTGGAAACGTATGGGGTAAGAGAATCCATCACACATTCACACACTGATGAAACAAACATGTAAAGCTGAAACAAACAGTGTGATAAAGGTGATTGTACATGTTCAGACTTTCACAACCACCTGCAAATTCCAGTTCACAGCATCTTTTCATTCACACTAATCACTTTTTATACAAACGATTCATCCACGGGGACTAATTTTTCCACCAACGACTTGCTTCGGTTAATAAGCACATTCTTATCTGGAAGCTGCACAGCACAACCAGTACAACTGTCGGACACTGATAATCTCCTGAAATCAGGAGAGAGATATCTCCCTCACTGGTGTTTTTTTCATCGGTTCTTCCAAACTCCCTCAATTTTTCTAACTCGTCAGCCCTTCTACCACCAGTCTGCTTCTCTAACCTCGAAACTGTTTTTTTCAGAGCTTGTAAGAATAATTCACAGATAGAAACATGTTTTCTGTATGCAAACACTTGTTCTGCTAACTTGAAGTGCCTCCCCCCCACATACACACACACAAACAATCCTACACTAATGCACTGAACACAGTTTATAAGCACACATTTGTAATTAGTTACATTGAACATTTTTTAGTACAGCGAGCACTTTAAAGGGTTTAAACGTGATAATGCAGTACAAGAAATGCTGCTTATATGTTCAATATTGTTTCTACAGTTTTGTAAGCAGTTTCAAGCTGGCTGGATTTTCTCTCATTCCTCCTTAATTTGCTAATGTTTTATTAAAGATCACAGATTTTTAAGTTGTTATTTTGACTGTATTTAGTTTTTTCTACAGAAATCAGTTCTAAACATAAAATGACATTGTTATTTCTCCTCATTTACTTATCATTAGGAGTTTTTAAAGCATGGATGAATACAAGTGCATCCATGTAAGTTTATGCTGTACTATGATGCTACAGCCACATGTGTCAGTCTTATGCTGTGGTTGTGTTCTTAAAGAGAAAAAAGGCAGCGTCGGTGCTCACTTTAAACTCCAAAAAGGGCCATTTCCGGACCAAGTGTAAGAATGTAAAAATAACTTGTTTTCATGACTTCATGGCCCCTCGCAAATGGAAGCTGCTCATTTAGTATAAAGAACACAATTTACAAAGCACTTAACAGAACTGTAAACGGCCTTTCTGATGCCTGAAAAGCCTCATCTGAGGTCGAAAAATCAATAACATTGCATCTCTCTTTACTTTGAGCATCAGTCATTTTCTTTTTTTCCCTTTAACTGTTAGATTACCCGACTAATGTCCTGAAAGACCAGCCTCACACACTGGTCTGGAGATGTGCTCAACATATACAGTGAACAACCAGGTGCAAAACCTCCTGTATGTAAACATTGTTAAAAAATTGTTCCTTTAAGTCAGATTTACTCACAGCTATACTGTATCTACAGTATGCAGTTCAAACTGGGATAATCATGCAAATCAAGTCAAAAGCTTTGTCACAATCCCGTCAATTATCAAAGGAAAGGGAGCCAAAGATGATGCAAACGAGCTCCTACATCTTCCCAGCATTAATTAGGACTTCACTCAGTAATTAGCTATCTGAAAATAATTACCACCAAAATGTCTGATTAAAATCTCCATCAGTCTCAAAGTCAGGAGACTGAAAGAGAGACACCAGCATCAAATTAAGACGCGCTACTTTTTCCAAAGATGGCCACCGCAGTTGTCCCCTCATTTTGTTTTAATTGAGCGGCAGATATGTGGGTAGTACCTCTGATTGGATCTGAAAAGCAGCGCAGCTTTGGAAGAGTTGATTGAAAGTGACCTTGGTCTAATTACAATTGGTCTAATTATAATTCTCTGATTACATCCCTGCAGGAAATGTAAGAAAAAGATGTTGCCGGTGGCCTCTGCCAATGACAATAAGATAGATTCTGAATGATTCCTGAATTAAATTGATTCTGATCAGATAAGAGGAAACAGTAAGTTACTGTCATTGTCATATCGAGCACAGTTAGAGTTAATTACTGTGAATTTCTACTAGTAGTTTTTGGGTGATAGCCTCTCTTTTTCCACTCATTCTTTCCCTCTTTTTCTCCACCTCTCTCCTCTCCTCCCCTCTCCGTCTATCTCCCAGGGCTGAGGTCATGCTGCCCTCCAGCTCCCATCCTCAGAGCCAGGATGACATCACCACATAGCAGCCTCGTCCTTGGGAGTGCCTATTCATCACTCTGATCATCATCGGCAGCATCAGCAGCATCACCTGGGTGTGCGCACACACATACACAAGCACATGCACCTCCTGCAGGAGGATAAAAGAGAAAGAGGGCCCCCGCCAGTTCTGCAGGATTGCAAGCTTGAAAGGAAGAGGGAGAGGAGCACAGAGGAGTGGCGATCCTGCTGGGGTAGGCAGAAACCCCTGACCTGTGCACTTCCAACAATACATCTCAATAAACCACAGTACAGACAAATCTGATGAGTCAGACTTCGGCTAACGGAGGGAAAACAACAACATAAAAAGCACAAGAGAAAGAAATCCCCCCACACATTCACTCCTCTCCACATCACAACTTCCCGCGAGGAGAGCGGCTCTTCCTCTCTCTTACTCACCAGCTAATCTAAAACTTCAAGAACTCTGGCACTGCTCACTGTATTCCGGTTACTGGATGGTGCATGACTAAATCAAGCCGTGCCTTGATGTGCGGAAATTATGGCAGCAGTGAAGTGGAGCCACACTGAGACAACACAGCAATAAACAATGTTTCCACCACACGGGCCACACTGTCTGCCTGCCCAGTCTGCTTCAGCGTAATGTGCTCACAATACTTCAGACGAGGATGTGTGTGTGTGTGTGTGTGTGTGTATGTGTGTGTGCAGCGTTTTACAGCTGCTGTGCTCCGGTAAAACACAAGTGGCAGTTACTACAAACCTGAGGCAGTATGTTCTCTACACTTCTTTATCACACACATGTCACAGCAGGCTTTCAATTTAACACTACCTCAGATCACAGACGCTTGACGAGATAAAAGCATTTTACAGAGCTTTAAAGACAAGTTGCAATACTGCATTTGATAATCTGATAGTGTTTATTGTTCTTGGATTTGATGTGTGTCAACTTTGTGGCCTAAGTGTGCACTAACATTTGCACATTCTTTTGATATCAGCGCTAAATCATCATTCACAGTTTTTTTGTACCTGCAGAGGCATCATCACGATCCAAAAACAGCAGCAGCAGCAAACCACTTAATGACAAAGCCATGATAAATATTGTTCTTTGCATGATCCAGCAAGCCAGAATATTTCCAATTGTATTATTTACAGAAAGAAAAACAATCAGAAAGTAAGAAATAGAGGCACTTCTGTGAGGTGTTATTTGCATTGCTATGATGAGAATCAGTCTTGGATAACATTTTACCTCCAGTTTTATAAAAGAAATGATTTTTAGGGACAAAATTTATAACCATGTAATTGTGGAAAAATCAAATATCTTTTTTAAGACTCAGCTGAAGAATAGGATGTTATTTTATTCTGCTTCTCTTCATAAAGACTGTTTGTAAGCTGATTGAGTCCAAAGTTCTGTTCTTATCCTTATTTTAATCTTATTTAAAACCATCAAAAGCCTCTATCTGTTAATAGAGACAAACAGGACGAGATTATGTTACTGTTAAGTAACAGCAAAAATCACAAATGATGAGAAAAAACTTAAACTATTTCTTAATGTGTTTAAAAAATGTACTGGCATTATTAACAAATTCATGGTTTTATATTTTGCCTTCATTAATCAAATAACTATTTTTTACTGTCTTTGTCACTAACTCCATATTTAACAGTTTGGCTTTCCATAACAATGCATCTCCCGGCATTGATTCTTTTTATTCTAGTATTTTTTATTGGGAAGCATGTAAGCACAGCTGTAAAACACACTTTTGTGGACTAGATATCACACCTCATTTCAAATGTTCAACAACAAAACACAAAAAACAAAGAAAAAACAAGCAAACAAGCATGAGAGGTAAAACCAAAAACAAACAGAAACCCAGAAAGCCACATCCGTGCATACTCACATAGTCGTGGAAGGCCTTGGCCTCGCTGGAGTGTTCACATGTGTCTCTTCTCTCTGGAGCTGCACAGTACAGGTCCCAAAAAACACTGCAGCACACGGGGAGGCAGTCAGAGAGAAGAATGATGACAAAAGAAGAACATTAAAGCTTGACAGATAAAAAATAATAGTCCATTTCAGAGGCAGGGTAATCCAACATGGAGGCAATAAGTACAATTCTATTATTATCATTAGGATAGATGACTTTAGGTGAGTGTGTTTCAATTTGAAAACAGGAACTTAAGGAAGAGCTTTTGGGTACAATTAATGAGATGAGGAGATGAAAACGGGAGGAGAGGGAGGGATAATAATCATTTTATTTAATACCGTCAATGATGAAATGAAGAAAAACAGCATGAAGAGGAACGTAGCGTGAATCATTAGATACAATAACACTCACCACCACCAGGAGTGGAGGAACCCCGGAGGTTCTCCTAATGTGATGTTCTTCTCCCATCGGATCTGGACAGAAGGAGAAAGAGAGCGAGAGAGACTGAGACAAACATATTAAGTGCAAAAACACGCCCGACATCTGAATTATCTGCTTTACAAGGTTGGAGAGGATGCAGGGGAATTCATACAACACGTGCATTTCTGTAATTACATTATGATTCTCATGTCATGTATTCATAAGTGGATAACTGAGTACATGCGTAGCTGAAAGCCCGTCTATTCACAAGTACCTGGAGGAGTGTGTGTGTGCAGATGTGTGTGCGTGTGTGTTTACTGAGTCAGGGGATGCATAGTGTCTGAGGTCAGAGACATGTACCAGCCTGAGGAGCCCAATCAGGCCTTTGTGCAACCTACACACCCATCAAGCTGCTCCTCTTACACTTTTTCCTTCTAGTGCTAAATTCATTCTTGGATTCTTTTGCTTCTCACACTAAAACTTTTTCTCTTTTTTCTCTACTTCTTGAAAATGTGAACAATATAGCATAAATTTAACCTCTGTCTGAGCAGCCAACTGGTTACCGACTTGTTGTGTTTATGTGAAATGACAATAACTAGGTCTCTGCAGTGATTCCGAACATGATCTCTAATTACCCAAACGACCAAAATCCTCTGATTATCCTGGTTACACAGGTGCATATGTGCATATTAACACACTAATTGTCTGAAATTTAGGACCAGTTATTTCAAAAAGGACTATAAATTTTGAGCGCTGCCAACATTGTTGCAAACTGCAAAATGCACTGTGCAAGAACAGAGAGAGTGACAGATGTAGCAACAGTAACTAAGGAAGGTGGGGCTTCACAAATGGTCAGGTAACACTGAGTTCCCGTGAAAGACGTGGGGGAAGAGGATTTCAGACAGTGTCTGATAAACACTTCAACTGCAGCTTTTTGACGCCTTAACACCTCAGTCAAGGTTAGCGACTAACATGAGCGCTGACATCATCCACAGTAAGGATGATTTATGTTTGCACACAATGTCGACTGACGCTCAGATTCACACAAAGACACAGACACACAAGCATCCAAGCGTCTGAGCAGCAGCTGTGGGCAGCAGTCGGGCTTCTCCTATCAGACTATGATGCTATTGTTTAGTCTGCTTCTCATCTCTATAAACAGACTTACATCACTGTTTCTCCCTACTTTTTTCAGGCAATCTCACAATCATCTTTTTAATTTCCTTCACTGAGATGTTTCATATGGTTAAAATAATAAGATTATTGTGCCACCTGCTCCACGAGCAACTAGAACAAGCGCTAAAATAACAGGAACAACTGAATCACTGCATTTCAATCAGACCGTCCTGACCTAAGCTGCACATCAGACACACTGACTTTCAGAAGGAATGCCTTGCTTTGAAGATGGAGGTTAAGGAACTGCCTCCCTTTGTTTATCCCACATGCTTCAAATTTACGTTAGCAGTTCTAATAAAGACACTGGTGAACTTAAAACAATATAGACAGCCAGCGATTTTCATGTTCACCATGACAGAGAGGGATTCACTCCCTCATAATTGCTCAAAAGATGCAGAATGAGCATGGCATCCCTCATTTTTCACATTTAATTGGCTGTAGCTCAGTCCAAACACGGCTGCAGTCAGTTCAGATCAGGACGCTTTTTTAGCGAGCTCTCTTATTCATCTGGAAAGCGTGGAAGAAAATAGCATTGACTGTGCCCACATATCCTGTCTTCTTGTGGTCTGCACTCCTGGGAGGTTCATTCATTTACCTTCACTATGCTACAGAGAGAGAGATCCCTTTAGCGTGATTACTGGCAGATGGAGGCTGTATGTTGCAGGGGCACCAGGGACTGAGATTTGAGAATTTTCTACCCTTAGTGTTTTGTTGTTGTTGTTTTTTTTACCCATATGAATAAACTTACTACTGTTTAACATTCTTATTCATGCTCTGTTGTTTTTAAGGTTTAGAGTGTATTTTTATTATTATTGTTCAAGCCATCAATTTAGTCTGACAGGGTTGCAAGGTTTCTTGTTTCCTGTTATTCCAAGCTGTCTGTCTTTGATTTGGTATTTACATCTCAGGTATTCGGGTCTAAATCGTGACTCCTCTTTTGGGCTCTTGTTTCCTGAGCCTGAGGACACACTCTAAACAGATGTGGATGATAAAAATTGGATACCAGGCCTTTAAAGTCGTGTTTCCCTCCACCCTGTCATTCCAGCAAGAGCAACATTATGGCATAATGTTTACCCTGTGTGTGTGTGTGTGTGCATACGTGCTCATGGAAGCACGCCCATGTGTATTGTATACAAGTGGCTGTGTTTATACTTGTTGCACTCTTAGCTAATGTGTTCCCACACTTGAATATGACACCGCCTATCCTTTTCTTCCCCCACATCTGCGGAAGAGAGAGTGAGTGATATGGAGGAGAGGAAAGGGTGTCATAGAGACAGAGAGGTATGTGTGTGTGGACATGTGCACGAAAACACACACACATACACTAAGTCAGAGTGATGAGAACTGGAGCCAGCTGATGATTTCCAACCCCCTCTCTTTGTTCTTCTCTTCCTCTGGCTGATGTACAACAAGCCTCCAGCCACTGTCTTCTACATTGTAATTTACCGTCATTTACAGCGAAGCACCAGAATCAACTGACCTCATTTCCACCCCGTCACCTTTTTACCTCTGCAGAATTAAAGTGAGGACAAGCTCTCCTCTCAGGGGGAGTGGTGAAGAGGTAGATTACAAAGAGAAAGTGAGGGACTCAGAACAGGAAAAAAAAGAGGTCAACAGAGACGCAGCAGAAGAGAGGATCAGAGTCTGAAGTCAGCTGAAGACATCAGCTCTGAGGTGAGCGTTGTAACTCTCCACGAGCTCCAGCTGCAGATCCACTAAATGCAACATTAATGTTAAAAAGCCTGTCTGCTGCTAACAACCCGCTGGCTCAGCACTGTGAGTCCCAGCTAATTCAATTAGTTGCTACACTTACTGGACAGGTTGAATGAGGGTCAGACCATCCTTCAGAGTGGACACATGCAGCACACGGCCATATTTCTCTGAGATAAAAACACCAACACAAACGGGATCTTTGAGACTTACCTCTGAGAGAAAGGTCTGTGCTGACTTCTGAGCTCCCACATGCAGCAGGTACTCGTACACGTACAGCGCTAACCTGCACACACAAAAAAAAAACACAGTGGAAAGAAATGCGTCAGTTTTCTCATCAAGATCTAAACAGTCAGCAATGGATGGTTGAAAAAAAGGAGATATAAAAACATGAAAACATGAAACACTATTCAGAGTAAAGGCAAACATTTATACAGTTCACTTTCCATTCTTTATACTTTAAGCCTTTTTTTGAATTTCCAGCTTTAAATGTTTTCCAACCATCTCTGTCCAGAAAACAAGCCCTTTGAGACACAAGACAATTATATTTCCTACTCCATATTGAAAATAAATCACTTTTCCTATTAGAACTGCCTGGAAATAAAGATGAAAGAGCCTACGCATGGGTAAGAATTGCCAAGCAGTTTCAAGATGCAACGTGCAGTGAAGTGTGAGGGCGTCACAGTCCGCTCGAAATCTCATGGAAAACAGAAAGACACACATCAGCTTAGAGGGCACTAATCATCTCCAGAATGCCAAACAGGCTCTCGACGCTTTGCTAAACCTAAAACCTACCTGTTTAAGAGAATAAACAGCAGTATGAGTAGGTTTGATGGGACCGAGCTGTAAAACACCTCACTCGCGTCCCTCAGGCTCTCCACACACTTCCTCCCATGGCTTTGATCACAGTATGAATTAATCACAGGCTTGATTTGTTAATCAATTCTCCTCCCAGTGTGTCTCTGCTGATGCTAACAGCAACTGGGGGGGGTTTGATGATCTACTGGGTCTATAAATACAAGATAAACATTGATCCGCAGGAGATCAACAGTAGATCTCATTGACTCCTAATGGAACTTTGTAGATTTGGACAGTAATCTGGTGTAGCAACACGCAGTCACTCTTTTTCTGAAAGATGAAGTGTTTGTCATGACTTTGACAGACAGGGCAAAGAGCGTGTAAATCTGTGTTCGATCCTCACATTTCTCCTAATCATTAAATCGGGGGCTGATTGGTGGGATTATTTTAGGTGCGTGTGTGTTTTCACATTCTAGTATATATTTAACCATATTAGAAAATAGTTGGAAGGTGGTGCATTGAGGTCAATGGGACCTTAAGTGTTTTAACTTATACTAAAAACTTATACTATAAAAATACTGGTAAATTTTAGTCATATAAGGCTTTATTTAAGGATAATCTTAAGGAAACATGATGTATATCTTCACCTTGTGTATGAACCGAACCTGATAAGGGAAATTTGAGTGATAATTAAATTAAATCACTTAAATAGAGCCAATAATACAAAGCCAAATTGCTTTCATGACCTCATGAACTAAAGTATAATAACTGACCTCTAACCCTTTTTCATTTCTATATTTAGAACAGCAGTCAACTCAAAGTATGTTTGTGAAGATTTTTTATTAAAAATACTGCAGAAAGAATTTTGAATTGTTTTTTGTTTTTGTTGTAATGGGTTATTAAAAAAATCATCTCTGCTCACAACACCTCAGTCTCTCGTACCCTCAGGTGTACATTTACAGCAGGTTATGCACCTCTTTTCAAACTACAAAAATGCAAAATCATTATTTTCACAATATCACCCATGAGAAGCAAGTAATTATCAGATATCGGTATCAGGTGGAAAAAAATCCCAATTGCATATCCCAGATTATTTTCATTACTATTGAATATGCCGAGTATTTTCTCAAGTAATTAGTTTCTTTAATTATATTTTTAAACACAGCAAAAAAGATAATATGACATGGTGATGACATAGTAAATCTGCCAGTTTTATCAAACCAACAGTCAAAAAGCCCCCAAAATACATTTATTATAATTGACAGAAAATTACTCACACGATCAGCAGATTGTTCAAACAGTTTCGTTTTCTGTTACTAACAAATTGATTATTTGACAAATTGTTTCAGTTTTTAAATATTGGTGCAGCCTTGAACTGGAGCTTGTTGTGTCTGTGTGTGTTCGTGTGTACATGTGCTTGATTGTGCATCGTCAGGTGTGAACGACGGTCACGCCAGGACAGCAGCTGTCCTTCAACCCCCCCGTGAAAGGTGCTGCACGCCTGCTGTAGCCGATCCAGACTCCTCTTGTATCGAGGTAAAAATAAACTCCCCAGACAGCCCTGTCTGCCTGTCTGAAGATGATGGACTGCACACCTTTCTGCTCTGCACACAGGTACTCCGTCTCCTCACCCTCCTCCCTTCTCCATTTCCATCTCTCTTCTTCATCACTTTCATCCACCATCTCCTTTCTTCCTCCTCTTTTTTCTCTCTCTGGCTCTACCTTTTCTGTCTTGGTGGCACTGCTTTCTTCTCGCACTCTTATTGGTAAGGGGCCATGTTTGTTTAATGATGAAAGGATGAAAGGAAGAAGCAGAAACTTCCTCTCTATCTTCTCCTCCTTTCCATCCCTCCCTCTCTCCGTTCCCCCTGTGGCCTGGAAGTAATGTTTAACCAGAGAGATAGAGACAGAACGTTTCGCAGGGACGAGGTTAAGGGAACAGTGAGAGGCTTGACAAAACTCTTGACACCTCGTCAACAGAACATGAATAAAAGATGTGCCCTTTTTTTAAAAAAAAAAATGCACTGTACAACTCTGAACATTTCGAGGAACAAACTCGTTCAGTTGCTCTGTTCTGCATCGTTTTCCTGTCAACCTGTCTAAATCTGTCACTCTCCCCTGAACCCTGGCATCAGCCACAGCATCATCAGAGCAGAGCTACGCATCAGTTTGAAAGATCTCACGTATCTGAGAGGAATAAATCCACAGGGATGATGACAAGCCCGTCGGACTGTAAGAATGAATGCATTGTGTAAATTAAGAAATGAAATCTCGTCCTCAGCAGACGTTGGCGTGTTTCCAGTCAGTTATCTAATATGACACAAAAGCAGCCTCACTCAGCAGACATAATGGAGATGGACAGAAAGGTTTGACCCATGATTGATTTCTCAGGAGCTGTAAAGTGTGACCTTTGACTCAGATATAAAGAAATGGTCAAAGAAAGTGACGAAAAGGGACGACACCAAGGCAGCATGACAAAAAATTAAACGAGGCAGGCTGTTACCAACAATGCGAAAATTTGTTTAGATACTTCACACTTTTGCACGGTTTTTCCACAGAGAGGCTTTTTGGTTAATGAGAAGCAAAAATTCTTTCTGCAATAATGACAAGTTGTGTTTTTTTTTCTGTGTGTCAAAGTCCTGATCATTTCACAGGTTATTTAGAATTGAACACTTACTGAAGACTTCTGTGTAAATTTTTTTTTAAGAAAAGAGACATGTCAGGTTTAATTGTGTGAAATCTTTTGGGGAAATAGTAACAGATGTTTTTTTGTTCCTTTTAATTCAACAAGCTTTTCTTTTGCCCCGTTTCAATTATTCATCCATTTGCACCCATTTTTTTCAAGCTTATATAGTTTTACTTTTGATCCACTCCTTTGTTATTTTTGTCTCAACTGATGGAGTAACAATGTGACAATGTACATGTAGCATTTATAAAACACATATGTTAGTTTTTGATCAAAATAAGGTCTGCATTGTTATCTTTTAGGGTGAAATTTATCTTCATTAAGGTGTTACTTTTTGTCCCAGTTATTCTTTAAGGATCAAAGTCTAAATATTCTGACATTTGTAAAATTACCCACACAAATCTGACTCAAACCACTCCCCTCTCTCTCCCTTCTATCTCCTATTTATTTAACACACACCAACAGACGGCAGAGTTGAAGCAGGACTGATAAGCAGACAGCAGAGCAGCAGCAGAAGAAGGCACTTTGTTAGGATTCAATATCTATTGAACTTTAACTTTAAAACTGCTAATTTCCTCAAAGAGGAGTGATAGGCTTTGAAAACACAAAACCCCCTCATGTCGTTCTCTCATTGTTAAGTTACCACTTGTTCAGCCGAGCCTCTTGCTGATAAAAAAACACACCCAACTATGTGGAACTCAACTGACTGACAGAGTCAAAATACTGAGCACAGATAAGGTTTGAGGATTAGAGGACGGGGGCTGTTCAAGGTTAAGAATCCTCTAAATTTCGCACAATAAAGTGGAAGCATTACAAAGGCTCCCTTGTCATTAAATAAACTGTCACTTTAAATAATCTCTGCATTAGGATTTGAGGTAAAAACGCTCTAACGGAGGCAGCCAATGCATTTATAATGGTTTTTGACTCCTTATTAGTTTCCTTACACTAAAGCCCTTTTTGTGTTTGCCCTTGCTATCAGACATACTCCATAAAATTGAGGACATTTTATATTTCCTGCCTGTCTACTCTGGCAATTTATGTCATAAATAAGAAGCACCTTACATTAATCACAGCTGCAACCAGCATTATTGAAGAGATCAGGTGCCTCCCACCTTTCTACCTCCTCCTATGTGCCAAACAAATGGATTTAAATGTGTCAAGTATGGTAGTGGTAGCAAGTGGGAACATGTGAGGAGAGGAGGGCAGAGGGGGTGGATTTAGGATCACACCTGACCCTTGTCTCCTTCAAACTCAAGTGGTTTTGTCTTCTATGAGTCAGATTTAATTAAATTCATATTTGCAAGAAACCCCTTCCCTGGCTGCTTCGGTAAATCTGCACAAGACAGCCGAACAGCCAGAGAACAAGCTCTGCTTTAATAAAGGCAGCGGGCAGAAACAGTGACCGGCTGCTGTGCTGCCTTGTTACTGAGCCATGCAGAGAGGAGTGCAGGAAAAGGACAGCTGCTTGGAGCCCAACCACAACCTCAGCTTAAGGCAAAGACATGAACTGATTTTCCAGGATCAGCGTTTAAGAACGACCAGTAGATCACTGCTAATCAATTTACCGCCGTGGCGATCAAAGTCTGGCAGAGCTTCAGCTCACAGCAGACAATGGCGTCAGTGATTGGATTTGCCTGTTATAGATTAGCTCCCCATTATTTCACCCCTGTTAAAGATAAGATGGAAAAGTGATTATAATTCTGATCTGAATCTGCATGTTAATTGACGTGTTTACAAGACAATGCTGATGTAGCCTAATAACACATTTGTGACCAGGAAAATCAAATTAAATGTTAAGTATTTGAAATGAGAAGCAATAAAATCCTGACTAGATTGTTGCCTGTAAACATGCTATACACATTAGTGATGCATGAGTCACCTTCAGCAGATGTATATAATTACAGCAAACCAGCAATACCCTGCTCCCACAGTATGTTTAAATTTCCTTAAACTGCATAATTGGTAAAACTGTTCTCACAGGTCATATTGTTCCCTTTTTAAGTGAACATGCTGTGTTTTTTGTTAAAGCTGAACCTGGAAATGTAACAAAGAAACACAGTACAGACGGTGGTGTCTCACACCCTGTTAGTGAGTTAGACTCATTTTCCATCTTTGTCCAAAGAATTATTTGGTGTGGGCAGGGTCAGGAAATCATCTTTGCCCACAGGAAGTGATGCATACAAACGGCCTCCTGAGCAGCAGTTAGAGAGCGATGCGGTCGGAGAAAGATGTCCTGTCCCTTTGAGTACCTGGTGCATAATTATCACAGACTGTAAACTGTACAAGAGTGTGCTGAGTGCTGTTTAATGATGTCAAACTACATTACTTCTGGATATTTAAACCTGCTGGCACTTATTTTCTGGCCACTTGTGAGCAGAACGACAAGCTGTTAACACATTGACACCTAATACATTTAATATAGTGAACTGGTTAGCAAACTGATTTATTTATCATTGACTATGTAAGAGACACAGGTTCCAAGTTTTAAAAGTCAATTCACTACTCAAGTGCCTTAAACATGTATTCTTTATAAAGATCAGCATATCTACCCTTTAATCCATATTTGGTAACTTCAGGCTCCAAAAAGACAGGATGTTTATGGCCATATTGCCAAACTCTGGGCTTTATGATGATATGATACTAAATAATGGGTGACATCAGTTCACTCCTTTATACATTCAACCATATTCACACAACCAGAAATCACGGATTAACACTGACACTCACACAGAGTCTGGTTTCTGGCTACTTAATGGATGTAACTTCTTATGGTTCTGTTTTGCACAGAGAAACATCTGGTTCTTTAGCTCTCCTTTCCACCAGCTAGTTGCTGACTTAGTCTGTCTGAGCTTTGATGCTGTGCAGGGGGCAAAATTTGAGTTTTAAGAGCTTTCTTGATGAATCAAACCTGGAAATTCTGACAAAAGCAGTGCAGGAACAGTCTAGTTGCTGGCTAAAATAAAGAACTGAGTTCTGAGGGGGAGCGGGGAAAGAATTGGGTGATAACTATCCCAACAATTGGCTATTTATAAAAGATTAACTCCTTCACATCACAAGTAGTCATTTTATCCACTGCTTTGTTAAAGTAATGCATTACAAATACTCTAAGTCCAGCTGTTTCCTGCTACTACTAACCAATATAAAAGTAAAGCTAATTATATAACACGACAGATATGAGCAAAAGCATGACTTTATGACTTCAGCTAATGAGTAAAATCCAATCAGAGAAATATGAACATCTGTGAGGATACTTTAATTCTTACAACTCATTAGCAGGTCTGAGGTTGTTTTCAAAATAAGAGTGACATTACTTAAAAGAAAATGATAAATGTGGCCCATAAGGTCTATTATACACCTGTAAGTGACGCTTGTTACGCTGAAATAAGAGGTCAAACATTATGAGGCTTCATGACCTCAGATAATCAGTGTTGATCTGTGGAACTAACATCTGTGCCAAGGTCAGAATATTGATAATTAAGTGAATGAATGTATCAAATCCAGGTGTTCAGCAGAGTGCCTTCTACACAGACTTCCTGTATTAAATAAAAGTTTTAGAATAAAAAAAAATCTGTTTTGGTAAAATTTAACAAGTCATTAGTAAAGAATTCCACAGACAAATGAATGAAGAAAAAAACAAGAACAAACAGCCAGAGAGTGAAACATACCGCCCTCTCCAATTTCACCATGGAGGAAAATTACAGAAAGAGCGAAAATGAGAGAAAGAGAGTGATGGGGTGACAGGAGCGTAGCAGAGAGAGATGAAAGGTTCTGGTGAGGGGAGAGAGTGAAGAAGGGGGATTAGAGAGATAGGAGAAAAAAAAGGCAGATGGGGAGGATGGAGGTGATGGGTGCAAGCGGATGAGCCCCAAGATGAATACTCGTGAGATCTGTAAACTTTCATATTCTAATGTTGAGGATCCTCGCTGAGCGTTGTCTCGGTTAGCCAAGCACCCTGCTGTGACCTCCTTTTGCAAATTAACACAAAACCCTACAAAGAAAAACAGCCTTGCTAAACTAGACCTGATTCTTACCGTTCTCTGAGAGAAAAAGCAAATGACTACATGCTGTGCTAAAAACATTATACACAGAGAGGACAGAATCAAAAGGTACATAAGCATACTATGCCTTAGATTATGCACTGAATTTCATTATATTTTTATAAAAGAATTTCAATGGGTTTCGTGTGAGAGCTAATAACAATGAGAGAAGTAATCCTAGATTGAACTAAGTCACAGTCATGGAGTTGAAATACTGTAATTATCTCCTGGATATGCTTACCTACTACGAAAGACTAAATTGCTGCCTTAAATCTTTGCTGTGTGTGTTCAGCGAAAAGAATAATGTTGGTAAAAGTGACACTGTGAAGTATCTACAGAGAGCTATAAGTTTCTTTGAAGCACTTTGCTTTCAAACAAAATGAAACACTTTAAAGAATAATAAAGAAATAAAGAGAAATATAAAGGCTGTCTTTAAATCTCCAATGGAGAAGCATCGTGCAATAAATTAAAGTTGCAGTAAACTGCAATTTGGCAAAGCTCATAAAGTTTAGTTGCAGCATTATTTTCACATTGTACGTGTGTTTTGTGTTGTTTTTAATCAAATATCGCATCATGTGTCTCCCACTCAGTGTTGATGCCTCCTTGCTTTATGCAGATTGTTTGGCTGGCATCGTTTCTGAGACATTTTCTCTTTGCCATGTTACATAATGCAAAACTTTGCAGCATATATGACTGATGCAACACAGGCAGTGACAGAGGTAACCACAGGTACAAAGGCAGCTACCATGTACTGAATGAATTAAGTTGACCAGTTAGAAACCTACAGCAGCCTTATCAGAGGTTAAATTTAGGTACGAAAGAAACACAGTGTTTCTTTAATTCAACATGTATTTTTGAGCTGATAATTATATCTTTCTTTGGTAGTTTATAAATTCACAAAGCAAAATAGGGCCAATAAATATCTCTCTCTCTCTCTTTTTTTTTTTACCATGAACACACTGTAAATGAGTAGTCTTTAGATACTTTACATTGAAAATCAACTTTTTAGATATGTTGTGTGGACAAACTTGAAACTGTTTCTGTGGTATCTCAACCCTAGTTCTGCATTTCTGTACTTTTATTTCTTGCTACTTATCAACAAGACACATAGTAAGACTAATGGATCTACAATAAGCTGCTATATTGGCTTGGCCAATCTGTTCCTTTAGCTGTATTGCTCTCTGCTTTAACATATTTGTAGTTACACTGCTTGATAAATTTAACTATAATCCAGGGTGTCTGCTATTTTGTCTACCCCTTTTATAGTGATTGAAATCCTGCATGAGGCAGTAATAAAGGCCTGTTGTTTGAGGTGGTTTACTCCGTTTTGTTTGCATCTTGTCCACTGGCTGCACTGTCCTCTCATGATATCACACCATAGGCAACAGAATCAGCACAAGTCTCAGACACCTGTCTCTGGCTCGAGGAAGGATCATCAACATTATCATCATCATGCCCAGTCTACAGTGAAGCCAAGCAGGGCTTTCGCTCTGCTATCAAGCCTCCAAGAGTCCACCATCAGACAGACACCACCTGCGGATGAGGAGAGCGTTGGCAGCTCAGGCTCCAGACAACTTTGGCGAGAACAGACGCAGGGACCCCGCCATAAAAGAGAGCGCGGCTCAAGCTGCTGCCCCTGCTGAGGACAGCCCTGTGTGTGACAGCCAAACACTTTCCCTGATTAATCAAGCCAAGCAGCGGGGCTTTACGTGCCATTAAGAGCCTTGCTAAATGACTTCACTTCATTCATTAAAGTGGAGCATCCTCTGCGGGTAGAGCGGGCTATGCTTGCCAGACACACAGGCAGACAAGTGAAAGCTGGGAGAGAGATGGTGGTGGGGCAGCGATGAGGGTGGCGGGGGCACTGAGGCAAGATAAACAACGACAAATATAGACCCATTACAATGCTGAATAATTCATCTTATACGCAGGGCTTCAGGAAAACAACAGAGAAAAAAACACAGCCCAAACAACCATGGGGATTATGGAGCCTTTATACAGAGAAGAGCATCTTCAAAACAGGCCTATTTATGCGCACACCTTGTCTGGTAAAGGTACGGCGACAGGATCATGGTCAAATCACTTTATGTGGAAAATCCAGTGGACTAATCCCAGATGCATTTTCATTAAACAAAAGTAGAGTTTTAATGACTTTGTGTGGTGGAGTTGGTCAGGGAGGTGCAAGTGAATTAATTTTTGGAAAGTGCTGCTCGCTGCATACAGTAGACGCTCTGTTTGAGCTTTTCTTTTAACTCTTCTGCAAATACACAACACACAAAGAGGATACGTACAGTAAAACCCAGGCATACAGTTTGAAAGACAAAAAGCTGGAAAAGAGGGAGATTGTAGAATGCAAAGGCAATGATAGAAGCTGATAGTATCGAGGGAAGGACAAAGATGGATAATTTACCAGCGAACAGAGAGATAAAGATAAAGTGATGGAGAGAAAGATAAAGAGATAGAGATTAGCAGCAACAAGAGGACTAGAGGGTCGAGGAAGGGAACGAGGGAGGAGAAGGAAGAGAAAGATAGAGACAGAGAGGAGGGAGCGAGTAAATGATTAATGAAAGGAGCTGGGAAGCGCAACGAGGGGAGGTCAGGACAGCGTCGAATAGAAGTGATGCTGCAGCCTGTGAGCAAAACTGAAAAGGACAATGTTAACATGCCTGCCGCTGTCACACACCTTTATCTGGGAGGATCTCTGAAAAAAATCTGAGCTGGTATCAGACTGTTACATCCCTTTAACACTAGATTTGCTTTTTCTGTTATTGTGTTTGGATGTATTTTTTGATTAGGCTTCACGTTTTGCTACTTTAATTCGTACATGACTGACCATTTCAACAGGCACAACTGTAAGAGGAACCATTAAAAAAAGAGTCTTGAATGCATAAATGAAATGTGTGTCACATTTAACTGCTCAATAAAAAAGATTTTTGTAAAAAACACTTTTCCTGCACAAGTGGAACTAAATCTGATGTGCAAACACAGTGAGAATGGGAGGTTGAACTGCAGTCTTTGATGAGACCATTTCTGTCCTGTTAATTTAAAAAGCCAAAAAAGTTGTTGGTCTTTATGTCTTTGAGGGGTTTTTGTATTATTATTTATTCAATAAAGTGTGATTAAAACAAAACTACTGCAAGTGCATCAAACAACATCAAAGCCTGCATGCAGACAAAGTTTAGATCATCATGTAGAACAAAACAAGTATCAACATTGAGACGATTTATTATTTATAAGTGCTATTATTTATATATAAGTGTGACAAAGCTTCCATTAGACTCCTTCAACTTCTGGATATCTCAGTCAAATACATGCCTTCAATTAATCCCCAACTGGCAGTCTGCTGTGGCCATATCACTGGCTGCTCGCTGATGCATTTCTAATTGGTATTTTTGCTGATGGTCACAAGTTAAATCTATATTCTCCATTACCCCTCCACAACATCCCCTGAGATCCCACTAATGGCTCCTGCTAAAGGCACAGCACTTGTATTGAGATATTCATACAGAGTTTATTCTCTCTGGCGCTGACTGGCTGTTGTATAGACTTCAGCTCTGGTTCGGTGCATAATCCAAAGTTAGGAGAAGCAGTGAAAAGTTCAAGGCTTTTTGACATGTGTTTATGACAAACCGCTCGTCATAATCCTGCATGGAATCAGCCTGAGGAGAGACACTCATACTCAAATAAACTGTGCTTTATCTGCTCATGTTCCCTTATTTTTCTAAACTAAGATGGTCTCACTGGCTGCTTTTCTGAGCAAATGTTTGTCGTAGCCTTTATCCCTCTCACTTCACAGCACATAGTGAAGCCTTTAGCGGAGCACTGGCTGGGTGACAGGCCTGAGTGCTCCAACACCAGCTTGGCAAGGATCGGTGTTGCCTGCGCTGGCTGCGAACAGCCAGGGTGACGGAGCTGGCTGACTTCAGATCTGTGTGAGAGGTCGATCTGTAACACAGATCAAATCTCTATAACATCACACGTGGCTGATAGATGCCATCACATGAGGGATGATTGCGCAGTATTTTACTGGATGCACTGCAATCAGCAGATAAATGCGAAGAAGGAAAATATTTTTAACAGTCAAATAATAAAGACGCAAAACTTCACAAGTGGCTGGAAACAGTCGAGTAGCTCTCAGTGAAATTTTCCCCCTGCAAAGAGAGAGATTTGCCAATAGAGAGGTGAAATGTCACGCGTAGTAGTATAAGTCAAAAGAATGAAGCTCATATCCTGACAGAGAGGAAGACTCCTGCGTTCTTTGGCTCACCTCACTGTAAACCTTGTGTTTACCTTTCATTAACTAGAGATCCCAGGAGCCTCTCCTCCTCCTTCCTACTGTTGGGACAGTCCAATGCAAGGTAAAAGTAAACACTGAAAGACAAATACTGAAAAAACAAGGATTCTAATGTTTGATTTACAAACTGTTGAAAAGATTTAGAGGAACAACAGTAATCAGTTTTACTTTGTTATATAAACATATTTACTTGAGTTTTGGTTTTTGGTCACTCAGTTTCTGGAAAACACATGTTTGATCACAGATTTAATCACACAGTCACAACGCAGGATGTCTTTTCTTCATCCAAGACTCTCAGCTAACTAGAATGCTCTGCAAAGGACAAATGGACTCCAGCAACTAGGAGGTTTCAGTAAAGTGTCTGTTTTTTGATTCACTATGAAAAAAAAAGTACTGTAAGAATAATGTCAGCTGGTGAACAGGACAAAGACTGATAACAGCCAACTTATCAAGATACAGTAACCACAAGTCAAACTGTAGCTTCAGCCCTCCACCCTGTGTTGTACAGACAGCACAGAACGTGTCTCAAAAAGACTACACCCACACTTGGTTATCATCGAATATGTTGGCCATGAAAAACAGCAGACGGACAGACAGAACACAAAGTCTGACAGAAAGAACAGAAAGTAAACTAAATAGGCTAAATCACGATCTCAAACTGAGTTAAATTGTTGTCTTTGTGGAGGCTGTTTGGATAAACAATTATAACAGTAATTAAAAATTAGTTGTGTCTAATCAGCCTCTTGAGTTCTGTTACTGAAATCAGTATTGTGAGAAAAAAAATGAAATTTCCAAGCAGGTGAAGCTATGACTTCACTACATGTAGTCACTAAATTGTTACTTTTAGGGATGCAATTAAAATTTACTTTCATCGTTGATTATTCTGCCAATTATTTCTGTTAAAGTACTGAGTTTTCCATTACATATGATGAAGAGAAGCAGGAAATCTTCTTGATTTAGGAGGAGGAAATATGGAATGTTGGCATTTTTGATTAAAAAATGATTATTACTTTATATAAAACTAAATGGTTTCCAACATTATATTTCATTCATTCATTCTATTACAGCAGGTGCAGCTTTTCTGTTTCCTGTTTTAATTTCCTGCTCTATATCTCTGGAAAGGCTGTAGTCAAAATTAAAGTTTTGCTCTAATAATTGCATAAGAATATTGACATATTCACCATTTTGCTTTGTGTTTTTGTAACAGTAAAATTACCAACTGTGAGTTCAGTGGGTGGTGTGTACCAGACTATGCCGACTGGTGGCAGCTCTGGCAGGATACACTCCCCCACTCGCATCTTGAACAGCAGCAAATTAGTGCAGCTGCAATTAAGACTCGAACAGACAATACAATAAAAAGGAAGCCTGATACAAGCACAATCAGACAAAGTGCAACAGTTCTTGTTCTGTCAGCAGTGCGGAGACTCTGCTGTCTCACAGAGCAGACAACAATGCTCAGGGCTGAGATAACAGGAAATGCCAGCTTATCAGAGAGAGGGAGACACAGAGAGAGATGGTGAGAGCGCGTGATGGGTACTGCACTGTTTACTAACAGACTAATTAGGCAAAAATCCCGTTGTGTCCATTAAAAAAAAATCACATACACATTCCAGCCGGTACGTTTTTTTTCTGCGAGTGAAATTTGTTTGCAGAACATGTAAAGTGGAGAAATCAAATAAAAGCGGAGGCAAATCCGTCACTTTCTTAATTTGAGTTCCATTTCATTGGCTTTGATTTGTTTAGATTGAGTCACCTCTCGTGGGGAGTTTGTTTAATTTCACAGCTGAGAGAACACCAATGATTTTTAGGAGTGTTTTCCTTGTTCAACTTTCTCTACAAGCTAGCTATTACAGTAAATCTTAAATGCAACACTGCCATAAAGCCCCAGAATATTAAACTGCTGTTTACAGAGAGAACTTAGAGTTTGATGACAACACTTAGTGATCATACAAGGTTAATTACTGTTTTCTTTTTAAGTCTATATTTAGAGTTTTATTGAAAGAGAGGAGTTTAACATGTTTGTAGTGGAGGAGCAATATTTAACAGTCATACATGTGACAAAAATATTTCCACGTCTGCCGACAAAATGCTGAGAATGCTGGTGTTTAAAAATCAACACAGACTCTGTTTAAAAAGACATCTCAGTATAACACATAACAATACAACAGAACTAGGCTGCAAGTAAATAAATTATTGCTTTGGGGATAAAATTCAAGACATTTTGATTACAGATCAGCGGATGTGGCAGTTATCTCCTCTAATTGATAATCGTGTCAGTCACAGGCCAAAATTCAAAGACGTTCAAATTACTATAATGCAGAGTCAAATCTTTACATTTGAGAGGCTTGAACCAGCGAATGTTTGACATTATTTAATAAAAAAAAATAACTTGACTGTTTATTTGATTAAAAACATAACTGCTGATTAACTGACTTACTGATTAATTGGTCAATTTATATTTACAGTTTAAACGACAGTTAAAGAATGAAAAGAATAAAGTCAAATGAACACCTTTATTAACGAATATATATTGCAATTTCTATAAAGAAAGGTTTTACTGCAGGGCTACTGTATTAGATTTAATTTGTAATAATAATAATAATAATAATAATAATAATAATAATTGCTCCAACTCAATGGTGAAGTGCTTGATATAAAAAAAAGCTGACCAACTTCAGGAAGTGGAAGTGGTTTGTACAGTGATACACAATGATATGTAACAAGTTCAAAAAGACTGTAACAATAGCAGGGGATAACACATCTTATTTCACCACCTGAAGCAGAAGTACCCTGTCGAGGACGACTAGACTGCTATTGTGAGACCTAATCCAAAAAATATGTTTTCACTATCTCTTTATATTGTCAAGAACTTCACTATCACCCTGAATACCTTAAAATATCGTGCCAGCCCTGGTTGCTGTAGCACCTACAATATTTTCTCTCTTTATGAACACTTTTTAACAAATCTGTTTTTTAACCTCCCTTACATCTTCTTTTACACACTGTAAGGCAATCACATACACACAGTGAGACTGAAGTGGTTCCTAGCTGCCATCCTCTGACTGAGCCTGGTCGACGCCTCTCTGTAACGCAGCATGCAGGACCTTGACTGTCACTCCTCTCTCCTGCCTGCTCCGCAGACCATCCAGCCACTTACCGTCATTGTTCAGCTCGCACAATGCAACATTCCACAATCAGCAGCAACTCCAACAAAACCAGAGGGAGAAGGAGACGACTGGGAGGACTGCACTGTCCTAATCTTATAGGATTAGAATTCCTTTCTACTGGATCTAATAGGCCTCTATTCTTTTGAACAACAAAGCTTTGAGATGAGATAAAAAAAACTAAAAAACTGATACAGATGAAGGCAATCTAGAGCAATTTAAGGAGGAATGTAAGGCTATTAAGGCCTGCACAGAGGCACAAGAGGAAGTATAAATAAATGACTACCCATTCAGAGAAATACCTCTTGCTACAACAGGCAACTGTACACTTTTGTAGTAAAATGTATACAATGAGATGTCTGTAAATAAAAAGTATTGTTTAAGATAAGACAAAAAAAAACACTGGCACTGGTTACACTTATCCTTATTAGTTAGCTTCTGTAAATGATGAAAAGCCCCTCTGTTGCCCTGCTCTGCACCTATCATCACTCATTTATCCTTCCTGCTTCTTCATGGATGAGAAATGGCATTTAGTGGACCTTAAAAAGGCAAAAACTCAATGTCAGAGACTTAAATCCTCAGAGAGAGGATATATTGCCTAGTATTCAGAGGGGAGAAAATGTCATGGAGGACTTTATAGGGATCAGCGGACAGACGGCCGGTATGTGGTCATGTAAGGACGGTAAATTTATACAGAATTAAAGTGGTTTAACTTCACAAAACAGACAAGGGACAACTGAGGCCAAGACACAGAAGAGCTGAGGGCTACGCAGACAGAAGGCATGGTAAGAGAAAATGTGTTTGCGTTGTGTCTGCAGGAGGGAAAGGGAGAGAGAGACAGACAGACAGACAGACAGGGAGAGAGAGAGTCTGAAGCAGTTCCTAAGCCTGGCCGTCACGCATGCTTAACCTTGCGCTAGCGCCTGTACGATGCAGCTTGCATATCAATGATGGAGGAATATCAGCAGAGAGGTCTCCAACCAACCTCCAATATACTCAGCAAGCAGGGGAGGCACAGCAGCATCCGCACTTACGCTGTGGCACTTACAATAGAAATGCAAGTCAGTTTACACGGGTGAGCACAAGAGCAATTGTCACAGAGTAAAAGTGAGACACAGCTGACACATGTTTACTAAAATTTGGAAATTTAATGGTTTCCGTAATACGCAACTAGATATACATTTATAAAAATCATGATGCTTGTATAATTTATGGTTCTAACAAACAAGGATGTTATGCTGCAAATCAGAAAACGAACAGTAAGTAGGCTTTGGGCTTTTCTCCACTGAGCCTATGGACGGTAAGTGTTGTTCCCACTAACAGCATTTACTTTTGGCTGCTAATCTCAGGTTACAGGAAATGCTTTTTGCTGTGGTTTGGAGCAAAGCCGTGCATATTTGGTGTCACCAGGGGCAACAACAACAAAAAAAAAAAACTTCCTGACAAAACCACAAGTGCTACCACTAACAACAAGAACAAAGCCTTACAGCATGGATTTCAGGTCCCAGTCATGATGAACAAAGCATATTATGAAATGCCCCCTCTGTTTCATGTTTCACACTCAGCCACAGCACACTGATCCGAATCCTCCACTCCCTGAATGCCAGTGTCTCGATCACAAACATGTACCTGATACACTGTAACTCCTGCGGACAGAAGAAGGGAAGAGAAGAAAAGAGAGGAGAGGAGAAAGACATGATGCGATGGGGTGTTTCTAATTAAAACAGAAGCATTCAGGGACACCCATGTGGTCCTGAGGGACCAGCACCAGGTGATAAACTCACTCTTTCATTCCTTCTGTCTTTTAAAGTGAGCAAGACTTTTAACTGCACCCCCTTCATCTCTCTTCCCCTTCTTTCCCACATGCTATCTGATGCCGACAGAGGCCTTTTGTCATGTCGATCCTTCCCAAGGACCCCAAGGCGTCCTGTGAGGGTGCCATCTACAAGGTCCTCTCTGTTGATTGACACGTCACCCCTTTTTCTGCCTGCGTCGATCAGATGCTGTCTCCCCCCCCTCCCCGCCTCACACAGCTCAATAAGAGGCCGCTGCTTTGATAGCAGTTCTGTGGCAAGTTACATCTCTGGCAGCAGGGATAAGAGAGAGACTAGGAGGGATGCCAGCAGATAAAAGAGGACTTTTAACAGCCTCTATGTGTTCAGCAGGTTAAACAGTGTTTTCTATCAGGGCCTTGTCAAACTGTCATCATCACTTTCTTTTGAAGACAGCTCTGTATGCCCAGAAAAAAAAAAAAACATATCAGAGCTCTGTTTCTCTTTCGACTTTCTTGTAATCCCTGATTGATGCTAATCTAGAATGCTGTGAGGATTAAATACATTGGCAGCAGTTTTAAGTCGATATCTTTCATTGACTGTCAGCGTTGGTGAGAGACAACAATAGACGTGGTGACAGTTCTCTGTGTTCTCGCAGTTGTTCACAAGCATCCCATGAGAGCTGGAGAGGCGATTAGCTGCGTAATGATCACTGGACGTTGTAGTTCACATTCACACGGGCAGCGTGACAGACAGATGGAGGTTGATTTTGAGGGATGAAACATATGGGGAGAGTGCTGTAAGCAGACAGCTCAGATGGGCTAACTGACTCACACATGCAGTATGCTCCCTGCTGACCCGAAGCAGCAAAGAGCGGATACAGATTCATGCACATTACCTCACACTTCTGTATTGTTCTCAGCTGACTTAGACAGAAGCAGAGCTTGGCCAAAGCTGAGGCCCCACCATGTGGCTCTCATGTATGGGGTGAAGGGTCTCTCACATGGTCTTCCTACTTCTTCACTCGACTGAAGCCAACAGAACCAGGTGTGGCCACTTACTAGCATAAGTGAATGGCAGAGGCAGTGAGATGCATGTAGAGTGCAGAGGTTCAGGAACACAGCTATTATAGAGTATTAGACAATGAAGTTCTGCAGGATATCATCTGACCTCATCTGATCTGGACACAAAAAACTCTCTCTTTCTTCTTTGATCTCTCTTTGATTCGGTCCTTTTTTGTTTTCTAGCCTCTAAACTGCTGAACTTAAGCTGTGTTTTAAATATATTTTCCACCCTTCAAGTTTGCTCATTTTACCCACCAAGTTGTCCAGCAACGTGTTTAACCTCTAGTTATATTCTTTTGTTCATGCTCTGACAAATGATCTTCCTCTCTCTCTGCTCTAATGAGTGTGTCTCTGTCATTTCTCAAGGACACAGAGATGTAGCAGACACACAAAAACACTCATCAATTACATTCATCAGGTGGCAGCTGGCACAGATAAATTCAGATTCCCTGCACAGTCGATGCAAGGCATTGTGAGCGTACAGTATGTGTGTGCGAGAGATACTGCTCTCTCTTTATTGTAGTTCTCCTGTAATGCGACTCACTGTCAGAGCCAGAGTGGCAGCCTGAATTGCTTCTGTCGGATAAACACTCCCAGCATGCACTGCTTTGCCTCAGTCTGCGCAATGCTGCACTGGCAGCCTCCTGGCAGGATTCTGAGGTGTCTCGGTTCAGAAGTAGCTGTGTGTGAGTGTGTGTACGTGTATGCCTGTGTATATTTGTGTGTGTGCGTGTGTGCGTGTGTGTGTGTATGTGTGCAGAATGATGATCCTTACAGCACCAGAAATGCTTAAGTCTGCACCAGATTTATGGGTGGCAACTGAACTACTGCCTGAACAACAATGGCACTTTTTCTAACAGTTAGACTTTTCACAACTGTGAGTTTACCTTTTCATCCTATTAATCTGATAAGTAAAAAAAACTAATAAAAAACACAGATGTTGCACTTCTTCTGGATTAAATCCACAAAAGCAGATATGCACTGTCTGTCTATGGGGCCAATAGAAATAGACAGAGGCGAGGAGACTGAGCATGTGTGTTCGTTTTAAGCAGTGTTTGTTCCAAGATTCATTACATACACAGAAAAGGAAAAAAAAAGAATGTGTACTATGTGTTGCAATGCATTTTACTCCGAAACCACAATCCCAGAACTATGTGGAATGTGTCCTCTAACTGCCAGTGACTGAAACCTACACTCGTTGAACTGCTGCAGTACACAGTCAGTGGTCGTGTACTGTCACTCCGAATCAAAATCAAGCGCAGACCGTTACACAGGTACAGCCAGAGAGAGAGAGAGAGAGAGAGAGAGAGTGAGAGGAGAGTGTTTTTGTTTGAGACTCATAAAGTATGTTCACCACAGGCACATCAGTGTAAAGACTGGCACCTTTTCCACAGATACAGAGTATAAGTTTATGGAATATATTTAAACATGGTGTCTCAGAATTCAGTTAACAAACTCTCAGTATGAATATGCTACAAAATAATAAGGATATTTAGCCTGAGTTTGAGTTGAAGCCACTGTTGTTCAATTCACAACTCTGCAAAGTCCTGGGTGCTGGATTTAAAGGGATACATCAGAAGAATATTGAATATAATATTCATATTTAATTTTTTTGTGCATCATTACCTTTAGCATGAGACCTTTATATTTTAAAGAGAGTAGGTCAGAGTCCACAGAGTCTGCCATGTTGTACGATCCAAACACTGACTCTACATGGAGTCTTTTGTGAACTTCAGGGCCACCTAAAGCTCCTCTACATGTTTGTAGGGGACGGTAAGCAGAGGGGTATTCAGTTGGTTGCAATCTGCAACCTCACCACTAGATGTCACTGAATCCTCCAAACAAACCTTAAAAAGATCTGTCATGTCTGATGCTTCACATTTCCTCATCTACCACTCATGATATTGAGCAAGGCAGTTCGTATGGGGTTTTATTTTCAGATCTCCTGTTACTCAGTTTAACATAGGGACTTGGCCCCCCAGCAGTTTTGTGACTGTAACTGCTTTTTACTGATGAACCTGTCCTTATTAAAACTAGTGATAGCGAGGTCGGGGATACTGGCAGAAACGTGTATGTGCAGATTTTAAAACAGATTTTTTCTGGAGCCTTCATTAACCTGAACTTCTGTTTACGGTCAATGCACTTTTTGTAGGAAGATTTCTGACATCAGTGGCACATCCAACCTGAACTATGTGCATGTCTTGTGTGTTGGCAAAAGAGTTAAGATAAAATGTTAATGTTTATGTATTTGCATGACTTGGATAAATGGAGCCTTTAAAAGAATCAGTTTCTTACTCATCTGTTTCTCTTTGTGTGCACATAATCCTCTTTAAAGTGTACAGATTAAATAAAAAGAATTAATAAGTGATAAACAGCTTTAGCCAGTCAGTTAACTTCTTAAAATGTGTCTAATACTGTGTGCAGACACCGACCACAAAATTTCTGGTGAAGAAGATAAAATCTGGAGAAATGTCAGATACATGGGCTTAATATAAAGATTTAAGGACAATTATGAACAAAATGTTTCCATCAGGCATACTTATTTAGTAATAGAGAAATGTATAAATATTATAATTCTTCTGACAATCTTGGATACAAATAAAGTTTGTAGGATTCTAAAGTGTCACACAAAGATTTATGCAGAATACTAGACTATGTGTTTACATAATTTATCAAGATAAAGAAGATAAAACTCTCTCTTTAGCTTGGTAACTCTGTATACTGTGAACCCAAAGGTTTATTCAGCATTTAATGTTGAACAAGTCTGTAATTTTCCTGAAGCAAGATCTTTATACGCTATTATTACTTTATATCTGCAAGTATGCAAAGCACAAAACCACCAGATAAACATTTGAAAATCCATGATTAACCTGGCGAGGAAAAATGCACTTAAAGCAAGGACGCACCACACAAATCAGACGTACATCCCACAGACACACACACACACACCAATGAACAGAGCTGCATAGAGGTCAGTTGCATTCAGAGCTCCTCTACATCTACATGGGCAAGACGCCAGAGCCCCGTGTCTGCGGGGGTCCATTCTGAGGTCAATACTACAACACTGTAAACTAATGATCCAGCAAATTCCCTCAGTCCTGCTCTCTCCCCTCCTCCTTCCTCGCCTCAGTCTGTTGATGCCCTCTGTCTCTCCCACTCTCTGATCCCCCGCTGCGCTGCAAAAATGAGAAACAACTGAAGACTCGGCGGCACCAGGCCTGCTCTGCTTTTTCTGATACACACCACTGATAAACAAGACTGCTTGTTAAGAGACAAATGAAACTCTGCCTTGCCTGATATTTGCTTTTCTCTGTGTTTTCATCTGGTGTTTTCTTGTCACCCACTCCTTTCTTCTGTCGTGGCCTTGGCATAACCGCCCAATGGAATATCACTCCAGCCTCGAAAAGTAAACACAGATAACGAAATGATCTGCAATACCGCGGAAGTCTAACCCAAATAGGATGCCAAACAGTTCGACATAAAAGTAAGAAGTTTGTGTTTGCAGGAAAGGTCTCGCCTGTTTTGATTTCATAAACACTCAAATTCAGAGCAGCATATAAGGACAGTGTCCACGAGATCATTTTTGACAGAATCCACTTCGAAACAGAAACTCATGTTTGTGGCTAGTTGTTCATACACAAAAAGGGGAAACTAATTAACAGTGCAATCAGATTATACTACTAATGGTTCACTGAGAATAAACAAACACACTGTGGCTGAAATGTTGAAACTCATCTCTAATTACACAAAAGTGAGGGAACAAAGTTTGGATGTATGTTTCCACATAAAGGTCATGTTAACACAGCATGTCCGAATGTCTGAGGAAAGCCTCTGTGGAATAAGTATCTGCTGTGTCTGACCAATATAAAAACTTATCACATACATGCTTACACACATACATATACACATGTTTTCATTTGTTCACATTATCTTCCTGGCTTGGAAAAAAGCTTTCCATCTCTGCCTCTGTCACGGAGCCACACTGCTCTGCTCTCTCCTTTTCCTTTTCCTATCGATTGGGGATAAAGAATGGGGCTCAAGGGACGGAGCTGAACACTCAATCACACTGTTGACAAACATGAGTGAACTAGATTCAAAAGACAGAATAAATGAGTACTGTAGCAGTAGTCAGAAGAAGAGATGAGACCATTACTCTTAGCTTTTATGGACATGTTACCAGGACAAAAAGGACTAAGCAGGTGAAAAATATGAGTAATGAGAAATAGCTCTGTACATTTTTCTTTGCATAGTTATGTCACACCGTAACTCTCCCCCTCTCTGAAGCCCTTATCAGTTGCAGAGGTGCTAACTGAAAAAGTAGACCAACTGTACATGAATTTGTCTGTTCCCAGTCAAAGGCACATCATCAATAACATGTTACCTCTGCCCGGCGGGTACTGATCTATGAGATCTGCTCACTGACCAGCTGACCCTCAACATCCAGAGAAGTACCAAGCAGCCATGCCTGGTTGGATGCAACTGAACGGGGGCTTCAACTTAACACAGGATCTGTTGTTCTCTGTGCATCGTGTTGAGGAACATTTGGATTTAACCTTAGTTTTTACATCTAAAGCAGAACAGTATATAGGATGCAATTTTGAAGCATAAAAAATATATCATGTGCCAAACTTAAAAAGATTGTAAAGTTCAAGTATTTGTTGCAGCCTGAGTGGGTATGATAGTTCTATTAAAACTACATTTTCTGCTGACCTTTAAACCTATAAAACTGCGTTAACACCACAATGTTCCATTACCACTAATACCACTAATTAGTTCCAGTCTTGGGTCAAACTCTGTTCCCTGTCCCCCAACCCTGTCAGGGAGCATTAAAAAAAGCACAGCCATGACATGCATTTCTATGTCAACATTTAACGTTAGATAGAAATTTCGGCGCACTCTTCTATACAGCCAGATATTTAACCTAAAAAAAACATAAATAAAAGATCGGCTGTCCCTGTCTCACCTAAAGTGAGGACAAGAGGACTGTCTGCGGTCACAAATCTCATCTACTGTCGCGGTGACTGGACTCGTGGAGCGTGGCATTCATTGCAAGACAGTCTCTTTTATAAGGGACACCTTCAAAA
>JAPZDV010000022.1:21208963-21228431 GCA_029814665.1 Acanthurus lineatus
AGATAGATAGATAGATAGATAGATAGATAGATAGATAGATAGATAGATAGATAGATAGATAGATAGATAGATAGACGAGGGAGTAAAAAGTGGAGTAGGTGATGATCATGAACAGGGTTCACCAGCCCACTCTCTATGCTGAGTTAACCTCTGTTAACAACATAATGCTCCGATCCTCACAGAGCTAATAAGCAGTTAGCCTTTACAGCGTTTGTGGACTGACATCCATCCCTCTCACTTTGACTTTATTTTATGGATTTCTGCTACTGCCTTTATTCATCTGTATCCCATCCACAAACCTGTTTTATCATCAAAAGCTATTGTGCAGCCTTGGCATGAAAAGACAGAGATCTGCACCTAAAATCTGGTTTAGATCACATTATATTACCAGCTGGCATGGAAAAAATAAAGAGATTACTCATTTGACAATTAATGACTTTGTTTGATAGAGAATTTGTCAACAGTTCTGATATTTGGTTAGTTGTCATTGGCAGTGATTGAATATAAGTACATTTACTCAAGTATTTGACTTAAAAACAAATTCAAGATACTTGTATTTTACTAAAAAATTCCATTTTGTGCAACTTTATGATTCTACTCCAATTTCTAGAAGCAACTACTGTATTTTACCTCCATTAAAATTCTGTGAAAACTTTAGTTACTTATGACTTTGCAGATTACTAATATCAAAACTCTTTGTGCCTATTTTAAATCATGTGTCTCTCACTTTTATTTATATGGTTATTAAGTGTTCATTTAGGGGTAGAGAAAATTAATGTCCTTCTTAAGCTGAATAAACTATTTTAACCCTGCTTCAATTTTCTGCAAAATTCATCATGATAAAGCCCTGAATCAGGCTGCTTTTCATAGAGAGTTGGCGAAGGGCAGCAATATTACATTAGTAACAATCTGATTACTTCCTCCCCATAGGTTATTCTTAAAGACAGAAACAACTCCTCACAAAAATGATTTTGCTGCTTTCTATGTTTTGCAGCGTTGAGATGTCACCTTGGTGGAAAGGTGGGAACATAGTGCAATGTCTTCTGCAGGGGGCCACAGTTAGATCATAGTAAATCACCACAACCCCCCTTCATTCCTCCACGGAAAAGGAGCAGTACAGAAGTAGAGTTAATGGCTTGAAACCTGTCTTAGTGACTGATAAACTTGGCAGCCGTTTGGCCGGCTCGTTGACCAACTGGCTGACTGACTACCTGATGGATTGACCAACTAGCAGGTTTTCTAAATGGCTGGATGCCTGGAAGGCAGGCCAACTGAGATGTGCTCCATCATAAGGAATTTAGCTCTTTTCCCATTGACTGTGACCCCATGTAATCTGTGGGCCTGTGGTGACAATCAAAAGTAAAGCCCAGCATGTTGCACTTCATCAGTGAGAAGCACAAATGTAGTCAGGAGAGCAAATAAACTGATTCAGAAAAGCAAGACAGAAAAATGAGAATGAGATAAAAGAGACAAATCATCCTGATAATTTCACCCAATAATATTTTTGATTTGCCACTAAACTGCCCCAGCTCGACCTGTTGTACATCCTTGCAGTCATTTTTCCTTGCAGTCATTTTCCTTTCTCTTAAATCTCATAAGCCTCAAGAGTCAAACAGATTCAGCAAATGAAAGTTATAATCTGATGGTTGCAATTCTGTTTATGTTGTCATACAACAGTATTAAGAAAATCGTTTACACATCCTTAATTGAAATAAATGTACTACAATTAGAAGACATGTATAACAGGTAAAATCCTAAATTTTGAATTTTGCTTAAGCAAGTGAAGTATCCTTCATCTTTCCCTTTTCTCTCTTTTTCCGTCTCTCAATCCACCCACCAGGTTCTTTCTCTCAGTTCTGCAGCATCGAGCCATCTGTCTGGGGTCATCTATTCCCGGCTGTCTGGACCATAGACTTTTAGCACTGTCACTTACAAACAAACCACCATGTTCACTTAAATCTGGTTACGATGCAATCACCGTGAGGTAAATCAAAACGCATCCAACAATCACACTTTCTTTTTTTATTCCCCTGCTCACTTGTGTTTCACTGTCTCTGTTCTCTATTTTTCAGTAACTTGTTCTCACATGAATACAGGCTCATTTACACACAGTAGGCTGCACACACACGCGCGCACACACACACACACAAACAAATGAATGATAGATTTACCCCTCTTCCCAGCTTTCCAACAACTGCTTTGGCTTTTTGGCAAACAGCCTTTGTTTACTGAGCCTGTCGATGGGCTATGTAATCGTATATTTCCACTGAGAGTGTCTGTTAGCAAGGACGCTAATTAGCGAACGATTAAGCTCTCACACAAAAGAGGTTCTTGAGATTAATTGGCGCTGAAGTTTACAAAAGCTTGAGGCTTAGTAAATAATTCAGCATTGACAATAGCACACCTTGTCACAGAGTGTTTTTGTTTTATGAAGAGTAATTATTGGTGTCGGAACAAAGCATATAATACAATTTTCTAAAGTGGACAGTGGAGGAATATATACAATGACAGAATCGTGTCAATGCCTGTGTCTTCTGTTATTTTAATATGTTTAATTTTTAATGTTCAGTGTAAGTGCATGTAGTTTGTGTTCATTGTAAGTATTAAGTAAACGGGTGTTGGCTATGAGCTGCATGCACGGTAAAATATTATTCTAGTTCACAGCCCATGTAGTTACAGTATCCTCTGCACCTGTGAGATCTTTACACCAGCCCTCCATCCGCACCACCTCGTCCTGCAGTGAAATGAACCATGTCTGTCCCCCGGCGGAAAATGCTCTCCCTTGAAAAAACTGGAAGAAGCTGCTTTACAGTCTTGTCAGCCCTGCAAGCGCCAGACATATACTGTTTGCATGGACACACACACACATATACAAACACTCCCCCCCCCACACACACACAGATACCTAACATGCTCATACATAACACACAGTCAAGGATGAATCGCGTCTACAAATGGATACATGCAGGCTCACACGTGTAAACACAAACATGTACAAAGGCTAGAACATAAGAAAAGAAATGAAACTCTCTGGTCCTGGTCTCCTCTGGTCCAGGGGCGTCTTGAAACTGCCTGCTTTAAACAACATTTGCTGTTCCCTCCTCCTCCTCCTCTCTACTGATGAAGAGGGTGTCCCAACCAGGGGTTTTGTTAATGGTGGAAAAAGTTACAAATCCCACCCCACGACTGGCTAAAAAAGTTAGAAATTGCTTTCATAAGCACAATGGCACTTTCAATATGGTCTCTACAAACAACTTGCCTCTGTGTGTGTAATTTGATCAGCGATGTAAACAGAGGGAGCTCACAAACTGGAATAAAAACACAGTTTATCTAACAGGAATCAACATGGAAATACTTAGGCCTCAAGATCATCCAGGCAAGGCTGAGAAATAAACTTGGCATTCAAGGGAAAATGTTTGCTTTCAACGGCTGATGCAACAGGAAAGCAAGAGAAGAAAACATCCCAATAAGCATTTCTAGTAACATTCTACGTCTCGCTGATTTAACAGTCATCTAAAGTCAAGCGGTCCTGAAAATGGAGGCCCTGCTGTGCCTACTCTTATGTCCCGATGCTAGTTGACTCAAAGGATTAATGCCTGTTTGCAAAAGAGCCTGTCAGTTCTTTGCAGGGAATCAACCAACCAATATGTGTTTAACTTGAAATGCGAATCAAGAAGGCAGTTATTATAGATGCACTGATGTGTACTGTGTGGTGTGTTTATAGTAATTATCCAATGCTACCTCATTGATCCCTTTTAAAAGAAGTTTTTAACTACCAGCAAATATTTGCAGTATCTGTATTTAGCAGCTAGACTTGGGCTTTAACAACAAATTCTGACTTCACTTGGACTTGAGAAGTAAGACTTGAAAATACTTGATGTCTTCCCTCAGGCCTTTAGATTAAAGATGTTGCCAAATATCAATTAATTTCTTTTCTTTCTCTGAATCAAATAACATAAATGCTAGTCAAACATTTAACACTTAATTTATGTCAGTCTGACAGCAACCGATCAAGCTGCAGAAGATAACTATGAAGAAATAACATTAAAATAATGTGCTCCAGTTGAAAATAACACCAACAAAAAGTTGTTTGTGTACAAAAATATGTGATGGTCAACGTTAAAAAGAATTGCAGCAAGCAAAATGTTCAAGCTGGAAATTTCTAACCATGTTTTGACAGTTGAAGTTGCGCAAAAAAGGCCAGACTCAGTAAAACTAACATGACAGTTAATGTCACATTATGACTTGTTAATAAATTTTGGGACTTGACTTCAGACTTGTCAGTCTTAAGTTGGAACTTGATTCTGGACTTGAGTGCAAAGACATGAAACTTGTGGCTTACAAAGAAATGATTTGGTCCCACTTCTGACTGCAGTGGTGTTGAAGGCTCAAAGTAGGAAAGAACAGACAATTTGGGACTTAAACAAAAATGACTAAGAGCAATATCATCTATGCATGTGGTTCTGTTCAAATCACATTTGTGTTTGATTTGGCCAACGATATAACTAATGACTGTTCACATGCAGGCTCTTCAGTTACTCAAATAGACAAAGAAATTTAACTTTTGCGTTGTGAGCAGAGCATACTATGTATTTGTCAGACCATTTTACAGACTATGAAGCTGATCCATGCAGCAATTAGGCAGCTGTTAAATGGTTTATTACTAAAAGAGCCTCTGGCATTTTCACTCAACAGATGTTCCGAAATCATACAGATGATATCACTTCATTTTGATGTCTGAGTCATATGCAGTCATGCCACAAAAAATAAAATTAGATATGATGTTTGCAGTTAGAATGCTGATGAAAATACAAACTCATAGAAACTCTATAGCCATTGCAATCATCTTTACATAGTCACAATTTGATACGATGATTGAATTATACCCAAGGGGGGGAGAAAAATCTGCCATCCTGAATTGAACACACAAAACAGACTTTTGTTATGTACTTGTGTATTTCATGTCTTTGGTTAATTACACTGGTGAGATGAAACAGCATTTCATCCTGGGACCAAGCAGAGAAAAAGAGCAGTTGAGCTGGGGTGAAAAACTCCATCACAATTAGATGTATGCACAGCCTTTTTCTGAATTCTGAGCAGGTTTTCCATCGGTGAAATTCCTGATGATCTGAGCTGGGTTGAGCGTGCGTTGGGTGCTGATGTGACTAACAGAACACTCCAGCAGCACAGCGCCGGTTGTGCTGCCGCAGAGGACGCTGGGTAATAGGGCTGCAGATGAGTGCTACCCAAAAAACAAAATGGGAGATTGGGAGTTGAATGTGTGTGTGTGTGTGCCTATGTGCATGTGTATGCATGACTGTGTGTTTATATGTGTGTGTGCATGTGAGAAAAAGAAACAACTCTTCTTATGCCGGCAGCCAAAAACACTCTCTGATCTGCAATACTGAGATGACCCCAAGCCAGACTTCTACAAAGAGTACAACATGCTTAAGTCAAAGAACACACACACATACACACACACACACGCACTCACACACACAGAAAACATTCAGTTGTTGCTAGCATGTATTGCTGCCTCTGTATACACTTAAAGAGGCAGTCTGTTTAGTTTTTATATCTAATCCTTTTGAGAAAATATTATAGAAAATGTATTTAAAGCTGCTATGCTGCAAAATTTAATATTACCATTGGATCTAATGACTAAACGTAAAAAGATATTACTTCTAATGATTAACCCAACAGACAATTAGTGCAAACTCTGCAATTCCCCTCGTTATTTTGGTGCCCATAACTTAACTGTTCCGGTTCACTCTCCTCGCTCTGATCAGTGTCATTTCCAGGCACAGCAGGTGGCCATTTTCAATGAAAACACTCTGAAAGCCTGTGTGTACACTACCTAGTGAACAGCAAACAGCAGAAAGACAAAGTCAGTGACTCGTTGCTGAACAAAGCAGAGCATTTAAATGCTAACAAACCTTGCAAGACCAAAAACAGAGCTGAAAGAGAGCAAATATTGGACTTGCATTCTTTAGATGGCCAAAAACACACAACTTCAGATGAATGATGATGTCGCAAGTATCTGCTTGATCTTTGAATTGGCTGTAACTGCCTAACAAGTTTGTGGTGACAAGTTTCTCAGCATTTAACATGTTAATGTTATGTTTTTGACTAGTTACACTGCCCCCCGAGTCTTCATATCCTACAGACAGGATCTTTAATATAAAACTGTGGAATCAAGTTGTTTCCAAGTCTGAGTCTACTTGTTAAAACCAATCACAAAATAATTTATCTTTAATTTCATCGTATGATTGTGAACCTGTCACTATTTTGGTTAACAACATAAAACTGATGAAACCTGAAATTAAACTTGTTTTTTTCTTACACGTGCCAATGCATCTTACATATATGTGCTTTAATTTTTTGTCTTTCTTCTTTTTTCTTTCTTTATGGTTCTCACTTCACTCAGCTTTAAGTAAAGTCAGGACAGAGACTTTGTGCTGGATAGAACATGGAGGCTGGGTTAAGTGTCCTCCATGTGGTTACACCTCTCAACCTCATCCCTTCTCTAAGGCTAGATGATGGATGGTCCTGCATCAAGGTCAGGACACAGGTTGTGTGCCCATATTAACTACCCTCTTTCCCTGATAGACTGTCAGAACCTTTGCGTCTGGAAGCCTCCCATTGGCCCTGATGTAAACAACTGCAGCGACAGCGTCTGTGTGGTGAGACACAGGAGTGGAGAGCGGTCCCTAACCAACAACACATTGATAAAATTTGTCACAAGCAGTTTGCTGGAAAAATGGCATTTTCAATATTTATTACAACCTGTCTTTAAAGGTGTTTGAGTGCCTGATAATGCAATCGGGCTGCATTCCCCTTGAACAGGAAATGAGAACAAGTTGAGTAAAACTCAGGACTGAAGAGGTTGGAGTGATGGTGTCTTTTTCTTTACTGAGTCATAAAGTGGAGTTTAGAGGGGAGATCAACTGGATTCGATTTCAAGGATCTCTGTCATAGGCTGGCAGATTTGTTTTGAGACAGGCGGACAGCTCAAGGCAAATATTTGACCTAGCTTTGACAGACAACTCACTCTCTTATTTTGCAGTAGCAACGCTCGAGGTGGTGATTAAAATGAGTCTAGAGGTTAGTGGGCACATTTTTTTTTAACTTGCATACTGTTGTATGTTTAGAAACACACATAAATATTCATGCAGCCATGCAGTGCAGTCTAGGAATTTCACTGCCAAGGAAATGAAACAAAATTATAATCTTGACTTTATAGTTTTTTCAGCATCTCTTACTGACTGTGAGAGAGAAATTATAATAATGTACTTTCACATGCTAGTAGCATCATTTTATTTATGGCAATGTAGGTTTGTCAGTTGGTCCAGTGCTTCAAATTATTTCAGCAATTACTGAATGAATGAACATGAAACCTTGTGGTTTTTTTAGATGTGTTTTTACAATTATTTGAGGGATATCTATAAAATTTGATACAAATATTTATGTTTTCAAAATGATGAATCCTGACTTTATCCCCAGTGTCACCATGAGGTTGACCTTTGTAGATTAGGCTACAATTAGAAATGATCATATCTGTGGTAAATGATGTGTGAGTTCAGGCAACAACAAAGGGTTACACATAAACTCTAAAGAATGCCCTCATAAAAACGCCCCAAAATTATTCAAGTACACCTTAATGTTTAGCATCTCTCTTTAGCTTCATTTGAAGGCATCTGGCATTTTTATTCTAAATGATAAACACATCATAGTCAAATACAGACTTGTCTAAGAAAATAAAATGCCTTTTAGAAAAGTTCAAATCTGACAGCAACATACTTTCTACATGAACCAAAACCCTGCCACAGACACCAGAAGATCCTCAGAATCATTACGTTTCATTCAAAGTTTACAGTACAGCCAGCTGAAAGAGAAGAGTGATCAGGCTTTGCCTGTGGAGCGCCTGTGTCTTCATGCTCCAGTGCCTGCTCTAAAAGAAAGAGTGTTGCTCTGTTCCACACCGAGGTCTTTGGAAGGTGAACGGTAATTGCTGAGGGAGGATTTAGCCTGACGATGGAACAAAGCACCTCTTTTGTTTTACTGAGGTAACTCTTATACTCAGAGATGGAGCACTACTTCAGACATGAACTTTAGACATGAATACAACATGTGGGTTGGCAGTTTCATTTTGTGTTAGTGTGTCAGGGTGTTTATGTGCTAACCACAAGGAGAGAGACAGACTGACTGACAGACAGACACTGATCTGTCGTGTAGACTGTTATGAGACTCCGTATTATTCTTGACTCATTAGCTGTAGTATCGGCCCTGTGGTAATGACATCATGGTGGCAGAACTAGCCTGTAAAGTCTGACCGCAGAGCATAGTGCTCTTTTAAAAAAGGATTCTTTCACTCTGACTTCATCATGTGGTTAACTTTTCAGGAAACCCCAAACAGGTCTTCTTCCATTGTCTGACTCCTATATAACAGTTATTGGATGAACAGACTGTTACTGAAATAAAATACAGACAGACGTGGATTCAGACAGAGAGAGAGAGAGACTCTCCCTCTCAATCTCTCTCTTTCACACACACACACACTAAATGACACGCAGACAGAAAATTATAAGACACTGGACATCCTGTATGCCTGTGCTTTGTAGAAAAAACACAATTTTTACATGAAATATGTTATAAGCACAAAGGAATGAAGCAGAGACGGAAAAGAAAAGAAACAATAGAAGATGTGAAACACTGAGAGGCAACTTGAGGTGGCTAAAATGATCTTTTCCTGGCACTACATGAACATGCCTGAGTGTTGATCAGTCAGAGGGTGACAAAGGCCTTGGCTCTGCCTGGTTTTTGGGTCTTTCAACACCCCTCCAGAGCCTCCTCAGCCCTGACCGGCATTGTTTGTGGAGAAGAAAGCTATCAGAGGATCTGCACAAGATTAGGGTTGCCAACTGTTCCCTCTGCGCCTTCCTGTTTTGCCGCAGGAATTCTTTTGGCGGGTGCAAAAAAAATAAAAAATAAAAGCACATAACTGCACAAATCTGACATAGTTAACCCTTTCCTCTCAACAAGTTCCTTATCAGAGGACACAAGATTTATAGTATTTTAGTTTTGGTAGCATTCAACAGATGCTTAATTCTACACCTTTATTGCAAGTTTCCATTGGTGAGACATTGATGGCGTGCACTTAGCTTATCTGTGTTCTTATCAAAAGTTTGATTAAAAAATTGATACCACTCTAATGTGCAGTAGACAGGGCTTTCACCAGCAGCCTGTTACATTAGCTTAGCACAAAGACTAGAAACAGGGAAGAACAGTTAGTCCAGCTCCACCTGAACATAACAAAATTCACCTCCAGTGCTTTTAAAGCTCACTAATGATTACTTTATTTCTCATTTGTTTAATGAAAAAATCAGGAGCGTCAACATAATGATTTTGCCATTTTTTAGTGGGTTATGTGCAGGACTGTTTTCTGAACTCTTGTCATCACCATGAAGTTGCCAGGCAACCAGAGGAGCCTCCAGGAAGTCACTGCTCCCAGGTTAGAAATAGTCTAGCACATAATCGCCATAAAACTGCAAATTACTGTTTCCCACTTTTTGTACACATTAAAAAGACAAGATATAAAGTGTTATTTGTTATCTTAAGAACTGTTGGTAGGCACATTTTTTCTCTTTTGGCCAGAACATGTGGCTTCCCCCCTGTTTTCAGTCATTATTCTAAGCTAAAATAATAAATAACACATTTAATGCACAAATATGAGCATGATTTTAATTTTCTTGGCAATCTCTTGGCAAAAACAGCAATTGAGCATATTTCCCAAATGTCAAACTATTTATTTATGCATTGAGCAAAAATTAAAAAATGAATTTATTGTGACTATTTAAATAATGACATAACCAAAGCACCAGAATCTCACTTCAACTCTCACTGTCATTCAAATCCACCTCCTCTATTTTGTGTCTCTCCCTCTCCAAAACCATTTTCTGGCTCTTCTCTCACTCTCTTGCCATCCCTCTTCACTGTCTTATCCTTTTATTCATCATTTCTTTAAGCTCCCTCTCATTTATTTCAGCTCTCCTGTTCATGTCCTGTTTCCTTTTCTCTTTCTTTCCTCGTTTTCACCCTCAAACACCTCCTCTCCCTCCTTTCTTCTCCTTTCCTTCTATCTAAATTGCAAATGGCAGCAGTGCCGACTGCCAGAGGAGCTCCTCAATGTCATTAGAGCTGACCCTGTGGATTAACTAGAAGAGAGAGGCGGTGTGTAGAAACTACAGATCAATAACACAGCTTATCCTCTGGGTTCTTTTACTTCACTTTGGATTTAGATCAGTTAAGCTGAAATGTCTACTCTATTCCTGTACAACAAACAAAAGGGTTATAACTGGGTGACAGAGTAAAAATAGGAATTGTTTGGCAAAGACTGAAGAGCGCTCAGGGGGTGAAATAGTGATAGGAAAACATCATAATTCCAAATAATTAAGTCATATGAGAACTAGACAGCTATGGATAAACTTTGATGTTGATGGGATCATGATGTGCATTCCAGCTGCCTCATTGTGGGAGCTGATGGGAGTTTGTATGTTTGAGTGTAAGTTTAAAAAAAAGAAACGAACCAAGATGAATAAAACTTGCACTGTGGTTTCGCTGTAACTCCAGAATTCCTGGACACAGCTAGAACAAAATACCAATGGCTGCCATTTGGATGATCAAAGTAGAGACGTGATGTGATATCTTTGAGATAAAGAGATGGATGGAGAGATAGAGCGCTTTGTGTGTGTGTAGCTGTCATACCGTGTGTGTGTGGTTGGTTTACCAAGTTGGCAGGCATAGTCAGGTCCCCGTGAGCTCAACTGAACTTGATAGGCGCTCTTATCAGAGGCAGCTAAAGCCAAAACCTTTTCTAAACAGTTGTGTGTGTGAGTGCACTCGAGCAAAGACACACACACATAGACACACACACAAACATTAATGTCCAACATGTACAGTAGATCCGCATCACAAGATCGTGCTGCTATGACTCTTTTATTTCAGCAGAGCGTGCCAACCACTTAGGTACATAAGATGTCCACATGTGCAACAAGCTGACTTTCAAGGAAACATACATGAAACACAGTTGCTGTCAAAACACAATATTCTCACACCAAACAAGAGATTTACTATAGGATATGGTGAAATCAGTTCATACTGTAACCTATTCTTATTCCTCGTTCTGCCCTTTTTTGGTGTTGTAAGCGAATATAACCAAAAAAAGTCAGGGTTTCATTAAGTCAAGCCACTATTTGATACTCTCAGTTAAGTGTTAAGAAGTTAAGAAGATAATGGACACTCAGATTGAATAACAGATGATGACGATTAAAGTTTGTTGACTGAGGCGACCTCTGATTTCCAGCTCTTCCTGTTTCAAAATGCGGTCGGAAAGCTACACTGAGATCCTGATCTAACCGCCTTGTCAAACACCGAACTTGATGAGGTCCCACATATAAACACTTAGCAAATATAAACTGAGTCATGAGAATACAGTCGGAGGTTTTACAAACTTTGTACCAGAAGTTCGATGTCATGGAAATTGTCGCTGAATATCTTTGGAAAATTCTTAGTCCCACTGACAGTGCTGGTGGTCTGTTGTAAGCAATTGTCTGTGTGGTTTGGTATTAAACTGAGGTCCCTTATATAGTCAAATGACACATCTGACTTGTATAACAGATGTGCACTGCTAAAGGGTCGGTCTGCTATAGTAACAATGCACAGCCTCCATACATCTGTGATGGCCAAAACACAGTCTCTGTCAAGTTATTTGTACAATATGTTGTGCCTCACTACATTTCAAAAGAATGTCATACTTCAGAGTAAACTGCTGGCAGGTCTATTTCCTTCTCAAACAGAGCAAGACAAGCATTAAAAAGACATGCGGTCATGCTGACTTGTGCCAGAAGTTTTCATACAGTGTGCCTTGTGCTGTCAGTTTTAATGGGTCATTATCAGAATTTAATGGCTGTATTGTGTACCATAAACCTATCAAAGGGCAGTTTAACTTCTTGTTGTTAAAGCATTACGAAACATTATATTTATAATGCCGCTCTGAAACTTATTCCAGTAGTCTTGAAAACATCTGATCTCCATCTGGAAGAAATATGATTTATGGGTTTGACATGACAAGTTATGTTTTTAGTGAATTCTGTCTAGTCATGGTTTAAACCACAGCAAGCTTAAGAGCATCAGAATTAAGTATTTAGTGCCATCTAGTGGCTCAATGATAACAAGATCAGTTCACCCATGAGTTTTTGTTTTCTTTTCACTACTTAAATCATCCTTCAGATGCTCAAAAAAGTGAAAATGGAAGGAATTTTTTTGTGGTATTCATAAAATGAAATGTCTCCCCATGTTACCCATTCCTCAGGATCAAGCTTTGGCCTCAGTGGACACAGTTCAGGAAAAATTTCTAAAAAAAGAAACAGATATTTAGTTAGACCACACTTTAGTTTACACCACTCTGCGGTTGCAAACAAGGCCTAAAATGACTATGCATAAATTTGATACAGTTAAATGTGTAGTTTTTAAAAATTAGATATTTATTTATTTTGCTTAATTTGGCTGAATAAACCCTTTAAACAAACAAACAAACAAACAAACAAAAAAGACAATGGAGGTGTTTTGGGTGTATACTGTCTCCACCAGCATCAAGACTTTTGTTTCCAGACAGAGATATAAAGTGTTACTCTTTTTTTAAAAATCTGAAATAAGAAAAGGAGCCAGAAATGGATCACAGCTCATAGAGCAGATCCCACCTATCAAACAATTCCTTTAGAAATGCAAAAGGCCGCAGTATAAGAATATTATCCAAAGGCACAAACTGAAATTTAGGAATTGTGAAGGATCGACAAAGTACACTTAAGTTAAGGGAAAAATCAATTAGATCATTAACTATTCCATAATCATCTTGGTTGACTATCTTTAGTTCTTGAAAATTGATCCGATTATGTAATAAAATTCCAACAAAGTATTTAACACAGATAATTTTATGATTAAATTAAGAAAAAATTAAGAAATTTGCTGTTTACGTTTTACGAGTATATTTTGTCGTTCGATTAAACCTTCATTTCTTTACTTAATTTTTTACTTACACTTTAACAGCCTTTTGTTGATGTTGCAGCACCTATTAAAGTGAAAAATACAGTGGGTCATTATTATTATTAAAAATAGATCATTTCAAATCGTTGTAACTAATTTTAATTTGCCTAGAAGTGTTCACATAGCATTTATAATTTAACATATTGTTTTGACACCATCAGCCCTGCACGTTGACGGTGGGACTCGGGGCTCTGACTCCGCCTGAAACCGGCGAACCGAACTTCCAGCGCATGCGCACTCTATTCAATGTATAGATTTTTTTTTCGCAGCTGTTGTTTTTCTCTTTTAATATGTAAATAGAGTGCTTTTACAGCAAGGAAACGTTTATTTTTCTAAAACTTGAGTAGTTTATGGCTTGAAAATTATTATTAGTGTTGTTTTTACGTAAACCCGAGTCTCAACCATGTTCCAGCAGGCGATAAAAAACTTCAACATCTATTACAACGTTGGGAATGAGATGAATACTTTCACCAGCGGCGATCTGATGGATCTTTCGATATACAAGGAGACGAAGGTTACTTCGATAACGATGCAAGTGATCGGAAGGGCATCTGTCCGCTGGTCGACGGTGGAAGGGAGAAGGCAGAGATATAGGGAAGACTTCAAGGCAAGTGAAGAATATTTTAACTTGAAAAGCTTGCACTTACAGAGGCCGTTAGGATGCATGAAAGTTTTGCAAGAAATCAGCCATTGTTGTGTTAAGTCACTTAATTTGTTTTTTCCTTTGCAGCTGTTGGTGGGTCACTGAAACTTCAGCCAGTCTTGGCCAGCTGATGCAGAGGTGGGCTGATAGCTGCAGGGGTTTAGTTCACCTGCCAATACACCCTTGAGCAAGGCACATAACTCCTAACCACTGGGGGCGCAGTGCTATGGAACAGACTCTCCTTGCTACATTTCTTCACGTATTGCATGTGTAGGTGCCTGCATTTATGCTCACACCTGTGTCCGTGAATGCACTAATGGTGTAAAAGAATGACCTTTCCTGAGGGGGTAATTAAAGTCATTGTTTTTACATAATCACAAGGTCAGTGGATGCTTTGATAGTTCTCTGTAACATCGTTTATCTAAAACTCCTGTGAGAGTTGTGAATCGTGTTCCCTGGTTAGATTGGCCTCTTATTATTTTCAGTGTTTTATCATCATTATTGTTCTTAAACACTGCAGAGACTTTCCGTCCAGCTTCCAAGGGTCTAATGGAAGAGCAGTGTACACCATGACAATCTGCATCCACAGGCCGGAAAATGTGTTAAAGGATTATCAGTCAGAGTTCCTCTTTGCCAGCTATATTGATACCAACCAGCCAACTATTGGGGTAAGTGATCCATGCCTATGTTAACCTGCCTGGGTGAACCAGGGCAAAGAAAAACCGAATATGGGTAATGGGTAAAATTCACATAAATATCTTGTACTTTTGGTAAACCTTCTGTTTACACAGTGAGTAGGTACAAAGTAATAGTCAGAAAGAACCTCTCAGGTATCCTGCAAATCATTAAGCTACATTACCCAGACTAAGATATTATTCCTCATTTGTAGTGTATGAATAGCTTTTTGTTTAGGTGAGAAAAAAACAGTAAATTAAAACATTTTTGATGTCCATTTTTATGTCTATTTCTAAATTGTTTTACTGCACAACTGTCTCTGTGTTGTTTTTCTGCAGGCTCCTGTCTCAGGAACCAACAGCAAGACATTGTGCTGTCTGTGTTGTGCCTCAGGTCCCATCACATTCACAGCCAGTACAGAGAAAAAAGGCATTTGTGCCCGGTACTATATCCATCCATCCATCCATCCATCCACTGAAATATCACAGTAGTGAAGCTTCAAAATTTTGATTACAAAAGCCGTCTTTCTGTCCTTTAGGTGAAATTGTAAAAATAATCTGCGACATTGGTAATGGTTTGCCTCAGAAGGCTACTCTGAAGGTGAAACTGCTACAGAGACAGTTGTTCTACACCCTGAACAGAGATCACAGGAAGATGGTTGTCAAAAGGCTCTCGTCTGTGACTGGAGAGGTTGTCCGTGCTCACACCTCTGATGTGCACACTGTGATCATGCTCCCTGTACCTTCATTTGCAGCGCTAACCATCTCAAACGGCAGAATCATTCAGGTTGAATACGTGATCGAGGTTTGTACCAAAGACTGATTAATGACTGAATATTGTAGAAGTATAAGATGTAAAAAGAAATCATTTACTAACTTGTTCAGAGAGCTTTATTAGTCAAAATGCATCTAAACCTGATGTTAGTTGTTATATATGTTCTGATTTTTTCTGATCAGAATTGGGTATTTTAACTACTTCAGGTGTACCTTTTTTTTTGGTCTCTCTTAAAGGTGAACCTGAGCTTTAGAGCCACCTCTGATCTCAAAGTGCTGATTCCCATCATCCTATGCAGTATCCTTGTGAGCGTTCAGCCCCCACCTTACTCAAAGTAATTGTTTGAATGTCTTGAATGGTTATAGAAGTGTCTTTGTGACTACATGCTGTATTTTTCCTCAGTCTTACTTGTTACTCAGGAAACTTTATTTCATGGCCAAAATGAGCAAAACAGGATGTCTTTCTAATAGTTAACATCTATCTGATAAATTGGTGTTACTTTTCTTGTAAGGCACGTTTGCACTATGAGTTGAGTTTCTCACACAGTTAGAAACAGTTGGGACTGAGCCTAAAACAAAATTAGAAAGCTGACAAAATCAACACTAGCCATCAAGCTGCTAATTCTTAGCCTGAGACCAAATTGTGACAGCAACTCTGTCCCGTACCTCTCATTTCTTTTTCGATTGCCATGCATCATCAGCAGTTGCTAACCAAAACGCCTTTCAATCAGTCAGAGCGAGGACATGTTACATCTTTAAAGGAGTGAATGGTATTTTTGATAACTGTGATATGAACATTTTATGCAATTAAGAAAAAAATTAGATACCTCTTGAAGCACTTGATTTTTTTAAGTTCTCACTTAGTTACAGCTCGTGATGTTAATGCATCTTAATGCTGTTTGCCACTTGCTATAAAACGAAGCAGTTCATTAAGTGCAATTATTCTTTATGGTTACAGACTTTGCACATCTCTACACTCGTTCTTGAGTGAAATTTATTTGCCAAGAAGAAATATAACACTTAGAAAACTGCAGATGAATTTCACTGGTTATTATTGAATAGTTTTGAATTTTTTCACATTTTCTATTGATAAAGCGGTAATTTTGTTAGGGTGAATGGTTTAAGCCACATTGTGTGTGTGTGTGTGTGTGTGTGTGTAAACCATGAGCTCAGCAGATTGGTTTCTTTCCTGGGCTAGCTAATAATAATAATAATTAGCTAATTAATAATTTTGCCAGGATCAGTTTTAATCTATTAACTTTGTTACGTACCACTCAATGTTTTGCATGTCTCGTGTTTTAATATTTACCTCTGCAGGTATTCACTACTCTTGCCTTTTATACTTTATGACTTTACCCTCAATAGTGTAAGTTGTTTTAATTTTTACTGTAACAAAAGAAAATCTGCCCCTTGTTTTCACTGGGATTTATCAGTTTTTTATGTTTGTAAATAATCTGAGAGAGAAGTCTAAATTTCAATTGTATAAAATGTAATTATTTCCTTTTTGACACAGCTGTGTGTTAAGTAAAATTATTTAAAATTGTCAGTGTTGTTTATCAAACTCCAAAAAAACATTTTAAAATTTTATACGGCAACAAGTTATGCCTCCGGGATTAAAAACAAGCCAAAGACAAAAAGTTTGCTGTGCTGAAACTGTGTTAAAACATTATGCCTTTTTTTTGTTTTTTGTTTTTTGTGTTTTTCAAAGTTTCCACGTAGCATTCAGATAAAATTCCTCTGATAATAAATGCCGATGCCCAACTCAGCTGCAGCCTACTTGCCTTGCTCTGCCAAGCCAAACAAAAATATTTGATGCCAACTGCAGGGCAGCTTCTGTTCTCAGGTTGTCCATCCTCAGTTCATTCTCCATTCTCTACTGTAAAAACTTCTTTTTTTGAGTATTTATTGATATATTTATGTTTTTTATTGCTGCCTTTTGAGCACCATAAAGGAACTAAAAAACATTTGTACTTTGCACATTCTTAAAAAGAAGATACGTTAAAGTATGTTAAATCCTGGTTGAATCTCAAAGGTATCATCTCATAAAGTCCAGAAAAAATATAATATCCAGAGCCTGATTTTTTATCTCAACCACCACCATTTCTTTGGCATATTAGCTGTTGTCATATAATGTTTGGTATGTAATATAATGTTTGGTAATCAAACTGTGTGGAGAAGAGATATTTGTACAAAATAAGAGTAAGTGTGCTTTGTGAATCCATGGTTGTCAAAATAAGGGTCCTGTCTCTCATGGGGGCCGCTGCAGGGCACTTAAGGGCCTCAGCATGATGGAATGAAGATGAGGAAAAATGCTAAAAAACATAACTCAGAAAACTAAAATTGAACAACTGATTTTGAACTAACACTATGTAACATTTTCATAAAAAAATGTATCAAAAGGACGATATCTTTGTTCTATATTTTTTAGTGTAGTTGTGTACTTATGTGCCCCCAAATTTTTTTTATAATGGTCAAACCCAGAGAAATTTGTAATTTCATCAGTGTAATAGAGAATATGATGACATCTGCAAAGTATGGGAATAACTCCTGGCTAAGTTAAATGATGACGACGGGGAATCATCATCAGATCCCCGAGGATTAAGAGATTTGCCTGGAAGTGCTGAAGGCTCTGGGTGGTGAGGGGCCGTTGTGGGTGACATGTCTCTTAAACGTTGCTTGGAAGTCTGGGATAGTGCTGAAGGAGTGTCAGACTGACTGCTTTTCACTTTAACAAGGATCTTAGAGGGGGCCTGGGAGTTTGCACAACCAGTCTGCATGTGTTCTGTGGAGAAGGCTTATGACCGGATCCCTCGAGAGATATTGTGGAGGGTGCTAAGGGTGTATTGAGTGAAGTAGTCTCAACTCTGGGCCATCCAATCTCTGTAAGACCAAAGTGAGAGCTGTATTCGGGCTCCGAGCAGTAAGTCAGACTCGTTCCTGGTGGAGGTTGGCCTCCGCCAGGGATGCACATCATCACCAATCTTGTTTGTGATTTTCAAGGCTCAGCTGTGACACCATCAGTCTGTGGCCTCCAGCAATCACTGCACCACCTCACAGCAGAGTATGAAGCAGCAGGGATGAGGATCAGCATCTCTAAATCTGACGTCATGGTCCTCAGCAGGAAACCAATGGATGGTGCACTCCAACTAAGAAATGACACCTTATCTCAAGTGAAGGAGTGAGTTTACGTATCTTGTGGCCTTGTTCATGAGTCAGGGGATATTTTCGCTTCTTTTAAAGCGAAAAATACTATCAGTTATTACTATGAAATTTGTGATAGCAGACAATTACAGTTCATTTAAAAAAATAATTTGTGAAAGAATATGTTTGAAATAATTTGGAACGTGTAGAATATATTTCATACAGTACTTCTGATATGACAAAGGCTTGCTGATTTCCTGTGCAGTGTACTGACCCGCAGATGCGGGACCCTGGGCTCTGACTCCGCCTGGATATCAGGGTTGGGCTTTAGGCGCATGCGCAGTGTTTTCAGTGTGTTGTTATTTTTTCAGCCGTTCGCAGCTGTAGTTATCCACTTTTTAACACGTAAATTGGGTATTTTTACAGCAGGGAAACTTCAGTTTTTCTAATAGTTGAGTAGTTTATGTCTTGATAATTATTATTAGTTTTGTTTTTACCTAAACTCGAGTCTCAACCATGTTTCAGCAGGCGATAAAAAATTTCAAAATCAATTACAACGTTGGGAATGTGAGTAGTACTTTCACCAGCGGCGACCTAATGACTGGACACCTTTCCTTCGACCTCACGAAGGAGACGAAGGTGACTTCGATAACGATTGAAGTGGCCGGACAGGCTAAAGTCCACTGGTCAACCGGTGGGGGAAAGAACAGCAGTAGAAGGCATATCAACGATAAAAGGGAATACTTCAACTTGAAAGGCGTCATCTTACAAGCAAACGGTGGTATGCGCTTACACAGGCCGTTTGGATGCATGGAAGTTTTGCAAGAAATCAGCCAATATTGTGTGAAGTCACTTTGTTTGTTTTCCCGTTGCAGCTGTGGGTGGGTCACTGAATCTGCAGCCTGGCACGCACGTCTATCCGTTTACATGTCAGCTCCCACAGGGGTGTGTATGAGCGCTTTACATTTCGGGTGTGGTCTTATCACATTTTTCAGTCTGTTTCTTATTGTGTGTGTGTTATTCTGTCGTCATTTTCTGCCTACTTATGACTTTAATTTAGTGCTTCTCAATTGTTTTCTGTTAGGGGGGGGGGGGGGGGGGGGGGGGGGGGGGGGGGGGGGGGGGGGGGGGGGGG